>CM070718.1:40758500-41450664 GCA_036346275.1 Otatea glauca
ATGTATTGTTGACCCTGTACCTGTACTGATAGTTCTTTTAATGGGAGAAAACACTTGGCTGTCCTGCCTGCCTATTGTGCCCTGTCTTCGATCCCTTTGGGGATGAAGTGACACAAGTAGATGCAAATCCGACCCAGTGTTCTTAACCCTTTGATATGTATATTGTGAACACCTGCATATAAGACTCAAGAAAATTTTGTTAAACGTCTCAACCCTCGGGCGCATGCTCGAGGAGGCCTGTTTAAACTACCGACACACTACATGCTCTTTTAAAGCCTTTATCGAATCTGTGACTTAGACTTTATGGCTAACAAGAACTTTTCGCGCGACCTCTGAAGAATCCGCTGAGCTTTTAGATGTCTGATAATCTGTTCCTCGTATGCGCGCAGGATAGAATTGCTCATTGCCAAATTCGACGTGACCACACTTTAGCTTTGTTTGCTGATACGCTAAGTGCTTGATCGAGTAAACGCATGCAAAAAATATGAAAAGGCTGGCGATCATCGATTAAAGAAAAAATAGAGGTAAGAGGTTACCTGTAGCCCCCGATTCCTTACTTGATGACAGGTCATCGAGTATGGAGTGAAGCATCATAAGCCCAGCATTGTAATGTAGCTCCTATCCTTTCGAGCAAAAGACAAAGCATCAGCATTACAGCTTTATGTTCTAACTCTAGACCTCTGTCCCGCTGGTCGCATCGACCTGGGGATGGAATTGGTGAAGCCCCCGTCCGTCTATCCGATGACTGCATCGAGTAGACAGTAGAGCCTCTGTTCCAATTCCGGCCCCTTAACTCGATAAGCGTATCGACATGAGAATGAAGTTGTTTAAGCAGGATTCGAACGGTATAGCCCCCGACCATCTACTCGATGAGTGCACCGGGTAGATGGTAGAGCATATGTGTTGATAATCTCATGACCTAGCCCCTGATTTCCCCATCAACAGTCGTGTCGAGTAGGACATAGAGCAAAAGTGTCATTTTTTATCTTCGGGGTCATGGGCCCTCAGGCGTATTGACCTAGTTATTCATAAGGGATAAAAAATCCATCACCTTGCTGCGACGACTAAACTTCTATTTGCTGTTTTCATGACTTTCCAGCTTCCACGCGGCGGGTTTTATTGGTGTCTCTTGGGCTTCCGCACCCATATGAAAACGCAACAGCCGCCTCATAGATTGGGACCGGCGTAACCTTTTACTGGGCACAGGTTTCTATGCGACTTGCTCCCTGGTTTATATAAATGGACGGGACGTGCAGCCGCCTGGCTCATCTCATCTTCTTTTTGCCAGTGTCATAGCCCTCGCTCGCCTGAGCTCCTGCACCTTTTTTCTTTCATGGATACTCCTCCACGGTCTCCTCCCTCCGTGATTATCCTCGGTGACTCCCCTCCCCCTACGTCACTGGTAGTGGTCTCCCCGGGCTGCATTATCATCTCCTCCGACGAGGAGGATGAGATTGATTGGGAGGCCCTCGAGAACGAAGTGTGGCCGGAAGGGGAAGAGAGTGAGGTTACAAGCAAGCTGAGGGAGGTCGTTGAGAGGGGCGTTTCTCGTTCGGCCCCCCGTGCCGAGGTCGACACCTCAGCCCCTACCAGCACGCAAGGGGGAGAAGGCTGGGCGACCGGTGTTGGTGGTGGGAAAGAGGCTTTTCTGCCTACGACTTTTTCATCACCCAATCGATCTGGTGGGAGTCCGCCCCTTGCTCGCCCTCCAAACCATCGCGGCTGCTTAGGGCCTTCGTCAGGGGAGACACCGCCTTCTCCATCGACAACCGCCAAGGCCCTCACCGCTTCGTCCGAGCCATCCTGCGGGTGTAGGTCCATCCACTGGCGGGATGGGTCCAAGGGCTCGTAGGAGTAGCATCCCTAGCTTACAATGTAAACATGTAAATTATTATTAGTATAATTACATGAAATTGTACTTACCTGAATTCTAAATGTGTTTTTTATGCCTCTTGTTCATGAGTGAAATTTTCTGAGTTGATCGATGTTCCATGAGTTTTCGAGTACAAGCCTTCTTGTGTCGATAGCCGTACCGATCCTGGTCGAGTTACTTCGACCACCACGTAGGGACCTTCCCACTTAGGCGATAGCTTATTGCGATTGTCTTGCTTCTGCACCTTTCGTAGTACTAAGTCCCCTGCGGCTAACACTCGTTCTTGGATCTTTTCGCTCGATCCTGATACTCTTCGAGTAGGTTTATGTTGTCCGCTCATGCTTGCTCTTGCACTTTTTTCGAATAGCTTTCTACTCGAGGTGACTTGAACATTAACTCAGTCGGAAGCACTGCTTCTGCCCTGTAGACTAAGAAAAACGGCGTTTCACCAGTGGCCTAGCTAGTCGATGTTCGAATGGCCCATAGCACGGAGGGGGGTTCTTTTGCCCATCGAGTCGAATAAGCCTTGAGCCTATCGAATACACGGGTCTTGATCCCCTGGAGTATTAAGCCATTGACACGTTCGACCTGACCGTTGCTTTGGGGATGAGCCATAGAAGCGAAGCATAGTTTAATTCCCAGCTCCTCACAGAAGACTGTAAAGGCACTGCTTGTGAACTGGCTACCGTTATCTGTGATCACTCGATTAGGGATGCCAAATCGAGTAACAACGTTCCTCATGAACTTCTTAGCTGCTTCTGAGGTGATGTTTCTGACGGGTTCAACCTCAATTCACTTAGTGAAAGTGTCGATAGCTACAAACAGAAACTTATAACCTCCTAGAGCTCTCGGGAAGGGTCCCAAGATGTCTAGGCCCCAGATGGAAAATGGCCAAGATAAAGGAATAGTTTGAAGTGCTTGGGCTGGTCGGGTGGTTTGCTTGCCGTAGAATTGGTAGCTTTCACACCTTTTCACCACCTCGCAATCGTCCTGGAGGGCAATCGGCCAATAGAACCCTTGTCGAAAGACCTTTTTACCAAGGTGCGATAAGACGCGTGGTTGCCACAGATGCCTCCATGGACATCGAGCAACATATTATTGCCCTCTTCCTGAGTAATGCACTTCATCAGAATACTGTTACTCCCCTTTCGATAGAGCTTGCCGTCTACGAAAGCGTATAGCTTGGATTTACATGCAATCTTCTCGGCTGTGGCATCATCGTCAGGGGGCTCTCGACCTTCGAGATAGGCTTGGAATAGAGTCATCCAAGTCGAATCGCGTTCGAGTAGTACAGCTTCCGTGTCTGCGGTTTCTACCTCGCTAACTCGGTCAGACTGCTGATCGAGCTGGGCAGCATCTGCCTTCTGCCCAGAGGCAACAAATGGCTTATGGAGTTTCTCAACGAAGACTCCGGTGGGTGCGGGCGAACGGGACGAAGCGAGCCGGGCAAGTTCGTCGGCAATGGCGTTGTCACATCTCCTGATGTGTCTCGCCTCGAATCCTTTGAACCTGTGTTCTAGATTGCGAACCTCGTTCAAATATGCCGCCATTTTGTCATTCTAGCATTGGTACTCCTTTTTCACCTGGTTTACGACTAGCTGAGAGTCCCCTTTCACGAGTAGTCGTCTGATGCCAAGTGACACGGCCATGCGGAGTCCGTTGACCAGCCCTTCGTACTCTGCAACATTGTTCGAAGCTTGAAAGTTGAGTTGAATGGCGTACCTAAGCTCTTCGCCTGTTGGGGATTTGAGCACGACACCAGCCCCTGAGCCCTGGAGTGTGAGCGACCCATCAAAGAACATGATCCAGTAGTCATTGGCCACCCCACTCTCCCTTTCTTCGACGTGAGTCCATTCCGCGATGAAGTCTACCAAGACACCTGACTTGACACTGGTTCGCGGCGCAAAATCAATTTTAAACTCATTGAGTTCGACCGCCCATTGTGCAATTCGGCCCGTTGCTTCTCAGTTACGCAGCACCTCTTTTAGTGGGTATGTTGTCATGACCATGATTTTATGCGCTTGGAAGTAATGTCGTAGCTCTCGAGAGGTCATCGGGACAACGTACAACATCTTCTGTATTTGCGGATATCGTAGCTTCGCGTCGTGCAAGACTTCGCTCACATAGTAGAGGGCTTCTGAATTTTAGTCTTTTTATCGAGGCAATCTCATTCTGCCACCAAGACCATGCTCACGACCTGGGGGATAGCTGCAATGTACAAAAAGAGCTCCTCTTGGGCATTAGGTAAGGTCAGTACTGATGGAGATGCTAAGTACCTTTCTAGATCTTGAAAAGCGTCCTCTGCCTCCTTGGTCCACTCGAAACTGTCCTGCTTCTTGAGCAATTTGAAGAAAGGAAGTCCTCGCTTACCCATCCGGGAAATAAATCGGGTAAGAACGGCGATGCAGCCTGTGAGCTTTTGCACCTCCCTCAATGTCCACGGAGAACGCATATGATCGATGGCCTCTATTTTACGCGGATTGGCTTCAATGCCTCGACCAGACACCAGGAACCCAAGAAGCTTGCCGGACAGGATGCCGAACGTGCACTTCTCAGGGTTAAGCATCATCCGATACTTCCTGAGGTTGTCGAATCTCTCTTCGAGGTCGCTGATCAAAGCGTCCCCTATTTTGGACTTGACTACGATATCGTCAACGTAAGCTTCCACATTGCGCCCGATTTGGGACTTCAAACAATTTTGGATGCAGCGCTGATAAGTAGCACCAGCACATTTCAAGCCAAAAGGCATTTTTACATAGCAGAATACACCAATGGGAGTAGTGAAGGCTATTTTTTCCTCATCCTCTGCTGACATGCTAATCTGGTGATACCCCGAATATGCATCTAGAAAGTTTAACAGTTCACACCCCGTTGTATAATCTACAATTTGATCAATGCAGGGGAGAGGAAAAGGGTCTTTAGGACAAGCCTTGTTCATATCTGTGTAGTCGACACACATCCTCCACTTGCCATTGGGCTTCTTGACGACGACCGGATTGGCTAGCCACGTCGGGTGGCGAACTTCTCGAATGAAGCCAACCTTAAGGAGTTTGCCGACCTCCTCTTGTATGGCTTGCTTCCTATCTTCTGCAAATCTTCACTGCTTCTGCACCATGGGTTTGGCACCAGGCTCCATGATGAGTCGATGCTCGATCACCTCTCTGGGGACTTCGGGCATATCGGATGGTTGGCATGCAAAAACATCGTGGTTTGCCCAAAGAAAGGTGATGAGTGTGAGTTCCTATTTGGGGTCGAGGTTGGCCCCTACTTTTACCGTCTTGGAGGGTTCTGTCGGGTCGAGGGGTGCCGTTTTGACTCCTTCAGCAATCTTATCGTCCTTCTTGCTGTCACTGGCCGAGTCCTTCACAGCTCTGTTGGACGCAAATGCCTCGTCGATGTCTTTCAACCTCTGACGCTTTCCTTCCCCGGTACTAGCGCTGATGGCCGATCCGCAGAGGTGTTCAGCCATTTCCAGGCTCTTCTTGTCACACTTGACCGTGGCACGCTGATCCCCCTTGATGATGAGAACTCCTTTTGGTGCTGGGATTTTGACAGTTTAGTATGCGTAGTGCACAACAGCCATGAATTTGGCTAGCATAGGGCAGCCCAAGATCACGTTATAGGCAGTCTCAAAGTTCGCCACATCAAAAAGGATTTTTTCGGTGCGGAATTTTTTCGGTGTGCCAAACGTGACTGGCAGCTCGATCTGACCAAGCGACATAGACGAAGATCATGGTGTTATGCCGTGAAATGGCTCTGCCCCGTCTTTGATCTTCGCACGAGGTACTCCCATGTTGTCCAGGGTCTTGGCGAATATAAGGTTTAGTGAGCTACTTCCATCAATCAAGGTTCGAGCGACCTTAATGTTGAGGATGGTAGGCTCGACCACCACTGGATATCGACCAGGATGTGGGATTATGGCCGGGTGATCTGACTGATCAAAAGTGATCGGCACCTCTAACCATTTGAGGAACCTGGGGAGTGCTAGCATTGTCATGTTAACGTCCCTTTCGACTGATTTGTATTGCCTCTTGGACTCATACACAGCGGACCCTCCAAAGATGTGTGCCAGTTTGTGATCAGCCCCGTGGTATTCGGGTTCATCATCTTGTGATTTCTTCTTGGTTTGCTCAATCCCACGCTCTGCGAGTGCAGTCTTGAGCTTTTCTTGAACTTTCTTGCTGATCACCTGACACTCGTCGAAGTCGTGCTTGTCTGTACGATGGACCAGGCAGTATTTGGTTCCTCCGCGATTTCGTCCTTTGTTATCGCCCATGTTGCGCGCCTTACTGCGTTCGACCGCGGCCACGGTGGAGTCGCCCTTACGCTTCTCCCAATGGCTCTTGTTCCTTTTTGCCCCTTGCTTGGACGACTCAGGCTTGTCGTCGCCAAACCCAGGATTATCGACGTAGTCACGTCCTTCGGCGTGCCTGGTGTATTTGTCTGCCAACTCGAAAAGTTCCATGGGAGTACGGATCTTACGAGTGGCGAGCTTTCCCTTCAACTCTTTGTCCCTAACACCATTCTCAAAGGCTACGATGACGGCCTCGTCTGAGACATCAGGGATCGAGTTGCGTTTGTCGCTAAAGCGTCGGATGAACTCTCGTAATGACTCTCCCGGCTTCTGAACCACTCGATGCAAATCGCTGCGAGTCCCGAGGCATTCGTAAGTACCCTGGAAATTGGCGATGAACTAGGCCCGCAACTCCGACCATGAGGATATAGAGTGAGGCGGAAGGTTGAGCAACTAAGACCTGGTCGCACCATCCAGAGTGGTGAACAGGTAATTTGCCATTACCTTCTCGCTACCACCTGCTGCCCTCATGACCGTAGTATAAATCTGCAACCATTCGACCGGATTAACCTTACCTGAGTACTTCTCGATCGGTCCTGGTTTGAACTTGTCTAGCCACCTGACGGCTCGCAACTCAGGCGAGAAAGTTTTACATCCTTCAAGATCATCCTCGGGGGTCGTATATCGCTGACCTCGTCGAGGAGAGGGCCTTCGTCGGGCGAGAGACTGGGTTCTTGATAAGGGGGAGTCGCCCCGTTGTGCAAAGCGCATGGTGGATCAGCCCCTAATAGGCGGGGACTCGTTTTCCCATCATTCGCGATCTTCCCGCTCACGTTCTTCCTTTCGGTCTCGGAGGACATCTCGCAGGTCTCATCGATCATGAGGGATCCGATCTCGAAGATCCCCGGAACGCCCCCGATGAAGGTTGGAGCGCGTTGTTCTAGAAACTTTCTGGTTGGAACTGGCCACCGCTGACCTCGTCACCCGATGATGGTGGGACGGTCCTAACAGCTGGCTCCTAGGTCCCTGCTGGCTGGGACGTACTGGCCTCGAGTTAGCCGCTCGAGCAGTCTGTGCTTGTGCCACATCGAGTAGCATATTCATCTGGTCGAAAACTGGAGTCATTGGGTTATCTAGATTCAATGGCGAAAGAGACTTCAATAGCATGTGAGCGCATTGGATGTTGGCTTCAGGAGTGCTGAAAACATCACTATTGTTGCTTTGACGGGACGCCGCTGCTGCTGTCACAAAGTCGTGTTTCCCATTGCGACCATGCAATTTTGGAGCTCGTTGTTCTTATGGTGTGGGCGCCCTCGGATGTGGCGCCCTCGGATTTTCGAGGTTCAACTGCCTTGATACATTGGCCAAGATATCCACCGTAGCCATGGCTGCTAAGTCGCGCCTATGGTTCGTGGTATTAGGTGGCACAATGTTTAATGCTGCTCGCCCCGCAGCTGCCGCGGTTGTGGGGTTGCACGGCGTGTGCGAAGGGATCTGAGGTTCCTGGCCTCTTGTGGTGTCTGCATCTGGGTTCTTTCCAGGGGAACGTTCAACAGTAGCACCGTTGTTGGCGCCGGTCATGAACACACACTGATTTGTTCGACTGCTATTATGGCTGCTGTTGGCATTGCTTTCGGTATCGTTGTCCGTGTCGACGCACATCAGCATATTGGGCTCCTTTGGATCAAAGTCGATAAAGCCCACCTCTCGACCAGGGTCCCTAGAACGAGACTCAATGAAGTCGACAAACAGCAGGTTTTCCTCCTGGTTCCATCGATACAGCATTGTCCCGAAAGCGATCTCAGATGCGATCGGGGCCATCTGGTTGATGGCAACGATAGAGCGGTTGCCTGAAAATCTGTTGCAGGTGTGCGACGAAAACATGCTTGATCTGCAAAAAAACTGAAGGCCCCTACTTGGCGGGCCAACTGTCGAAGGGATAGGAATCGACAATAAATCTTATGTTTCGGGCACCTTCAAGGTAGCGGAGTCAAACACAGAATCGTGGACACCAGATGTAGACAGGTTCAGGCCTACAGGCGGAGTAATACCTTACGTTCTGTATGGGGGATATCTGTATGTATCAGATAGAATACAACGAGGGGGTATAGCCCTGAGTACAAAGTGGATATGTCTAAGCTATGGACAACTATGGTGAAATGCAGTTTGCTCCTTCCTAAGCTCTCTGCTCCTGAAGGCTCAAGGTTGAAGGGTTGAGGTGGCTACTCTGCGCTCCAATGACTTCCGTGCGTTGTTGGTTGCTCTAGATCTCTTTTTTCCCTCCTCCATTGGGGTCCCTGCCCTAGGCTTTATATAGTGAAACCGATCTTGCCTGTGGCCGAGTCGTAGCTGATGAGGAGTCCCTTTCTGCGTGATCTTCATAGTATATCTAAGTTGCTGTTAGTGCTAAACGTATTCGGGTCAATCTCCTTAAGTGGAAAAATGATCAAATCCTTCCTAAAGCGGAGCTATCCCTTCCTTGATGACCATAACTTCTAGGCCCGAGATATCCGGAACTTCCTTCATATGGTGAAGACATATCTTCTTTCGTTGCGTTCGCATACCTATGTCTTATTTAGATATTCGACAAGGTTGTCAATTACTCATCATCTTATCTGAGAAACACAAAGGGGTCGTCAACATAGTCTTACAATATAACATTTCTCAAAATGTACAAGTCTGCACGCCAAATTTACAGCTCAAAATCAGAAACTTACTTCTGCATCAATTTTATTTAGAGCTAAGTAACATTAAAAGACAAATGGCAATACAATATTCATCCCATATTCAAAGTACAGAAGGTTTATATTCAAATAGGGATAGCAACTAAACAAAGTTCCATAAGTTTCTCTTATTCGGTGTCCGAACGTTCCAAACTTACGACATGATGCATTAATCCTGTCAAATAGGTAGTGCCGTAACTTTCCACATGAGGTGCATCTGATTTCCAGTCAAATCTTCCAGTTGGTTCTAAATAGTCCAATTTACACCATACAAGCTCAAGCAATATGCAGGAATAATCTACCAGTTAGCCAGTCAGATGAGAATGCTTATCCCAAAAAGTTCACTACACCCAGACTCAGTTTTCATGTGATACAAGCCTGCAGTCGCATTCTATTCTTATTTCTCAGAGAGTTAGGAATATCTACAATACATGGACCCATCATAACTGACTCAAAACTGTCTTCTAAATTGCAATGTTTAGCAACCATTGTCAAGTAATGATCAAATGAATGCCTGCAACAACTGGGGTTGTGAAAACTCAAAAGCACATCTTGCCAAGAGTAGTATCTTTGAGAACGGATGATCCAAATCACATCTAGCAGTGACTAAAAAACAACTAATTCTTCATATGTTCTCACCAAATCTGTATCGTCCCTCCAAACACATGCATTCCCATCATGTCCAACAACTGACTCAACAATGTCCTTAAGTTTCCAGCAACAAACGAAACAGTTCCTTCAGCTTTGGTGCCAAGTAGAAACTTCTTTCCTAAATTGCATAAAATCAACATCTCCCAGAGAATGAAACAACTTGTGTCTTCTGCTCAAAAAAGTAATCACAAGCAGTTTGGAAGAAGATGCACAATCAAAATGGCCATGCTATCTTAGACTACCAGTAGATTTCCATTGCATCATCCAAAAAATTTATGTCAGATCCATCCACCAAGAAGCCTGGAGTTTGTTCACTTGGAATAAAGAATGTGACACTGGCCAGGCCTACACAGTAAGGTCACTAAAGGCGTGCCACCAGATGATAACAAGTTGCCATTTGTTCTCACTTCAGCCTGCTTGATTGAGTTGCTATCCCTTCCCTGCTCCGGAGGTTTAGCAGTTGTGCTTGAGACGACGTAACTTTCAATTGTATGGAGAGGTCCAGACGTTGTGTTTACTCCTGATTCTGATCGAGGGAAGAGATCAAGGCGCTTTACTTGCACAACTCTAGCCTTCAAGCTTGTGTCCAATAGTTCGATGCGCAACGGGATGCCAAGTGCATATGACAGAGCTCTCATTTGTAGTCCGATGGCATCAATGTCCAAGGGACGAACCGCCTTCAAGCAACACTGTAACCAGAGCCACAAATGTGGAATAGTGAGTGCAATTTGTAAATGGTAAAGTAGTATTTGTTAACTTATTTTGTCATGATTATCTTAATATTGTAAGTTGCATAAAATTATCCATGCTTATTTGTAGGGTATACAAGGGTATCTTGTACACAAAGAATATTGCTAATAATATTTAATTTTTACAGAAAACACATAAAGGACAAATAATCCATTAGTTGTATATATCGAGCATGATATCTGAGAGGATAGTAATAGGGCGCAGAAACTCTAACCTCAAAGGCACTTTTTTGTTGAGGGAAAAATGACTTGTAATCATCTTCTCTTGTAAGTATCTCAATCTCTGTCAGCAATCTAAGCAAAGAAAGAACTGACAGAAAAATATATGTTACATAGAGAACAAATAGACAAACAACACATCCCAACAAGCATTGTATACTCACTCCTGAATGACATGATCTCCTGCAGGCTTCTCCTATACAGATCATCAGCACTTAGGCTACAAAAAATAAAGGACTTCTTTAAAAAAAATCAGAATGTAATTAAAATGAAAGGGATCTTGAAACATATTATCATGTCCTTTCCAAAAATAGCTCAACAAAATATTCAATTTAAGAACTAAACATACCCATTTGCCACTGAGTTGACCAAACCCTTGAACTCCTGAAAGAACATGAAGACATTTGGTAATGTATAATTTAAGTTATATTATGAATAGAAGATCAAATTCATATAGCAGACTATCGCCCTCGGTAGTAATGGTGAAATTACATATAATCCCAGTAAAAGATACTGCTAACTGATACACATAATGCTCCATTATCTTCTGTACTGGATTTCATTTTTGGAGGCAGTACTTTACCTGTCAGATAGTGTACATACTGTAGCAAAACTGAAAGCAAAAAAACAATTCCCGAGAACTACAGACCACTTGAGAAAATGGAGTTTTTAGTCAAATGCATAAGGATGATACCAACCTACCCATGTACTATTATTACTCACGAGCACTTAATTAAGTCAGTTTGGTCCTGTACTTTGCACTATGTCATCTACAAGTGTGTCCACTCCAACTTATAATTTTTGTAAAAGCATAGTTCCTTCTGTTCGTTTTTAGGATATCAAAGAAAGTTTTTACGAAACAATTATTTCTGGGCTATTGATGTTTATCCAAGGCATTTTCTGATGGGGCAGCATGGGGTTAGTTATGTTTCGGGTCGAGACAGATACACCACAGACTCTGTGGGCATTGGACAATTCAGGTCACACAAGGGGCATAATCTTTTCTGCCCAAATACATGTCCCACATAATTCTTTTGTTCATATATGGCTGAACTAAACATTAGGAAAATTTGGGATAAAGAGATTAGGCACAATTTTATGCTTTCTAAGATGGGAGAATACTTACAGAAACAACACTTGAAAAGTATGCCTCAGGATTTAAGAAGTATGCTCTACCCCATTTAAGACAACAGAAATTCTCTCCGGACTTTGCTACACATTCCATTAGACGAGTTACCTCAGCTTGATTATCTTGCATTTGTCCAAGGTTCTCCTGTTTACAGACTAGCAGTATTAAGTTTCATGCAAAACAAGAAAGAAACTATATTATCATGAACAAGTGAACTGAGATAGTTACCAAGTAGGAGAAAAAGAAAGCTCTGTAAAAACAGTTGCCATCTCTGCGAGTCCGTCTTAAGAGGACATAATGCTGACTAAGAATCTGTACAGAGAATGATTTTCAGGTTAGCACGAAACACTTAATAATGACAACGATTCTAGAGTCAAGTTAGTAGCATACAAACACACCTTGATCTTTTGCAGGATGATGCGGTTCTTTTGATATTCACAAATCAAAACCGAGAGTGGCTCCTACCATAGAAAGAATCAGAATCAACAAAGGCATAATGAATGATTAATAAAATATTAAAATTATAATATTAATCTAATTTAACCATGGATCTATTAAGTAATTCTGAGTCACAAGGCACAAAAGCTGTATACCTAACAAACAAGTTTACCAGGTTTAAACACATGAACCATTCACTTCTTTGGGGAGAAAGTAATTTGAAGCCCTCATGGCAAAAACCTTTGTTTGAAAAGGCTATGATCATCCGTCATATGGTGCCAAAAGACTAGCTAGATGAAATTGCTTGGAATAAACCTCATTGAAGTCCATAAGAACTTCTCTGGTAGCCAAGATTTCAATATCGGTAAAGATTATGACACATAATGAACTTTCATGAAGTTTAAAAGATAAGCAGGATGCTGTTTACCGCATGAAACACTGTAGTTATTCAAGGCAACATCTAATATATAATTATTTCAGAAGAAGAAAATAAGAACGCTTTAGCATAGGCCAATATTTGTTTTTAAGATAGTTTAGTAATCACGACTGGAAACTTGTAAGCTAACATCTAACAAACTCTCAAAATAAGGGTAATGATTGATAATGTATTGCAGGATGAGGTGACAAATTCCAACATGATCAACCTTAAACTCAAAGGCAAGGATTTATTTATTATATTAAAGATACATCGTCCGCCAAAGAGTTTAAAAGAAACATCAGTGTATCATCCTGCCAGATCATATTAGGATTTAAGTTTCTCTGGCAAGATGATGATCAGGGTGTGATCGTGACATTGCACAAGCACATTGGAAAAGTTTTAAGACGACAGATGACACTTTTCGAATATGAATATCTAGTGATAGTTGATGGTAATATGACATTTTAGAGGTCAGATCATGATATGAAGTTAAATGAGCACAAGCGAAAATAACTGCATTCTGAAACACAATCACTTCAAGATTGATAAAGTAAAAAATGTAAACCTAGTTAAGGAGCTTAAGAACACTGAGGAGGAGCAAAAATACTCATACCTGACATCCTAAGGTCCTCAGAAGAGGTTCTGGACACTGGAAGTGGAAATCATCATAATTGTAATTGAGCAAACAGTTGTCCATTAGTGATCGGAGGTATGTTCTCTTGCCAGCCAGTAGCTGGCGCCATTTGCTGTGCAGTGAAAAATATTTTCTCTTGCGGAGCGGCTCACAGTCATCCCGATGAATATAATGTGGGATGTTTCGTTGAACACTCATCAACAGGCAACTAAATTTACTGTCATATGATCTTGCCGGCTCATTCTGCTCTTCCTCCCAGTCCTCATCCTGGAAAATTACAGTTATCTTGGTAATTCATATTTCCAAATGGATCTAGAAGGTGTCCAACCACTCGATCCTGGTAAATTCACCTACTTCATTCTGATAAAATTACAGTAACAAAATCTTGAAAGAATACTTTCCAGCAGAAATGTGCTGCACATCACGCTGTGCCATCACAAATTGTCAATTTACAACCAGAACACACAATGGAAGTCTAAAGAATCTGATCTACAAATATTAAGGGCAATCACCAAGCCGAATATACAATTAGATGAACGCTCCGGTGCAAAGCTATGAAACGGCCAATTTATGCCACCAAGTCATCCAACTGGACCAGGAGCTAAACTGGAATTACCAAAAGAACAAAATAATGGACAAATCGACCAAAAAACACCACAAGATTTACAGAATCTCATCCACTTTATCCCTAAAAAAATTCGGGAATTACAGAAGGTATCAAGAACTTGCAGGACTCTCAAGCATGCGAGCAAGAATCAGCAAGAAATAACGCAAGCATTCAACCAAAGCAGCCATAAGAATTCCCATTCGACGTAGCCGTATGCAATTCATGAATTCAACCATTCAAAAACTAAAATTGCCTCCTTTTTTCTTTATTTTCTTCTGGCTTTTCCCCATCACCAAAGAACCTAGAAGCCACCATGCCTTTCCGTAGCCAAATTGTCCCAAGGATGAGAAACCCAAATAAAATATGCAAGCAATAAGCTGATACCAAAACAGTGCTCCAACAAAGCAGTGAGGTTTCCACAAGAAATCCGTTTCCGAAAATTACAGGAAAAGATTACCTTAAAACTGATTCCACAAGAAACCTGCATCCGAAATTACATGAAAAAGAAGAAACACACAAGAGAATACCCAGCCAGGCAAACAAGAATTAGCCTACGACCGCACCCGGTTGACCATTCTACCATCCCCTCCCCTTCGATCAAACCGTTTGGAAGCATCCCACAAGAATAGGGCGCAAGAACTCAAGAAACACCCAATGCCCAAATTCCTCTACACGAAATCATATTTTGGCCGAAAGATCAACGGAGAACCACATCCAACACGGTTAAAGAAGCTGGAACTCATCCTAACCTCATCAGCGGGTGGCGGCGGTGGTAGCGGCGAAGGCGGAGATGCCGGTAGCGGCGAAGGCGGCGTTGACGGCGGTGGTGTGTCTCCGCCACTTCCCGCGCTGGATTGCCGCAGCTTATATTTTATCTTGAACCCCATTTTCTTCCTTTCTTGGAGTTGCCTTTTCTGCCCTTCCGCTAGGCCGTGGCTTCTTTCTCAGTTTCCTCCCTGTGTCTCTGCGAAATGTTGATGTGCGCCTTCTGGTTGGGTCGGAATGGTGCTACCAATTGTTGGATCAATTCTTTATAGCTGCAATTGGATTATGTAGTATGGTAAATCTTCTAGGAAATAAATATAATGGGTTGTACATTTCAATTTAACAATAGTAGATAGACTACGTATAACGTATATAACAGTTTTGAGTAAGAAATTAGATTTGATAAACTGCAGGTACGTGATTTATTTAATCTTCACTCGGACAAGGCGCATCTATGATTGCCGTGTCATTTGTCCTGGTCATTAGGTCGTCTAACAGGTTCATACGAACCCCAACTATAAGATTCACTGGGCAGCGGTGGGCAGCGAGCTCTCCGAGAATTACCGAATTTCAATAGAAAAGGAGAATGGATAGTTTACTCAAGTATAAATTTAAAAACATTTATCATGTAACTAAGGAACCGTTGCAAGTTATAAATCATAGAATTATCACTATAAGTGCAGACTCGTAGTAGAAGTAAAGTTGATGTAGCGGGTTGGTGTAGTTGTAGTTGTACTAGCATCTCACCCCCTCCAACAGCTCCTTGTGACCGTTTGTTGGCACCGAAAAAGAGTCAATCGGCCTCAACAAACGCGAACGCCAGGTTCGAGGTGTGTCAGCCGATTTGATCCTACAATCGACAAGAAAAAGTATAATCTAAATAGTTATTACAATCGATTAGGGTTTTAATTCAAATTAGATCTAAATAACTATTTAACCGATTAAATCACACGTAACGATAAATCTAAGCAACTTGTTACAGCCGATTAGATGGTTTGGTAAAGGTAGATTTTCATGAAGAAAGCAATACGCAACAAAATCGAAAAAAAACAAACTTAGATAAATTGGTGTAATCGAAGATGATCAACAATCGACGATGCACAACTTTATTGATCAAAAATGGATTATAATGACTAAATTACAAGAACTACTCCTAGTTGAAAAATAGATAAATAGTAATGCGAGTTGTTTGATTGATTGGTTGAATTTCTTTTAGCTTGCCCTTGATCCCTTTTTATAGTGCATGGGCCGATCGTATCCTTCTCTGATCCGTTATATGAATCGTATCAGCCTCCACCTTTTTGACAGGTAAAGTTCCTTTTTTGAATTAATGTTGGTTAGAATTCTAATTTTAACTTAATTTTTTCCCTTTTGAACCGATATCGGTTAGAAATATCTAATTTCATCCTTAGCCTGTCAAATTGATTATACCTTGTCAAATTCTGGTGCTAACATATGCCCTTTATTTTTGGAAGATAACATATTATCTTGCTAAAATCTCTTGCATCGACTTGGCCACGCATTATCTTCACCGCCATCTTTAATAACTGCTCCATTTATTATGCCAAAATATCTTGAACCGCGTAAATTTTCACCAAACTGCCCGCGAACCGTTGGGAAAACTTCCCGCCATTTCACCATTTTTACCCACCTATAAATATGGAACCAAACCTCTGTCATTTTCACGCGCTCAAGCTCTTAACTCTCCTCATAATCGGCTTGTTTCTTTATTTCCTTCAAGAATTGCACCATCTCAACTTGTCGGCTTCATCTGCCTCCAGACTTTCATTGGCTTTGTCAGAACTTCTTGATCGGCTTAGAAGACATGGATCCTCAATAGGTATTCATCCCCGTTCTCGACAGTAATGATCAATAGTATTTAGGCCCAATAGAAAATCTTGATCCATCAGCTATCATAGAACACAAACTTCCTCGTCTTCTATTAAACTCTTGACAATATAACATAGACGGTTGGAGTAAGAGATTTAGGGCTTGGCCGATAACCCTTAAGGCGATGGAGAGATTAGTATAATCGGCTTGCTATAGTTAAGATGTCTCAATAGGATAAAATGGGGATAGCCGAATGTCTTCTTTTATCTCTAGCCGATCAAGAGGCCAACGAGCCCTTATTGGGCATAGCCTATTATTTTTGATCGGACACCTTCAATTCTTTCATGTTAAGGACAAGTCCCATCGGCCCAACTCTTCTGGACGTAGCTCAGCTTTACTGTCTAAGGCCAGATGGGGACTAAGTGTCGGCTTTCAGCACCAAGCCATAACATAAGTTAATTCACTCCAAGGGAGAAGGCTGGAGTAAATATATTAGCAATAACAAAGGAACTGGTCCAGTGACCGACAAGGAATATGTAGCTTTTATAAACATGTGGCTTGATTGATTTCTATTTTTCGGTGCTTCTCTTAGACCCACACAAGTCTATCAAGTTCTTGCTGAACAATTGGTAGAAGGTCGGTGGCTAGCCTTAGGGAAGATGTTTCTTGGCGCTGTCTACCAGATGATGCATACCATCCGCAATCGGCTATTTACTAGATTAGGATCATATACTATCGGCAATGTAGGTGGTCCTCTCTGGTTTAGACAAACATGGCTTTATTGCCTCCTTAGTTGATCCTTTGAAATTAATTCTGCTGAGATGACCCATTTTCCCCAAGAAGAAATCCCAGAAGGTCAATAAGTCGAATATAGAAAATAGCCGATCTTATGAGGAAAAATATATCCTCTGTCCTAGCAATGACTCCAAGATTACGGCCATCGGAGCAAGGAAATTCTTGGCCCTTTTCTTTCAACGACCATGAAGACTTTCGACAAAAAGATTTTTTCAACTATAAAGAAGCTAACAGTTATCCTTGCCCATCCTTTCTGCACTTGACAACCGACAGTGAAGATATGCTTGCTAAGACCCTAGAGCTATACAAGATTTTCCTTTCTTCGAGTGTTTTATCTGTCAACTTGCATGTCAAAAATCAAACATATCAGCCTTCTTATGAATTTCACCATCCGTCAGTATATGCCAGACAACTCGGATTTGGGCAAGTCTCTCGACATTTCCAACTATTTGGTCAATTACAACGAAGAGATTATGTATGGCGAGCCTCATAGGCTGAAATCGCCTTACATACTAGCCGACGATCTTCAATTCAAGGACTTGCTTCACTTTTTTCTTCACGCTCGGAGGGCACAAAGTTTTAACGTTTGGTGGTTGGCTATTTCCATGGCTTTATATCTGATAGAGAGGATCATCTCAATAGTTATATCTGAATTCTTCCCCGACTTAGTCGAGGAGCCGATGGAAAATACTAACTCCACTAGTAGTGGCTCATGTTTTAGCAGTGGTGATAGCTCATCGGGCTATACTAACACAAGCTTTATTGATGTTGCTAGCGAGGTATCGGCTAATCATAGATCTTTCTATTAATATTCTTCAAATAATTTTTGAACTCCATTGATCGCCTTTTACTTTTGTTTCACAGACTAAGGCAACAGGAAAGAGACCCGCTGGTGAGTCATTGGGTATCAGCTAGCCCACCATGAAACCTCACCCTTCTGCCATTATAGCACTTAGCTGCTACACATCGGGCACTAAGGGAATTCAATCCCAATATTTATCCGATCTAGAAAAATAGCAACCCAGTAAGTATTCATCAACTTTAGTTCATAATCTTTGCAACCCAGTAACTAACTTCTTTAGCCGATTTATTAATAGAAGAGAAACGTGGCCGTCCCAACAAGAAGGTTTTGGCCTCTAGGAGTCAGAAGCCCTAGAAACAATCGATTGAGAGCTCTCCGCGCGCCTTAAGCACAAACCAGGTAAAACTTCTTCCTTCAAATTAATTCCAAGTTTAACATAAATAAATCGGCTAACAAGACTAGCAATACATCTTGCAGCCCGCTCGCTCACCACCAACTTTCAATCCAGATCTTGTGGCTAATATTTTAGCTAATACCCTACAGAGACTGATCTCCCTCCTTCACTATTGCAGCCAGCACCTCAGGCCGCAATTCCTTCGACCATACCAAGTACTGCTGCCACCTCACTTATTGCTACATAATCGACCAATAATCTGATGGAGCCTTTGACCAACGTGCTCTACTTTGATTGGTCAGACTTGGAAGATGAGGTCGAAGTGGCTACTAAAAACTTCCCAGAAGAAATTCAAAAAATATTGGCAGTATCCAAGGATGCATCTGCTATAGTGGGGTCAGCTCTTGGTATGAAGAAAAAAATTAAATGACTTCTTTACGTTCCTCTTCACCCCATCGCCCAACCTCCTGGATAATGCTCAACCACTTAGGGATGCCATGGGAACGGTTCAAGCCGATCTCCCCGAGGAAGCCATGGCCGCACTACTGAATGCATTCTATCTTGACGCCAAAAAAGAAGTAGTGCAGGCACCCAAGTCCAGGATTGCATGTCGGAAAGCCTAGTGTGAAGATCAAAGACTGTTGGACAAGATAATAGTCGATGCCAAGGCCTAAAAGGCCAAATATGATGAGGAGATGCAATACCTTAAGGCAATCAAAGAGCAAACCTCAAAGCTAGAATCAGTCAAGAAGTCTCTCGAAGAAGAGCTTGCAGAAGTCAACAAGTCTCTAGCTGAGGCCCACAATCATATGATCGCCTCCTCATCAACTTTGAAGACATAAAAGGTCAATATTGGTCTGCCCATAGCATCTTTCAAGAAACAATCGGCAAAAGTCATTCCTGTCCCTAGACTGCTGAGGAGGATGACAAAATCCTCGAAGACGTGGAACAGACTATTGCAAAGGCTGTTGCTGCATTGTTAGCTCTGGATGCAACCCTTAACAATCTTTGATTGAGTCAGCCTTGTATGAAGTGTCTGTAATCGGTTTGTTTTAAAAACAATATTTGGAATGTCTTGTAAGATATTTATAATCGGTTGTTTAACCGATTTAATGGTTTTAACCTTATTTCTACCAAGTGTGACGTTTGTAATCGACTATAATTTTATTTCCTTGCATTTTAACCAGAATTAACTGCAATGAGTTAATTTGGCTTTCTTGCCCCGATAGTCACCTTTAGCCCATTCGCACCATCCAAATACTTGGGTGATATTTCTTTAAATATTTACCGTTGATTGTATTTGGAAATACCACTCCTTCTAATATCTCCAAGATATAAGAATTTCCATCCAAAAGTAGATGCACTTTATATGGTCCTTCCCAAGTTGGAGACCATTTGCCAAATCGGTTATCCCTAGAGCTGATAGGCAAAATAGCTTTCCAGACAAGATCAGCTTCACAAAATAATTTTGGAATCACCTTTTTATTATAAGCCTTTGCAACTCTTTCCTTATTTGTCTTCAGCCGATCCAACGTATGTAAACACAACTCTATCATATAAGTTATGGAACATTAAATCTTTATAATCTTGAGCCAACTGTCCATTTTGCCTGGCTATCCTTATTGAGCAGATATTGATTTCCACAGGCAACATAGCATTTTGTCCATAAACCAATTGATAAGGCGATAGCTTTGTTATACCATAGCAAGCAATCTGATAGGCCCATAGGGACTCCGATAATATCTTGTGCCAATTTCTACGTTTTTCTTTAATTTTGTTTTGATCATCTTGATCAATGTTTTATTTGATGACTCAGCTTGACCATTGGCTTGTGCATAATAAGGCGATGAATTCAACAATTTTATACCAAGACTTCTAGCAAAACCCTGAAACTCATTGAACATAAACATAGTGCCCTGATCAATCGTAATGGTTTGAGGAATTCCAAGCCGATGGATAATATGTTCTATAACAAAGTCAATAACTTCAACATTTGTAACTTTCTTAAGAGGTATCGCCTCAACTCATTTAGAAAAATAATCGATCGTTGCCAAAATATACCTATGGCATTTGGATGATGTAGGAAATATTTGTCCCATTAATCTATTTCCCATCCTCAAAATGGACAAGGCTTGATAATTGGGTGCAAAGTCGATGCTAGAGCCAGTTGTAAATTGCCAAATTTCTGACAATCTTGGCATCCTTTGTAGTACTTGAAGCAATCTTCCAACATTATCAGCCAGAAATATCTAGTCCGCCTTAGTAGCTATTTCACCTTATGAGTCAATTGATGTGTTCCACAAATACCTTCATGTACTTCACCCATTGCAACCTTAGCTTCTTCGGTTTCAAGACATCTTAACAATAAATCTTCTAATGTTTGATAATAAAGTACATTGAGTGAAAGATTGAGATGGCGAACAGAGGGGGGTGAATGATCGCAACTTAAAATTTTCCCCCCAAAATAATCCAAACAAGCTTGCGAGAAAAACATACAAGAGGAGCCGACCAAAGGGAGCCTTTTGTGCTGTCTGGCCGGTGCTACCGTACGGGGTCCGGTAGCACCGCAGGAAGAGCGGTAGCACCAGGCTCAAGAACAGCTTAAGAACAGTCTTAAAACCAGCACGACCTAAAGGCAAATTTCGAGGAATCTTTTGATTGGCTGGACAAAAACTCCCAAAACTTGGTAGATATGATCCTAGGTATGTCAGGAACTCATTCCAATCATCAATCATGAGAATTGACCTCAAAGTTCTGACCTTTTTGCCCGAAAAGAAAGAACATACCAAGTTTACGTAAGAACCCAAGAAATCGACTCAAGGCTTGCTCGTGGGATTTTAATAATCAAGATGATCTTGGATATTTTCCCACAAGTTCCAGCAAGCAAAAGCACAAGTCTCAACTTTCACAAACCTGATTTACAAGATCATTCATTCAAGAACGTAAAAACCGGTTTCTTGCAAGAAGAACGCATGGATTGCCTAGATGATTGGGATATGATCTAAAGAGAGATTCATCCATCAATCAACATCCTCCGCATAAGAATCGTAAGCATTTTATAAGGAGAGGAGGCAAATCCAAAAGCATGTAGAAGGACGGGAGGCAAATCCAAATTATGTGAATGTAAACTGCAAGAATGTAAGTGCGGAATTTAAATGCTGAATTTAAGTGCATAAAATAAATTCAAGTATAAGAGAAAATAATTTTCATTTCTGGAAGGGAGGTTTACAAAGCTTCACAACAAAGTGGGCAAAGCTCAGAAGAGCACAAAACCTCTCAAACCTTCAAGAGGAGGAATGCCACCCCTCCCCCCTATTTATACTACTCTTGGGCCACCTACCACCCTTGGATGAGTCCCTCAACCCTAGGGCACTCCATCAAGGGCTAAGATTGACTCACTCACACAGTCATGCAAGGGCTAACCCAAAACCCTCCACACAAACCGGGTTTTCTTGCATGATTTTCAAAGCACACTAACCAGACCAACTATCCAATCAACTAGACCGCAATCCGACAACCCTTATTGATCCAAGCAGCTTCTAGCTAGCATCTCACCCGTTCCTTGTCTTCTTTGGCTTGCACCGACTCCGTCTCTGATCATCTTCTGGCGATCTTCGATCGTCTGGACCTCCGACGCTCCTCGCCTAGTCCTGATCATCCTTCGCCTCACCATGACCTAGCATTGTCGTCCTACAACCATCAAAAACAAGGAAATACATCACATAGCAATGTCCCAAAAGATATGCGATGAAATCCTTCAAAATCACAAGATAAAATTCATCTTCACTCATACTGGCTGGTGCTACCGCCCTCAGGCCGGTAGCACCGCCCATAGAATTTTTACACCTCTCCAAAGGGCTGGTGCTACCTCTCCAAAGGGCCGGTGCTACCGCTCGCCCGATAGCACTGCCCCGCCAGAGCCCGTAAAAACACCCTCTCTGAAATTTTCACACCGACCATTTGGGCCGGTGCTACCGCTCACCTGGTAGCACCGTGCTACCATGGCCGGTAGCACCGGGAAAACAGAGAAATGCTCAAATTGCTTCAAGTTTCAAATCCAATTCAAATCAAACTCAAACCAGAGAATACCAAGATCAAGCTTAGTCAAAATACTCATCACAAACCTGGGTAGACCTCCACATGGTCTTTCATTGAGAAAGATGTATTTTAGGGTCTGCCTCTTAATTTTTCAATCTGTGGGTTTTGAAAGATCGATCAGATAATCCATTATTTTTGCCCTCCTATCATCTGTGGTGATGCACATAACCGTTTTTTCTATGGGCTCATTGTCTTCTAATCGACCAAAAACTTTATAACTCGATGCTTGTTGAGCTAAAAAGTTGGCCTTGTTATTCAATTCATGAGAAATATGGCAAAAAAAGAAGTAAATAAGCCGATTATATCGAGACACTGCGCTAAATATTTGACCAAGACTTCATCATAGCAGTTTATATTCTCCTTTAATCTGCTGGACCACTAACAAAGAATCACCATAAGCCTCAACAGAATTGACTCCGATATTGTCAAGTAATTGTAGGCCTTTAAATAATCCTTTATATTCGGCTTGATTATTAGAAGATTTGCAATTTAGCCTAAATGCAAACTCAAAACTATATCCTTTTGGCGAAATTAACACTACTCTGATACCATCGCCTTCTCGGCATACAGATCCATCAAAAAATAATTGCCAAGGGGTAATAGATACTAGATCGACATTCATATCAGTTTCATTTCCTATTATAAAATCGACAATCACCAGACCTTTAACTACCTTAGCCGATTCATATGTTAAGTCGAACTCGGTGAGCGTATATGCCAATTTGACAACTCGATGTCGTATAATTGGAGCTGATAGCATATATTTTATGATATCAGTTTTACAAACAACTTTGCAAGCTGATGATAAAAGATAATGCCTTATTTGGTGCAAGGAAAATATTAACGACAAGCAGAACTTTTCTACAAAAGGGTACCTGGTTTCTAAGTCGATTAATTGTTGACTCAAGTAGAAAATAATCTGCTCTTTGCCATTAATCTATTGTGCCAAAAAAGCTCCGATTGTTGCCTCTTCAGTCGATATATATAATTTAAATGGTATGCCTTTTGAAGTGCGGCTAAAACTAGAGGCTTGGACAAATACTCTTTTTATGCTCTCAAAAGCCTTCTGTTGATCGGCTCCCCAAACAGATTCTTGTCCATCTTTTAATTTGAGCAGTGAGGTAAATAAACTAATTCGGCTAGACAAATTTGAAATAAAACACTATAAATAATTTATCTTACTGATCAACTTTTGTAAATCCTTTTTGCAGGTTGGTGGTTTAGTATTGGCTACAGCTCTAACCCTTTCTTGATTAACTTTAATTCCTCTTTCATGGATCATAAAGCCTAAAAACTGTCCAACCGATACACCAAAAGCATATTTGTTTGGATTCATCTTCAAGCCGTGTGCTCTTGTTTTCTTGAACACTGTTTCCAAATCGGCTAGATATTGAAAATCTTCCTTGGATTTCAGAAAATATCATCGATGTAAATTTCCACAATAGGGCCAATTAGATCATGAAAAATCAAATTGATAGCACGTTGATACGTTGCACCAGAATTTTTCAAACCGAATGTCATCACCACCCATTCAAACAAACCCAGGGCACCGGGGCACCTGAAAGCTATCTTAGGTATATCAGTTTCTGCCATGAATATTTGATTATATCCGGCATTATCGTCAAGAAAACTAATAATCTAGTTTCCTGATGCTGCACAGATAAGCATATCGGCTATAGGCATCGGATACTCATCTTTAGGTGTGTCTTTATTCAAATCCCTGAAATCAACACATACCCTAGGTTTACAGTTCTTTTTCATTACGAGAACGACAGCAAGGTCTGATAAACTTAGACTCTAAAAGTCGCTCAATCTCCTCTTTTATTGTATTATAGACGAGAATGGTGCAAAGCACCCTAAAGGGAAGGGCACTTCCCCAAGCTCCCAGTAGGTTAGGGCGCTCTATCATGTGCCCTTCTCTGGGTAGGAGGTGAAGTGCCCTAGGGGGCTACGAGACCAGGCAACCTCCCTCGTCAATTGATACTGAGCTAGGTGGGGATGCCTCTCTATCTCAATGGGCACTTATGGGGTGCCCTTCGGACCGAGAGTTGAGTCTCATGCCCCATGGACGAGAACAAGGTAGAGTGCTTAGAGTGCCAGGCCCCGCACCATGTACCCACCTTGGAGGGATGGAAGATTATGAGACCTCCCATCCGAAAGGTGATAGAGTCTCCCCGGTAGGGATGAAAACGGGTCGGATATCTCCCGCCCGATCCGGAACCGGATCCAGTCGGGACCGGATTCAGGATCGAATTTTATTATCCGATCGGATCCGGGACCGGATCTGGATACTTGAATCCGGATTTGGGATCGGATCCGGAGCATCCAATATCCGTAAATACGGAACGGGATCCGGATATTCGGAATTTTCCTATTCGGATATCTGGATCTTTCCTATTCGGATATCGGATCGGATATTCGGATTTTTCCTATTCGGATATCAGCAAGGCCCAGCCTATTTTTATCATATTTTTTCCATATCAGCCCATTTATTTTAACAATTTTTTGGTTCTATTGATCCTCAAGTAGCATATTTTTTTACGACGTCTATTGAGTTTGGTTGATATATAACTTGTTATTATAGTCATGTGCTCGTATGGTTTTAATTCAATATATGTTACTCCATATATACGTGTATTATCCATATATCTTTATCCGTTTCCGACCCGAATCCGTCACATATCCGTTCCGTATCCGTATCCCGAATAACCCGAATCCGTATCCGTATCTGACTAGCCCGTATCCGGTTCTGAATCCGGGAAAAAATATGGGTTAGGATACGGGAAGAGCAATATCCGCCTGTATCCGACCCGTTTTCACCCCTACTCCCCGGCATTACCTAGGATGTGATGGAGTCTCCCTAGAACTACTTTGGCGGTGATGGGGTCTCCCTGACACTACCTCCTATCTGAGAGGTTAGGGGGTCTCCCCAACACTCACCATGTACACTATAAAGGACCAAGAAATTGGCCAAGTGCTTGGTGGGATAGAGCACATCATCTTGCACTCTACCGTGGGTAGAGGGCGGAGTGCCCTAGGGTGCACGAGCATCCAATTTCATACTACGGGATGGGGAATAGGCCCCCTATTGAGGAGGTCTTAGGATTTCGTCCAACACCAACATTTTCTAATTAATTCATTTAACCACTCGTTTCCAGCCCCGAAGACTAATATGTTGTTTTACTGGACAAAAGACTTTATAATTTTGTAACTATTTTATACAACTCCAACTATAGCAAACCATAGCATCCTTAGAATCTATGGAAAATTACCTAGTGTCCTATAGTTATGGACATACTTTAATTCAGCCATTGTCTAGCCCTAATCAGCAAGTTAACACAACTGCACTCAACTGCGATCAATTTCTGCACACCAAACTTTTACAGGCCATAAATTTCTAATTGCTTAACCAAATTTAATGTTCTTGTGCTCTAATGAAACTTTAGACAATAATTTACATTTTCATTACTTGGATAGGTCATGAAACTGACCATAGTTATCCCAAAACTAGTCCCAAAGATAGAGACCATTATTAATTGAATACCGATCACTCTCAAACACCTTTGTGCTGCTCTCCAATTTCCCCATTTACCGCCCGATCATAACATCACTCCACTACAATGCAAACATGACTAATAACAATTTAGGGCTTATACCTGCATCCCGAAGACTTTCTAGAAATGTCGACAATATCGATCCTCTGTGTTCCCGCACTTTCCTCGCTCCTTCACGCTTCCTGAGATTCCCACACGATGACCACCAAGACCTCGACACCTCCTACATATGGTGAAATGAACGGATATCAAATCAGACGAATAGTTTAATGAGGAACGTAAAAGGAGATAAGGAGGGTCGACAGAGTACGTCCAAGGCGCAGTGACCGACCCCAGCAGATGGTGACAGTGGTGTTGGGGCTGGCGGCACAGCGCGCAGTGGCACCAAGTGGCTTCGGCTGGCGATGATATGGCAGGCAGTGGCTATGAGCGGTGATGTAGGACCTGATGACATGGCAGGTGGGGTGGCTAGGGTTAGGGCTCGTGCCCACCCCGTCCCCCCTAAGTAACCAACTGGACGAGTCCGGCTCAGCTAACCGAGCCCACCCTCTCAATTTCATTCATTTTGGATTATAACAATCAGCCTGTTACGTAAAACTTGATCATAAAATCTATTTATGACTATTTATGTAATGTCAAGTACCTTTTTATTTATGCGTATGTATGGATGTGATATTCACCAATGTTGTACTGTGTGAGCTAGCTACTGATCATGAGACTGACTCAGTATACACAGATAGTTCTGGTGCAAATCTATGTCCTAATATGGCCGGGCGCACAAAGCAGTATGTTAGGAGCCGTAATTGGACAAACAGACAGCGTTGAATCTATTATACGTACTAAGACTTGAGAGTAGGAAGAAACTGTTTGTGTACTGTATGGAGTCGTGAAGCGAGCAAGCTGCCGCTGCTCCCTCCCTCAGACTGGCCGTTGCTCGTTAGCGGTACAGAGCAGCGCTGAATTGGGAAGACGGTGATGGGTGGCAGCGTGAGTCTGAGTGCTCGGCCTATTTCACCGGCATTGCACTCTACTCCTATGTATCTGGCAGCTACCACATCGCTCAAAGAGTCAGTAATGAAACTTATCTTTACTATGAAAGAATATATTTCACCTTCCCAACTTTCACCCACCTCTTCTCAAATCACTCTTCCATCCCTAAAAAATCTCTAAAAAAACAATAGAAAAATTGCTCCATAACAAACAAATTAACTACCACCTTATCCTTATCCCAACAAAATTGATCTTATCTCTACTAACAAAAGACATACTAACAAACTCAGCTCACCTCAATAACCTCAACCAAGATCACCTGGAAGCAGTTTGTCACATGTGTTTTCTTCTTCTTGAAGGGTTCCATCACCCACATGGCCTCGTTACAGCTGCCGCCAATCCTGGCTAGTGCCCGGTGCAAGCCACCCTTCGTGTCCTCCAATCCCTCGGTGCCCACATCTAGCACACTAAATCCCATGAGCATGGGCTCAGTCAGATGGGATAGGTGCACGATGCTGCACCGTCATCAAACCTCGTCGCCACTGCTGCCATGTCAGTGTGATAGGAGAAGCGTCACATCATCACTAGGCCTAGTTTTCACAGTCATTGGGGATGATGGTACAAAAGTGCCACATGCCTTGCTATCGACTCCGTCTGTGAGAAGGACGACATACTAGGGAGGGCCACGCCGCACTTGAGCTCGTCCTTGAGCTACATGTGGCAGCGTCGTCGCCAAGGAAGAACCATGGAGGGCAGTCGGGGATGAGTGGATTCAGTGGTGGCGAGGTTTAGGGAATGACTGATCTAAAGATGATATGGCTGTGGTACATCGGATTCAGCTACTGGTAGGAAGGGGGTGTCGAATACAGCGTTGCTATCACCAGGGGAAGAAGCATAGAGAATGGCTTGATGCGGTGCTACCATCACAGAGGAAAAACCATGAATGGCAACCGAGGATGGCGGATGTGGAGGCCGGAGCTAAGGAAGACGTCGGATCCACCCTTTGCCGACCGTCTCGCACTGTGGCGTCGCGGATGCCGCCGTCTCCCGCCACAACCCCACCCTTCGCCGGCCATCTCCTGACGTGCCGCTGCAGATCCGATAGCTACTACTCACCTACTGTGCCGTCGTGCCACCACCCCCCGATGGTGCTTGTCGACGATAGGTCACTTTGCTGTCATCGGCAGAGAAGAGAGAGAGAGAGAAAGAGCAAAGTAAAAGAGGAGAGTGAGGGGAGAGAAGGGGATCAGATTTTTATGGTATGGGTTGTATATATGGAACCTACGCATGTATTATGTCAGGTATGCATAATGTATTTGAGTTTTCTATTTCAACCAAGCAATTTCGTGCACAAATCTTGATGGAAATATGGCCAAGCAATTTACATAAGAAAAGCATGAAGTTTGGGTTGTTTGTATGCGTTCTACAAGTGTGTGCTTTGCATATGCTTCAAAGCTGAAGGACCATGTGGAGGTCCATCCATGTTTGTGATGAGTATTTAACTTTATTTGAGCAAGGTGTGCTCAAGTTTGAGTTTGATTTGGATTGATTTTCAAAATGAAGCAATTTGAGTTGTCTCTGCCAGGAGTGGCAGTACCGATCGTATGGACGCGGTAGTGATGAGTTGGATGGTTTATTGCACATCTTTGTGGGCATTGCTATGTGAGGAGTTTCCTTGTCTTTGATGGTTGCAGGGCGACGGTGCTAGGTCATGGTGAGGCGAAGGATGACCGGGACTAGGTGTGGAGCGTCGGAGGTCCAGACGGTTGGGAGATCGCCGGAAGATGATCGGAGACGGAGTCCGGGCAAGTCAAGAAGACAAGGAAAGGAGTTGATGCTAGCTAGATGCTGCATGGATCAATGAGGGCCGTCGGATTGAGGTCTAGTTGATAGGTTAGCGGGTCTAGGTAGTATGCTTTGAAAACCGTGCAAGAAAACCCGGTATGTGTGTGGGTTTTGGGTTAGCCCTTTCATGGCTGTGTGTGTGGGTTAATCCTAGCCCTTAGATGAGTGCTCTAGGGTTGAGGACTCATCCAAGGGTGGTAGGTGGCCCAAGAGTAGTATAAATAGGGGTGGAGGGGTAGCCTCCTTCCCTTGAAGGTGTTGAGGTTTTTGATGCTCATTTGAGCTTTGCCCACATGAATGTGAGGCTTTGTAACCTCCTTCCAGAAATGAAAGTTTTATCCATCCACCTCTGAATTTATTTTATGATTTACATTATGTCTTTACTTTACGCAATTTAAATTCAGCATTTACTTTCCCGCAATTACATTCCCGCAATTTACTTTCAAGTAATTTGGATTTGCCTCCCCTCCTTCTAAATGCTGCTGATCTTGGATGTTTTGAGTGTGTTCATATAGTTTTACATCTCTTTTGCACTCTTGGATTGAGTATAGAACATCTTTTCTTTCAAGTTCCAACTTTGTTCAGAACTTGTTCTTCGCGCAGCAGTCAGTGTTTTATTTTTTAAAAAATCTAGAAAAATCATTTTGAGTGATTCTTGTTGGAGGAGTTGCGGGACTCTCATATACACCTACAGAAAAATTTTGGAGTTCACTTGTTGCACCGTTTGGGCGTCATGAGGTGAAAACCGAGCCCCAAACTTTCTGCTCGAAGTTCTTGAGCATACTGTGTTCTTAGATTTTTCCTGTTTTTTATGTAAGGCTTTTTGAGGAGAAATTTGGTAGAGTTCTTCACAACTCTGATGCTCATAGGGAGACAAATTCTCAGAATTTTGTGAGCTGCAGAAACCCACCAACCTCCTGTGCAAATTGAGGACAAGTTCTGGAAATTCTGCTTTTGCTTTTCTGAAAGTGACTTTTGTGATTTGAATTGATGTCTTTTCTAAAAGCAAGAGTTTGAATTGATTCCTCTTTATCTTAGACACTAGACAACCAAGATTGTGACTCAAAAATCCCCACATATTTTATGGTACTTATCCATGCAAGCTTGAGGTACACATAGTTGTCTAGTTTTTCGGGTTTTTCACAATTTCCTTTGAGCGATCTTGTCGAGGTTTTTGTTGGAGTATTTTGGGGGAATTTTTATTTGCAACCATTCACCCCTCCTCTGTTCGCCATCTCGGTCCTTCAATTGGTATCAGAGCCGGTTCTGCTCTTTCTAGATCTTGACCGGTCTCAAGAGCCATGGCGACGGACAAATATTTCACCAAGCCTCCCATCTTTAATGGAGTTGATTTTCCTTTTGGAAGTCCCTGGATGGAGTCATACATCATCGCCTGGGGCTACCCGATATGGCGAAGGTGAAACTCCGTATGAGGTTCCTGCTAATGAAAATGTCACGCCATCAATATGGTTGACGTTGAGGCAATGCTAAGGCAAGGAACATTCTCATACAAGGTCTTAGCCATGTGAGTATGATAGGATTTCTCACCTTCGCTCCGCTCACGGATTTGGGTAACCTCGATGCTTACCATGAGGGCTCTACTCAAATCAAGACGTGAGGCAGACGGTTCAAGCGAGTACAACAAGTTTGATCAACGCTACCGGTGAGAGTCTCGACGAGTGTTTTGGTCGGTTTACAAAGATTTTGAGCGACCTCCGAGCGCTTGGTTGCATATACCCGACTCGGACAATGCTCGGCATTTCTTGACCGCACTCGACCTTCGGGTTTGGGAGATGAAGGTGACCACCATCAAGGACACCACCGACTTATCGACTCGACTCTTAACGGGCTTTATTCCGCCTCAAGACTCATGAGATCGATGTCGTCTCTCGGAAGACGAAATCTCGGTCGATGGCTTTGGTCACCGATCCCATTGGATCTTCTTCTTCCGATCCTTCTATTGGTTTCTCTCTTTCCGCCCTTTGCGAGCTAGCGATGACCAACTGGAAAAATTTCGAAAAATGAGCTTGCTCTTCTCGCCGTAAGTTTTCTCATGCATACAAGAGGGTGAGAGAGAGAAGAGAGGTGGCATGATCACCGCTTGAGTGTGGTGGCCCCAACCACATTCGGCGAACTATCCCAAGCTGGAGAAGGGCAAGAACGACATTGGCGGTTCGGGCAAGAACGACTACACCGACAAGAACCGCAATAAGAAGCCTCCAGTTCGTGAACCGACGCACGAGAAGAAGTACCGCAACTTCTCCAAAAACAAGAAGATCTTCCACCGCGTCCTCTCCGCGCTTGACGACATCAACCTCTCCGACACGGAGACATGGAGCGACGAGGGCGAGGATGATCCGCAAGAGAAGAAGGGCGGCGATGACTTCTCCTAAGCATGTGCTTCATGGCCGACACCAACGACATCGGCGACTCCGAGCTCTACAATGACTGGATGAGGTACCCTCCTATGACCAGCTCAACGAAGCTTTACGCAAATTAGGAAAATTTCATGCTAGAGCTAGAGCTAGGTGTACGGAGCTTGAGAAGGAAGTAGGTACCTTGACTCGGGAGTTAGCTTCACTTAGATCTTCTCCTCCCGAGTCACCGATGATTGCTCTTTGTGTGATGCTATTCTTGTGGAGTTGGAGAACCTAAGGACCATACATGATAGTGTGCTTGCTTGAACTTGATGGTCTTAGGTTGAAGAATGCTAGCACTAGTTCTATTGATGCTATTCTGTTGAGGCTAGTTTTCTTCATGCTCACTCCACTCCATCATGTGCTAATTGCCCTAAATTGCTTGCGAAATTGATGCCATGAGCGAACACCTTAGAAAGCTTTACGCTAGAAATGATGAACTTGAATTGCATGCTTCTAAGGACCCAATCGGCTCATGTGAGGGTCAGTAAGCAACTAAAACTTGACAATGATGCTTTGAATGTCAAGTGTGATCAACTTGCTAAGGATTTACTAGTTAAGTCACAAACTGGTTGCTTGCTTTGTGTGTTGGGGTTAAGGATGATGTGGATAAAATCCATGTCGAGCTTAAGAAGAAGTTAAAAGACCAAACCCTTAGGATTAGAGATGCTCCTTGCGTTTCTTGTGAGGCCCTCAAGATTGAGGCAGCCGTGCTAAGGAACAAAAAGCACGTCTTTGAGAGATCTTCTCTTTACGGTTCTTCTTCTTCCTCTCCTCCCCCTGTTCTTCTTGTGTTTCTTTCTTCCGAGATTGCCAGATCTTATGAGCACTCTCGAGAAGTTTGTTGGAGGCAAGAAGAAGCTCAATCTTATTCTAGACCAATCCAAGATTAGTAGATTCAATCAAGGTCTAGGATTTGATCCCTTGGAGCACGCTCGGCGCATCCTCCCACCATTGTGCGCGGCTCCAAGAGTGGTGAGATTGTGGTAGCTCTCGAGTGAGCACCACCAAGTTTAGGTCTCTTTGGGGTTGTCCATAGGACTTCTGACCAGAAGGGTGTTACTTCTATTGCTTCTGCCTCTAGCAAGGCGAAGTACACATGCACCTTCTGTAAGAAGGATGGTCACCTAGTAGATTTCTGCTTCAGGTGTGCCAAGATCACTCGGCGTGAGCGTGTTGTCGCTCTTAGGGGTATTCGTGGTCATCCCGGACTTTGAGTGCTCCTAAGACACACACTTGTTCTAGACATGTTAGAGAGTCGCTTTGTGTTTGGGCAAAGTCCGGGACTCGGTTTTCATGCTAGTTCTTTGAGTTTTAGCCCCGAGCTGTTCGTAGTCGATCTTTCCGCGTCTTCTTGATATTCCTCGCTTTTCCCATCGAGGTAGATATCGTGGCGTGAGGTGTTTTCCCAGTAGGAGATCCAGCACCTTACGGGATGGTCGGCTTTTGCACCACAGCGTGCCAACCCAGCTTTGACTCTAGATTATCTACGAGTTGCTCTGATCGTGTGAGAGTTGAGCGTCGGAGAGACACTCGAGTCGATCTTCTTACGTGGTGGTACTGAGGTGTCGTATGGTTCAAGATTGGGTTCCTAAGTCTTCACTCTATCCCAAGATCGAGTCATCTTTCTCTCTTGTGTCTTGATCGGGTTAAATCCGGATGGGGAAGGGCGATGTTTGGATTGTTGACTCGGTTGTTCTCGCATATGACCGGAGATTCTCGTTGGTTCTCTTCCTAGTCCGAGCCCCGGTGATGAGTTAATCACTTTTGGGGATGCATCTTGAGTAGAGTCATTGCTAAAAGTACCATCTGCATTAACAAAAATTTCATTCTTAAAGATGTTGCCTTAGTAAGTAAGTCGCAATACAATCGCTCTTTGTTTCTCGACTTATCGATGACTCTTTCGAGGTAAGTTTCAAGAGTAATGCTGTAGAATCCTTGATTCATCGGAGGGTTAGTTTATGGATTTCTAGATTTGGGAGAGTCTTTCGTGCTGATTTTTCTCGCTTCTTCCGAGACTCTCTTCGATGTTTGATTGCTTCGAGTCCCGTGATCTCTCCTTCGGCATAGGAGACTTGGTCACATTGGTTTTGATCATTTGACCCGAGTTAGCACCACGATCTCATTCGGGTTTGCCCAAACTCAAGATGGTCAAAGACTTAGTTTGCTCTCCTTGCCGACATGGCAAGATGGTTCTCGCTTCTCATCCTCCAATCACCGTAGTGATGACTGATGCACCAGGACAGCTTTTACATATGGACACCGTTGGTCCAGCTAGAGTGCGGTCAGCAGGAGGGAAGTGGTATGTTCTTGTCATCGTTGATGATTTTTCTAGATACTCTTGGGTATTCTTCATGGCCTCGAAGGATGAGACCTTTTCTCACTTCAGGGTTTGATCAAGAGGTTGTCTATTGAGCTCCCGGTGCATTACGAGCTATCTGCAGTGATAATGGCACGGAGTTCAAGAATTCCTACTTTGAGAGTTTTTGTGTGGAGTCTGGTTTAGAGCATCGTTCTCTTCTCCCTCGCCCCTCAGAATGGCATAGTGGAAAGGAAGAACAGGACCTGGTTGAGATGGCCAGGCGATGCTAGACGAGCACATACTCTAGGAAGTTTTGAATGAGGCTATAGCTCTTGCTTGCCATGTTTCTAATCACGTGTTTTTGAGAGCACATTTGCATCGCACTTCTTATGAGTTGAGGTATGGGCGAAAGCCCAAAGTGTGTCTCATTTTCGCGTTTTGGTTGCAAGTGTTTTATCTTGAAGTCCTGTAACCTAGATAAGTTTGAGTCTCGCTCTTACGATGGTATCTTTCTAGGTTACTCGACTTCTTCTCGTAGCTATAGGTCCGGAGCGTTGATGCGCATAGGATCATAGAGACTGTGATGTGACCTTTGATGAGGCTAGCCCAGAGCTAGACACGATGTTTGAGCTCTTCTTATCCCTCCGAGACCATCTTTGTAGAAGATGAGGATGATGGAGATGATGGTGTTCCACGGATCCAGTCCCTCTACACCGAGGTGCCTCCTGCTTCCATTTCGCACCTCGGGAGACCACCCTTTCCTTCCGACTCTCCTTCAGCGAGTGGCTCTGCTCCTACCTCTTCTGTGCATGAGGTAGAGGCCACTTCTGCTTCTGGTCCTCCCCGTCATATCCAGAAAGCTCATCCACATGATTAGATCATTGGTGATCTGTTTGAGCGGGTCACTCGCTCAAAATCAGGTTTGTCCAATTTCTACCTCCACTCTGCCTTTGTTGCCTCCTTTGAGCCGAAGGATGTTTCTCATGCATTATCCGATGAATCGTGGATTAATGCTATGCATGAGGAACTTGAAAATTTTGAGAGGAACAAGGTATGGCAGCTTGTCGAGCCCCTATCTGGTCATAATGTCATTGGGACCAAGTGGGTGTTCAAAAACAAGCAGAGTGAGGATGGGGTTGTCATTCGCAACAAGGCTAGGCTAGTTGCATAGGGCTTTTCTCAGGTTGAGGGTCTTGACTTTGAGGAGACCTTTGCCCCTGTAGCTAGACTAGAGGCTATTAGGATCCTGCTTGTATTCTCTGCATCCCAGGGTTTCAAGCTCTATCAAATGGATGTCAAGAGTGCATTCCTCAATGGCTATATTGAGGAAGAGGTTTATGTCAAACAACCTCCGTGATTCGAGAACCCCAAGTTTCCGAGTCATGTATACAAGCTCTCCAAAGCTTTGTATGGACTCAAGCAGGCCCCCAGAGCATGGTATGAGAGGCTCAAGTCTTATCTTCTCAGCCATGACTTCAAAATGGGTATAGTAGACAAAACTCTGCTCATCGACACCATGAGTCTCATTTTCTTCTTGTCCGTTTATGTGGACGATATCATTTTGGTGGCTCGTCTCATTCGCTTGTGTCTCGGTTTTACGAGGTGATGAGCACTGAGTTTGAGATGAGTATGATGGGCGAGTTGAGCTACTTTCTTGGCTTCCAAATCAAGCAGACTCGGGAGGGTACTTTCTTGCATCAAGGCAAATATACCCGTGACCTCCTGAGGCGCTTCGACATGTCTGATGGGAAGCCGGTGATGACTCCTTTGGCCACCACTTCCGTCCTCGAGCCCGATGAGGATGGTGAGCCTGCTGATCAAAAGGAGTTTCGGAGCATGATCGGCTCCCTCTTGTACCTCACTGCTTCGAGGCCGGACATACATTTTGCTGTGTGTCTGTGCGCTCGATTTCAAGCTTCTCCTCGCGCCTCTCACCGCCAGGCGGTCAAGCGCATCTTCAGGTACCTTCGTGCTACCACTGATTATGGTATTTGGTACTCTTCGTCTTCTTGTCTATCTCTTAGAGCCTTTTCCGATGCCGACTTTCTTTGGTCAGAGGATAGATAGGAAGAGCACTTCTGGCACTTGCCAATTCATTGGCACTTCTCTTGTTTCTTGGTCATCTAGGAAGCGATGCAGGGTTGCATGATCCATCGTTGAGGCCGAGTATGTTGTCGCAGACCGATTCTTTGTCAGAGCTGCTGGATGAGATCGACCTTACGGACTATGGGTTAGAGATAGAGAGTGTGCCACTTTTCTCGTGACAACACTTCAGCTATTTGCATTGCTAAAACCCAAAGCAACATTCCTGACCAAGCACATTGATATTAGATATCACTTCCTTAGAGACCATGTGGAGAAGGGAGATATCGCGCTCAGATTCGAGAGAGTGACCTTCGATTAGCGATATCTTCACCAAGCCTTTGGATAGCTCCAGATTTGTTGCCTTGAGGAGTGAGCTTGAGTCGTGAGGCCTTACGGCCTTTCGTGAGGGGAGCCGGTTTGTATATTATGTATTATATGTTTTCTTCGACTTAGCTTTTCTTTTCTTTGTGTTTCTTTTGGGTGACTTTGGGCTTGTTTTCTTGAGTTGAGTTCACTCACTTAGACTTCTGGCATGCCTTCCATGGACCTCTTATCTTGTGCTTTAGGTTGCTATCATGCGTGATTAGTCGTTCTCTCTTCTCTCTAGGTTGAGTTCCCTCACGGTCTTATAAGTCTAGCGTATTGGGCCTCCTGGTAGACAGTGGTGCATGTGCACTTCTTAGTTGGGATCTAGAGTCGCTTCCTATGTCATCCACTGGGAAGATAAGAGCGAGTCTAAGCCATAGTGAGTCTCTTCTATCTTATCTATGCTCAATAGCCATCCAGTTTGCAGCTTTCTCGCTTCTTCTCCTCATTCTGCTTTTTCGGTTGTTGTTGAGTTCATTCGGTTTTCTTTATGTCTAATCTTGATAATAACTCAACTTTAACCAGATTTGAGCTTAAAATTGATTCATTTGTTGAGGGGGAGTTTGGGAATCTGTTCATGCATTGCATTTAGACTGCATTTTCTGCTTTATGAGCTTTGTCTATTATGCAATTGATTTCTTCTTCATGCTATACACCATGCTACATCATTTGAAGAAAATCACTAGCTTAGGTATGTCCAAGTTCATTTAACTTGCTAAGCTTAAAAATGAAATAAGCCTTAAATGAAAAACTTGATGAAACTTGTTGCTTTTACTTGCTAGGTTTCTTCTATAGAGGTTTGTGCCATAATTTGAGAAATTTAGGAGTTCTCTAGAGTCCCTATAGCAACTTGGGTGAAACTAGTTTGATCCATGCTAGAGTCCTTCAATTGCTCATGAATCATTGTGCAAAAAAAATGAAAATTAAACAAAATTGACTCTTCTTGTGCACATATGACTCAACACCTTGCATTCACAAGACCGCTTCCCATTGCACTTGGGATGAACTTGGAATACATCGTGTTTGACCTAGACCATCCTCTTAAGAGTTCATCTTGAGATGGTCGACACGGCTTGAGTCAATTGGTTGTCAAAAGAAAATGCAAATAAATTAAAAACAAAGACATATGTGGGTAAAGAATGCAAATAATGTCAAACATTTGCACCCGCTATGTCTTGTATGATGATAAATCAAAATTTGCATTAAGTGATAAATGAGCCCAAGGACCTTGTATGCTCTTCTAGATTCCCCAAAGTGTTGAGTAGGTTGAACTCTAGGTTTTCCTTTTGATCCTTAGAGTGGCTATTCTTCTATTTTTGAAACTAAAGCTAAGTGTTGCACTTGTCTAATCTTGCTAAAATGAAATATTCAAAACTAAGCTCGATTTGCACTTGGACATGTCTTAGTTTAGTCATCTTCTAAATTGACAAGCTTGGTGTAATATCCTTCCATTTTGATCAATTGGATAATCTTCAAAGCTCTTTCGATTGCATTTCATGCATACATAAAAAAATTGATGCCTATATTGCCAAAAGGGGAGAAAACGTAGAAAAGGCATCACTAAAATGATAAAAATGTGAATGCTTATTTGGTTATTATGATCTTTGTAAAACTATGCTACTACTTACATTGGATCATAATCTCATAATCACATTTGACATGTTTAGTTGGATTTTAGAGTTTTTGTTGAAAACTTGCTCTTTCTTAAATTTAAATCTAAAATCCGAATTCCTCTTCATCAACTTGGTCATGGTTCTAATTTCTATCTTTGGACCAAGTTTGACTTTGCAACTAAAATTGCTTTCTTCTTCATTTTCTTCAAACTCAAATTTATGCCTTTTGTGTGGTTTGTCAATATACTCATCAAGGGGAGATTGAAGGACCATGTGGAGGTCCATCCATGTTTGTGATGAGTATTTGACTTTATTTGAGCAAGGTGTGCTCAAGTTTGAGTTTGATTTGGATTGATTTTCAAAATGAAGCAATTTGAGTTCTCTCTGCCAGAGGGCAAGATCTGCGGTCGTATGGACGCGGTAGTGATGAGTTGGATGGTTTATTGCACATCTTTGTGGGCATTGCTATGTGAGGAGTTTCCTTGTCTTTGATGGTTGCAGGCGACGGTGCTAGGTCATGGTGAGGCGAAGGATGACCGGACTAGGCGAGGAGTGCCGGAGGTCCAGACGGTTGGGAGATCGCGGAAGATGATCGGAGATGGAGTCCGGCAAGTCAAGAAGACAAGGAAAGGAGTTGATGCTAGCTAGATGCCGCGTGGATCAATGAGGGCCGTCGGATTGAGGTCTAGTTGATAGGTTAGCGGGTCTAGGTAGTATGCTTTGAAAACTGCAAGAAAACCCGGTATGTGTGTGGGTTTTGGGTTAGCCTTGCATGGCTGTGTGTGTGGGTTAATCCTAGCCCTTAGATGAGTGCTCTAGGGTTGAGGGACTCATCCAAGGGTGGTAGGTGGCCCAAGAGTAGTATAAATAGGGGTGGAGGGTAGCCTCCTTCCCTTGAAGGTGTTGAGGTTTTGATGCTCATTTGAGCTTTGCCCACATGAATGTGAGGCTTTGTAACCTCCTTCCAGAAATGAAAGTTTTATCCATCCACCTCTGAATTTATTTTATGCATTTACATTATGTCTTTACTTTACGCAATTTAAATTCAGCATTTACTTTCCCGCAATTACATTCCCGCAATTTACTTTCAAGTAATTTGGATTTGCCTCCCCACCTTCTAAATGCTGCTGATCTTGGATGTTTTGAGTGTGTTCATATGGTTTTACATCTCTTTTGCACTCTTGGATTGGGTATAGAACAGCTTTTCTTTCAAGGTCCAACTTTGTTCAGAACTTGTTCTTCGCGCAGCAGTCAGTGTTTTATTTTTTAAGAAATCTAGAAAACTCCTTTTTGAGTGATTCTTATTGGAGGAGGTGCGGGACTCTGATATACACCTACAGAAAAATTTTAGAGTTCACTTGTTGCACCGTTTGGGCGCCATGAGGTGAAAACCGAGCCCCAAACTTTCTGCTCGAAGTTCTTGAGCATACTGTGTTCTTAGATTCTTCTTGTTTTTTATGTAAGGCTTTTTGAGGAGAAATTTGGTGGAGTTCTTCACGACTCGGATGCTCATAGGGAGACAAATTCTCAGAATTTTTTGAGCTGCAGAAACCCACCAACCTCATGTGCAAATTGAGGACAAGTTCTGGAAATTCCGCTTTTGCTTTTCTGAAAGTGACTTTTGTGATTTGAATTGATGTCCTTTCTAAAAGCAAGAGTTTGAATTGATTCCTCTTTATCTTAGACACTAGACAACCAGGATTGTGACTCAAAAATCCCCACGTATTTTATGGTACTTATCCATGCAAGCTTGGGGTACACATAGTTGTCTAGTTTTTCGGGTTTTTCACAATTTCCTTTGAGCGATCTTGTCGAGGTTTTTGTTGGAGTATTTTGGGGGAATTTTTATTTGCGACCATTCACCCCCCTCTGTTCGCCATCTCGGTCCTTCAAAAGCCACGATAATTTCAGCTAACCAAATTTTCTCCGAGAATGAAACTTTAATTCTAGTCTTCCTTAGAGCAGTAGCATGTCAAAAATTCTAATGGAACCAAGAGATCGTAGGGATGGTTTTATTTTCACATTATTGTACAAGCAAAGGAAAATATTTATATGTAACTGTTTTAATCTGTGTCATAGATTATTTTTTTTGAATTTTTTTTCACTTTCTTTTTTATGATCATTTGCAAAAGTGTGCAGGCCTTTATCTATATGCATAACAGACTCAAGATGCAACAATCATTTATATGCTTCACATTATGAGTATGCAGAAACATTGAATTTTTTTTGTAAAAAGTTTCATTTTTTTGTAATGGGTATTTGATTTTGATTTTAGTTTTACATTCAGCGTATGAATAAAAAATCATATCAAATTGTTTTAGAATATGCAATATAATAATTCTTTTTAATCCGTAGCAACGCAACACTCAGCTAGTACTTACAAATTTACAAATCACAAGTGATTGATACACGCACCAACACATGCACATTTAGTACTTACAGGTGAAAGAAAAAGTAGGAATATAAGCATTATACATGGATGATGAGCGTTTAGCATAATGAATTTAATAAGGAAATGTTATTTCAAGTTAAAGAAAATGCGCACATTTATTTTTTGAAAGCTTGTCATGCTAAAAAAGATAGAATTTAAACACAAATGGCAAAAAAGAAAATAACCCTTTTTGAAGTACAGAAAACTTTCCTCAGCTTTCTTATTGAAAACAGAATAGCAACTAAACTGTAGCCTGTAAGTGCTATAGCTAGAGGTGGCCAAACGGGCGCCGACGCAACGCACGCGGCCCGTTTAATGGGCAAGACGCCCGCTTAGGCACGGCCGCTTAGGCCCGGCTACTAAACGGGCCGTCTTGCGTCTTGACCACGTGCCGAGGTGGCGGCCCAGGCACGGCCCATTAGCCTCTCGGGCCGTGCCGTGCCGGCCCGGTCCTTCGCGGGCCTAACGGGCCGGGTCGGCCTTCAGAGTCTGCTATCGCCAAAAATTCAAAAAAACGAAAAATTAGAAAAATAGAAAAAGTATGAAAAAAATCAGAAAAATAAGAAAAAAATCAGAAGAAATAGGAAAAATTTAGAATAATTAGAAAAACTCGAAGTATTTAGATTATTTTTGAATTTTTTTGAATTTTTTAATACTCTAACGGCTATAAAACGAATATTTTTAAAACTAAACGGGCTAAACGGGCGTGTTTGACCATAATCGTGTTGCGTCGCAATAGGCCGCGTCGTCGTCGCGCTTCTGGCCGTGCAGCGTCTTACCCCGCCCATAAACGGGCGGGCCGCAGTGCGGTGCCGGCCAAGCACGGCACGAGCTCGCGGGCCGTGCCGTGCTCGAGCCGTGCCCACAGTTCCGTGCTGCGGGCCGGCCCATTTAGCCCGGCCCGTTTGGCCACCTCTAGCTATAGCTTTTCTTTTTGGTGTCAGTTTATTGCAAACTTCGACATCCGTCACAATGCATTCAGCTTGTTAAATAGATATTGTGGTAGCACTGTGAAAATCCTTAGGCACATTTACATTGCCAATCAAATCATCCAGAAGGCTTCTCAGTAAAATGTTTGTGACATTGGAATCAAACCTTGCAGGCTGCAACATGCGAGAATTAGCACCTTGCCAACCTCCAATCATATGATAACAAATACCCCCCAAAAGCTCACTAATTGATGACTAAATTTAATGCATGATCAAGTCTGCAGTTGCAATATATTTATTACTTTGTGAGATGAAGATACATCTGCAAACAACTTTTACAGCAAAACATACACAATCCATCACTATCGAAATTCGAATTTTTTTTTCTAATTTTCAATTTTTATCAAGAATTGTCAGGTATTGACCAAATGAAATACTGAAGGAACTGGGGCTGTCAAAAGGGTTCAATCATTACTGCAAATCCTGCTAAGGACAGTTTCCTTGAGCAAAGATAATTCAAATCAAACCTTACAGTGACAATAACAAAAAATTCTTCATATTTTCTTGTTAAATTGTTAGTTCCCCTCAGAGTACAGGAGCAACTGAGAATAACATCTGTAAGAACAATTAACTAAGGAGCGGCACAAGAAATGTGTGCCCAGTGCAAGGAAGGTCCTGTCAGTCCTCAACCTCATTCACAAATGGTGTCCTTAAGTTTCAAGCAACAAAAGAAACAATTTCTTCAACTTCCACGCCAAGTTGAAACTTCCTCCCTAGGTTGCATAACATCAAGTATCTCCCAGAAAATGAATCAACTTGTGTCTTTTGCTCAACAACGTAAATTGTTGGAGAAAACCTGAAGAGCTACTGATTGTGCAGCATACAGATCAAGGGACTACAGCCGTGCCGGCAAAAGACGATATTGCCCTTCTTTTGGACTCATAGTCTAGCCATTCTTGTAAGGGGTATTTTGGTCATTTGTACAAGCCAAGAGCCTATAAATACCCCTCCCCCTCTCATTTGTAAAAGAGAGCTCTCTTGAGCAATATAAAGGAAAGCTAAACTGACGAGCCCTCGAGGCCTTGCTCTCTGGAGACTAAGCCCCGTAGACTCGTCGACAGGAGTAGGGCGGCCCTCTCGGACCCCCGAACCTGTATAAATTCCCCGTGTCATTTTCACTATCGTGGATGATGGCCCGTTAAACGGCCGACGTCCACCCCCTCACTCTGTTCGGTTTTTACACCTACGACATTTGTCGCCGTCTGTGGGGACCGTAGCTAATCATACAAAGCTATGGCTTCTACCAAGAAACACTACAAGCCTCCCCCAGCCCCGAAGCGCAAAGAGCGCGAGGACGATCATCCTCCCCGGCGGAACCCTCGGCGTGCACCGCCCTCGAAAATCAGAGCTATCCACCCCGGGGTAGACAATGTCCTTCAAGCCCTAGGGCCTGAGAACACTTCCTCCTCCCTTGCGCTAGCCGTCGCGGGCCTAGGGCAGCAGCCTCGGGATGCCCCCGTCGCTGTAGGGAAGGGAGCCCCTGAGCCTGCTATCACCCCTGAGGCGTTGGACTTGTCCCAGTGGCAGGCTCTGGTGGAGGCGACTAGAGGTGGGCATCGTGCCGGGCCGGGCCGGTCCGGCATGGGCCCATCGTGCTTCGTGCCTAAACCGTGCCGGGTCGCGATGGCCCGTCATGCCCATCGTGCTGTGCCGTGCCGGCCCGGCTCACCTTCAGCGAGCCCAGGCACGACCCATTTGCACTTCGTGCCTTGCCAGCTCAGGCCCGACCCATTTGCGCTATTGCAACGAGAGGAAAGGAGCCAGAGACGCATAGAATTGAGGCAGTGAATGCAAATATTATGAGAAAAATAACTAAAATTTATTTATTCTTGAACAGTTATATAGAGCGAGGGGGATGTGCTCAACACGGGCGAGAAAGAGAGTGAGCGAGACAGACGAGAGAGATTGAGAGGGAGATTGGGAGAGACTGGTGAGACAGAGCTAAGAGGGATTGAGAGGGACGAGCGAGAGAGAGCAACTTCTTGCACCTTCTCTCAATCTCTCTTAGCTCTCTCCTGTTTTGTCCGTCTCTCTCAGGTGTCGGCGATAGGGGTGACGTTCATGCTACTGGGTGCATCCATGACGGTCATGCTCTATGAGTCAGTGACCTTCATACTAGGCTTCTTCCTCATACCCTGGGTCATCGGGTCTGGTATAACCCAATCTACAGTGTCGTGCCAGGCCGTGCCGCCCATCGTGCCCGATTCTCGAGCTCGACACGGCCCGTGCTACAGTGTCGTGCCGGCCCGACACGGCCCACTTCGTGCCGGGTCGGGCTTCGTGCCGGGCCATGACGTCGTGCCTCGAGCCGGCCCAAAAGAGCCCGGCCCGAGTGCCCACCTCTAGAGGCGACCACGAAGCAAACCGTGGACTACATGATGGCCTCCTATCATCCTCCTGGTGTCCCTCATCTCTCACCGCTCCTGCCACCACTTTCGGTCCACATCGCCACTGACCCGGGGGTGCATGGGGGCCCAGCCTTTGTCCACGGGGGCGGGCAAGGAGGGAAACCCTTACAATCTCCCTCCGCTGACCCATGCGGTGGTCTTGAGCGGGGCCCCACTCTGGCCGCTGCACCCACCGAGCCCAGGGTTCAGGGGGGCTCCTCCCTTACCACTGCAGTTCGTGCCATCACCACTACTCCTAAGGCCCGAGCCTGCGCCCCCACGACCAGGAGCCCCGGGACCTCCCCCACAAGATCCTCCTCCTGGGCAAGTGCACCTACACCCAGAGATGGTGAATCAACTCCCACCAGCTGGTGCAAACTCTCACCCTCGAGGCGCGACATGGCCCAGGGTGGAAGGAGAACCTCCGAGGCTAAAGGTGCCCGTTCCTCCAATGGCACTCTCGGGTGAACAAGGAAATCGAGTCGAGGGTGATCATGGACACTCACAAGGCTCGAGGGACCATCATCTGGCCCAACGAAGCCAAGTCAAGGGAAGGAGCTTCCACTCTATCAGCACTTGGCGAGCTCCTACCTCACCGAATCACCATAACCAGCACCACTTCGGAGGAAGGGAGGCCAAGTCCGGGGTCTCACGGGCTGCTCGAACCATGCATCGGCGGGAGCACTCTTACTCTCCCGGGCGCGAACGTCACCGTCGCCCCCCAGCCTCCAGCTCTTCAAGTTCCGAAATTTCTCACCGTCGTCGCCGCACAAGGTCGCCTTCTCCCCGTCGATGTGGTGGCGGAGGCGGCCCTGGGATCGGGAACCCTCTCGCTTGGGGCATCTCAGGAACCCCGTTTCGGTCCAAGTTCCGCCAGCCTAACATTGGACCATATGATGGGGACTCTGATCCCATGCAGTTCATGGAGGTCTATGCCACGGCTATCCGGGCAGGGGGAGGCTGAGATGTGCAACTGCCTCCCACTCTTCCTCTCAGGAACCGCTCGGTCATGGTTCTTCAATCAGAAGAGAGGATCCATCCACTCTTGGGCCCATCTACGTGAAGAGTTCAGCGTGAACTTTTAAGGGGGTTACAAGTGCCCCATGCTTCCCAATCAACTCTTCACGGTCAACAACAGAAGGACGAGTCCACACGAGACTTTCTCAAGAGCTTCTCCCGGGTGAGAAGCCAAGTGGCGGACGCCTCGGACTCCACCGTCATTAATGTGTACAAGGAAGGACTTCTCCCTGGTGAGCTGAACCGGGCGCTACGGAGGGATCCCCCAAAAACGACTCAGCAACTCTTTGAGATTGTTGAGAAATATGCCCGCGGGGAGGAGGATGACTTGGCAAAAAAGGGGCTCCTCCCGCAAGCTAGGGACCACTCCCCCGGAAGAAGGCTAAAAGGGTCATCCGGGGAAAAGAACAAGGACCGGAGGGACCACTCTAATGGAGGTCATGACTCCAAGGTCCTCGTTGTGGCCGACGCCCCGCCCCAAGGGAACGGTACCCCTAAAGGACCCAAGAAGGGTTCAAAGCCTAAAGCCCCTCAAGCTCGCGACGAAGGTCCCGGTGAAAAGAGGGTTAATCAAGGCCAAGGAGATGGCCGTTGGTCCGCCTATCACAAAGTGGGCGAGCATGACACAAGCGAGTGCCGTTAATACGTCGCCGAAGTGGCCAGGCTCCTTAAGCGCGGTCCTGAACCACACCGGGGGTCGCCACCCCGTCCCGTGGCCGCGGAGGCCATGCCTCTCCAAGAAATCCGCCCCGCAGCCGCGCTACCTCCTAGCGGACCTCCCCCAGGAGAACCCCTACAAGGTGCTGAGCAAGAGCTCCCTTTCCAAGTGCAACATAGACAAGTGAATGTCATAATGGGGGGCTCAGCTTATGGACATGAGTCCAAACGTCAAAGGAAGGAGTACATGCGAGAAGTCAATATTGTGGGGGTGAACCTTCGAAGTGCACCTCCCAAGTGGGCGAGCATCCCACTGAGCTTCACCGAGGAGGACTCGAAGGGCCTGAGGTTCCCCATGATGACGCCCTACTGGTTACCGCCATCATATCCAACTGTGAGGTCTCTCGTATACTTGTTGACGGAGGAAGCTTCGCGGACATACTCTATCTTTGCGCGCTTAAGGAGCTGTGGGAATCACGGGGGGTTTACCACCTGGGCATCCTGCTCCAGTCCGATCGCCCCCTCACGGGCTTCGTCTCAGGAAAATCTATCCAACCCTTGGGGAGGATTGAGCTCCTCATGACCTTTGGATCGCGAGAAAACCATCGCACAGAAGCGGTCAGATTTGACGTCGTTGACGTTGAGTCACCGTTCAATGCTATCATGGGAAGAGTAACCCTCAACCGCTTCTGCGCTACGATCCACCAAAGCTACTTATGTCTCAAGATACCAGGACCTCATAGGGTCATCTTTGTGAGAGGTGATCAAGACCTGGCCCATCGGCTCTATCATAAGGCGGCAGCCGGCTGCGAGGAAGTTCATCTCCTTTCAAAAGATGCCACGCCCATCTCATCCTCAATAGGGTTTGCGGAGGAAGAACCCTCTCAGGAGAAGTACTCTTTAAAGCCTCGCCCTGAAGGAGGTCTAAAGGAGGTGCGGCTCTTCGGTCCGAAAGATGAACGTTTTGTTTGGGTCGGGGCTGAGCTACCAGAAAAGATGGAGGAGGAGCTCCTCAAGTTCCTAAGGGCCAATACGGATGTCTTTGCTTGGGTCCCGTCGGACATGAAGGGTGTTCCCTAAGAGGTGATTCAGCACCACCTAGCGGTGAGGCCTGAGCGCCTCCCTGTAAGGCAGAAACTTCGCAAGCTCTCTCTTGAGCGATGCCAAGCCATCAAAGAGGAAGTCGAAAAACTCTTAAAAGCTGTTCTAATCCGGGAGGTATGGCACCTCGAGTGGCTCGCCAATCCCGTTTTGGTCAAAAAATCCAGCGGCAAGTAAGTGGCACATGCGCGTCGACTTCACCGACCTCAACAAGGCATGTCCCAAGGATGATTATCCACTTCCCCGCATCGACCAGTTGGTTGATTCCACCGCTGGATGCGAGCTAATGAGCATCTTGGATGCATATTCGGGCAATCATCAAGTCCATATGGCACAAGAAGACGAGAAGACAAGTTTTATCACTCCGGTGGGCACCTACTGCTACCTGCGCATGCCCTTTGGGTTGAAGAACGTAGAAGACACATTCCAACGGCTTGTGTGCCTTCTCTTAAAGGATCAGTTGGGTCGTAATGTGGAAGTGTATGTAGATGATGCCGTTGTGAAAAACCTCTTGGCCTCAACACATCTTGAAGACCTTCGCCAAACTTTTGAGAACCTTCGTAAATTTAGCCTCAAGCTAAACCCTGAGAAATGCGCCTTCGGAGTAAAAGGGGGAAAGCTCCTGGGTTTTCTCGTCTCTCAAAGAGGTATTGAAGCCAACAGGGAGAAGATTCGGGCCATTCTGGACATGGAGCCGCCACAATCCATCAAGGACGTTCAGCGCCTAACGGGTCGCATGGTGGCCTTGGGGCGATTCATGGCACAGTCGGCTGAGAAAGGGCTGCCCTTCTTTAAAATACTTCGTGGTCTCGAGGGCTTCTGCTGGACCCCCGAGGCTCAAAGGGCCTTTGAAGACCTCAAGAAATACATGGCAAATCCCCCGCTCCTCACTAGCCCAAGCCCCGGGGAACCCCTCCTCCTATACCTCGCCGCAACTCCAACCGCCGCGAGTGTTGTCTTAATCAAGGAACAGGATGGGGTCCAGCACCCTGTGTATTATGTCAGCGAGACTTTTGCAGGCTCAAAGACAAGGTACACAGAAATAGAAAAAATATGGACTCATGGCATCTCGGAAGCTTCACCACTACTTCCTCGGGCACCCCATCACTGTCCCCACCGGTTACCCGCTAGCTGAAGTGATGGTCAACAAGGAGGTGACTGGGAGGATTGCTAAATGGGCAACTGAACTGGCACCCTTCTCCCTCAAGCTCGTAGGGAGAACCGCTGTCAAATCCCAAATCCTCGCAAATTTTGTGTCGAAATGGACGAACTCCCAAGCTGTCCGAGGGGAGGTGGCGGAGCGCCTTAGACCACCTGACCCCCACTGGACCCTCTACTTCGATGGTTCCAAGTTCCTAAATGGAGGAGTCGCCGGAGTTGTCCTCGTAAGCCCCGAAGGGAAGGCACTTGAGTACGCCGCACACCTATCTTTTAACCCCACCAACAACATGGTTGAATACGAGGCCCTCCTCTTGGGACTTTGTCTTGCAAAGGCTTTGGGGATCCGACGCCTACTCATCCTCGGGGACTCTCAGCTTGTCGTCAACTAGATTGACAAGTCCTACCAATGCCTCGATCCCAAGATGACTAATTACCTTGAAGAGGTGCGAAAGATGGAAAAATATTTCTCTGTGTTGGAGGCCCGCCGGATTCCCCGTGGAGACAATCATCGGGCTGATCGTCTAGCTCGGGCAGCAAGTTCCCAAGAGATGCTTCCGCCTGAGGTCTTCCTCGAAGTACTTGATGCACCCTCCATCAAGGAAGATGTCAACGGGGACGTAGAACATGAACTACCCCCACAGGTCAATGAGATCTCCACCTCCCCCAATTCCTGGATGACCCCAATCATAAAATGCATTCAAGGGGAAGTGGAGGCCGAGAACAACACCGAAGCTCAAAGGTTGTTTAGCAAGTCCAGATCATATGTGCTCCTTGAAGGGAAACTCTATAAGAAAGGATCCTCTGCTCTAATCAAGTGCCTTTCAAAAGAAGAAGGCGCTGCACTCCTCAGGGACGTGAATGAGGGGCTCTGTGGTTCACACATCGCACCAAGAGAAACGACGGCAAAAGCATTAAGACAAGGCTTCTATTGGCCTACCATGGTGCAAGACGCCATCAAGACCCTCAGAACTTGCGAAGGATGCCAAAAGATGCATCAGCTCGCCACTCTCCCGCTGCACCCCTGCATCAAATACCAATTACATGGGCTTTTGCCCGGTGGGGTATGGACCTCCTTGGACCATTCCCGTCGGCCAAGGGGGCTACAAGTATGCAGTGGTGGTAGTAGATTACTTCACCAAGTGGGTGGAAGCTGAGCCATTGGCATCAATCACATCCCGAACGGTACAGAAATTTTTCTGGAAGAACATTGTGCCGATTCGGGGTCCGTAAGGAGCTCACTGTGGACAACGGGACTCAATTTGATGCTTCCTCCTTCAGGTCCTTCTGTGACTCCATTGGGACAATACCATACTTTGCCTCGATGGCTCACCCTCAGTCCAACAGGGCGATGGAAAGGGCCAATGGCCTAATCCTCCAAGGCATCCGTCGACGGCTTGAGAAGAGTGCACTTAAGCGCGGGTTATGGGTAGAACAACTCCTCAATATCTTGTGGGGGATGCGTACCATGCCTAGTCGCTCCATAGGACGAACGCCCTTCTCACTCATGTACGGAGTGGAAACCGTCCTCCCTGCAGAGGTCCGTCATCGCTCGCTCCGTGTGGACATGCTCTCAGGGCCCCTTCCCATCAACTACATGATGAATGAAGAGAATCACAAGGTGGAGGTGGATTCGCAGAGGAGCTTCGTGACCAGGACCTCGTCAAGCACGCCTCCTACGAGTGTGAAGTCGCCCGTTTCTACGACCACCGCGTACAAGAACGAGCCTTCCTCCTGGGGGACTTGGTGCTAAAAAGGGTCACCGACCTAACAGCCCAAGGGAAGCTTCACCCCAAGTGGGAGGGACCCTACCGCGTCTCAGCTGTCTTGGGCTCAGGAGCCTACCGCCTCTCAACCGTGGAAGACAAGCCGTTCAAGCACGCTTGGAATGCGGATAAGCTTAGAAAGTTCTATGTTTAAGCCCTCTTGTACGCCATGACGGTATTTAAACTTGTGTTGATGTAAACCCTTCCGAGTTATCAATGAAATATCAAGGGGGTCTCACATCTACTTCATCACTCGCATATTTCGCTTTGAGAAGGCCCTCCCCAACACGCTGCTGTTAGGGGGACAGGTCATAACCTCACAATGCTTGCAACAAGCACCCTCCTAGGGCACATGGCCTCCGTGGTCTACCCCTAAAAAAGCCCCGAGCGGCAAGGATATCTCAAGTCCTCCTTGGGCGGCCCACTCCCTGCTAGACCCAAGGAGAGGGCGACGACTTAAGGCAGTATGCCTAAGTCTTTGGGTACACCATGGTCTAGTCCCCCATGGTCCCCAAGCGCTAAGCCGAACGACCCCTGGGTCACAACCTCATACCTTTCTACAAAGTATGATGGAAACCTCTTTATTACAAGAGTTTTAACCCGGGAGACATCCACTCCCGGTGGGCGCACATGTTTGCTCTTATTGGGCTCAACATACAAAGACTTCGCAAGCAACGTTGCAAGAGCCCAAGCGCGGCCTAATGCCTACACAGGCATAGGGATTGACATCCCCTCGCCTAACCTATGCTATGGCCAAAGGGAACCCCTTTGGGGAATAGGGCACAAAACGGTGGTCATGCCCTCATAAAGTGGCCCCATCTTGTGGCATGCTTTCTTAGGTGGTTTCAGTCGCTGGAGTGCTTGGCCCCTTTGGGCACATCGTTTATAATTGATATTGACTACCGTCTTGGGTGCTTCCTGGATAAAAAAATTTATGTCATATCATTCTCATAGCACTCAAGATGTAAACATAAAGCATACTCATTCATGAAAGGCTACATGGTCGAAGTGTTAAATAAGTTGTGGCTACAAGAATGCAAAGTGCGAATATGCCCAACATCATCATTACTCCCTGCTAAACAAGACATGATCTCAAAGGGTCATACACTAGCAGGATCATCACGCCCGCTGTTGGCAAGGAAGGCATAGGAGCTCTCGAGGCTAAGGAGGAGGACACGCTCTTCACAAACTCAGCCGCTAGAGGCTTCAGTATAGCTCTCTCATTAGGGGCAGCCTTCTTCACCTCTGAAGTAAAAAGACCGCGTAGACCATCTCGCACCGCCTGTCGGCCTGAACTGTCACTGAGATGGGATATAGCGAGGGCCCCGACAGCCAGGGTGGCTGTGGCAAAAGACTGACATCTGTCCTTAGCGACTCGAGTAAAGGAGTTAACATGCTCCTCCAACAAGGGGATCCAGCTCTGCGGCCTAGCTTGTCTCGAGGGAAGGGGAGAAACCTTAGCCCCGAGGCTCTCCAAGGATCTCTGGCAGTAAGAGTGATCTTCTCAAGGTCATAGAACTGGCCCAAGCGTTGCCACGACTTGGTCACATCCTCCTCGAGGCTCACATTCACCTTGCGAATGACATCCACTTTTTCCTCAGTAACTTTCAACTTCTCTTCTGTGGCCCTAAGCCTCTCCTCAGTGGATTGTAGTTTTTCTTCGGCAGCTTTCAGCTTCTCGTCGACCGCTCTCAGCCTTTCATCATCCAGCGGCGAGACCTTTTGCTGGGCCTCTCTGGTTGCCTCTCTGAACATCTCCTCGATCATCCTCAGGGCTTCATCCCTGATGACATTAGAAATGGAGGTGGCCTGCGAGGGAAGCTTGCGGGTGTTAACTGACGAAATGAAAAAGATTATTCACAGTGCAAAGGGCTTAAAGGTAACCTGAAAATGGAGGTTGATGGCTGTGCCTAACCGGTCCTTGAGCAATTCCGCAAACTCTCCAATGCTCCGCGCGTCACGAAAGCGATTCATGTACTTGCTGACGCGCTCTTCAATCAAGTGACGAATCTGCGCCGTCGCGTCGTCATCATCAATGTACGGGATGGCATAGGAGGGAAGCTCGCTGGAGGAATAAGCCATGGCCTCATCACTATCTCCTATTTCCTGGAGATCAGTGCTAAGAATACCACGCTATCTCTTCGAGGACTTGTTCTCAAGAATTTCTTTCTCCAAGTCATCCACTCGTGCTTCGACCTCTGCAACCCCTAGTAACACAAGAAGCACCAATAAGCAAAATTCAAGAGGAGGTAGTGAGATAGCGGTGGAGGGAAACCCCTGTACCTTCCTCATCAAAGAGGGAGTCAAAGGCGTCGCCACATTGAACAGCTGATATCTCCAAATCACCCCTGGGAGTGGAGCCTATCTCTCACTCCTCAAGCTGCACTTCCACTTCACGCACGAGGGAATCAACAGAGCTGGGCCTCATGCTCTCATGACTGGGTTTTGAGATTGAGTCCGAGGAGGACGAGGATGTGGAGGTCGAAGTAGACTGTGTGATCTCAAGAGCTCCATCACCTTCCTTACCAAGCTTACCAGCAGCAGCATGAGAGAGTCCAGTAGAGGGAAGCTGCACCTTCCTCTTTTGCAAGCGGACCTCTGGGTACCCTGAAGTTTTCTCTTGCTCGAAAACTAGCCATCTTTGTCCTTGTTAGGGCACGCGGACTGCGGTGCCCCGAGGGTAGGAGGATGCTGTGATGAACTCTTCAAGAGAGGCGCCCTCTTAGCCTTTGTCCCTAGAGAGCTTCCTCTGTAATGCTCCCCGTAGGCAAAGGCCTCTTGGCGGCGAAGGTCGTAGGGCAAGGACTGGCCCTGGCTGCATTGCGGGGTGCGAGTGGCCTGCTGAAGGAGGTCTCGTTTTTGGCAGGTTCTTGGGGGGGAGATCTTTGCAGGAAATCCCTGCAGCCTTGGTTTTCTTCCTCTTGGAAGGATCTAGGATGGGCTTGCCTCGAGGGGGCATCACTATCTTCAGGTGATACCCGCCTCCTCAAGAGCCTTGTACTTGGTGGTGGTCATCTCTCCGAGGATCCAATTGGCCTCCTTGACCACCTTTCTCGAAGTGCGCACTGTACAAAGGAAAAAGGGCATTAGGCGCACAAGTCAAGAAGGTCTACATGCGAAGACTAATAGCCAAGCTTGGCTTACCTTTGCTCTTGCGGACTCTTCAGTATTCATCTTTCCCATAGACAAGGGGCTGGCATCTATGAGCGTCATTTCTTCCATCAACTCCCGGATGCCGCTCCACTTGCGTATCTCAGAAGTAGCACGGATGAACTCCCAATCGTCATCAGAAAGAAGAGGAATCTCGGGGTAGTCATCTTGAGTGATTTTTGGCTGCCCCTGGTGTATGGGAAGCCCTCTACCTTCAGATAGAACCACTTCTTCCCAGGACAGTTCCAGTTGTACTTCGTGGCATGCACCGGGTAGTCACCTTGGTTCTGGACAGTCGAGGTCAATGAGCCCACGGGACCAAACTTCCCATTCGACCTCTGGAGATGGAATAAGTAATCAAAGGCCGCGATGGTGGGCCTCATGCGTCGGCCCTCGATCGCCGTCTCGCACAGCCACAGGAACGCCCTCGCCCGTGCCAGTAGGTTGGAGGAGAAGTGCGAGAGCTCCACCGCGTAGTGCCTCACGATGGTCCAGATGAACGGATGCATCGGGAGCCCGAGGCCAACCTCAAACCAGGCCTTGAGAGCGACGGTGTACCCTGGAGGGGGATTGGGGCACTCCTCCAGTCCTGGCCACAGGACATCCTTCGGTGTTAGGCGGCTACCAGAAGCCACCAACACCGCTTTCTCCGCCTTGGTGAGGATTGTAGGTCCGACCCCCATGAGGGTCTCCTTGGATGGATCATCAAGGATTTCGACCTCTTCCACGAAGCCATCGCTCGTCGGGTCCTCCATCCTAGCTAGGCCCGTCGACTACTTGGTCTCCCCTTCCCTGTGGAGGGGCTCGGATCCTTGCCTGCCAAGGTGCTAAGGGAGATACCTGCAAGATGATGCACAAAAGTGAGGTCCATGACACGTGAATGCTTATTTGAGAAAGACGATGAAAAACCATTGGCACAGCAAGTTCGGGCCCTTGGCCAATGCAATGTGGCCAACTGCAATGCATCCCGGTACGTCGCGCCTTGCGCTCGCAAGGCCGACGCCCTGCGTGTAGCACGTCTACGCAACATGTGTCCAAGGCGTTGCGCAGCCGCGCCATAGCTCCCTGATACCCCACGTTCTGGGGGCTCCTGACCCTGTGCATCGCGTGGCCAACTTCTCATGCGCCCAGGTGCCGTACGGTAGTATTCTAGCCCCCTAGCGCCCTTCGCCCATGGGAGCTTGTGCCCGTGCGTGTGACTTAGCCGCGGTAGGGGGGCGTTGCGCATTGGCCGTGCGCCCTACGTGCGGCCCCCGCTTTGCATTGGCTATGCGCCCCGTGTGCTAGTGCGCCCTCAAGCAAGCGTGGTGCCTTGCAGCTGGCCAAGCTTGTGACGCTCGACATCTGGTCGCAGCTAAATGCCCTGTGCCTCATGCGCCCTGCGGCTGCATGCTCTGCAGCCGTGCCTAGTGCCCTGACAACCCTCGCCCTCGCACGCTGCGCCCTGCGCCCGGCCATGCTATGGTCGCCACGCCTTTCTACTCTCTACCCACGCAAAGGACTGACGCCTGCGCCCACAAGCTTCTACGCTTCGCGCCCTGAGGCGGTTGAAGGCCTTGTGCCCTGTGCGGACGGGCGCCTACGACCCGTGCCCAAGTGTGCAGCGCCCTGCGCCCTTTCCCAGGCGCCCTAAAAAGGCGGCTGCGCCTAGTGCCCTGCGCCCCTCTGGTAAACGCCCTGCGCCCTTTACCAGGCACCCTAAATGTGTGGTTGAGCCCGATGTCACGTGTGCCCACGCTTTGCACGACTCGCTGTCGCGCCCTACCGTCCTGGCCGCGCGCACCAACGCACTCGCATCCGCGCACTGCATGATGCAAAGTGCCCTACGCGATGCAAAGCGCCCGACGCCCTGCCAGAGTTGCGCCCTGCGCGATGCAAAGTGCTTTGCCTCCGCGCTCCTAGCGCCCTGCCAGAGGAGAGCCTTGCTTCCGTGCGCTATCGCCCTGCGACGCATCCGCGCCCTGCTTTCGTGCACTAGCGCCCTGCGGCGCATCCGTGCCCTGCACGGCGCAAGGCACCCCGCGTCTAGCCCTAGGCCGCCCTGTGCCCCGCGCGGGTTCCCAGTGCCCAGCGTCCATCTCTTGAGCAAGTGCCATGCCGCCAAGTCTCACAGCCAGGCTCCCCGTGGCGCAGCGACCGCGCCCTGCGGCGCATCCACGCCCTGCGTGGCACCAAGGCGCCCTACACTTCGTGCGATTCAGTCCCCGACCGCCTCTACGCTTGCGTGAGCGCCCTGCACCGCTTGGCACGGCCCGCACCCCGCACATCCCAGGTCATGCACCTGAGGTTCTGCGTTCTTCATGCCCACGCTCTACTCTCCTCCCGAGATCGTGCTGTGGCAGTCGGTGTTGCACCTGAGCTTCGTGTGTGCCGGACACGAGCGTAAGGGGAGGAGGAAGCCGCAGCCAAGCAATAGAGGAAGGCCTCCGCTGCTTACTGAGAGGTCGGCACTCTCCCCTACCTGCGCACCCAAGTCCGGGAGACCTGGACCGTCTTCCCTTTGTGAAATCGATGTACCAGGAGATAAGGGGTTAAATACTCCAAGGGTGGTCCATCCTTTTTATACAGGACCAAGTCCATTGATGACTGCAAAGTCAGGACAAAATGGTGTACCTTTTAGAAAAGAAAAGGGGTAAAGTAAGTCGGCTTTACTGTGCCAAGATGAAATCCATGGCCTGATGGGCTGTCTAAGCCAAGGAAATATTCGGGCTGGCCCCAAATTCGTGGATAAGCAAGAGGCCCATGAATGAAAAACGGCCAAGCAAGCTGCTGATTTCCCATGCCATGAATTTTGCTAATTGCCAAAATTTGCTATGGCACCACAAATTTGGCTAGTGTCCAAATTTGCTATGGCACCAAATTTATTATGCCATCAAATTTGCCTAAATTGTCTAAATTTGCTATGCCCTCAAATTGCAGGAATTTACTATCGAGGGTTCTCAAAGTTTGATTGAGCCTGGCGCTTCTCCCACAACCTCCGCAAGCATGCATGTCATCCAATACTACCCCTTCGGGCGCTTTCCTTAGCGCCAAAGGGCAAGGAGCTACTGTTGGAGAAAACCTGAAGAGCTACTGATTGTGCAGCATACAGATCAAGGGACTACAGCCGTGCCGGCAAAAGACGATATTGCCCTTCTTTTGGACTCATAGTCTAGCCATTCTTGTAATGGGTATTTTGGTCATTTGTACAAGCCAAGAGCCTATAAATACCCCTCCCCCTCTCATTTGTAAGAGAGAGCTCTCTTGAGCAATATAAAGGAAAGCTAAACTGACGAGCCCTTGAGGCCTTGCTCTCTGGAGACTAACCCCCGTAGGCTCGTCGATAGGAGTAGGGCGGCCCTCTCGAACCCCGAACCTGTATAAATTCCCCGTGTCATTTTCACTATCGTGGACGATGACCCGTTAAACAGCCGACGTCCACCCCCCACTCGTGTTCGGTTTTTACACCTACGACATAAATAATCATGAGCAGTTGGGAAGCAATGCAAACCCAAAAGCATGGGTTCCATTTCTATTACACTATCAGTAGATTTCCATGCCATCACCAAAAAGTCAGTCAGATCCATCTACCAAGACGGCTTGCAGTCTAAATTCACTTGAGATAAAGAATGTCATAGTGGCCAGGCCTATACACTAGGGTCACTAAAGGTATGCCATCAGATGATAATAAGTTGCCAGTTGGGCTTTCTCCAGCTCGCTCAATTGAGACAATATCTCTTTGCTGCTCCAGAGTTTCAGCGGTTGTGCTTGGAGAAGAGTAACTTTTACTTGAATGCACAGATGCTGAGGTTGTTGTGCTTGCTCCAGATTCTGAACGAGGGAAAAAATATAGGCGTTCCACTAGCACAAGTCCAGATTGCCATCTTGAATCAGCAACCTCAATGCGCAAGGGGATACCAAGTGCGTTTGATAGAGCCCTAATTTGTGGTATGTCAGCTTCAATGTCCATGGGACGCACCATCTCCAAGCAAAACTGTTACCAAAGCCACAAATGCAGAATAGTGAGTGTAATTTGCTTAACTAGTTTTTTTGTCAAGACTATCTTAGTATTCGAAGTCAAAAGAAGAACATCTACTAAATGAACCATGAAAACTAACATATACAGAAAAAGCATGCTCAACTAGTCAACCTAGATATTTGAGACAACTGATAAACTAAAAAATCTTTTAATCTACTAAATGAAACCAATGAAAAATAACATACAGAAAAAGCATGCTCAACTAGTCAACCTAGATATTTGGGACAACTGATAAACTAAAAAATCTTTTAATTGCACAAAATTTTGAATTTCTTGTACACCAAGAACATTGCTGATATAGTATGTAGTCTCTGCCAATATAATTTAGTTATTGCAGAAGAGACTAAAATGACAAATAATTCATTCGCTGTAAACTATCAAGTATGATTATTGCCACAATAAGAAATACATGTTTCCAAGTGGATAGTAGTAGTACTATGGGGCAGAAACTCTAACCTGAAGGGCATACTTATGCCGAGAGGAAAATGGCCTGTAATCCTCTTCTCGCGTACGGATTTCAATCTCTGTCAGCAATCTAAGCAAAGAAAGAACTGACCGGGAAAAAAAAACAAAAATGTGACATAGAGAATAAAAAGGCAAACAACACATCACAACAACCATTGTACTCACTCCTCGATGACATGATCTCCTGTAGGTTTCTCTTGTACAGATCATCAGCACTTAGACTGAAAAATACAAAAGCACTTTTTTCGTAAACAAAAATGTAATGAAAACAAAAGAAATAGGTCCTGAAATATATTGTCATGTGAAAAAAGAAACAATAGCTCAATAAAACATTCAAGTTAAAAACTAAACTTACCCGTTTGCAACAGACTTGACCAAATGCTCAAACTCCTGAAAGAACATAACGATATTCAGAAATTTATATAATTTAAGCTATAATACGAAGAGAAGATCAAACCCATCTAGCAGACCATACCCATTAGTAGTGATGGTGAAATAACATATAAATTCAGTAAAAGACACTGGCTACCAATGCATAAAGCTCAACTATATCTATAATGAATTTGATTTTAGGTGTCACTATTTTAGATGCTAGCTGCTAACGTGTGTGCATACTGTAGTAAAAATGAGAAAAAAAACATAATTCTTGCAAATTACAGACCAGTTGAGAAAGAGCAGCTTTTAGGTCAGTGCAAAAGGATGATATGAACCTACTGATGAAGTACTAGTGATATGCTTAAGTTGGTTTAGTCCCATATTTTGCATCACACCTTCTATAAGCCTGTCCACTGCAACTTATTATTTTTTTTAAAAAGAAAAAGTATTTTTCCCTTCTTTTTGTTTCAAAGAATATAGGAATGTTTTTTTGTAAAATAATTCATTCTATAGTATTGCTGTTTGCCCAAGACAAATTATGATGAGGCAGCATGTGATAAATTATCTTACAACAGGAGAAACATACACGATATACTATGTGAGCCTTGGACAACTCAGACCACACAAGGAACAACTTTTATGTTCCAATTAATTCTTTAGCTGAAGACAACGGACAAAACACATTAATGCTTTTGTAAGATAGGAGAATACTCACAGAAACAACACTTGAGAAGTATGCCACAGGATTTGAGAAGTAGGCTTTATCCCATTGAAGACCAGATAGCTTTTTGAAGGACATTGCCACACATCTCATTAGACGAGTGATCTCAGATTGACTGTCTTGCATCTGTCCAAGGTTCTCCTGCTTACATGCCTAGCAGTATTAAGTTTCCATGCAAAAGAAGAAAGCAGTTGCATCATCATGAACAAGTGTAACTGAGATAGTTACCATGTAGGAGAAAAAGAAGCCTCTATAAAAACTGCTACTGTCTCTGCGTGTCCGTCTGACAAAATCATACTGCTCACTGAGAAGCTGTAGGAAGTGATTTTCAGGTAAGCACAAAACATTGCATGATGATAATGCTTTAGAGTCAAGTTCTTTGCACACAAACACACCTTGATCTTTTGCTGGATGAAGCTGTTCTCTGCAGATTCATGAATCAAAGCCGAGAGTGGCTCCTACCATACCAAGAATAAGAATCACAACAGGCATAATGAATAATTTATCAGATTCATCAAAACTGAGTATGGATCCGAATAAGTAATGCTGAGGCACAAGGTGCATAAATTGTATAATGTTTACACACATGAACGATTCATTTCTTTGGGGCGGAAAAACACTAAAACTAATTCGTGGAATCCCTCATGGCAAGACCTTTGTATGAAAAGGACATGATCATTGACCGTAAGGTGCAAAAAGATTAGCAAGAAAGGACTGCTTGCTGTAAACCTTACTGAAGTATTTTACTTTTTTCTAACAGTCAAGGTTTCATCATCGGTAAGACGCATAATGGACTCTGACAGCAAGTACTTTCCACCAAAGTAGTCCACGATAACTTGTAAGGTATAATTTACTTCAGAAGAAGAAACTAACACAGAACACTTTAGTAGGCAGAGGCCAAAAACTTTTTCCATACAGTCTTCGCTTTTCTCTGGGAATAATTGCGACTGGAATCTTTTAAGCTTACATGTACATAAGGGGTATGATTAATGATTTATTAGCAGTATAAGATAGCAAATTTCAAGATGATGTATTAACGTATTATACAAGAAGTGTGATTGGGGCAGTGAAGGTGCTCATTGGAAATGTTTTAAGATGACACAGTCGAATACATACCTGACATCCTAATGTTCTCAGACGAGGATCTGGACACTTAAAGACATCATTGAGCACACGGTGAACCCTTTCTGGTCGGAGGTATGTCATCCCGCCAGCTAGCAGCTGGCACCATTGTTTGTGGAGTGACAAATATATTTGCTTCTTGAGCGGCACCGAGTCATTCCGACCAATATATTGCGGGGTGTTTATTTGAACACTCATGAACAGGCAATGAAATTTACTTTCAGATGATCCTATCATCTCCTCGTCCTCTTCCTCTTCTTCCCAATCCTCTTCATCCATATCCTCATCATCCCATTCACCTCCTCCATCCTGGAAATTTGCAGACCCATCTTTGTAAAGAATACTTTCCAGCACAAATGCACTGAACAGCATGCCATGCTATTACAAATTGTGCATTTTCCAGAACACCCAACCAAATTCCAAAGAATACAATGAACAAACACAAAGGAAAATTTAGGGTACGGCAACAAAATATAGGCCGCAAAGCTATGAAACGTTCAATTTAGGTTACCATGTCATTCAATTGGACCAAGAAGGCAAGAAGTGAGCTGGAAAATATCAAAAGAACACAATATTGGACAAGTCGACTAGAAATCACCACAAGAAATTGAGAAACCAATCCTCTCTTCCTTTCCAATTAGAAACTACACAAGGTATCTAATACTTGCGAATTTCCAATTAGAAGCTACACAAGGTATCTAATACTTGCGAAGGGCTCACAAGCATTTCACCAAAGTCGGCACAAGAACTCCCCTATCTGACAAATTTAACAGCGCAGGAAAATTTAATCAGCCATTCAAGAAACAAGAATGCCTTCCTTTCTTTCTTTTATTCGGCTTTCGCAGATACCCTAATCGCGAAAGAACCTAAGAATCCGCAGCCTTTCTGCGCCTAGTAAATCTCAACAAAAGATACCGCAGCACTGCCAAAAAAAAATCGCATCCGGAAATTACACTCCAATTCGAAGAACTAAGCCAAGAAAGCAAGAATTAACCTACGACCGCACATGATTCTACAGCCAAGAAAGCATCCCGAACCACAGGACGCACGAAAGACTCGAAATCAGACCCAAAAAAACGAAATCGAGAACATCCCAATGCATCGAATTCCACTACATGAAATGAGATTTTGGTCAAAAGGTCACCGGAGAAGACATGACCTCAAGACAGTACAAGAAACTGGAACTCACCGTATCCTCGTCGGCGAGCGGCGGCCGTCGTAGCGGCGGTGGCGGTAGCGGAATCGGTGAGATGGAAAGCACCCGAGTGTCACCAGAGGGCGACCGTGGTGGCACCAGCGGAAGCCGAGGAAGCGGAGGAAGGGGCGGCGGCGGCGGAGAAGCTTCGCCTCCGCCGCCGTCCCCGCTGCTTCTGCTTCCCGCCCGGGGCTTGATCTTAAATTTTATCTTGAACCCCATTTCTTTGTTGGAGTTGCCTTTTCTGCCCCTCCGAGAAACCTTGGTTTCTTTCTCAATTCTCCCCTCACTTTTAGTGAAATTGTGGTCTCGGTCTTCTTCAAGGGGTCGGAGAGGTGGATATTTATGTTAAGGAACCTCGCTATCGAATAGTCCGGGGTTCCCGAACAGATCTGAAATTGGAGAACAGAAAGAGAGAGACACAGGTATATGAGGAGAGCGACGACGAATTCTTTATTGCTAATGATTTCTGGTACATAGGGGGAGACCCCCCTCCTCCTTTTATAGCGCTCTCTAGGGTTTCGGCATAAGGGACCACATGGGCCTTCAATGGGCTTTTAGGGTTTCTCAACACTCCCCCTTGGGCCCTTTGCTTGCGAGATGCATATGCCTCGTTAAAACTCCGAAAAACCCGTGGGAAAAATACTTGGAGAAAGAGTACATAGCATACGCTTATTATGTTGCACTAATTGCCTCGTTAAAACCTTACGCAAGAAAACTTCATGAAAAACTTGCTAAGGAAAAAGAGTACAATTCTCCCAACTTCAATTGCTAATCTTCAAGATTCATGTTGGGTATTCATAATTCATGCTCAGATTCATGTGGGAGTATGTGACATATCTCCCCGAATCTGCACTTCTCTAAGTCTCATCATCCCAATTCCTTTCACGCACCTTTCAAAGGTAGATCTTTGGGAGTGATTTAGTGAACAAATCTGCAAGATTTTCACATGACTTAGTATGCAATATCTTGATCTCGCTCATCTTATGCAATTCATGAGCATAGAAGAACTTGGGGTTGATATGCTTCGTGAGATTGCTCTTCACATAACCCATTTGTGCTTGGGCAACACAAGTCGCATTATCTTCATAAATTATTGTAGGAGTTTGCTCAATGTTCAAACCACATGACTTCGGATGTGGTGAACCATTCTTCCGAGCCATGCACATTCACGAGATGCTTCATACAAAGCGATGATTTCGAGTGGTTTGTCGACGTCGAGACAAGAGTCTGCTTAGATGACTTCCAAGAAATTGCTGTTCCTCCACATAGGAAAACATAGCCGGTTTGGGACTTGCCAGTATGCGGGTCTGATAAATACCCGGCATCGGCATAGCCAACCAAATTCAATTCATTGTTTCTTCAAAAAAGCATCGAGGTCTTTGCTTCCTTGGAGGTAACGGAAGATGTCCTTGATCCCTTTCCAATGCCTTTTGGTGGGTTACTCAGACTGCACTGAGCTAGCAAATTCACAGCGAACGCAATGTCCGGTCTAGTGCTATTCGCAAGGTACATGAGTGCTCCAATTGCACTCAAATATGGGAATTCTGCTCCCAGGACTTCCTCCCCCTCTTCTCTGGGTCTGTATGGGTCTAGGTCTGCTTGGAGTGACCTTCCGACCATTGGAGTCTTTGCAGGATATGATTTTTCAAAGCTAAATCTTTCCAACACTTTCTGCGTGTAGGTTGATTGGTGTACCAAGATTCCTCCTTGGACATGTTCAAGCTGCAAGCCTAAACAAAACTTGGTTTTACCCAAATCTTTCATTTCAAACTCAGACTTCAAGTATGAGCATGCCTCTTCAATTTCTTCATCCGTCCCAATGATGTTCAAGTCATCTACATAGACGGAGATTATACAGAATCCATTCGTGGATCATTGATAAACACACATGGACAATCTTCATTGCTTGTGTAGCCTTTCTTGCGAGAGAAAGTCACTCAGCGATTGTACCACATTCTTCCCGATCGCTTCAAATTTCATACGTGATTTCTCCAATTTCACACTGCATGTGTTTCTATTTGCTCCATCTTGGTTCGGATAGGAATTCCTTCCTGTACTTTCATGTATATCTCCAATCCAAGTTTCCATCTGGTATCTTGTGACAACATCCATTAGCTTCATTCTCAACTTCAAGTTGACTGCCATTGAGATCAAATATCTAAAGGTAATTCCTCCCATGACCGGAGAATAGGTTTCTTCATAATCAACTCCAGGACGTTGAGTAAAACCTTGAGCTACAAGCCTTGCTTTGTACCTTACAACCGTTGTTTTCATTTCTCTTAGAACAAAGACCCATTTGTGACCTACGGGTTTACATGGGGAGGTGTACGGCATCAAAACACCTCTCTCTTGTTGGAGAGACTAACTCTGCAGTGGATTGCCTTTTTCCATTCTTCCCAATCTAGCCTTTTCTTGCACTCTGCGAGAGATGCAGGCTCGGGATCATGATCAAGGATCGAGGCAATTTTCTTTGCAAGTATGCATCAACGTTGGTCGTTGCTCTATTCAGGATTCTCTGTTATTACAAAGTTTATGGCCATTTCTTCATGGGGTGCTTCATGCACTTCTACTTGCTCTTCTCTCGCTTTTCCCTATCGCAGAGCAAGTTCCTTTAGCTTTTCATCGCCTATGTGTGCGCACACATTATTTCCGCGCTTCTGCAGTGGAAGATTCAAGTGCAGAATTGCCTTTCTGTTGGCTTCTTTCCAGCAGTCTCAACCGCTCCCCTTCTTTCCTTGGGGCATTTTCGTGATTGGTTGTGGTAAGTCCTCTGCCCAGCTTTCTCCAGCGTCTCCGGTACTTTGGGTTTGAGGAGCCGATTACTGTTCTTTTCTTTGAGGCCTCTGAACAGGTTGAGGATACCTTCTATTTTCTTTGGTATTTCCACCCTCTCGGTGCATTTCTTGCTGGTACATGCGACTTAACCACGCCCTTCGATCACAAAAATGATCAGCGATTCATTTGCTAAATTCGCAAATCGATTATCTTCTAGACTTCTTGATTTGCTTCATTAGTTCGGGGTCATGTGGGGATCCCTGGAATGCCATATGATTTCCGGCATTTTTCATCCAAAGGTTGATTTCCTCCCTAATGACGGAAGCGATCCTCGTCAAAGATGCAATCGAATCGGGTCAGATGCAAGTCTCCATCATGGGTTCCAAATACGATTATGGATGCACTCCCATAACCAACGATATCCCGGACTTGCGGAGAGGGCCCATTTCAATCCGTGAGGGGTGGTATAGGTACATATACCATACACCCAAATTTTCTAAGATGGGAGATCTTCGGATGATCCAGTGCACAAGTGCATAGGAGAATGGGTGTTGTAGGCCGATGGTCCGAAATTGATAAGTCTTTGCTGCGTGCAGATCGCGTGTCCCCAACAAGTGTTGGGCAAGTTACAACTCTGCAAAAGCGATCCGCAATGAACTTAATCCTCTTTATTAGTGCTTCGCTAGTCCATTCTGCGTATGGACGCGTGCGACGGAGTGCTCAATCGCTATCCCCGTTGTTTGTGCAATAATCATCAAATGCCTTTGAAGTAAATTCTCGGCATTGTCCATTCGATGGACTTCACGCGATGATCGGGAAAGCATTCTTAATTCTTATGATCTGCGAGATCGCCTTTGCAAAAGCATGGTTTCTTGTTGACAACAAGCATACATGCGACCATTTCGAGGAAGCATCGATGAGCACCATAAAGTATCGAAACGGCCCGACAGGGCTGAATCGACCGCAAATATCCCCTGGATGCGTTCGGGAATGCAAGGATTTCACTTTGCACTTTCATAACAGAGGGTCTAGTTATTAATTTCCGTGGCACATGCAGGCACACAAAATCTTCATGATTCGGGAAATTTTTAACATTAATGCCATGACCACGTGAGTTGTTCACTATATTTCTCATCATTCTAAGACCAGATGACCTAATCTACCATGCCATTAAGAAAATAACTCGAGCTTCTAAAAGCAGTCTTCAAGGAAGTATACACTTGGTGCATGAATATTCGTGTAGTACAACCCGATTCATATGAGGACATTTTTCTAATACCATTTTTCCACATACCGCGTGCTTCACAATGCACAAATATTCTTTGCCATTTTCTTCATTGGTTTCTACGTGAAAACCATTGGCGCGATGTCTTTAAAGCTTAAGAGAGTGCGAGTTGATTCGAGGTACAAAAGGGCTTCTTCAATTACCAAAGTTGTACCCATAGGCAATATAATAGTGGCTCTTCCCGAGCCGATTACATATGAGTCGCTTCTGCGATCGTAGTAATCTTTCCAGCGTTCTTCGTGATCGATGAAAGTATTTAGACTCTCTTAAGATGGTATTTGTTATGCTACTATAATTCCAATAAAACAGAGGCAAAATAATTCAAAAATTGCTTGTAAAGGAAAGAATACTGGAATAAAGAATAAATTGCGTATTTATTCATGAAAGAAGTATGCTCTTCTAGAGCTTACAATTCATTATTCAAAGAAAATGCTAACAACCATAATCTAAAAGAAATGCGATTCATGCATTAACGGGCTTTGGACTTTCCCTTGGCCTGAAACTTCTCTTTTTTCACCTTGTTTGCCCTTCTTTCTATGAATGGGCTTTCTCACCTTGTAGCTATTGGCATTGACTTCTGTGCCAGTGCCCCTTCCAGGTGACTGCGAGACATAGTTCTTGCGTAGAACATCGTCTTGTGATTCCGCAACTTGCATTACATCAATCGATTCGCTATACTCCTTGTATGCGTCCCGATGATAGTTGCGTGCACTCTGGATAGCATTAGGTGGAAGGTAGAGAGAGTCTTCTCAATCTTTTCTTCATCGCGATCTTCATGCCACATAGAGAGATTGGTACAAATTACGTGCAAGGCGAAATTATACTCGCCATCGCTCAAGTTCAAACCTCAGCGTACCCAATCTTGCTTTGTGCTTGGGGCAAGATGGTGTACTTGAGCTTTTCGAACCGCTCAAGTGCGGTCCAAAGCTTGAGTGCACTCTCCTCGACCATGTATTCATTCTTCGAGTGGTGAGAGGTGGTGCCCGAGGAAGTGCAAGGCTTGATCATTACGTTCGGCGGTAGGTTTCAGCGTCCGCGAGGACCCTAGACCAATTGTCGCGCGGAGCTTCTTGCCCCACGAACGATCTTTACGTCCGATGCCCAAGTGAGATAGTTACGACTGCGGGGCCGTTCTTCAAACTCACGATTCACGATGCCGGACATCTTCAAGATTTCAAAATTCCGACATTAGATTACTGCGTGTAATCTAATAGAAAATGGTTGCGAAAAGCATAAAGATGCAGAAAATAAATACATGTGCATTGCATTATATAAAATAAAGCAAAGAATTCAAAATTCATAAAACAGAGAAATAAAGCAAGAAAATTAAAAACAGAGCCAAATAAATCTTCTTGATTTTTTGGCAATTTTTCAAAATTTTCTGCAATTTTTTTTCTTTTTCTCTCCTTTTCTTTTCTTCTTTTTCTTTTTTTTTTCCGGGCCGCGCCAGTCACGAGTGCAGGCCATAAATGGGCCGGTGACTAGTTTCCACCCTAGCCACCAGCGCGCCGCACGCCTCTGTCCCTTCCTTGCTCCACCCGCACGCTCGCCTTCCTCGGGCGCGACGACGGCACGGCGGCACGACGGCACGCGGCGCTGGTGGCGCGCGGCAACGGCACGGCTCCGGCCGGAGCGACACGGCAGCGCGGGCAAGATTTCGAGTACGCTGCGGCCGCGGCGGCGCTTCTTCGCGCGCCGTGGCGATCTTCGTCGGCGGCGGCGCGGGCGAGGCGGCGGCGGCGGCGGCCGGCGGCGGTGGTCCGAGGCCGCGGTGGCGCGCGACGGCGGGCTAGGCTCGGGCGGCGACGCTGCTAGTGCGAGGACCGAGGCGACCACTCGTTCGGCGCGCGTGGCGGCGGCGGAGAAAACCGAGGCGTCGCGGCGCTTCGGCGCAGCGCGCGGACACCGATGGAACATGCGCGCCCGCCGGCGGCTGAAGCCGGCGGCGCAGCGAGACGAGGCGCGCGGCGTGCTTCATCTTGCAGCGACGAGCTGCGGACGGCGATCGCGGCGCGTTAGCGTTAGCGCCGCTGCCGACGCCGAAGCGTCGAGCGCGGCGGCGACGGCCGAGGCGCGGCGCGATCGCGAAGTCGTCACGATCGCGCGCGGTGCGCCGGGCGGCGCGACGCTGGCCGAGGCGCTGGGCGCGATCGCGAAGTCGTCAAACAAACAGCGGTGCGGCCGGGCGACACGACGCTGGCCGAGGCGCTGGCGCGCGATCGCGAGTCGTCTGGCCGAACGGCGGCGGCCGGGCGGCACGACGCTGGCCGAGGCGCTGGCGCGATCATGAGTCGTGGCCGAAGCAACGGCGGCGGCGGCAGACGCGACGCAGCCGAGGCGTGGGCACCTTGATCAGCGCGCGAAGCCGACGACGGCGCTGCAATGCCGTGGCCGAGATAGCGCGCGACGGCCGTGGCGGCGGCGGTGGCTCTGTGCACTCTTGCCGAGGTGAGATGCTTCGTCGCGACGGCGGCGGCAGGCTGCGTCTTGAGCCACGTTGGTGGCTCAGCGCCGTCGCGTCGTAGAGGTGGCCGCATGCCAAGCGACACCCTTTTTTCTGGATGTAATATTCTTCATTTGCACTGTTGTTTCGTGTCATTGTAGCTTCTTGCCACGTGACTAACGCAGTACCGATGCGTAGGTTAGATGCATGCATAGAAAAGGAACGATTAGATTCAATCGTCGATTCTCACCTCTTCTCACCTTTTCAATTCTGATCTCCGTAGAGCAATTTCGTGCTGATAACGTGTTAAGGAACCTCGCTATCGAATAGTCCGGGGTTCCCGAACAGATCTGAAATTGGAGAACAGAAAGAGAGAGACACAGGTATATGAGGAGAGCGACGACGAATTCTTTATTGCTAATGATTTCTGGTACATAGGGGGAGACCCCCCTCCTCCTTTTATAGCGCTCTCTAGGGTTTCGGCATAAGGGACCACATGGGCCTTCAATGGGCTTTTAGGGTTTCTCAACAATTTATAGTATTGGGGTGCGGTAGAAAATTTAAAAGTGCAGAGAGCTTCCATGGAAAAGAGTTAGTGGATTTTATGTGCTATCGGTGCAGATCTATGGGTGTGTTTGGTAGGGCTCTCACTCTCTCAGATCCGTGAATCTAGTGGAGCTAGGTATTCCTACCTCTATTAGATTCGTGAAGCTGGAGCTGTGAGTACATTAAGAGTGTTTAGATGAATTATCTTATTTAAATTTTAGATCAAAAATATAAATTTAATTCACTTTGTTTTAGTCTACATGTTTCAGATCTCATGTGAAGTTGGAATCCGGAGATCTATCAAACAAGCCCTATATATCGTACAACACTACAAACCGATCCTCGGTAACAGCGGTTCTCTCGTCTCTCACTTTGCCACGTCACCATCAAATTTATGGCCGTCTGATCGAATTGTTTCAGCATCTCAACCATCTGATTGCTTGCTCTCCTGATTGCCACATCACCAGTCACGTACGTGTTGTCTTCTTCCCTCCCCTAAACCTCTTCTACACCTCCCATGGTTCTCCTCTTGCTATCTTGGTCATACTCTACACCCGCCCCAGGTTAGGATCGACATCACCTCGTCTAGAACAACTCCACCGCTGGTGGCCTTCTCAACTTCCTCAAGGCCACTCACCGGGCCTTTTATAAACCCTGTGTTTGCACCAAAATTTGGCAAACTTGGTCAAAATCGGCAATAAAGTCAGAGATACGGAATTAACGGACAGGATGGAAAGGTTTGGAGATATTTTGGTAACTGCCATATTTTAAAACAACCGTCCGAGATAAGGCCGATCTGAAACGGACTTGAAGCGTGTTATGTCGGACACGATCGTGCGGGTATAAAAGAAGGACCAAAGCGAATCGCAAAAGAATCAACACAATACAATCAACTAGTCTTTACTTTTTCTACTTTTCACGCCGACTAGGGTAGCTTCGTAATTTAGCCTTCGTGTCGATTTTGATCAATAAAGTTGCGCATCGCCGATTGTTGATCTTCGCCAATTACACCCTGTGTTTGATTTGTTACGATTTTGTTGCGCATCGCCTTCTTTAGAATCGATCGCCTCTATCCTCGATTAGCCTTAATCGGCTAGTTAGACTTATCCTGTTACCTTGATCTTGATCGGCTTCAAGTGATTAGATCTAAGCCGATTGATCGTCACGATCGGCTTTGTGTGGATTTTATATTTTTACCTTGTCGATTCTGAGTCAAATCGACCGCACGCTCTCAACCGGTGTTAAATGCGGTGTCTTCTTGTCGAAACCCTACATCAAGTTTTTGACGCCAACACACTCTTAGCACGCCGGTGGGACCCCAATGTCTTCATCGAAAGTCGATTCCGCCATCGATCTCAACACGAGAGGCTATAATCGTCCCAACAATGGACGATTTGCTCGCGAACAACGTCAAGAAATTGAAGCTCGGAAGGTGCTACCGGAAGAGATGATGCTAAGTCGCTATCGAGAAAACTAGGCGTGGCGTCACTCAAAAATCCGCCTGATGGTCAGCGCCAGGTGATGCGGGTGTAGCGAGCGTAAGCCGATATCTGCCTGCTCAAGCCGAATTATCGGCCATGATTAACCAATCTGTGCATCACGCTCTAATAAACCAATCATCGGCTCTTGTGACAACCCTTAAGCCGATGATAGCGAATAGCGTCAAGTCTATAGCCCAGGAGTTAGCCTCGTCAGGAAGCCTGCTTGATCCTTTGCAAGCCTTGCCAAATTATCCTATTTTTTCAGTATCACAAAACACGCAGAGCGCAACGGCCGATCCCAAACCATCGGCTGTGATATCACCCCCCACCATGATGCCCACGCAACCCACGGTCATATTGCCTAGGGACTCTCGGTCAAGTGGGGTGAGCCATTAGCACTCCTATACCGACGCTGCGAAGTTGGATGCATCTAGCAATCTTCCACCATCGGCTCCATTCTATGCCTTTCCTCAATCGGCATCATAGCCGATTGGCTCCGAGAGATGTCCACAAGAACAAACCCTGCTAAGAAACCCAGGTCCACACAGGGTAGTAACATACTCTGAGCCATTTGTCCCAGTACTGGAAACTCAACCCAGGCACAATCGGTACGATCAGCATGGTCGTGTGCCGACAGCACAGCATAATTGGCAACCCGAGCTTGCACTCGGGGGGCAGAATGCCGATTATGACCGACATTATCAAGGGCCTGCTATACCAATGGCCGATAATGTTAACTGGGCTGACCAGATCTCTGCCGTTTTGAGGGACCAATTCGGCATACAACCAAAAGGGAAGGTTATCGGCTATAGGAAGCCGTATCCCGATTACATAGATCGCATGCCCTACCCTCATAATTTCAGAGTACCGGACTTTGCTAAATTCTCGGGGGATGATTCCATCACCACCCTGGAGCATGTCGGACGCTTTATCGCGCAATGCGGTGAAGCGGCTCAGTCCGACGGGTTGAAAATTAGACTATTCCCGTTGTCTTTATCCGGGGCAGCGTTTACTTGGTTCACTTGCTTGCCTCCGAATTCGGTCCATTTATGGAACGATTTGGAAAGCCGATTCCATGAATATTTCTTCTCACGCAGTTTGGAGCTCAGGATTTCAGATCTGAGTTCTGTGCGACAAAAGTTTGGGGAATCGGTAACGGATTACATCAAGAGATTTAGAGAAATCAGGAATCGGTGTTTTAGTGTTACATTGCCTGACAATCAACTCGCCGATTTAGCATTTCAAGGTTTAATTCCTCCCCTTAGGGAGAAATTCGGTGGGCAAGAATTCACCGACCTTAGCCACTTATTGCATCGCGTATCGGTTCAAGAAAGTCGATTCACTGATAATAAAGTGTTTAAAGATAGATTCAAAAATAGCAATAACAAAGAGAGAGACAAAGCTAAGGTCAATATGGTTGAGTATTGTCCTAGTGATTCGTCGGAAGACGAGGAAGCAGAAATAAATGTAGCCGAATGGGTAAAAGGATCCAAGAAATCCTTAGTCTGTTCCTGGCTCAAGCCGACTAGGAATAAGTCGGAAGTTAAGTACTCTTTTGATGTTTCCAAGTGCGATCGTATTTTTGATTTACTTCTGCAAGAAAAGATAATACGATTGCCAGAGGGACATGCGATACCGTCGCCCGATGAGATCAAAAAACGCAGGTATTGCAAGTGGCATCATTCTTATTTGCATAACACTAATGACTGCAATATCTTCCGTCAACAGATTCAATCTGCTATTGAAGATGGTCGGTTGAAGTTTGCCGATGAGCCGACCATGCAAGTTGATGTTGATCCGTTCCCTATCAACATGGTGCAGTGTTCGGCTAAAGGAAAAGAGCCGATGCAAGACGAGCAGAAAAAAGGTCGACAAGTCGACATACAATCAAACTCGGTCGGCGGTCAAACACTGAAAATTACCATAGGCTCCTTACAAATAGAAGCCGATCGAGAAGGAAAAAATTCAAGAACCATTAAACCCAAAGGGAATCCCCAGGTGGGTAAATGGTACAAAGCGGAGAAATCTCCACCAAGGCATCCAACGAAAAGGTCAGGTCCAACGTTCTCCCAATTAATGGAGAAATACGAAAGGATGAATAGCCGACCACGGAGTAATACCCGCCGGTCGGATAATTTGTACCGTACAGAGAATGTGGAGAGGGCGCATAGAAGGTGTCCCTTTTGGCAGTTTTGCTGGGAAAGAAGAGTAGCGTTACCATCACCGTACACCTGCCCGATGGAACATTATCCCCAAGACGTTGGCCAAGGCAATCGGTCAGAGATAGGCTATCTGGGCCGATCAGAGAGCACAGAAGGCCGGTCCACGAAAGAATATCTAAACCGAATCAAGAACCGAGCCAAGACAAGACGCACGAGCCCAGTTCTAATCAAGAAGATTTGGCTGGTCAAATACGGAAGCCGGTGGAACCTAAACCCAGGTGGTGTCCATCTGGCCTGAGTCGATCGCAACGACGACGGCTTCAGAGGCTAAGGACGCAAGAGATTCGTGAGGCCGACGCAGAGAGAGAGAGAGAGACGAAGTGTTTAACGAACTTCGCCCAGTTAAATGCGTCAAAAAAGAGTGGAGAAGAAAAGAACAAGCCGAAGAAGATTTCGAATCGGCTGATGATTTGGATTCTCCCATGATTCGGGATGACACGCCTCCAATGGATATTAACATGGTGTTCACATTGCGGTGAGTTCGTAGTCGAATCGAATCGGCCAAAGAGGCGCTTGCTCACCGTGCTCGGCGTCGTAACGCCATCTTTGAGAAACCCAAAGATGATCATCGGCATCTGAAACCATTGTATCTGAAAGGGTATATAAATGGCAAGCCGATATCAAGGATGCTAGTAGACGGGGGCGCCACGGTGAATCTGATGCCGTACACGACATGCAAAAAGCGGGTAGGTCCGATGAAGACTTAATCAAAACTAACATGGTTACAATGACTTCACGGTGACCCTACGGAATCAAAGGGTGTCATGGTCATCGAGTGATCGTCGGCAAGAAGACCTTGCCGACAAAGATTCTTTGTAATTGATGCCAAAGGAAGCTACGGTGTCTTTGCTCGGCGGGATTGGATTCATGCAAGCTGTCAGTATCCCATCGACCATGCATCAAGCGCTTGTTCAATGGAGCGAAGAAGAAGTTGAGGTCGTTCTGGTGATACATCGGCTCACATTGCCATGGCTAGCTCTGATGCGAATTGGCAACATGAAGAAGCTGGCTGCATATCGGGCAAGGCGCTGGACGACTGCGATTTCATTTGTGTGAGCAAGTCGGGTCTCATGCCGATCAGTGTCAAACTGGGCACCTTTGATCGGGCAAATGAAGTATTACGCCGATGGGGACAAGAAAAACATTGAAAGTGCTGCAGGATAAAATGCAAAGCTATCGGCAAACAACGGATAGCTACGAAGCCATCGAAGATTTTGAAGAAATTGAGAAGTTAGGTCAAGGCTTCACATCCACCGATTTACTTGAAGAAGTCGATATAGGTAGCGGTGATAGAAAAAGACCAACTTTTGTTAGTGCCAATTTAGGAGTAAAGTACAAAGAAAAACTAATAAAAATCCTTAAGGATTACAAGGATTGTTTTGCTTGGGAATATCACGAAATGTCTGGATTAAGCCGTCAGCTTGTGGAACATCGGTTACCTATAAAATCGGGTTATCGCCCGTTTAAACAGTATCCTAGACGTTTCAATCCAGCCTTGTACCAAGTCATAAAGGAAGAAATAGAACGGTTGTTGGAAGCAAAATTTATTAGGCCTGCCGACACGCGAGTGGGTTTCCAACATCGTTCGAATCATGAAGAAGAATGGAAAACTTGGTATGCGTCGACTTGAGAGATTTAAACAAGGCGACGCCAAAGGATGAATACCGATGCCAATAGCCGATATGCTTATCGATCTTTGCATCGAGAACAAGATCATAAGTTTTCTAGATGGTAATGCCGGGTATAACCAGATACTCATGGCGTAGTCGATATACCAAGACGGCTTTCGGATGTCCCGTGCAATAGGATTGTTCGAATGGACAATAATGACTTTCGCTTGAAAACGGCTGAGCAGCGTATCGGCGGGCAATGAATCTAATCTTTCATGATTTAATCGGCCACATTGTCGAAATATATATTGACGATGTAGTGGTAAAATCTGCAGACGATTTCCAACATCTGGCCGATTTAGAAAAAACTTTTAAAAACATAAGATCGCACGGTCTAAAGATGAATCCTTTCAAGTGCGCGTTTGGCGTATCAATTTGGACAATTTTAGGCTTCATGGTGCATGAAAGAGGATTGAAGTCACCAAACGAGGGTTAAAGCTATAGCCAATACTGAGCCACCGACATGCAAAAACGAATTACAAAAGTTGATCGGCAAAATTAACTATCTCCGTCGGTTCATCTCGAACCTCTCCGGTAGAATTCGTGCCTTTACTCCATTGCTGAAGTTAAAGGACAATGAAGAATTTATATGGGGAGCCGATCAGCAGAAAGCTTTCAACGAAGTCAAAAGGTATTTGTGCAACCCTCCAGTCTTGGCTGCGCCTCAAAAAGGAGTCCCTTTCAGGCTATATGTTTCGACTGAAGAAGATACTATTGGAGCTGTACTTGCACAAGAGGTGCATGGTAAAGAAAGGGTTATCTTTTACTTAAGCCGACGATTGCTAGACGCAGAAGTCAGGTACCCTTTTATCGAAAAACTATGTTTATCTTTGTACTTCTCGTGCACAAAACTAAGGCACTACATATTAGCATCGGCCTGTAAGGTAATCTGCAAAACCGATGTTATAAAATATATTTTATCAGCTCCAATTCTGCGAGGTCGACTTGGCAAATGGGCTTACGCCTTGGTCGAGTTTGACCTATCATATGAATCGGCCAAAGCAGTCAAAGGACAAGTCCTAGCCGATTTTATAACAGGACATGACACAGCGGCAAACTTAGTCTTGGTAGCACCATGGCAACTGTTCTTTGACGGATCAGTATGCGGGGAAGGTGATGGTATCGGTATTGTACTCACTTCACCCAAGGGGCATAACTTTGAATTCGCATTTCGGTTAAATAGCCGATGCTCGAACAACCAGGCCGAGTACGAAGCGTTACTCAAAGGCTTACTGTTGTTGGAAAATATTGGAGTAAGAGCTGTTGAGGCATATGGTGATTCACTGTTGGTAGTACAGCAAATAAAGGGAGAATACCAATGTCGGGATGAAGTACTACTGAGGTATTTAGAATAATGTTTAGAGATTATCAGCTCTTTTACGTCATTTTCTATCGGTCATATTCCTCGTGAATTAAACGATAGAGCTAATACTTTAGCTCAGCAAGCATTAGGGTATAAGGATTTTGACCAAAGTCAGGAGACTGAACTAGTAAATAAGGCAGTTATGTGCACGGATATTGCCGATTGGAGAACACAGATAAAAGATTATCTAGATGACCCATCTAAGCCGACGGAACGAAGGATACGACAACAAGCATTGAAGTACGTCGTTATGGACGATATACTATATTATCGGACCATGGAAGGCTTGTTGTTAAGATGTCTTGAAGCCGAAGAAGCGCGGGTGGCGATGGGTGAAGTACACGAAGGCATTTGTGGTTCTCATCAATCGGCACACAAGATGAAATGGATGCTCAGACGGACAGGCTATTTTTGGCCGACGATGCTAGAGGATTGTTTCAAGTACTATAAAGGATGTCAAACATGTCAGAAGTTTGGCAACGTACAACTAGCGCCAGCATCGGCTTTACATCCAATTATTAAACCTTGGCCGTTTAGGGGTTGGGGAATAGATATAATCGACCAAATATTTCCTGCTTCGAGTAGAGGCCACAAATTTACTTTGGCCGCAACCGATTACTTTTCAAAGTGGGTTGAGGCTATTCCACTTAAGAAGGTGACTAGTGTTGAGGCGATTAGTTTTGTGAATGAACATATTGTCCATCGGTTTGGAATACCACAAACAATCACGACCGATCAAGGTACAGTGTTCATGTCTAAAGAGTTTCAAGGTTACGCCACAAGTCTAGGGATCAAATTGTTAAACTCTTCGCCATATTATGCTCAGGCTAATGGACAGGCCGAGTCGTCTAATAAAACACTAATTAAGTTGATCAAAAGAAAAATTGATGAGAAGCCAAGGAATTGGCATTCTACTTTATCAGAGTCACTTTGGGCCTATCGGCTATCTTATCATGGAGCGACAAAACTTTCACCTTACCAATTGGTGTATGGACAAGAAGCTGTTTTGCCTGTAGAAATCAACATTGAGTCGATACGAATAGCCAGACAGAATGATTTGACGGCTCAAGATTACAAGGACTTAATGGTCGACAGCTTGGATGAGTTGGCGGATTTACGTTTGTCTACGCTTGATCGGCTTAAGAAGAATAAGATCAGAGTTGCAAGGGCATACAACAAAAGGGTCATGCCTAAATCTTTCGATCAAGCCGATTTAGTATGGAAAACGATATTGCCTGTTGGTTCTAAGGATAACCGATTTGGAAAATGGTCACCTTCGTGGGAAGGGCCATACAAAATTAATCGGCTAGTCGGTGGAAACTCGTACTTACTGGAAACACTGGAAGGGTATGTCTTGCCTAAAGCAATTAATGGGAAATATCTAAAGAAATACTATCCTAGCGTTTGGATCGAGCCTAGCCGATTAGAGATCATGTTGAGCCAAGATTAACACGATCTTGTTAATCGGTAGAAAGGATTGCAAATTTAGAGAATATAAACAAAATAAGAATCGGTTAAACAGCCGATTATAAACATAACAAGTTACAAGCATTCAGAACAAGTGTTTTCAAAACCACCACGAGTTTACAATTCAATCTTGGATGCCCGATCACGGAAGTGTCGCGCCAAGGCCGACAGAGCACCATTGCCTTGGCGATGATGTCTTGAATTTCGTTTAGCGTTCATCATCCTTGGGATTCCTGCACACTTGGTTTTACCTTGGCATTGTTTGGTCACATTTTCAACAAATTGCAATACTAAGTTTTGATTCTTGACTCCGTCGGTGGTCTCCAAGGTTTGTTGGCCTTCTCGATTTGTTTTTCAAGCTTGGCCAACTCTTCCAAGAGGAGTTTCTTTGTTTTTTCCAATTTAGAGAGGATTCCTTGGTCGATTTAAGGCGTTGAGCACGATATCAAACTTGCGCTTTTTTGCCTTGGCATCAGCAACCAATTCCTCCAAAAGTTTCTGATCGGCCTCTTGGGCTTCACGACGTTGAATCCGATTTTGTGCCTCCTCCACTTCAATTTTTCTATCATCCAGGTGACACACATTGAGGAGGGCTTGCATTGCTTCCGGAGGGAGATCGGCTTCAACAGTAGCCATGGCATCTCTTATTGGTTGATTGTTAGCCAAGATTTTCGATTGCGGTTGCATCACTAGTTTGAAAAGATTATCAAGGCGCTCTTTAATGCCCGGGGCGGAGGTGACGGTAGCCGATGCTTTTTCTGATACTTGAAGGATTCTTCTAATTTCTGCATCATAGTCATCGGTGGCCATAATCTCCGGGTCGTCAAGATCGGCCAAAGAAAATCCGAGCAAATTCATTGGATCTGACGGTTCTGACCAATCGGCGATTGGAGTGGGTTGAGTCGGCTTCGGCGTTGGAATTGGCGCGGTTGAAATATTTGGAAGATCGGCTAAGATCTTCGCGATTTGAGTGGATTGCGTTGGCTAAAGGAAAATAAGACAAAGGGTGAGCCAATGCATTAAGATACATAAGTTATTATACAAGGTATCGTAGCTTACTTCTCCGATAGCCGATACATGGGGCGAACTCTCGCCGCTTTGTTCTTTAGGCTTGGGCCCTTCTTTCTTTGGAGCCTTGGTATACTTTACTTTTTCTTTTACGGAGATACAAATTGGATAAAAGTTAGTTTGAAAGAAAAGGAGAAGATGGTATTAATCGATTATGTTAACACTTAATTGGCTGTTTTTCTCGATATCCGATAAGGATGGGTGTGAACCCTAAAGTACGGTAGTATAGCCGTAAGGCGGTCGATTGATGTGCTCTCTTGCCTGATCATTCCGGATTGGCTAGAAATAGGTTTTGGCCGACATCCTTAGCCCGCAAATACACAAGAAAATAATTAGAAAAGTGCATCGGAAAAAGACCGATGTACAAGATAAAGCTTATTCAAGCCGATACCTTATCTACTAAACTTGAGTTAGTATAACCCGACGAGCTAGCTTCACCGCTAGATTATTTGTTAGATACTAGGGATGGCTCTGCAGTTTGGAAAAATTCTTTGATGATAGCGATGGAGTCTTCTCCATGTACAAACACTCTGCGATAACCGACCACCATGTCGTGAAACCCCCTGCGCGGCGAGCATTCAAATAGAAGTGGGGGAGATTGCGAAGTTGTAGCTCGTCGGCTAACTCCAAAACTAGCCTTGCCGATGTGGCATTGCGGACCCTGGCTCTGGGCTGAAGCCGATCTAGAAGCGGCAAACTTGGGATCACCTGGCCGAAGCCGAGCTGTCTTGCATATACTGAAGGATGGTAAAATTCATATGAAGGTTGAAAGGTCCGATTCCGGGTATGAAGGCCGACATGGAATATACATGGAGAGATGAAAATTCTATATAAGTCCAGAGTCTCCTGAGGCATCATAGAGCTGTCGGCTTCCAGATGAAGAAAAGAAGGCCAGGGAAAATCGGCTGCATCACCATAACTAAAGAAATCTTGTCTTTTGAAGTCTTGGTGTTCAATTGCAAAAGAATGATAGAAACCTTTTGCACTGTCGGAAAGGCCTTTGTCTCATTTTAGAGCACATCATAAACCTCTCACCAAAAGATCGGCATTGTCTAAATTGAATGGGTGCCCTTACGGTATATCTTCCCTTGGAAAAGGAGTATCATCAATTTGAATCCAAGTTAAAGCAATTTCTTGAATAAACAAGAGACCATATTTGTATAAACCACATTGGGCCACCTCGTTGCGACGGTAAATTTTCCAAAACCCGTATCTGACCGACTCCTTATTATATAAAGCATCGATACACAAGCACCCAAGAAAATTTTGCCTAAAGCTAGCCGATGACCCTCAACAAGTTGCTCTGCTATCACTTGATATACGAGTTGGTCAAGGGATGCTCCACGTAATAAAAAGCGGTCTAGCCAAAGGTTCAAGAAGGCAACGTGCTCTTAAATCCGATACTATCCCATTAACCTTATTGTTGTTTTTGATATATTTCGCCCATCCTTCACCCTTGGATTTAATAAGCTTATACTTGGGCTTGGAACTGTAAGCCGATAGCTGGTCCCCATCAGGTCTTAAGCAACACAACTGAGCCACATCCAAAAGGGTTGGGCTGATGGGACCAATGCGGAAGAAAAAAGCATTAAAGCAGTCTGACCAAAAATAACAGGCCGTGGCCACTAAGGGCTCGTTGGCTTCAGGGTCGGCTAAAGAAAGCGAAATACATTCAGCTATGCCCATCCTTTCCCATTCACTCCTCTTTTGGGTTGCTACCCTGATAAACCAATTTCTCCATCCTTTGAGGGCTGTCGGCCAAGCCCTGAAACTCTTATTCCACCCTTCTATGTTATGACTAGCAGCCGACAGAGGCAATCGAGGGACTTCTTGGTTTGTTACGGTATGGATGTCTAGATTTCCCAATGGACCCAAAAAATATTGGTCATTGCTGTGCGGAATCGGAATAAGTACCTGGCTAGGGTCCATTGTAGCCGATGAAGGAGGCTGGATGAGCTAAAGGTTTGCTTCGGGAGTACTTCGAACGGAAAGCTTAAGCCGATTGCACGTGGTGCGAGAGCTTGTGCGCGTGAAGAATGACCAAGGTGGGGGCCGCATTTTATAGCACGGTGAATATTTGAAGAGGCGGGAAGTGAATCTCAAAAGGCGCGAGCGGTTAAAGCGCACTACTCGCATGTCAAAAAATTACGGCGCGAGTAAAAGCAACAGTTGATGGGTGAAGTTCAAACGCTAGCCGATTGAAAAAGGCGATTATTGATATTTTTGAAAGATGACATGTCATCTCTCAAAAATGGGGGGCATATGTTTGCACCAAAATTTGGCAAACTTGGTCAAAATCGGCAATAAAGTCGAGATCACTAATTAACGGACGGGATGGAAAGGTTTGGAGATATTTTGGTAACTGCCATATTTTAAAACAACCGTCCGAGATAAGGCCGATACGAAACGGACTTGAAGCGTGTTGTATCAGGACACGATCGGCCGCGGGTATAAAAGAAGGACCAAAGCGAACTGCAAAAGAATCAACACAATACAATCAACTAGTCTTTACTTTTTCTACTTTTCCTGTCGACTAGGAGTAGCTTCTGTAATTTAGCCTTCGTAATCGATTTTGATCAATAAAGTTGCGCATCGCCGATTGTTGATCTTCGTCAATTACACCCCAGGTTTGATTTGTTCTGATTTTGTTGCGCATCGCCTTCTTTAGAATCGATCTGCCTCTATCCTCTGATTAGCCTTAATCGGCTAGTTAGACTTATCCTGTTACCTTGATCTTGATCGGCTTCAAGCTGATTAGATCTAAGCCGATTGATCGTCACGATCGGTTTTGTGTGGATTTTATATTTTTTACCTTGTCGATTCTGAGTCAAATCGACCGCACACTCTGAACCGGTGTTAAATGCGGTGTCTTCTTTGTCGAAACCCTACATCAAGTTTTTGACGCCAACACCCTGACACAATACCTCTCCCTGTCGTCCGCGTTTACCATCGCGCTGCAGCGGCTGATAGTGCCTTCGCCCCATCTTGGATTGTTGTTCACCACCCCCTTTGCTCCTGTGCATCATCGCCAACCTCGATAGCTGTGGCTAGTTGTCACCTCTACCCATCCGATCCATAAGGTTTGCAGCAAGGAAGAATGCCCTAGGTTTTGCTTTTTGAGGTTTTGATTATTTTTATTTTATTTTTCATATTTTTTCAGGAATTGCGTTACAAGGATCTAGGAAAACAAGTGATCACCCCTTCCTACATTCTTCGTGCTTTTTTCTTTTAGTTTGTTTTATAATGCTTCTCGCGATCTTTATCTGATTGTAGGATAGCAACTGTCAGTGCCATTGCTTACAAAGGCTGGTTTAGGTTATTGGCAACATATACAGTGGAAACATTTCTTACCGTGAAAACTCTATGAAACCATATATATATATTTTGAAAAATTCTGAAAAAAAAATTACCATGTGTAAGGGAGGTGAGCTTCTACAATCCTGCAAAATTTTAAGACCAAACTCAATCGTATTTGAAAGATATGAAAATGAAAAATCCAACCTAAATAGTGATTTTTCACTGTTTAGCACTATTTATCTCACTGTTTGTCTTTTTCATATCTTTCAAATGCATTTGAGTTTAGTCTTCAAAATTTGTAAGATTGTAGAAACTTACCTCCCCTACGTGTGGTAATGTTTTGAGAATTTTTTAAAACTTGTGCATTTGGGTTTTACAGAGTTTTTACGATAAGGGTGTTTTTACTGGATATGTTGATTTGGATCTTGCCATATGAATTGTAGTGCCTCTTTTCTCTTGCAGATGCTTTTCGGAATCAAAACTGCAGAAATTAGTTGACATAGATGTTAGGCAGCCTTTTTCTGAACATAGATGTGTTTAGCATATTTGACTGCCTTTCTCTTCGCAACTGCAGGCCTTTAGTTTCACAATTTGGACTGTTACAGCAGGAACTAAAATTGTATGCATAGATGTGCTTCTTAAGTAAATGTCAATTTCTGAAGATAGATTAGTATTAATTTGTAATCAGTCTCAAACGGTTGAACTGGATGCAAGCTTCCGTGATATGCAGATGAAAATGAGAACAGCTAAATCTAACAAAAGGTACACTGTTAACTGCATGCGCAGGTTTGTTCTTAAGTAAATGTTAATCACTGAACTAAAGGACTATATGGAGGTCTATCCAGGTTTGTGATGAGTATTTGACTAAATTTAAGCTTGATTTGCTCTGGTTTGAGTTTGATTTAAATTGGATCTTCGAATGAAAGCAATTCGAAGTCTTCTCTGTTTTCCCAGTGCTACTGGCCATGGTAGCGCGGTGCAACTGGTAGCACCGGACCAAATGACCAGTGCAATATTTCCAGAGAGGGGTGTTTTTTGGGTTTTTGGCCGGGCGGTGCTACCGGTCATGGTAGCCCGGTGCTACCGGATGAGCGGTACACCAGCCCTTGGAGCGGTGTGAAAATTTCAGAAGAGGGTGTTTTCTAGTGTTGGCGCAGAGCGGTGCTACCGGTCTGAGTGTGGTAGCACCAGTCCACTATGGGCGGTACTACCGGCCTGAGGGCGGTAGCACCGGCCTGAACGAACAAATATGAATTTCGAAGGGTGGACTTTGATGAATTTCTTGCATATCATTGTGGGCAATACTATGTGAGGAGTTTTCTTGTTTTTGATGGTTGCAGGTCGATGATGCTAGATCATGGTGAGGCAAAGAATGACCGGGACTAGGCGAGAAGCATCGGATGTCCAGATGGTCGAGGATCGCCGGAAGATGATCGAAGACGGAGTCGTGGCAAGCCGTGAAGATAAGGAACGGCTGAGATGCTAGCTAGACGCTGCATAGATCAATGAGGGTCATTGGATCTTGGTCTAGTTGATAGGTTAGCGGGCCTAGTTAGTGTTCTTTGAAAACCGTGCAAGAAAACCCGTTATGTGTGTGGGTTTTGGGTTAGCCCTAGCATGGCTGTGTGAGTGGGTCAATCCTAGCCCTTGATGGAGTACTCTAGGGTTTAGAGACTCATCCAAGGGTGGTGGTGGCCCAAGAGTCTATACCCCTTTATAATGCACCTAAGCAATTTTTCCTACGTCCACCCTAAATAATGCACCTCATTAGAGATGACCCAATGTTCGTGCACCCAGCAAAACGTCCCCAGAAACTTGCATTCATCAAAATGAACGTCTCAGATCTTTCCTCAGTTTTACTCACCCACATCCGATGGCCATTATTTAGTGTGTCTAATCATCCCTGTGGCCCACAATAGACCTCCCCCACTTACATATTTGGAAGGAGAGCGAATCAAACAAGGAAATAAATAAGGAGGATCCGCATGCAAGGAAACCATACTTGAATTTTTTACTGGCCAAAATTGTACGTACTACATATTTGGAAGGAGGGTGAATCAAACAAGGAAATAAACAAGGAGGATCCGCATGCAAGGAAACAAGACTTGAATTTTTTATTGTCCTGGCATTGTGATCGTATTTTTTTCCGAATATGACCCTTCTCGAGACTTTTTTACGGATCTAGCCCCATAGAGCCTAATTTCAGAGCACACAGAGCGCTGAATTTTTGTTTTTATTTTTTATCTAAGGAACCAACGGTTTATGAGTCTTTGCTTAATTTTTTCAATTTTTTCTCGCGGAACCAGTGGTCGGCGAAACCTTTTTTAATTTTTATCTTTTTCCTTGCGGATCCAAATGGCCTCGTGGCGCAATTTTTTTATATTTTTGAAATCATCCTGTGGCCCACAGCACCTTCCTCACCTCCTCCGGCATCAACAAGGAAAAAGAAACAAACGTCTTGGAATCAAGGAAAAGGAAACAAGCGTCTGGAAAAGGAAAGGACCATACATTACGTCTTTGGGAAAAGGAAACCGGGAGATGGGGCGTGGCACGGAGAATGCAGTCTGCAATGGCTCTACTGATGCGCCATCGGTGGCTTTGCCGACGCCGCGAGGTTCTTTGTCACGACCTACATGACACGCCGTGCCTCGACAAATTTATAATTTAAATTTTTTGAAAATAATTTTATTAAGTACAAAATAATCGAAAGTTTTTTGAGAATTTTTCTAGAATTTTTAACCTAATGTGCTATCTTTTCAAAAATCCTCTCTATTTAAAAAAATAAAGGCAACTCACTTGTAGCTTCTTCTAGTCTGCACCAGGACTGAGAAGCTTCTTCTCTTCCCTCCTCCATTAAAGCAAGAAAGAAGCTCCAAAGCTCCATCAATCCCGCACCAAATCTCCTCTTTCCATCTATAGTATTAATTCCCCAAATTTAGTGCTCTATTGCCAAAATTTCCTCCCAATCGATTTGATCCCAAATTATAGTTTCCATAAATATGCTTGTTTGGGGCTATAAAGCCGTGAGCTCTCCTCCACCCCATCGCATTGCGTAAATCCCGAAGTGCTCCCTCTTGTAAAGATCGCGGATTTGGAGGTAACCCAAGCCATCACCGTCATCTTTCGTGAAATTCACATAGCAACTGACTCCTACCCGCGGCGCCGGTGCGCGATCTCGCCGCACCAAATGCCAACCCATCTGCGACCGTGCCGCCACCCCCGGCCTTCCTCCCCTACTGGCCAAGCCAGAGAACACGCTGTACTCTGTGGAAGCCGCAAAAAAATAATCAAATCGAGAAAATTCTTTTTCTTTCTCTTTCTTGATTTAAAATCTTTTGGGAGCCCGTTTTAGCCCATTCGACTTCCATTTAGTTCCGTTTTTCTTTCTAAATTCATTTAAAATTCTAAATTTCTCTTTTATTATTAAGTGTTGTATTCATACTTATCTTCTCATTTAATTGATAAGCGGGTGTACTGCCGTCGTAACATTAGCACAGGCACTGTATGTTAGTGTTATGCCCTTGAGGCAATCATTTAGATGATTGTAACATGACTATGTTTATGAATAATAATATGATTATTGGTCCAATGAATGTATATCATTGTATTGATCAACAAGTATGTGACTTGCTTATGAAGCTCTTTACTTAATGATGTAATTCGATAAATATCTCTGATCGGATATCATCGTATAGGACAACGATGAATAGATCAGCACATGTAGTGATTGATGATCATGCTTCATAGATCATGGGATATGGAGATATCATCTATACATTGTGGACGCATGTTGAAGAACATGGGTTAGATAGACCCGCAATGGGACAACTGCGAGAATGTTTCATTCTTATGTGTCATCAGTGTATCTCATACCTAGTAGATGTATGATCCTTAGACACGAGATTGTCATATTCCCTACATGTGTAATAGTTTTCCTTGGGGCTATCAAACACTACTTCCTAACCGGATAGTTATAAAGGTAGCTTTCATGTTTACTATGAAACATGCGAGAGGAAGTGAGCAAATCAAGATGGAATTTGCCACTCCAATGAAACGGAGATATATGACAAGGCCACTCGTGTGATATGATTAAGGAAGTGCATGGCCATGCCGTGATTGAGAGTCAATCACAACTTATTAATATATTACGGATCGAGAGATGGATTGAATCATCAAAGGATGACATGCTTCTGCCTTGAGATCAATCTTCATATACTTGGCAAAGGGATTATTACATGAGTACTTTTGATAGGTTCTGTCCGATTTGATCATAGTATGTTTCGAGTTGGCATACTTTGCAAGAAGCCGCCAACTATTGGATTGAAAAGGAGTTTTCGAATCCACGTCCAAGCGTCGTGAACTGCAGGTCACACACTTAATGGTGGGGCGCATTAATTTGGATTGGATCCGTAATTAATGAACCTCGTGGGCTTAGCACGCCGATGGGCCCTAGTTTAGGGTTTCATCTCGTGGCTATATAAGGAGGGAGGAGGGAGGCGCGGTGTGCTTCCCATGGTTTAGGAGTGATTCACTCGAAACCTAGCCTACTCCTCTCGCTGCCCTTGCCGAGCGACCGTGTGCTTGCACACGACGCACAGCGTTCCATCTCTGGCGTGTGGACTCTGCGGTGGCTGCTGCTGCGGCTGCGGCGTGGGAGGGCGATCCACGGCAAGGCGAGGGCGATCCACTACATCGACGCAACGACTGCGGCGAGGACGATCCACTACATCGAGCGCGAAGGATTCCGCAACTGCGCGTCTAGTGGTAATCTTATCTATGATCCCCTTCTTGCGAGTAGCTTTCTGGTTTTGCGGTAGATTTTTTTTGTGCTAGTGTAGCATACCGCGTTCCTCTTCACTATACTAGTAGTATAAATAGAGGGGTAGACGTGCCCTCCCCTCTAGTGAATGTTTTCAAGGTTTTATGCTCCTTTGAGCATTGCCCACTTGAAAGTGAGGCTTTGTAAACCTCTCCTTCTATAAATGAAAATATTTTCATCTCTATTGAATTTCCTTTACGCATTTACATTATGCATTTAATTACGCAATTTAAATTCCGCATTTACTTCCTTGCAATTTACTTTTTACGCAATTTGGATTTGCCTCCTCTCCTTCTACATGCTTACGAATCTTTGTTGGGATTGATGTTTGATGAGTAATTCTTCTCTTGAACTTATGCTTTCAATTATCTAGGCAATCCGTGCGTTCTTCTTGTAAGAAGTTGATTTTTGCGTTCTTGAATGTATGAACTTGTATCTCATATTCTCCTTAGTTTAGACTTGTTCTTTTGCTTGCTATGACATGTGGGAGGCTATTCAAGATCACCTTGATCATCGAAACCCCACAAATAAGTCTTGAATCAAGTTCTTTCGATTTGCTCAAAACTTGATGTGTTCTTCCTTCCTGAACAAAAAGGTCAAAACTTTGACATCAATCCTTGTGATTGAAGGTTGAAATAAGTTCCTGACATCCCAAGGACCTTATCTACCAAGTTTCGTGAGTTTTTGTCCAGCCGATCAAAAGATTCATTGAAATTTGTTTTGAGATCGTGCTGAATTTTCAGACTATTCTTGAGCCCGATACTACGCCCATCGAGCGGTGCTACCAGCCTCCAGTGCTACCGGGCTTCCAGCGGTAGCATCGGCCAGATAGAATCTCGGCTCATTTCGATCGACTCTTTTTGCGTATTTTCTTTGCAGGGTTGTTTGGATTGTTTTTGGGGGAAAGTTTTCAAGTTGCGACCATTCACCCCCCTCTATTCGCCATCTCGGTCTTTCAATTGGTATCAGAGCTAGTTCTGCTCTTTCATAGATCTTGACCGGTCTTAAGAGCCATGGCGCTGGACAAGTATTCCACTAAGCCTCCTATTTTCTCTAGAGTTGATTTTCTATTTTGGAAGTCGCAAAATGGAGTCATACATCACTGCCTAGGACTTCTTGATATGGCAGAAGGTGAAACTCCCATATGAGGTTCCTGCTGATGAAAACGTCACGGCCGGCAATATGGCTGACGTTGAGGCAAACGCTAAGGCAAGGAACATTCTCATACAGGGCCTTAGCCGCAATGAGTATGATAGGATTTCTCACCTTCGTTCTGCTCATCAGATTTGGGTGACCCTCAATGCTTATCATGAGGGCACTACCCAAATCAAGACGGTGAGGACCAATTCAAGCGTGAGTACAACAAGTTTGAACAACTTTGTAGAGGAACAAAGTTTGGCTTCCACCTCTGAGACCATCTTTGTAGAGGATGAGGATGATGGAGATGATAGTGTTCCACCTGATTCAGTCCCCTCTACACCTGAGGCGCCTCCTGTTTCCATTGCTGCACCTTAGGAAGGCTAGCCCTTGCCTTCTGACTCTCATGCAGCTAGTGGCTCTACTCCTACCTCTTCTATGCATGAGGTAGATGCCACTTCTGCTTCTAGACCTCCCCGTAATATTCAGGGTTCTCATCTACCTAATCAGATCATCGGCGATCTGTTTGAGCTAGTCACTCGCTCAAAATCAAGTTTATCCAGTTTCTGTCTCCACTCTACCTTTGTTGCCTTGTTTGAGCCGAAGGATGTGACTCATGCATTATCTGACGAATATTGGATTAATGATATGCTTGAGGAACTTGAAAGCTTCAAGAGGAACAAAGTTTGGCTGCTTGTAGAGCGCCCATCTGGTCATAATGTCATTGGGACCAAGTGGGTGTTCAAGAAAAAGCAGAGTGAGGATGGGGTTGTCATTCGCAATAAGGCTAGGCTAGTTGCACAGGGCTTTTCTCAGGTTGAGGGTCTTGACTTTGAGGAGACTTTTGCCCCTGTAGCTAGATTAGAGGCTATTAGGATCCTGTTGGCATTCTCTGCATCCCGAAGCTTCAAGCTCTATCAAATGGATGTCAAGAGTGCATTCCTCAATGGCTATATTGAGAAAGAGGTGTATGTGAAGCAACCTCCAGGATTTGAGAACTCTAAGTTTCCGAGTCATGTATACAAGCTTTCCAAAGCTTTGTATGGACTCAAGCAGGCCTCCAAAGTATGGTATGAGAGGCTCAAGTCTTATCTTCTCATCCATGACTTCAAGATGGGCGTAGTAGACAAGACTCTGTTCATCAGATACCATGAGTCACATTTTCTTCTCGTTCAGATTTATGTGGACGATATCATTTTTTATGGCTCATCTCATTCGCTTGTGTCTCAGTTTTCTTAAGTGATGAGCACAGAGTTTGAGATGAGTATGATGGGTGAGTTGAGCTACTTTCTTGGCTTTCAAATCAAGCAGACTCGGGAGGGTACTTTCTTGCATCAAGGCAAGTACACCCGGGACCTCCTAAGGTGTTTCTACATGTCTGACGGGAAGCTGGTGATGACTCCTATGGCCACCACTGCTATCCTCGAGCCGGATGAGGATGGTGAGCCTGCTGATCAAAAGGAGTTTCGGAGCTTGATCGGCTCTCTCTTGTACCTCACTGCTTCGAGGCCGAATGTACATTTCGCTGTGTGTCTGTGCGCTCGATTTCAGGCTTCTCCTCGCGCTTCTCGCCGCCAAGCGGTGAAGCGCATCTTCAGGTACCTTCGTGCTACCACAGATTATGGTATTTAGTACTCTTCTTCTTCTTGTCTGTCCCTTCGAGCCTTTTCCGATGCCGACTTTGCTGGCTATAGGATAGATAGGAAAAGCACTTCTGGTACTTGTCAATTCATTGGCACTTCTCTTATTTCTTAGTCGTCTAGGAAGCAGTCTAGAGTTGCATAGTCCACCGCTAAGGCTGAGTATGTTGCTGCAGCCAATTGCTGTAGCCAGGTTCTCTGGATGAGATCGACCTTGCGGGACTTTTGGTTAGCGATAGTGATGAGGACACCACTTCTTCAGTTCCAACCACATCACCTGCTGCTACCACACCTCCAGACATGATACAAGGACCGATGACTCGATCCGTGCGTGGGTGAATCGTGTGATTCTCCTAAGGAATGAAGGTCAAGAAGATGGCAACAAATAAAAGGGTGCTTGTGCCACCCATCATTTGAGCTGGACCCATGTAATAAAATCTATTTTGAGACAGATTATGGAAGGATGGGAGGAGATTTCGCCCCTTCCATAGTCTTGGCGAAATTACCTCCCCTCCATCTATTTAATCGGGTTCAATTCCTCTTGTAATGCGGGTTTTTTTGTGTTAGTTTAGCCATTGTGCAAACTCGCTCTTGATTGTGTCGATCGACCACTGCGAGACGACCTTTGAGAACCCTACTTTTGAGTTGAATCAAATTACTATTGCGATTCATTGTTGCCTCTATCTTATTCTTGCTAGTTCTTGATTTCGCGAGAATTGAACCTCGTGTTCAGAGTTGATCGTGCTACCCGGCAAGGTCAATAACCTTGGAGTTAGTTCAACGATTGCTAAAGCGCACACGACCTGTTCGTATGTAGTCGGATCGCGAGAGTCACCTCCACCAGAATCGAAAGTTATCTTCTCACCGAAAGATCGGGCACTCCGACTCTATCAGATAGAAAGTGTTCCACTTTTCTGTGACAACACTTCTGCTATTTGCATTGCTAATAACCCAGTGCAGCATTTTCGGACCAAGTATATTGATATTAGATATCACTTCCTTAGAGACCATGTGGAGAAGGGGGATATCGTGCTTCAGTTTGTAGAGAGTGACTTCCAGTTAGTCAATATCTTCACCAATCCTTTGGATAGCTCCAAATTTGTTACCTTGAGGAGTGAGCTTGGAGTCATGAGCACTTACGGCCTATCGTGAGGGGGAGCTGGTTTTTATATTATGTCCTCTTCCAGCTTTTCTTTTATTTTCTTTTGCTTCTTCTGGGTGTTTTTGGGCTTATTTTCCTGAGTTGAGTTCACTTCACTTAGACTTCTGGCATACTTTGCATGTACCTCTTATATTGTGCTTTAGGTTGCTATCATGTGTGATTAGCTGTTATCTCTTCTCTTTAGATTGAGTTCCCTCACAGTCTTATAAGTCTAGCAGGTGTTGGGCCTCTTAGGTAGACAGTGTCTGTGTGCACTCCTTAGTTTGGGATCTAGAGTCAGCTTTCCTATGTCAGTCTCTGGGAAAGATAAGAGCGAGTTTGAGCCATAGTGTGTCTCTTCTATCTTATCTATGCTCAATAGCCAACCAGTTTGCAGTTTCTCGACTTCTTCTCCTCATTCTATCCTTCTGGTTGTTATTGAGTTCATTTGGGTTTTTCTTAAGCTTAATTCTGCTAATAACTCAACTTGAACCAAATTTGTGCTTAAAATTGATTCACTTGTTGAGGGGGAGTTTGAGAATCTGTTCATACATTGCATATACAGTGCATTTTCTGTCTAATGAGCTTTGCCTATTATGCAATTGATTTCTTCTTCATGCTATACACCATGCTACTTCAAATGAAGAATATCACTAGCTTAGATTTGTCCAAGTACATTTGTATTGCTAAGCTTGGTAAAATTTGAAAAATTAAAGCTTTAAACAAAAAACTTGATGAAACTTGTTGTTTTTACTTGCTAAGTCTCTTCTCTAGGAGTATTTGCCATGATTTGTGAAAATTTGGAAATCCCTAGAGTCCCTATAGCAACTTGGGTGAAACTAGTTTGATTCATGCTAGAGTCCTTCAATTGCTCATGAATCATTGTGCTAAAAATAAAAAATTAAGCAAAATTGACTCTTCTTGTGCTCATAAGACTACACACCTTGTATTCACCAGACAGCTTCCCATTGCATTTAGGATGAAATTGGAATGCATCGTGTATGACCTAGACCATCCTCTTAAGAGTTCATCTTGAGATGGTCGCATATGGCGTGAGTCAATTGCTTGAAAAGAACATGCAAATAAATAAAAACAAAAACATATGTGGGTAAAGAATGCAAATAATGTCAAACATTTGCACCCCGCTATGTCTTGTAAGATGATAAAGCAAAATTTGCATTAAGTGATAAATGAGCTCAAAGGACCTTGTATGCACTTCTAGAGTCCCCAAAGTGTTGGGTAGGTTGAACTCTAGGTTTTCCTTTTGATCCTTAGAGTGGTTTTGCTTCTAGCTTTGAAATTATTGCTAAACGTTGCATTTGTCAAATCTTGCTAAAATGACTTTTTCAAACTAAGCTTATGAGCAAAATTTGGTATTTTCACTTGGACATTTCTTAGTTTAGTCATAATATGAATTTGACGAGCTTGGTGTCATATCTTGTCTCAACAATCAATTGGATACTTTTCAAAGCTCTTTAGATGCATTTCATATTTTCATGGTAGTAAAAAGGGAGAGATCTTGATGCCTATATTGTCAAAAGGGGGAGAAAACGTAGAAAAATGCATCATTAAAAAGATAAAAATGTAAATGCTTATTTGGTTCTTATGATATTTGTAAATCTTTGCTATTTCTTATGGATCATAATCTCATTGGGCACAAATGGTTGGATTTTAGAGTTTTTTTCGCAATCTTGCTCTTTCTTAAATTTAACTACAAAATCCAAATCCTCTTGAGTTTAGCTTTAGCTCCAAAATTCCTCTTGTCAACTTGGTCCGATATAAATTCTCTTCTTTAAACCAAGTTCGATTTTGCAACTAAAATTGCTTTCTTCTATCTTCTTCAAACTCAAAATTTATGCCTTTTGTGGTGTTTGCCAATATACTCATAAAGGGGGAGATTGAAGGACCATGTGGAGGTCTACCCAGGTTTGTGGTGAGTATTTGACTAAATTTGAGCTTGGTTTGCTCTGATTTGAGTTTGATTTAAATTGAATCTTCAAATGGAAGCAATTTGAAATCTTCTCTGTTTTCTTGATGCTACCGGCCATGGTAGAGCGGTGCTACCGTGCTAGCAGTAGCACCGGACCAAATGGTCGGTGCAATATTTCCAGAGAGGGGTGTTCTTTGGGTTTTTGGCCGGGCAGTGCTACTAGACGAGCGGTAGCACCGGCCCTTGGAGCGGTGTGAAAATTCCAGAAGATGGTGTTTTCTAGTGTTGGCGCAGAGCGGTGCTACCTTCCTGAGTGCGGTAGCACCGATCCATTATGGGCGGTGCTACCAGCCTGAGGGCAGTAGCACCGGCCTGAATGAACAAAGATGAATTTCGAAGTGTGAACTTTGATGAATTTCTTGCATATCATGGTGAGGCGAAGGATGACTGGGACTAGGCGAGGAGCGTCAGAGGTCCAGACGGTCGGGGATCGCTGGAAGATGATCGGAGACGAAGTCGTGGCAAGCCATGAAAACAAGGAAGGATTGAGATGCTAGCTAGGCGTTGCATGGATCAATGAGGGCCATTGGATCTTGGTCTAGTTGATAGGTTAGCGGTTCTAGTTAGCGTGCTTTGAAAACCGTGCAAGAAAACCCGTTATGTGTGTGGGTTTTGGGTTTGCCTATGCATGGCTATGTGAATGGGTCAATGCTAGACCTTGATGGAGTGCTCTAGGGTTTAGAGACTCATCCAAGGGTGGTAGGTGGCCCAGGAGTAGTATAAATAGAGGGGTAGGCGTGCCCTCCCCTCTAGTGAATGTTTTTAGGTTTTGTGCTCCTTTGAGCTTTTACCCACTTGAAAGTGAGGCTTTGTAATCATCTCCTTCCAGAAATGAAATGTTTTCATCTCTATTCAATTTCCTTTACGCATTTTCATTACGCATTTAAATTACGCAATTTAAATTCCGCATTTACTTCCTTGCAATTTACTTTTTACGCAATTTGGATTTGCCTCCTCTCCTTCTATATGCTTACGAATCTTTGCTAGGATTGATGTTTGATGAGTAATTCTTCTCTTTAACTTATATTTTCAATCATTTAGGCAATCTGTGCGTTCTTCTTGCAAGAAGTTGATTTTTGTGTACTTGAATGTATGAACTTGTATCTCGCGTTCTCTTGAGTTTAGACTTGTTTTTTTGCTTGCTGTGGCATGTGGGAGGCTATTCAAGATCACCTTGATCATCGAAACCCCACGAGCAAGTCTTGAATCAAGTTCTTTCGATTTGCTCAAAACTTGGTGTGTTCTTCCTTCCCGGGCAAAAAAGTTGGGACTTTGACGTCAATCCTTGTGATTGAAGGTTGAAATAAGTTCCTGACATCCCGAGGACCTTATCTACCAAGTTTCGTGAGTTTTTTCTAGCCGATCAAAAGATTCATTAAAATTTGTTTTGGGATTTGCTGAATTTTCAGGCTGTTCTTGAGCCCGGTAATACCGCCCATCGAGCGGTGCTACCGTGCTTCTAGCGGTAGCACAGGCCAGAGAAAATCTTGGCTCATTTCGATCGACTCTTTTTGCGTATTTTCTTCGCAGGCTTGTTTGGATTGTTTTTGGGGGAAAGTTTTTAAGTTGCGACCATTCACCCTCCTCTGTTCGTCATCTCGGTCTTTCATGAACATATATTTGTTTTGCATTGTTTTAAATAATGGTAAACGGTTAACAAACTGCCACCCCACCTTGTAGTAGCCTTTCCATTGCGTGTTTTGTGTAGCAATTGACTAAGGTTGTGCTTGCATTTTAATTAGTGACTTTCTGCTTACTCACTTTTATCTTCTTAACATGGGTGAATGTTTGGAAAGTTATATCATAATTTAATTCAGATATGAGAAAAGAGAAAAAAAACAAGAGAAGGAAAATAAATCTAAATTTGCTTCCTACTATTTTTGGGCTTATTCTGGATTTTCTTTATTTTCTCAGATTTTTCTTCTTCTCTCTCGGCCCAGGCTGGCCCATTTGGTCTGACCGGTGAAAGCATTTAGGCCCTCAAAATTTGCGTTGGTTTTGGTAATTAATGACAACAACAATTAAAGGACTAATATTTTTGTTTAAGCGTATTGAAAACAGGCTGGTCCCAGTCACGGAACGCAATGAAGCATGAAAATGGAACGAAAAGCAAAAGTGATCATCGTGTCAAGCTGAAGAGCCAAGATATAAAACTAAGGACTTTTCATAACTTTTACCGATCTCGGAGTTTCGGAGAAAATATCGGATTGCTAGAATAGGCGCTATACTATTAAGATGGACTCTTAGCTAGTAGCTTGACGTTTTTAGTAAAAAAGGCTCAATTCAATGCTCATATAAAGATCATTTGCAATTTTCCTAGAAAGCAATTTGAGAAAACACCTCTCCCTCTTGCTATGGCCAGTACTACCACCATATGGCGGTGGTACTGCCGCAAGGGAGGCAGTACCGGCCCATACGACCGGTAGTTATATTACAGAGAGGGGTGTTTTTGTGCTCTGCCCAGCCAGCACTAATGGCCACATGGGGGCGGTACTGCCGCTCGGCTGGCACTACTGGCCCTAGATGGGTGGTAGCGCTGGCCCACTATAGCAATGGCTAGTCTGACAGTGCATTAATTGCTACAGTCAACCGTTGGATCTAAGGGCGGCACTACCGGCTCCAAATGGGCGATAGTGTCGGCCCTCTAGAATTTTTCAGGGGTTTGATAGCAACGGCTAGATTTCTTGGTGGGGTCATAAATACACCCCCACCTGCAGCAATGGGCAGCTATTGGACACTTATGCACATTCATAAGCCCTTGCATACTTCTCTACTACTATAGTGCATTCATTTCACGTTTTGTGAGTATTTGAGACAAAATCAAGTTTGAGCATTAAATTGAGCCTTTTAGACAGTTGATAAGCCTCAAGCGATCGTCAAAGTTTATTACTCTTGAAGGTTGCCGCCTCCTAGACAACTTGGAGGCGGAGGAACCAGTGACTTTCTCAAGGAAGCTTGTGAGAAAGCTCGATTGATTGTTAAGGCTGGAGTTCGCCTACCCGGAGGGGGGAAGAACTAACAAGTGATTGAGAGAGGATCATGTGATTGGAGCCAACTTGAAGTTGATCAAGCTTTCTTAACGTGGATTAGGGGAGACCGGCAAGTCCTTGAGACCACGAGATAAATTCTTGTGTCATTCTCTCTTGTGGTTTGATTTCTTGATTCTTGTATGCAATTTATTTTCCTTGCTTAGTGTAGATTGTCGATGCACTTAGTGAACCTAGAAATTTTAGGCTTTAATTTGTCAAAATTTGTAATTCTTGATTAGTATTTTACTTATTGCAATTAGAGCCGAATAATTTTTAAAAACCTCCTATTCACCCCCCTCTAGTCGATTATCCTTGATCCTATAAGTGGTATCAGAGTTTGGAATCTCTTTTGGGGCTTTACCACCTAGAGAGTAAAGGATGGTTAGAGACGGGGTGTCTATAGGCAAATCATCGTTTTTCGATGGCATAAATTATGCGTATCGGAAAATACACATGATCGTTTATCTCAAGGCAATGAGCCTGAGCATATGGAGGATTATAGATGACGGTTTCACTAAGGGAGTAAATCCCACACTTGCAATGGAACAAGAAGAGCGAAACTCCCATCTAAATGCTCAAGCAATGAATGCTCTCTTTGGCGCTTTGAATGCGGATTAAGTGAGCAATCTTGAGACCGCTCGTGAGATTTGGACTACCCTCTCAAAAATTCATGAGGGAATATCCTCAATTAAAGAAGCCAAATTGCATATGCTTCAAATAAAATATGAGAGTTTCATTATGTTACCCCATGAGAACATCAATGAGATGTACTCACGCCTCAACAACACAATGGATGAGTTCAAAGGCCTTGAGGCGTTTCTAACCGATTTTGATATTGTTTGTAAGATGCTTAGGGCTCTTCTGGACAAGTATGAGACTTTGGGAACGTTATTTCTCAACTCACCGGAGTTGTCGAGGATGACACCAACGGGACTTCTTGGAAACTTCATCACGAATGAGCTTTACAAGAAAGATAAGGAAGAGCTTATGGAGCAAAGCTCTTCGAAGAAGAACAATGCCTTCAAGACGAAAGCAGAGTCAAGTGATGATCCGCTTGAGAACTCCGAAGAGGATGACATTGAAGAGGAGATGGCACTCCTTGTAAGAAGAATGAGGAGATTTATGAAGAGGCGCTCAAGCTCAAGTGTGCCTCATAAATTCAAGAAAGATCAACACTCTAGCACCAACTGATATGCAAATATTTGGTGCTATGAGTGTTATGAGAAGGGTTCTCATTATCCCAAGAAGAAGTACGACAAGAACAAGTCTTCCAAGAAGAAGAAGGCCTTCCAAGGGAAGAAGCTTTCAAAAAGCTTCACAAGGACAACAAAGGCGAGGCCTATATTAGAGAGTGGGATTTCGAAGAACAGTATTCAGACTCTCTTTCAAAGATTATACACCTTCAAAGAAGAAGGGTCTTGCCGGCGTCGCTATCAAGGAGGCCTCTTCGCCATTCGTCACTCTTTTTTGTCTTAGGGTAAGAGGAGAGTATAAGGTAAAACCTAATGACGATGACGAACCAACATATGATGAACTCATGGATATGCTTGAGGATTTGAATGAATACCTCGTCAAAGAAAAGTCTAAACATAAGGCCTTGAGAAAAGAATATCTTTCACTCAAATATTCTTATAAGGAGCTAAAAGAGGCTCATGAGACTCTTCTTGCCAAGCAGCATTCAAAGCCTCAAATTGATGTTGGTATTAGTTGCAATATTATTGATGATATGTCTAGTCTAGAGATTGATTCTTGTTATATATCTACATCTTGCGATGATCTCATGGACATGCCTTCTAGTTCATGCTCTAGCTCCATTTATATTCATTAAAATTTAATTGTTGAAAATAATGAGCTTAAAAAGCAAGTGAACAAGGTAAGTAAGAGCTTGGACCGGTGTTTCAAAGGTAAGGAGACACTTGATAAAATTTTGAACAATCAACGGTGCTCCTACAACAAAGAAGGCCTTAATTGTACATTTTCTAAAGATGGTGTTGTTATTTCTAAAGAAAATGATAATTCTTTGGTGTTTAAAGGTTTTAGATTTGGAAATTTATATTTGGTTGACTTCACCTCAAATAAGACATATATTCAAACTTGCTTAATTGCAAAAACCCTCTTGGGTTGGTTATAGCATAGAAGACTAGCTCATATTAGGATGATTTAACTTAAAAAGCTTTTCAAAAATGATCTAGTTGTGGGCTTGAAAGATGTGAAGTTTGAGAAAAATGAACTTTGTAGCGCTTGCCAAGCCGGTAAGCAAGTTGCCGGTTCTCATCCTTCTAAGAGTTTCATGTCCACATCTAAACCATTAGAGCTCTTACATATGGATTTGTTTGGCCCAACAACCTATAAGACATCGGGGCAATTCTTATTATTTAGTCATTGTAGATGATTACTCAAGATACAGTTGGGCGTTTTTCTTAGATGACAAATCCGAAGCCTCCAGTATTTTCAAAAGTTTTGCAAAAAGGGCTCAAAATGAATTTGATTTCAAAATAAAGAAAATTTGAAGTGATAATGGTTCTGAGTTCAAGAATACAAGAATCGAAGGTTATTGTGATGAACTTAGAATAAAACATGAACTTTTCGCCATCTACACTCTGGAGCAAAATGGAGTTGTAGAACAGAAAAATCGAACATTGATTGAGATGGCAAGAACTATGCTTGATGAATATGATACTCCTGATAGCTTTTGGGTGGAAGCCATAAATACCGCTTGCCATGCAACAAATAGGCTTTATTTGCATCGTCTTTTGAAAAAGATCTCCTATGAGCTTCTCATTGGAAGAAGACTGAATATCTCTTATTTTCGTGTTTTTTTACAAGTGTTATATTTTGAAAAAGAATATTTGGCTCTCAAAATTTCAAAGTCGTTGTGATGTTGGTTTCATGCTTGGTTATTCCTCAAATAGCAGGGCTTATCATGTCTTCAACCAAACTAAAGGTTTAGTTGAAGAGACGTGTGATGTAGAGTTTGATGAGAAAATGGCTCTCAAGAATAGCAAGAAGACTTGGATAATGTAGGTGATGAAGGCTTGAGATAAGCAATGAAGAACATATCACTTGCAGACATCAAGCCGGAAGAGGACAAAGAGGATCAACCTTTATCCACTCAAGTCGAACCCTCTATTTCCGCAACGCCAAGCCAAGCTCAACCAATTAACGTGGATGAGAAGGACAATGATTAACAAATTGAACCTCTACCTCAAAGAATCCATCATGCTATCTCCAAGGGCCATCTAAAATATCAAATATTGGGTGAAGTTAGTAAGGGTGTTCAAACTCAATCTCGTGTCGCTTCCTTTTGTCAGCATTACTCTTTTGTGTCTTCTTTTGAACCCTCTCATATAGATGAGGCATTAGTGAAGAGGAACGCGGTATGCTATGCTAGCACAAAAAAAATCTACCGTATAACCAGAAAGCTACTCGCAAGAAGGGGATCATAGATTAGATTACCACTAGACGCGCAGTTGCGAAATCCTTCACGCGTCAATGTAGTGGATCGTCCTCACTGCAGTCGTTGCGTCGATGGAGTGGATCGTCCTCGCCTCGCCATGGATCGTCCTTCTACGCCGCAGTCACAGCAGCGTCACCGCAGTAGTCCACACGTTCGGGGATGGAATGTCGTGCGTCGGTGTGCAAGCACCTGGTCGCTCGGCAGGGGCAGCGAGAGGAGGCTAGGGTTTCGGGTGAAACACTTCTAGACCGTAGGAAAGGCACCCCCTGCGCCCACCCTCCTCCACTCCTTATATAGCCACAAGATGAAACCCTAAACCAGGGCCCATCAGTGTGCTAAGCCCACGAGGTCCATTAATTACGGATCCAATCCAAATTAATGCATCCCAGCCCATTAAGTGTGTGACTCTGCAAGTTCACGTACGTTTGGACATGGATTCGGAAAACTCATAAACAATAGTTGGCAGCGGTTCCTTGCAAAGCATGCCAACTCCTAAACATACTATGATCAAATCGGACAGAACCTATCAAAATTACTCATGTAATAATCCCTTTGCCAAGTATATGAAGATTGAACTCAAGGCGAGAAGCATGTCATCATTTGATGATTCAATCCATCTCTCGTATCCGTGATATATTAATAAGTTGTGATTGACTCCTCAATCACGGTATGGCCATGCACTTCCTTAATCATATCACACGAGTGGTCTTGTCATATATCTCCATTTCATTTGAGTGGCAAATTCCATCTTGACTGCTCACTTCCCTCTGCACGTTTTATAGTAAACATGAAAGCTACCTTTATAACTATCCAGTTAGGAAGTAGTGTTTGATAGCACCCATTTTAGGGGTTTGGTTCATAGGTTGTCTTTTGAGCTCCCTGGTGCCTTACGAGCTATACACAGTGACAATGGCACGGAGTTGAAGAACTCTTATTTTGAGAGTTTTTGTGTGGAGTCTGGTTTAGAGCATCAGTTCTCCTCTCCCTACGTCCCTCAGGAAAATGGCGTAGTGGAAAGGAAGAACAGGACCCTGGTAGAAATGGCCAGGACGATGCTAGACGAGTACAGTACTCCTAGGAAGTTTTGGGCCGAGGCTATAGCTACTGCTTGCCATGTTTCTAATCGTGTATTCTTGAGAGCACATTTGCACCGCACTTCTTACGAGTTGAGGTATGGGCGAAAGCCCAGTGTTTCTCATTTTCGTGTGTTTGGTTGCAAGTGTTTTATTTTGAAGTCTGGTAACCTGGATAAGTTTGAGTCTCGTTCTTTTGATGGTATCTTTCTGGGTTATTCGACTTCTTCTCGTAGCTATAAGGTCTGGAGTTGCGATGTGCATAGGATCATAGAGACCTGTGAAGTGACCTTTGATGAGGCTAGCCCAGGAGCTAGACCCGACATTTCAGGCTCTTCTTCTTCCTCCGAGACCATCTTTGTAGAGGATGAGGATGATGGAGATGATGGTGTTCCACCTGATCCAGTCCCCTCTACACCTGAGGTGCCTCCTGTTTCCATTTACGCACCTCGGAAGGCCACCCTTGCCTTCGACTCTCATTCACTAGTGGCTCTGCTTCTACCTCTTCTGTGCATGAGGTAGAGGCCACTTCTGCTTCTGAACCTCCCCATCATATTCAGCGTTCTCATCCACTTGATCAGATCATCGGCGATCTGTTTGAGCGAGTACTCGCTCAAAATTAGGTTTGTCCAGTTGCTGCCTTCACTCTGCCTTTGTTGCCTCGTTTGAGCCGAAGGATGTGACTCATGCATTATCTGACGAGTCTTGGACTAATGCTCTGCATGAGGAACTTGAAAACTTCGAGAGGAACAAAGTCTGGCAGCTTGTAGAACGTTCATCTGGTCATAATGTCATTGGGACCAAGTGGGTGTTCAAAAACAAGCAGAGTGAGGATGGGGCTGTCATTCGCAACAAGGCTAGGCTAGTTGCACAGGGCTTTTCTCAGGTTGAGGGTCTTGACTTTGAGGAGACCTTTGCCCCTGTAGCTAGATTAGAGGCTATTAGGATCTTGCTTGCATTCTCTGCATCCCGGGGCTTTAAGCTCTATCAAATGGATGTTAAGAGTGCATTCGTCAATGACTATATTGAGGAAGAGGTTTATATCAAACAACCTCCAGGATTTGAGAACCCCAAGTTTTCGAGTCATGTATACAAGCTTTCCAAAGCTCTGTATGGACTCAAGCAGGCCCCCAGAGCATGGTATGAGAGGCTCAAGTTTTATCTTCTCATCCATGACTTCAAAATGGGCGTAGTAGACAAGACTCTATTCATCAGACACCATGAGTCGCATTTTCTTCTCGTCCAGATTTATGTGGACGATATCATTTTTTGTGGTTCGTCTCATTCGCTTGTGTCTCAGTTTTCTGAGGTGATGAGCACAGAGTTTGAGATGAGTATGATTGAAGGACCGAGATGGCGAACAGAGGGGGCGTGAATGGTCGCAAATAAATTTTCCCCCAAAATACTCCAACAAAAACCTCGACAAGATCGCTCAAAGGAAATCGTGAAAAACCCGAAAAACTAGACAACTATGTGTACCCCAAGCTTGCATGGATAAGTACCATAAAATATATAGATATTTTTGAGTCGCAATCCTGGTTGTCTAGTGTTCAAGATAAAGAGGAATCAATACAACTCTTGCTTTTAGAAAGAAAATCAATTCAAATCGCAAAAGTCACTATCAGAAAAGCAAAAGCAGAATTTCCAGAACTTGTCCTCAATTTGAACAGGAGGTTGGTGGGTTTCTGCAGTTCACAAAAATTTGAGAATTTTTCTCCCTATGAGCATCAGAGTCTTGAAGAACTCCACCAAATTTCTCCTCAAAAAGCCTTACAGAAAAAACAGGAAATATCGAAGAACACAGTCAATCAAGAACTTCGAGCAGAAAGTTTGGGGCTCGGTTTTCACCTCATGGCGCCCAAACGGTGCTACAAGTGAACTCCAAAATTTTTCTGCAAGTGGATATCAGAGTTCCGCACATCCTTCAACAAGAATCACTTAAAAATGATTTTTTTTATATTTTTATAAAAATCAAATACTAAATACTGCGCAAAGAACAAGTTCTGAACAAAGTTGGAACTTGAAAGAAAAGATGTTCTCTACTCAATCCAAGAGTGCAAAATAGATGTAAAACCATATGAACACACTCAAAACATCCAAGATCAACAACATTTAGAAGGAGACGAGGCAAATCCAAATTGCGTGAAAGTAAATTGCGAGAATGTAATTGCGGGAAAGTAAATGCTGAATTTAAATTGCGTAAAGACATAATGTAAATACGCAAAATAAATTCAGAGATGGATGGATAAAACTTTCATTTCTGGAAGGAGAGGTTACAAAGCCTCACTTTCATGTGGGCAAAGCTCAAAGGAGAATTCACAAACCTCAAAACCTTCAAGGGAAGGAGGCTACCCCTCCACCCCTATTTATACTACTCTTGGGCCACCTACCACCCTTGGATGAGTCCCTCAACCCTAGAGCACTCATCTAAGGGCTAGGATTAACCTACACACACAGCCATGCAAGGGCAAACCCAAAACCCACACACATACCGGATTTTCTTGCATGGTTTTTAAAGCATACTACCTAGACCCGCTAACCTATCAACTAGATCTCAATCCGACAGCCCTCATTGATCCACGCGGCATCTAGCTAGCATCATCTCCTTTCCTTTTCTTCTTGACTTGCCCGGACTCCGTCTCCGATCATCTTCCGGCGATCTCCCAACCGTTTGGACCTCCGACGCTCCTCGCCTAGTCCCGGTCATCCTCCGCCTCACCAGACCTAGCACCGTCGCCCTGCAACCATCAAAGACAAGGAAACACATCCAACTCATCACTATCGCGCCCATACGGCCGGTACTGCCACTCCTGGCAGAGACAACTCAAATTGCTTCATTTTGAAAATCAATCCAAATCAAACTCGAACTTGAGCACACCTTGCTCAAATAAAGTCAAATACTCATCACAAACATGGATAGACCTCCACATGGTCCTTCAATGATGGGCGAGTTGAGCTACTTTCTTGGCTTCCAAATCAAGCAGACTCGGGAGGGTACCTTCTTGCATCAAGGCAAGTATACCCGTGACCTCCTGAGGCGCTTCGATATGTTTGATGGGAAGCCGGTGATGACTCCTATGGCCACCACTGCTGTCCTCGAGACCGATGAGGATGGTGAGCCTGTTGATCAAAAGGAGTTTCAGAGCATGATCAGCTCCCTCTTGTACCTCACTACTTCGAGGCCGGACATACATTTCGCTGTGTATCTGTGCGCTCGATTTCAAGCTTCTCCTCGCGCCTCTCACCGCCAGGCGGTCAAGCGCATCTTCAGGTACCTTCGTGCTACCACTGATTATGGTATTTGGTACTCTTCTTCTTCTTATCTATCTCTTAGAGCCTTTTCCGATGCCGACTTTGCTGGCTGTATGATAGATAGGAAGAGCACTTCTGGCACTTGCCAATTCATTGGCACTTCTCTTGTTCCTTGGTCATAAAGAAAGCAGTCCGGAGTTGCACAGTCCATCGCTGAGGCCGAGTATGTTGTCGCAGCCGATTCTTTGTCACAATAAGGTGCTGGATGAGATCGACCTTGCGGGACTATGGGTTAGAGATAGAGAGTGTGCCACTTTTCTGTGACAACACTTCAGTTATTTGCATTGCTAAAAACCTAGTGCAACATTCCCGGACCAAGCACATTGATATTAGATATCACTTCCTTAGAGACCATGTGGAGAAGGGGGATATCGCGCTTCAGCTTGTAGAGAGTGACCTCCATTTAGCCGATATCTTCACCAAGTCTTTGGATAGCTCCAGATTTGTTGCCTTGAGGAGTGAGCTTGGAGTTGTGAGCCCTTACAGCCTTTCATGAGGGGGAGCTGGTTTGTATATTATGTAAAATATTGTTCCCTTCAAGCTTTTCTTTTCTCTTTGTGTTTTCCTTCTGGGTGACTTTAGGTTTATTTCTTTCTTAAGTTGAGTTTACTCACTTAGACTTCCGGCATGCTTTGCATGGACCTCTTATCATGTGCTTTAGGTTGCTATCATGCGTGATTAGCTGTTATCTCTTCTCTCTAGGTTGAGTTCCCTCACAGTCTTATAAGTCTAGCAGGTATTGGGCCTCCTAGGTAGACAGAGTCTGTGTGCACTCCTTAGTTGGGATCTAGAGTCAGCTTCCCTATGTCAGTCACAGGGGAAGATAAGAGCGAGTCTGAGCCGTAGTAAGTCTCTTCTATCTTATCTATGCTCAATAGCCATCAAGTTTTGCAGTTTCTCGACTTCTTCTCCTCATTCTATTTTTCTGGTTGTTATTAAGTTTATTTGGGTTGTCCTTATGCCTAATCTTGATAATAACTCAACTTTAACCAGATTTGAGCTTAAAATTGATTCATTTGTTGAGGGGGAGTTTGGGAATCTGTTCATGCATTGCATTTAGACTGCATTTTCATTTTTATGAGCTTTGTCTATTATGCAATTGACTCAATCTTCGTGAAATACATCATGCTATATCTTTTGAAGAAAATCACTAGCTTAGATATGTCCAAGTCCATTTATCATGCTAAGCTTATTAAAATCTGAAAATTTTGAAAGCTTTAAATGAAAACTTGATGAAACATGTTGCTTTTACTTACTAAGTTTCTTCTCTAGGGATTTTTACCATGAATTATGAAATTTTGGATTTCTCTGGAGTCCTTATAGCAACTTGGGTGAAATTTGTTTGATCCATATTTGAGTCCTTCAGAATTGCTCATATGTGCTAAATTGAAAATTAAAAAAATTGACTCTTTTGTGCAAAATTGATCTCAACACTTTATATTCACGAGATTGCTTCCCATTGCACTTTGGATGAACTTGGAATATATTGTGTATGACCAAGATTATTCTCTTAAGAGTTACTCTTGAGATGATCGAAAACGGCTTGAGTCAATTTAAAAAAATGCAAATATCAAACACATAAGTGGGTAAAGAATGCAAATAATGTCAAACATTTGCACCCCGCTATGTTTTTTTTAATGTCTTAAAGAAAATTTGCATAAATTGAAAAATGAGCTTGAAGGACCTTATATGCACTTCAAAATTCCCCAAAGTGTTGAGTAGGTTGAACTCTAGGTTTTCCATTTGATCCTTGAGTGGTTTTGCTTCTAGCTTTGAAACTTTGCTAAGTTTTGCACTTGTCAAATCATGCTAAAATGAAATGTTGTAAAACTAAGCTTTTTCATAAAATGTATTGGTCTTGGACATGTCTTATTTTAGTCATATTCTGAAATTGACAAGCTTGGTATAATATCTTACCATTTTGATCAATTGGATAATCTTCAAAGCTCTTTCGATTGCATTTCATGCATACATAAAAAAATTGATACCTATATTGCCAAACGGGGGAGAAAACGTAGAAAAGGCATCACTAAAAAGATAAAAATGTGAATGCTTATTTGGTTATTATGATCTTTGTAAAACTATGCTACTACTTCTATTGCATCATAATCTCATAATCACATTTGACATGTTTAGTTGGATTTTAGAGTTTTTGTTGAAAACTTTCTCTTTCTTAAATTTAACTCTAAAATTTAAATTCCTCTTTGTCAACTTGGTCATGGTTCCAATTTCTATCTTTGGACCAAGTTTGACTTTGCAACTAAAAAATTGCTTTCTTCTTCATCCTCTTTAAACTCAAATCATATGCCTTTTGTTGTGTTTGTCAATATACTCATCAAGGGGGAGATTGAAGGACCATGTGGAGGTCTATCCAGATTTGTGATGAGTATTTGACTAGATTTGAGCTTGGGTTGCTCTTGTTTGAGTTTGATTTGAAATAGATTTTAAATTGGAAGCAATTTGAGGTCTTCTCTGTTTTCCTAGTGCTACCGGCCAGATCGAGTAAAAATGAATTTTAATGAGTGGACTTTGATAGATTTATTACACATCTTTGTGGGCATTACTATGTGAGGAGTTTCCTTGTTTTTTATGGTTGCAGGACGACGGTACTATGTCATGGTGAGGCGAAGGATGGCCGGGACTAGGCGAGGAGCGTCGAAGGTTCAGACGGTCGGGGATAGCCGGAAGATGATCGGAGACGGAGTCCGTGCAAGCCATGAAGACAAGGAATGGATGTGATGCAAGCTAGAAGCTGCTCGGATCGATGAGGACCGTCGGATTGCGGTCTAGTTGACAAGATAGCGGGTCTAGTTAGTATGCTTCGAAAACCGTGCAAGAAAACCCATTATGTGTTGTGGGTTTTGGGTGAACCCTTGCATGGCTGGTTGAGTGGGTAAATCCTAGCCCTTGATGGATGCTCTAGGGTTTAGAGGCTCATCCAAGGGTGGTAGGTGGCCCAAGAGTTGTATAAATAGGGGTGGAGGGGTAGCCTTCCCCCTTGAAGGTTTTGAGGTTTTTGATGCTCCTTTGAGCTTTGCCCACATGAAATGTGAGACTTTGTAACATCTCCTTCCAGAAATGAAATGTTATTCATTTATGTTCATGTTTCATTTCCTTTATGCATTTACATTACGCATTTAAATTACGCAATTTAAATTCAGCATTTACTTTCTCGCATTTACATTCTTGCAATTTACTTTATCGCAATTTGGATTTACCTCCCCTCCTTCTAAATGCTGTTCTTCTAGGATGTCTTGAGAGTGTTCATATGGTTTTACATCTTTCTTGCACCCTAGGATAGACAAGAGATCAAGTTTTTATCAAATTGCAAATCTGTCCAGAACTTGTTCTTCGCGCAGCAGTCAGTCTTTGATTTTTATAAAAATCTATAAAAATAATTTTAAAGTTATTCTTGTTGGAGAAGGTGCACGACTCATATATCCATCTCCAAAAAATTTTTGAGTCCACTGGTTGCACCGTTTGAGCGCTGTGAAGTGAAAACCGAGTCTCAAACATTCTGATCGAAGTTCCTGACTATCTGTAATGCTTGATTTTTCATGTTTATTATACAAAGCTTTTTGAGGTGATTTTTGGTGGAGTGTTTCATGACTCAACTGCTCATAGGAAAAAAATTCCCACAAATTTTAGAGCAACAGAAACTCACCAACCACCTGCTCCAATTGAGGACAATTTCTGGAAAATCTGCTTTTACTTTTCTAGAAAGAGAGTCTGGTGTTTTAGCTTTATCTCTTTTAGAAAAGTAGTCTTTGAGCTGATTCCTCTTTGTTTGAACACTTGACAACCAGGATTGTGATTCAAAATCCCTCACATGATTCATGGTTCTCATCCATGCAAGCTAGGGGTACACATAGTTGTCTAATTGTTCGGATTTTGGAGGGTGTGCGAATCTGAGAAACACCAATTTGAAGGAAAATCTTTGGGTGTTTCAGATTTTTATTGCGAGATTGTTTGGAGTACTTTGAGTAGGGGAAATTTTTATTTGGGATCATTCACCCCCCCTCTGATCGTCATTTCGATCTTTCACCCATGTAGTTCGGTTAGGCTTTTCTCCATTCTATTCATATGAAAATTCATAATGAATGGCTCAAAACTCCGCGGCAGAAACTGGAGAATAACATTTGTGGCCAAACCGAGGCTAAGGGGAAACTCAAGTTTTTCCAATCTCCCAATGTAACCAATCATCTTGATCACATGAGGGCTGACCGGACTGCCTTCAGTCAGCTTACAAGCAAATAAAAGCTTTGAGATACCATACCTCTCAGCTCTTGCTTGATTCCCAAACATGCCCTTCAAGCCCACAATCATATTGTAAGCATCCTGGTCCTCATATTGCTTTTGGAGCTCAGAGTCCATGATGACTAGCATGAGACAGCTGACCTCTACAGAAGCATTAACATGTTTTTCATATTCAACCTTCAAATTGCGAGGAGCATTTTCGGCTGGTTCATCAGGAATTGGATTCTCTAGAACATAGTCCTTCTTTTCATGCTTGAGAACAATTCTCACGTTGCGATACCAATCAACAAAATTAGTTCCATTAAGTTTTTCCCTTTCCAAAACCGATCTCAAAGCAAAACCAGGTGTAGTAGGAGTAGGAGAAGGTGCCATTGAACTACAACAAAAACATGCAAAAATTCTAAGCACTATGTTTATGTAAAACTTTTATTAAACAATTTAATAAAAGACACTCCTATTTTATGTCCCTTTTATAGACACATGGTGAGTATTCAAGATCCATATTCATCAAACACTAGTGAGCTTTGGCATCACTGCTAGAAATTTAATGATATAGGTAAGCAACACATTTGCTAATTATATCTTATGTAACTCTTGTTTGTTGAGTATGAAAACAAGTAATGAATGCCTCCGTCAGCTTGACTCATGGCCAAATCATGTATACAAACTCTCTAAGGTGATATATGGTCTCAAACAAGCTCCTAGAGCATGTATTGAGCGACTTAGAGATTTTCTGCTTTTAAAGGGTTTTAGAATTGAGAAGGTTGATACAACACTCTTCACTAAAATAATTGATAGAGAATTCTTTGTTTGCCAAATTTATGTTGATGATATTATATTTGGCTCTACTAACGAAGATTTTTACAAAGAATTTGGTAATATGATGTCTAGGGAATTTGAGATGTCCATGATTGGGGAGTTGAGCTTCTTCCTTGGACTTCAAATCAAACAACTCAAGAATGAGACGTTCGTGAGCCAAACCAAGTACGTGAAGGATCTACTCAAGAGGTTTGACATGAATGACGCAAATCCCATCAAGACTCCAATGACATCAAAAGGGCATTTTGACCTCAATGAGGGAGGTAAATCGGTAGATTTAAAGCTTTACCATTTTATGATTGGTAGTTTGCTGTATCTTATCATATCTAGGTCCGATATCATATTTAGCGTTTACAATATATGTGCACGTTTTCAATCTTCACCTAAAGAGTGCAATTTAATGGTCGTTAAAAGAATTCTAAGATATTTAAAGCATTCCTCAAATATAGGCTTGTGGTATCATAAGGGAGCTAAATTTGATTTAGTTGGATATTCGGATTCGGATTATGAGGGTTGCAAAGTGGATAGAAAGCGCACCTCAGAAAGTTGCCAATTCCTAGATAGATCCCTTGTTTCATGGTTTTCCAAGAAACAAAATTCTGTAGCCCTATCCACCGCCGAAGCTGAATATATATCGGGCGGTAGTTGTTGCGCTCAATTATTATGGATGAGGCAAACTCTAATGGATTATGGAATAAATTTTAAAAGTATACCTCTTTTATGTAACAATGAAAGCGCAATTAAGATAGCCAACAACCCAATCCAACATTCAAGAACCAAACCAACAACCCAATCCAACATTTAAGAACCAAACATATAGTTGTCCGTTATCATTTTCTAAGAGATCATGCGAGTAAAGGTGATATTGTGATTATTCACATTAGAACCGAAGATCAATTAACAGATATTCTCACCAAGCCCTTAATGAAGCCCATTTTTGCAAGTCGAGGAATGAGTTAAATGTCATAGATATTTCAAATGTGGCTTGAATGCATGAACCATGGTTGATTTCTTTTATTTGGTGTTATTAGCTCTTATTTGATCTTTCTAATCATTTTAATGAGCAACACATTAAGTTATGAGGACATCAACCCGAAGGATACGACCGTTGCCACTACTTCCTCTTCGACTGCGCAGTCTTCATCGCCTACACTCGACGCTGCGACATCTTCATCGCAAAAGGGCCTTAATCCAGAAGCTCAGTCTTTCAAGCCCACGACAAAGAACCAGCGCCTCAAGCCCACATGCCAAGGACAGCCCACGCGCCAAGGAAAACTCGTATGGAAACCCAAGATGCCAAAAAAACCCGGTTCGGCCATCCAGCAGCACGCCAACTTCAAATGGGCGTAACTCGGGCTCCCAGACTCCATTTTCGGCGTGTGATCACCCGTTTGAAAGCTTAGGAGATAAGATTTCCAATAGATCCAGCCTCACCTTCTAATTCGCTCTAGATAGATAGAAAAATGCAGAACAATATCACGGGCCAACTCTGTCAGGTGCTGCGTCACCGTATTTTTGGGCCCATGGCCTATGTATGGTAAGGGTTGCGTGGTGGCCGACCCTATTTTGGATGCCCCAAGTCTGGTTCCCACCCTATATAATGCCCCTGCCATCATACTTTGGGGTTTAGGTTTTGTTGTGTTTTGGTAGACCCCGTGTGCGTCCCTCCTCAATCTTGCGTGTGTCGACTAGACCATCCGAGTTGAGAAACAGAACCTCACCCTTGTTTCTTTGAGATTATTGGATTGAAATTACTATCACTTTGTTCTTGCATGTTCTTGGTTACAGTAGGTTCAATTATCGATCGGGTCTTTGATTCGGTTCATCGCCTCGCGTGGTGACATTGCGATTGTTTGGTTGCTGATCTTGTGGTTCATCGTATCGTTCTCATCAGAAGATCGGGACAACCTTAGTGCACATCATTAAGGGGAGGGAGTATTGTACCTCTTGTATGTATACTACATCCCTAAAATGTGAAAACATCAAATGAGTGCTAATACTCTTTAAAAGGGAAAACTCTAGACTAAACTAAGTCAAAACTATTTTAAAATTATTCTATTTCGAAGATAAATGCATTTCTTCTTCAAAACCTTCATTTTCAAAAATATAATAACGTAAATCTCATATTTTGAATATACTTACTCAAATAAACCTCTTTCATGTTTAAAATGTCTTGGAAAAAATCTTGACTTTCTCAAATCTTCAAATAATCCAAAATTGGTCTATATTGACCTAATTAATGCACTCAATGAGTTAAAGCTTTTGGAACTAGAGTGTTAACATGTCTAGTCTCTGAAAAGGTATTTCATAACTCATGCTCTCCAAAAGGTTGAATTTCTCGTCATATACTTCACTTTCAAAATTAAATTCTATTTTCTTAAAAAGAGTCTATCTTGTTAAAAACAAATTGAAAAATTGTTGTATAAATTTTCTTGGCTAGTTGAAATGCTCATATATGTGTTTTACCTCTTGGTAAATGCATTAGAGCTATTTACAAGTAGAGTTCTCAGAGAAATGAGAGTGACCTGGTCAAGGCCGGCACTACCGTGGTCTTCACCTGGTACTGCCGCCCTAGGCCGGCACTACCACCCCCTCTAGGCGGTACTGCCGGATATGTCGGGCAAGGGCAGTTAAGGGATAGTTTTTGCTTGGCCAACAGTTATCCTTTTCATCTCCCTGTTTGGTTGACATCTCTTCATCTCCTGGACTCTCCCTCTCGCTTTGCTTCATCTCCCTCATAGCAAAAACCTCTTCCTCTCTCTCTCCTCCAAAGTTACCCAAACTCAAATCTCTCATCTCAAGAGGCTCTCTTGGACAAAGGTTGTTTCCTCTTGTCTCAAGGTACTCATCTCCCTCAATCTTGAGCAATTCATTCCTCATTGTTTGCTCTAGGACCCAAACTTCTTGTTTTAGGGTTTGGTTTGAATATAGAAATTGATTATTGCATAAGGGTTAAAGTACATGTATAGAATATGGATTGGTAATGTATAATGTCAGATTTAGCATTCACTTTGCCCAATCCAGAAATACATGGAGCTTTCACACCCGACAGTACCGGTTCTTCATTGAGCCTGGCACTACCGCCCTAGTAGTGTGGTAGTACCGAACCTGCCCGGCACTACCGGCCTGACTAGAGCAGTAGTGTTGCGCCCTTGCTGTTCCTAAGCAATCAACATTTCTACATTCTTATCAAAATATTAACCTATGAGGTCCTAGTATTCTTGGTCAAAAACTCCTTCATTCCTTGATTTAGTAAGAATGCCAAGAGTCAAGAACCCCTCTCAACCTAAGGCTCCTCGTGGCGGAGGACAAGTCAGAAAATCAACTCGACGCGCCGGAGCCCCTAATCATCATTCGGACAGTGGAGACTCGAACAGTCATGCTGCAAGGGATGAGGAAATAAGAAAATTGGTGCAGTAGGAGTTTGGAGCAGGAAGTAGCAGCTCTCGGGGAGGTAAAGGCAAGAAAGTTGTTTCTGAGCCTAGCGAGGATGATGATGATGATGATGATGATGACAATATGGACATAGATTAGGGAAGGGAAGATGAAGAAGAAGAAAAGGAAGATGAATCTGAAGATGAGGAAGGACTTCTTGGTTTTGATCCTCAAGAGGATTTGAGGAAAATCAAAGCAGATAAGTACTACTCCTTGAGAGGTGTGAATCAGTATAAGCTGCCACGGACAGCATCAGAAAAATTCTCACACCCTCTTTCAAGAAAAGGTGTTCAATGATATATATTCTGAAAAGGATTTTGCTGATCAAAAGTGGATTGACTGGGACCATATCAGGAAGTTGCCACTATTTGTAGGGGTCCCTGAGCTATTTGATGGAGCTGGGTTGCTACATCTCGTTTCCCTGAGATGTGATTTTGAGGAAGACATGATACGCTAGTTTTACTCCACAGCCTACATATCTAGCTCCTATGACTCCCTCACATGGATGACCAGTGCCAAGGCATACACCGCCACTAAAGAAGAATTTGAGCAGGCACTGGGCATTTTCCACAGTTGCTACCCGAAAATCCACAGTGAAAGGCCAATTGGAACTACTCGTCAGATAGAGTTCTATGACCCTGCGGCGAATATGAGGAGGCCAGGGAAGTTAGCAGGACTTCTCCCACAGGCAATTCTAGTCAACAGGATTGTTAGGGTTACCATTCATCCTAAGAGTGGTAATTTTGATGAGATTCGTGGATATCCTTGGAACATCATGAGCAAAATCATGAATAGGGAGAAATTTGATGTGGTGGATTTCATAATCAGGAAGATTGCTTCATCATCCAAAGAGCAGGGCAAGACTGTCTATTTTGTTACATATATTATGAAGCTTCTCCTCAGGAAGACAGGGTACAAGGGTGGATGTGGCTATGCCCATAAGCAGTATAAGCCTAGAGAGGCTCCTCCTCAGGTCATTAGCCATCCAGCCTAGTAGCATCGCCAGTAACAACAGTCTCAGGAGATACCACAAGTTCCATCTCATGCTTCCCAGGACGTTACTCAGGATGTGCCTCAGGCTTCGCATGCTGTGCCTCAGGATGCTTTCTTAGAAAGTACCGACTCACTTCGACATGACATGATGGCTCAGTTCACTGCTCTCTCTCCCCCAGCTTCACTAGCAGACTTGACGAGGAGCACCATTACTAGGTTCAGACTCGAGCCCTGGTAGAAGAGATGAGAGAGTGGTTGGACACTGTTAGTGAGCAGGAGGACCTTCTTGGGATGAGCTTGTTCATGTTCACTCTCGCCGTGTTCATGGACGTGGTTGCGGCACTCCTCCACCTTGCTAGTTGTAACACCCCAAATGTTGCTTTAATATCATTTTACTGGTTATTTGTCCATTTTATGTTTTTCTGGAATTTATTGGATTTTTCTGGAATTATTTGAATTTACTTTAAATTAAATATATTGGTCGTTTGTGGAAAACTATTTAAAAATATGCAAAGTTAAAATAAAGTTTTGCCAAAAATATTTTATTTGAGTCCAGAATGTCTCAAATTATTTTTGAGAATTTTCTTGGATTTTTCCTGATAATTTATTTGCCTAAAATCAGTTAAATGAATTTCTGGAATTATTTTAAATGGTAAAAGTTTTGAATTCCTTGTGAACAGTGTTGGGCCAAAGCCCAACACTATGCGCGTTAGGCCCAATTCGGGCGACCCAGATCAGCCCGTGTCGCTGAAACCCTAAAACCTAACGCGGCCAACCGTTGGATTGAGATCCAACGGCTGTGCCTTCGCCGCGTCGCCGAAGCGCTCTGGGCCGTTGGATGGACGCCGCGTGGACGCGCTGGATGCAGTCACGTTGTCTCTTCGTGTCGCCGCTGGAGTCCGCCGCCGCCTCGGAGCCGTCTTCGGAGTCCGCGCTGCCCACGCCTCCCCGCGCGGCTATTTAAGGCGCCGACGCGGGCGCTGAATTCCCCATCTCATGCCGCGTGTTTGCCGCACTCCCGAGCCTGGTGTCGCCGCCGTTTCCTTGTAGGAGCTCACCGGAGTTGAAGCTTGCAGCCGCCGCGGGTTTTGCTCTAGAACGTCGCCGATCCTTTGTCTTCCGCTGCTTTGGTCTCGGATCCGAGTTCGCCGTGGTTTCTGCGTCGGCTACTCTTCTTCTTCGTGTCGGAATAGTGCCAGAACGCCGTCGTCTAGTTCTTCTTCCTCGTCTCCGGTGAAATTCCTCGCCGCTGCTTCGCCATTAGCTTCGGGTGAGTTCTTGACCGTAGGATCAAAAAAGAACGGTGCAGATTGGGCCACGTCGCTCGGTTGGCAGTAGACTTCATCTTCTAATCTCTGCCGTCGGATCTGGTTGAACGGAGGGGATTGAGCCGCGTCGCGTGCATTCATCGCCGTTCGATCCAGAGATCCCATGGATGCGCGTCGCGTGTCGAACATCGGCACATGCGGCGTCGCAGCCAATCCGGGGTCGCCGCGTGTTGGGCGCTGGCACCGAGAGGCCATGGACAAGGTTCACGGTGGATCCGATCCGCACCATGAACCGAGTCTATGGACCACGACACGCGTCGGTGTCTGATTGGCCGGCTCGGTGATGATGTCACCCTGACGTTAGCATGACGCAATAATGCGATTTTCCTTTATAAAAATAATTCAGTTAATTCTGATTTTTCAATTTTTATATGTTCAGTATTTATCCAAACTTCAAAAGGCTATAACTTTTGCATTTTAACTCGGATTTGAGTGATTCAAATTTCTAAAAATTTGTAAAATTGAGATCTATTTAATGGTGAATTTTAATTGATTTTTGGAGTTCATTTGCTCTCTGTTTTGGTATTTATTTCCTTTTCTCCTTCGGTACGCGTAGACGTTGAATTGTGCGACGCTTCGGAGGAAGATCCATCAACTCAAGAGCAAGTTCCAGAGCAAGATCAGAACCTATTCCAAGGCAAGTTGTGCTTTGATCATGTTGAACCTATGTTTATACAAATGCTATATTGTTTTACTTTATTGCATAGTATTTCAAGTATACAATTGTTTCAATTAAATTGGGATTTAGCTATTATACCAGATTGATCTATACCCTACCTTGTCATTTGTATTCCATGATCTATTGTCACCCTAGTTTGGTTAACTATAGTTGGTTAGTAATGATAATCAACCGGGGGTGGTTAGACTGTATTAGTTGCTTAGCCATGCCACGTCATCACATGTGCCTGAATCATTGATAATTAATCTTGACTAATGGAATATGGAACATTGTTATGAACTTGTGTGTCATGTGAGATCACACGATGAGATTGAGTTGTTTGTGGCGAGTCATGTCACGCAACGATGTTGAATTGTTGATGGCACGTGGTGCTTGGTAATCAACTTGGGTGATAATCACTTAGATTGGGGCAAGTGACAAGGGGCGAGTATGCCAAGGTGGGCCTGATGGGCAGAGGGTATGTGGATGTCTTGCCTTGATCACACTAAGGACTTAACCTTGCAAGCCTTTGACCTGAGTCAATCATACAACCACATGTCTGGTATGGGACAGCCTAGCTGATTAATTTGCAATATCTTAACTTTGGTACTATCTTGGTCGGTATGAGTTCCCGAGTTATGGAGTAATTCACATGGCGCAAGAGGGGGGCCCTGGATGTGGTAACTAGTCCCACCAGTGTTGAAACCTTAGCGGGTGGTATCGGGTTAAGCCAGCGCATTGTAAAGGCTTTGTTATAATCACTCGCCTTTGTGGTGTATGGTTGTATCATGTGGGTAAAGTGCATAACCTCTGCAGAGTGTAAAACTATTCGGATAGCCGTGCTCACGGAATTGAGCAATGCTCGAGAATTACAGTTAAGGGTTAGCTTAATTAAATGGAAAACTTGGTTGGGATGGCAGGATGCCATGGGAGTTGAAAATTGACTTAGGATTGAAAAACTTGGTTTACTTAAGGAATACTGAAACTATTATTTACTGTTATTTGTTTTACAGTTTTTATGATCTATTTATTATATTCGTTCGTAAATGCTGCTAATTGCAAAATAGCCATGATAGCCAATCCTTTGTAATAAGCCTTGCATATAGTTATATAGAATTGCATTCTGTGCACAACTTGTTGAGTGCTTTAAGTACTCACCCTTGCCAACAACAATAATCACAGTGTAAGAATCAACATCTGTGTTGGAGGAGTTCCAGGAGGACACGAGTAATTAGGGTCCGAGCCTTGTCAGTTGCCTGTGGTGAACTGATGAGCTATCTACGTTTTCTACTTTTCGCTGCTTAATTCTTAGCTTATATTTCAAGTCTTGCCCTGCATGGCTTAATAATGTAAGTTGGTCATAAGATCATATACTTAGCTATATCAATAAATGGAGTATTCGTCTATTATCGTTGAGTATGATGTGATATGTACCAATGTTGAGTTGTGTGCACTAGCGTTGATCCTGAGACTAGTGCGGTAAATACAGTGGGTTCGAATCAGTGGATTCGGGTCCTTACACTAGTTGATCCATGAAGAAACCCTTTTTGGTACTTGATGCCAAAGAGCGAGAAAGATGAAGAAGGACAAGATGAAGGAGGGGCTGAAGCGAAGCAAAGCAAAGATCGAAGCCTAAGGATTAGCTTTTAGTGTTATTTATATCTTTATGTAAGTTAATGAACCTTATGTTATTGTATCGCTTTTTGGATGTTCTTGCTTAGATATTTGTGTGTCTTCGATAATTATGTTATTTGAACATTTTATGTGCTTAAATGGTTTATGGTCATAAGTAATTTTTTTATCTATGATTCGTTGTTGCATGTTTGTTTCTCATGCTCAATTACTTGATGTATTCATTTTTCATGCTCAATATATATATTTTTATCCACGGATTCAATATTTAAGGGAAACTCTGTCAAAATTTTCAAAAATCCCAAGTGTGCAAATATCAATTTTCTTTCCAAACGCACACATTTAGAGGGAGTTTTCATTTAAATATTGTGGTTTTAATAATGTATTTTTTCAAAATACACTTGTTCATCTCAAGAGGCAAAACATTATTAAAGCAAGAATCTTGAGTATACAACTTGACTTTTCTTGTTGCATACTCTACACCCAAATTCAATTCATTATTCATGTTGAGGTTGTCATCAATTACCAAAAAGGGGAGATTGAAAGCATCTAAGCCCTCAAATTTTGTGTTGGTTTTGGTAATTAATGATAACCACGGTTAAAGGACTAACATTTTGGTTTAAGCGTACTGAAAACAGGTTGGTCCTAGTCATGGAACACAATGAAGCATGAAAATGGAATGAAAAGCAAAAGTGATCATCGTGTCAAGCTAAAGAGCAAAGGTATAAAACTAAGGACTTTTTCATAGCTTTTACCGATCTCGGAGTTTTGGAGAAAAGATCGAATTGCTAGAATAGGCACCGTACTATTAAGAGGGACTCTTGGCTCGTAGCTTGACGTTTTTAGTAAAAATGGCTCAATTCAATGCTCATATAAAGTTCATTTGCATTTTCCTAGAAGGCAATTTGAGAAAACATCTCTCCCTCTTGCTATGGCCGGTACTACCGTGATATGGGGGCGGTACTGCCGTAAGGGCAGCAGTACCAGCCCATATGGCCAATAGTTATATCACAGAGAGGGGTGTTTTTGTGCTTTGTCCGGCCGACACTACCGACCCCATGGGGATGGTACTGTCACTTGGGTGGCACTACCGGCCCTAGATGGGCGGTAGTGCCGGCCCACTATAGCAACAAACTAGTCGACAAAGGCAATAAATGCTACAATGATCGTTGGATTTAAGGGCGCACTACCAAATTTCAAATGGGAGGTAGTGCCGACTCTCCTAAATTTTTCAAGGGTTTGGTAGCAACGGCTAGATTTGTTGATGGGGGTATAAATACACCCCCACCTTCAGCAAGGGGCAGCTCTTGGACACTTATTGCACATTCATAAGCCCTTGCTTACTTCTCTACTATTCTAGTGCATTCAATTTACATTTTGTGAGTAGTTGAGACAAAAATCAAGTGTGAGCATTAAATTGAGCCTTTTAAACACTTTATAAGCCTCAAGTGATCATCAAAGTTTATTACTCTTTGAGGTTGTCGCCTCCTAGGCGACTTGGAGGCGAAGAAACCAGTGCTATCTCAAGGAAGCTTGTGAGAAAATTCGGTTGATTGTGAAGGCCGGAGTTCGCTTACTTAGAGCAGGAAAGAACTACCAAGTGATCGAGGGAGGCTCGTGTAAATAGAGCCGGCTTGAAGTTGATCAAGCTTCCTCAACATGGATTAGGGGAGACCGACAAGTCTTCAAGACCACGGATAAATTCTTTTATCATTCTCTCTTGTAATTTAATTTCTTGATTCTTATATGCAATTTATTTTCCTTGCTTAGTGTAGATTGTCGGTACACTTAGTGAGCTTAGAAATTTTAGACTTTAATTTGTCAAAATTTGTAATTCTGTCCCTTACCCTAATCCACCCAACTCTCCTTTCTCTTATCCTCCACCCGATCTCCCCCTCCCCATCTCTCCCTCGCCCTCATCGCTCTCCCCATCGCCTCTCTCCCTCACTTCCTCTCTCTTACGCGCACATGCGTTTCTCCCCGGTCCTCTCTCTTGCGCCGCCATCGTTCCCTCCTCTCTCGCCCCTATTCCCTCACGCTCGCCCTTGCCCAAGCGCTGCCAATTCACCTCTACACAGGTGCCGCCACCCCTTTTCTCCCCTCTAGCGTCGGCATCCTCCACCGGCGCCCCTCGGTCTCCCTGACTCTCCCCCATTGGATCCGGCGCTCCTTCGCTGGATCTAACCCCTGAGCCACCCAACCTTAAGGGCGCAGCACCAGATCCTCCTCCTCCGACTCCAGCACCGAGCACCCCAACCATCCATCTTCCCCGAGCTAGGTGAATCCCCCCCCCCAATTTCCTCTCTTGCTCTCCCTCTACTTTCCATTTCTCCAATTACCCTCTTCCTCCCTTCTCTAGATTGCCACCACGCGGCTACCGTCGGGCCAGGTGCCAGTGGCCTCCCAGGCACCCCAATTGCTGTGATGGTGTCGACACCATGGCAAGGAGCCAGGCGTTTACATGCAGCCGGCCACCAACGCTCTTGACCACGGTTTAGCCAAGGGTACCATCCTCCCTCCTAAGCTAAGTACCCAACACTTCTCATGTATTACTCTTGTGCGGCAAGCTTTAATTTCGGATTGTGTTGACATCAACTATAGCTTTTGCAATGTGATTCATGCCCCAAATTGATTGTGGGCTAGATGTGTTTAGCATTATATTTCATACACTAGTATTTTGAGTTGTTTTGTGCAGTGATTCAATAAAGGATGTCTATTAGTGCTAGTGATTCTACTACCTACCATTCGGCCAATATATTGTGTGCAATGGAAAATGGGTCCTTGTTGGGTCTATGTAACGTGAGCTTTTGCCTTGGTAGAAGTTATGAACTACAGCTTTTAGAATTTTTGTATGTGAATGATACCTAAAGGGATATTGCTTAGAATACAATATCTTAGTCAGGATTCCCCCTTCAGATCTATGGCATGATGAGATACTATAATTTCTGTAGGGCTTCAGTGATGTGGGTTGTACATTGATAGTAGCTTGTAGACTGCTGCTCTGGAATTCATGCGTGCATGTTATCCCAGAGGGAGATTTCTTAGGACACATCATTTTAGCTCTATGCTTTGATTTAGATGCATTAGCATGCTGTTTAGCCCATAAATACTCAATGTTGTTGTGTTTTACTTGTTACTAATATTCCTAATTATAGATGGTATGGAAGCACCAAAGCATGCACTAAGCTATTTAATCTACCTTTTTCCTTCATTGAGCTGCTTAGTGATCTCTCATATGAAAATGCATGTTCTTAAGCCAGCATGCTTGATTTAATCTACTTCTAATAAATGGTAGTACAATAGGAGTGTTGGCGTCAAAAACTTGATGTAGGGTTTCTGACAGCAACACACCAGATGAACACCTGGTTCAAGAGCGTGCCAATCGATTTGACCTGTAACCGACAAGGTAAAATATAAAATTCACGCAAAGCCAATCGTGACGATCAATCGGCTTAGATCCAATCAGCTTGAAGCCGATCAAGATCAAGGTAACAGGATAAGTCTAACAAGCCGATTAAGGCTAATCAGAGGATAAAGGCAGATCGATTCTGAAGAAGGCGATGCGCAACAAAATCAGAACAAATCGAACCTGGGGTGTAATTGACGAAGATCAACAATCGGCGATACGCAACTTTATTGATCAAGATCGATTACGAAGGCTAAAGTACAGAAGCTACTCCTAGTTTGACAGGAAAAGTAGAAAAAGTAGAGTGGTTGATTGTATTGTGTTGATGACGATTTTCGCAGCCCGCTTTGGTTCTTCTTTTATACCCTTGGCTGATAGTGTCCCGTTACAATACGCTTCAAGTCCGTGTCCGTATCGGCCTTATCTTGAACGATTGTTTCCTCTAAAAATCTTGCAGTTATCAAATATCTCGAGTTCTTTCCAATCCTCCGTTAGTTTCCGTATCTTTAATTTTATTGCTTGATTTGGATAAACTTGCCGAATTTTGGTGCAAACATATGCCCCCCATTTTTTAGAGATGACTTGTCATCTCTCAAAAATCACAATTATCGGCTTGTTCAATCGGCTGACGTTTGATCTTCACCCATTAATCGCTACTTTATGTGCGCCTGTAATTCTCGACATCTTTGGTAGTGCGTTTTAACTGCTCGCGTCTTTTGAGATTCATTTCCCGCCGTTTCAAATTTTCACCATGCTATAAAACGCGGCCCCCACCTCGGTCATTCCTCGCGCACAAGCTCTCTGAATCCCAACAATCGGCTTTTGTTTGTCCATTGCTCAGCTTCCATCAATCGGCTTGCATCCCCCTTCTTCAATCGGCTTGCTAAGATTGGCTGAAATGGACGCGAGTCAGGTACTCATTCCGACCCCTAACAGTAAAGATCAGTATTTCCTTGGTCCGATAGGGAACCTAGATGCCAGTACGGTTATTAGCCAGGATATTCCCCGCCTTCCTCTATCGGCTGCTGCATTCAATATAGAGAGCTGGGAAAAAAGCTTCAGAGCATGGCCGACAGCGCTTAAGGGATGGAAATCTTGGTATATTCGTGTGGCTGCCCAGAAAAGAGAGGAGTGGGAAAGGATGGGTATAGCTGAATGCATCCCTCTCTCTTTAGCCGATCCAGAAGCCAATGAGCCCTTAGTGGCCACATCCTGTTACTTCTGGTCGAAGACCTTCAATGCCTTCTTGTTCCATACTGGTCCCATTGGCCCAACCCTACTGGACATAGCCCAATTGTGTTGTCTTAGGCCAGACGGTGAGCAGATATCGGCTTTTAGTGGCAAACCGAAATATAAGCTTATTCAATCCAAAGGAGAAGGTTGGCACAAGTACATCAATAACAATAATAAAGTAAATGGGCTGGTATCAGACGAAGAACATGTTGCTTTTCTGAACTTATGGTTAGACCGATTTTTGTTTTGCGGCGCTTCTTTGGGACCAACACAAGTGTATCAGTTAATGGCAGAGCGGTTGGTAGAGGGCCGTCGGCTAGCGTTGGGAAAAATGTTCCTTGGAGCAGTTTGTCAAATGATGCATGTGATTAGGAGTCGGCTTTTTACTGGTTTTGCCAAATTTTGCGTCGGCAACGTAGGTGGTCCTCACTGGTTCATCCAGATATGGTTGTACTGTTTATTTAGCCGATCTTTCAAACTGGATCCATCTGACGACTCAGCATTTCCTCACGAAAATACACCAGAAAATGCAGCACCAGAATTTAGAGCCAGCCGATCTTATGGTGAAAGATACATAATGTGCTCCGGCAGCAAGAAGATCTCTCCGATTGATCTGAAAAAATATTTATCTTTCTTCCTGAACTTGGATAATAATGATTTTAGCCAACAAGACTTCTTCGATTATACCAATAAAATTGATTTTGAATGGCCATCATTCCTTCATCTGGATTCTGACAGCTCTGAGATGCCTGAATCAACTCTAGATCTCTTTAAAAATTTTATTTCTCCTGGTGTCTTGCATGTCGGCTTTAACACAAGAAACCGTACATTCCAGCCTTCTTATGAGTTTTACCATCCCTCCATTTTTGCTAGACAATTGGGTTTCGGCCAGATGATCCCCAACCTTTCACTCCTTGATTTAGTACAGCCCAGGACCAGAGTACGATCTTTAGCTGCAGCCAATATGGTTTTGAAAATAGCCGATGACTTGCAGATCAAATCTTTGCCACACTTCGTTTTGAATAATCGTCAATCTAGCCGATTTTCCGCATGGTGGTCTTCAATCGCGGATGCTCTTCTTCTTGATCGTACCCCATCGGCTATTATTGATGCTCTCTTCCCAGACCTCCTTGAGCCGATGGTATCTTCGGATAACAATTCAAGTGATGAATCGAGCTCCGGATATGATAATACGAGTCTTGTAAATATTACTAGCGAGGTATTAGTCGATTTTAATTGTTCTTTATCATAGCTCATATGATTTTATCTCATCGGTTGTCTTTTTTTTTCTTTTGCAGACAAAATCTGCTGGCAAGAAGCCGATCGAAGCTCCTGCAGCTAGTAAAGAAAAACGATCACACAAGGCAACTGCACTTACTGGCTATACTTCTGGTTCCTTGGGCATTCAAAGTCCATCTTTATCTGATTTAGAGAGACAACAGCAACCAAGTAAGTTATGCTCAATCATCTCTTGTTCCTTTCCATTCTTTTCATTCTTTCATTAGCTAATTTTCTAGCCGATGGACTTCAGAGAAGAAGAAATCAAAATCCACTAAAGTTCCTGCCAAAAAAATCTTCCAAGCTACAGGAACAAAGTGGCGAAAGTTCACCGCACGGATCGCTCTCGCTCGTATTTTTCTATCTCAAAAATTTACCTACCGGATTTAATCCATCGGTTTTATTATATTCATTCTTTCACCTACCGCGACGGCACAAGTAGCCAATATCCCGCAAGCTTGCCAAATATATCGGCTAAAGAATCACTTCTCACCGACACCAACGCCTACAATCGCCACGCTCCGAGTCTTCCGATCCAACCAATATCCTTGGCTTTAATCTATCGACTTAGATGATCCGAGATTTTTGCAATGATGATTACATCTCCAAATTCAAAAATCATCTCACCTCAAAAGACGCGTCATCGCAGCCTCATCGGCTCTCGAATGCAAGAGCGCCTCAACAGGCTCTTTGATTTGGTCATGCGCCCCCAATCGGAGATCCTGAATAATAATCAGCCAATTCGAGACGCCATGGTCAGCAGCTTGAAACCGATCTACCTCCGAAGTCATGGTCATACCGCTCAAGTATGTCATTTAGACGAAAAGAAGGTTTTAGTGGAGGCAGCCCAAGAAAGAAAAGCAAAGAGAATAGCCCAAGAGGCCGATCAGAGGATCCTTGACAAAATGGTTACAGAGACAAAGGCAAAGAAGAAGAAATTTGATGCAACCATAGAATCCTCGAAGGCTAACAAAACTTCTCTTGTAAATTGAGACCACCAAGAGATTTCTTGAAGAAGAACTATCAAGACGATGAAGCTCATTCAAGGCCAAGATTCCTTTGAAAAACTTCTTCACCGCCAAGGAGCGTATGCGAAATAGCATCGGCCGTAGCAGCCTTTAAAGAGCAATCGGCCAAACTTGTACCTATCCTGTGCAAAGCGGTCTGACGAAAGATGATAGAATTCTGGATGAGGTACAAGAAACCATAGCCAAGGCTGCTGGAGCTTTATCGGCTTTAGGTGCACGACTCCCAGGTTCTGGGATGTAAAAACTTTGTTGTCGTTCCAAAACACTTGCTTATACTTTGAATGTTTTGTAATTTTACATGTTTTAATCTACTGCTTAACCGATTTATGTTTTGCTTATGTTTTAATCTACTGTTTAACCGATTTATATTTTGCTTATATCTGAGTGTAATCCTTTCACCGATTAACGAAAGATCGTGTTAATCTTGGCTCTGAACAAGATTTTAGTCGGCTAGGCTCCGATCCAAACGCTAGGATAGTATTTCTTTAGATATTTCCCATTAATTGCTTTAGGCAAGACATACCCTTCTAGCGTTTCTAGTAAGTACGAGTTTCCACCGATTAGCCGATTAATTTTGTATGGCCCTTCCCACGTAGGTGACCATTTTCCAAATCGGTTATCCTTAGACCCAACAGGCAATATCGTTTTCCATACTAAATCGACTTGATCGAAAGATTTAGGCATGACCCTTTTATTGTATGCCCTTGCAACTCTGATCTTATTTTTCTTAAGCTGATCAAGCGTAGACAGACGTAACTCAGCTAACTCATCCAAGCTGTCGATCATTAAGTCATTGTAATCTTGAGCCGATAAACCATTCTGTCTGGCTATTCGTATCGACTCAATGTTGATCTCTACAGGTAAAACAGCTTCTTGTCCATACACCAGTTGGTAAGGTGAAAGTTTTGTCGCTCCGTGATAAGATAACCGATAGGCCCAAAGTGACTCCGATAGAGTCGAATGCCAATTCCTTAGCTTCTCATCAATTTTTCTTTTGATCAACTTGATTAGTGCTTTATTAGACGACTCGGCCTGTCCATTAGCCTGAGCGTAATATGGCGAAGAGTTTAACAATTTGATCCCTAGACTTGTGGCGTAACCTTGAAATTCGTTAGACATGAATACCGTACCTTGATCGGTCGTGATTGTTTGCGGTATTCCAAACCGATGGACGATATGTTCATTCACAAAACTAATTGCCTCAACACTAGTCACTTTCTTAAGTGGGATAGCCTCAACCCACTTTGAAAAGTAATCAGTTGCGGCCAAAAAAATTTGTGACCTTTACTCGAAGCAGGAAATATTTGGCCGATTATATCTATTCCCCAACCCCTAAACGGCCAAGGTTTAATAATTGGATGTAAAGCCGATGCGGGTGGTAGTTGTATGTTGCCAAATTTTTGACATGTTTGACATCCTTTATAGTACTTGAAACAATCCTCTAGCATCTTCGGCCAAAAATATCCTGTCCGTCTAAGCATCCATTTCATCTTATGTGCCGATTGATGAGAACCACAAATCCCTTCATGTACTTCACCCATTGCCACCGCGCTTCTTGGTTTCAAGACATCTCAACAACAAACCTTCCATAGTCCGATAATATAGTATATCGTCCAAAACAACGTATTTCAACGCCTGTTGTCGTATCTTTCGTTCCGTCGGCTTGGATGGATCGACTAAATAATCTTTTATTTGCGTTCTCCAATCAGCAATATCCGTGCACATAACTGCCTTATTTACCAGTTCAGTCTCCTGACTTTGGTCAAAATCTTTGTATCTCGATGCTTGCCGAGCTAAAGATTAGCCCTATCGCTCAATTCTCGAGGAACATGACCGATAGAAAATGATGCGAAAGAGCCGATAATCTCTAAACATTGTTCTAAATACTTTAGTAGTATTTCATCTCGACATTGGTATTCTCCTTTATCTCGCCGCACCACCAACATTGAATCACCATACGCCTCGACAGCGCCACCCCAATATTTTCCAACAATTGCAAGCCTTTGAGTAACGCTCAGACGGCCCGATTGTTTGAGCATCGGCTGTTTAACCGGAATGCAAATTCAAAGTTATGCCCTTTGGGTGAGGTGAGTACAATACCGACACCATCACCTTCCCCGCATACTGATCCGTCAAAGAACAGTTGCCATGGTGCTACCAAGACTAAGTTTGCCACTGTGTCATACCCTGTTATAAAATCGGCTAGGACTTGTCCTTTGACTGCTTTGGCCGATTCATATGATAAGTCGAACTCGACCAAGGCGTAAGCCCATTTGCCAAGTCGACCTCGCAGAATTGGGGCTGACAATATATATTTTATAACATCGGTTTTACAGATGACCTTACAAGCCGATGCTAGTATGTAGTGCCTTAGCTTTGTGCACGAGAAGTACAAGGATAAACATAGTTTTTCGATAAGAGGGTACCTGACTTCTGCGTCCAGCAACCGTCGGCTTAAATAAAAGATAACCCTCTCTTTACCATGCACCTCTTGTGCCAAAACACTCCAATAGTATCTTCTTCTACGAGACATATAATCTGAAGGAACCCTTTTGAGGTGCACCAAAAACGGAGGGTTGGACAAATACCTTTTGACTTCGTTGAAAGCTTTCTGCTGATTGGCTCCCCATATAAATTCTTCATTGTCCTTCAACTTCAGCAATGGAGTAAAAGCACGAATTCTACCAGAGAGGTTCGAGATGAACCGACGAAGATAGTTAATTTTGCCGATCAACTTTTGTAATTCATTTCTGCATGTCGGTGGTTTAGTATTGGCTATGGCCTTGACCCTCGTTTGGCTGACTTCGATTCCTCTTTCATGTACCATAAAGCCTAAAAACTGTCCAACCGACACGCCGAACGCACACTTGTAAGGATTCATCTTCAAACCATACGATCTTATGTTATTAAACACCCTCTCTAAATCGGCCAAATGTTGGAAATCTTCTGCAGATTTTACCACTACATCATCAATATAAATTTCTACAATGTGGCCGATTAAATCGTGAAAGATCAGATTCATTGCTCGCTGATACGTTGCTCCAGCGTTTTTCAAGCCGAAAGTCATCACTGTCCACTCGAACAATCCTATTGCGCCAGGACATCTGAAAGCTGTCTTTGGTATATCGGCTTCTGCCATGAGTATCTGGTTATACCCGGCGTTACCATCTAGAAAACTTATGATCTTGTTCCCTGATGCAGCGTCGATGAGCATATCGGCTATTGGCATCGGGTATTCATCCTTCGGCGTTGCCTTATTCAAATCTCTAAAGTCGACGCATACTCGAAGCTTCCCATTTTTCTTCATGACTAGAACGATGTTAGAAACCCACTCCGCGTATCGGCAAGGCCTGATAAACTTTGCTTGCAACAACCGTTCTATTTCTTCTTTTATGACTTGGTACAAGGCTGGATTGAAACGCCTGGGATACTGTTTAAACGGCCGATAGCCCGATTTTATAGGTAGCCAATGTTCCACCAGTTGACGGCTTAATCCTGGCATCTCATGATACTCCCAACGAAACAATCTTTATAATCTCTAAGTATTTTTATTAGTCTTTCTTTGTACTTTTCATCTAGATTTGCACTAACAAAAGTTGGTCTTTTCCTATCACCGCTACCTATATCGACTTCTTCAAGCAAATCAATGGATGTGAACCCTTGACCTAACTTTTCAATTTCTTCAAAGTCTTCTATGGCCTCGTAGATATCCGTTGTTTGCCGATAGCTTTGCATTTTATCCTGCAGCGCCTTCAATGTTTTTCCTGTCCCCATCAGCGTAATACTTCATTTGCCCGATCAAAAGTGCCCGGCTTGACACTGATCGGCATGAGACCTGACTTGCTCACACAAATGAAATCGCATCATCCAAATACTTTGCCCGATATGCACCACTTCTTCATGTTGCCAATTCGCATCGGAGCTAGCCATGGCAATGTGAGCAGATGTATCGGCGGTAACGACCTCAACTTATTCTCCGTTCCATTGAACAAGCGCTTGATGCATGGTCGATGGGATACAGCAGTTTGCATGAATCCAATCCCGCCCGAGCAGTACGCTGTAGTTTCCTTTGGCATCGATTACAAAGAATGGTGTCGGCAAGGTCTTGCTACCGACAGTCAGCTCTGTGACCATAACACCATTTGCCTCTGTAGGGTCGCCTGTGAAGTCATTTAGAACCATGTTAGTTTTAATTAAGTCTTCATCAGACTTACCCAGTTTCTTGCATGTTGTATACGGCATCAGGTTCACTGTGGCCCCTCCGTCTACCAGCATTCTTGATATTGGTTTGCCATTTATGTATCCCTTTAGATACAACGGCTTCAGATGCCGATGATCATCTTTAGGTTTCTCGAATATGGCACTCAGATACCGTAACACAACCGAGCAATCGCTTTTTACCGATTCGTTTCGACTTTGAATTCAAATTAATGTGAATACCATGTTAATATCCATTGGAGGCGTGTCATCCCGAATCATGGGAGAATCTAAGTCATCAGCCGATTCGAAATCTTCTTCGGCTTGTTCTTTTCTTCTCCACTCCTTCTTGACGATTTGATCGGCGGTTCGTTAAACACTTCGCCTCTCTCTCTCGCGTCGGCCTCACGAATCTCTTGTGTCCTTAGCCTCTGAAGCCGCCGTCGTTGTGATCGGCTCGCACGGATGGACACCACCGGGTTTGGGTTCCACCGGCCCGATTTGACCACCAAATCTTCTTAATTAGAACTGGGCTCGTGCGTCTTGACTTGGTCACAGCGCGTCTTGACTTGGCACGGTTCTTGATTCGCTTTAGATATTCTCTCTGGACCGCCTTCAGAACTTCCTGCCTCGCTCTCCGATCGCCCGGATAGCCTATCTCCGCCGATTGCTTTGGCCCATCGTTTGGGATAATGTTCCATCGGCGGTGTATGGTGATGGCAACGCTTCTCCTCTTTCCCAAAGAAATCGCCAAAAGGACACCTTCTATGTGCCCTCTCCACATTCTCGGTGCGGTACAAGTTATCCGACCGGTGAGCTTTATACCGTGGTCGGCTATTCATGCTCTCTCGTATTTCTCCATTAATTGTAAAAATGTTGGTCCTGACCTTTTCGCTGGCTGCCTCAATGGAGATTTTTCTGCTTTGTACCATTTACCTACCTGAGGATTCCCTTTGGGTTTGATGGTTCTTGAATTTTTTCCTTCACGATCGGCTTCTATTTGTAAAGAGCCGATTGTAATCTTCAGTGTCTGATCGTCGTTCGAGCTTGATTGAATGTTGACTTGTCGATCCTTTTTCTGCTCGTCATGCATCGGCTCTTTTCCTTTAGCCGAACACTGTACCATGTTGATGGGAAACGGATCAACATCGACTTGTATGATCGGCTCATCAGCAAACTTCAACCGACCATCCTCAATGGCAGATTGGATCTGTTAACGAAAGATATTGCAGTCATTAGTGTTATGTGAATAAGAATGATGCCACTTGCAATACCTGCATTTCTTGATCTCATCGGACGACGGTATCACATGTCCTTCCGCAATCGATTATCTTTTCTTGCGTATAAATCAAAAATACGATCGCATTTAGAAACATCGAAAGAGTACTTGACCTCCGACTTATTCCTAGTCAGCTTAAGCCAAGAACAGACTAAGAACTTTTTGGATCCTTTTACCCATTCGGCTATGTTTATTTCTGCTTCCTCGTCTTCCGATGAGTCACTTGGACAATACTTAACCATATTGACTTTAGCCTTGTCCTTTTCTTTGTTATTGCTATTTTTAAATCTGTCTTTGAACACTTTATTGTCAGTGAATCGGCTTTCTTGAGCCGATACGCGATGCAATAAGTGACTAAGGCCGGTGAACTCTTGTCCTCCGAATTTCTCCCTAAGCGGCGGAATCAAACCTTGAAATGCTAAATCGGCAAGTTGGTTGTCAGGCAATGTGACGCTAAAACACCGATTCCTAATTTCTCTAAATCTCTTGATGTAATCCGTTACCGATTCCCCAAACTTTTGCCGCACAGAACTCAGATCTGAAATCCTGAGCTCCAAACTGCCTGAAAAGAAGTATTCATGGAATCGGCTTTCCAAATCGTTCCACAAATGGACCGAATTCGGAGGCAAGCAAGTAAACCAAGTAAACGCTGCCCCAGACAGAGACAACGGGAATAGCCTAATTTTAAGCCCGTCGGACTGGGCCACTTCACCGCATTGCGCGATAAAGCGTCCAACGTGTTCCAGGGTGGTGATAGAATCATCCCTAGAGAATTTGGCGAAGTCTGGAACTCTGAAGTTGTGAGGGTAGGGCATGCGATCTATATAATCGGGATACGGCTTTCTATAGCCGATAACCTTTCCTTTTAGCTATATGCCGAATTGGTCCCTCAAAATGGCAGAGATCTGATCGGCCCAATTAGCATTATCGGTCATAGCAGGTCCTTGATAATATCTGTCATAATCGGCATTCTGCCCCCCGAGTGCGAGCTCGGGTTGCCAATTATGCTGCCCTGCTTGTGCGCGATCATACTGTTCGTGCCGATTACGTCTGACTTGAGGTTCCGGCACTGGGACAAATGGTTCTGAGTATGTTACTACCCTGTGTGGACCTAGATTTCTTAGCAAGGTGGGTTCTTGTGGGAATCTCTCGGAGCCAATCGACTGTGAAACCGATTGGGGAAAAACGTAGAACGGAGCCGACGGTGGCAAATTGCTTGGTGCATCCACCTTAGCGGCGCTAGTATAGGCGTGGTAATGGTTCACCCCGTTTAACCGAGGGTCCCTAGGTAGTATAACCGTGGGTTGTGTGGGCATCATGGTAGGGGGTGAGGTTATAGCCGATGGTTTAGGATCGACCGTTGTGCTCTGCGTGTTTTGTGATACTGAGAAAACAGGATAATTCAGCAGAGCTTGCAATGGGTCGAGCAGACTTCCTAACGAGGCTAACTCCTGGGCTATAAATTTAACGCTATTTGCTATCATCGGCTTAAGCGTTGTTACGAGAGCCGATGATTGGTTTATCAAAGCGTGGTGCACAGACTGATTAATCATAGCCGATAATTCGGCTTGAGCAGGCAGATATTGGCTTACCTGCTCGTTACACTGCATCTCCTGTATGCTGACCGTCGGCGAGGCGATTTTTGAGTGACGCCACGCCTAGTATTACGATAACACCAAAGATCATCTCTTCCAAATGCAGACCTTCCGAGCTTCAATTTCTTGACGTTGTTCTGCAGATAAATCGTCCATTGTTGGGACGATTATAGCCTCTGCGTTGAGATCTAATGGCGGGATCGACTTCCCTAATGAAGACATTGCGAGTCCCACCGGGCGTGCCAAGAGTGTGTTGGCGTCAAAAACTTGATGTGGGGTTTCTGACAGCAACACACCAGATGAACACCTGGTTCAAGAGCGTGCCAGTCGATTTGACCTGTAACCGACAACGTAAAATATAAAATTCATGCAAAGCCGATCGTGACGATCAATCGGCTTAGATCCAATCAGCTTGAAGCCGATCAAGATCAAGGTAACAGGATAAGTCTAACTAGCCGATTAAGGCTAATCAGAGGATAAAGGCAGATCGATTCTGAAGAAGGCGATGCGCAACAAAATCAGAACAAATCGAACCTAGGGTGTAATTGACGAAGATCAACAATAGGCGATACGCAACTTTATTGATCAAGATCGATTACGAAGGCTAAAGTACAGAAGCTACTCCTAGTTTGATAGGAAAAGTAGAAAAAGTAGAGTGGTTGATTGTATTGTGTTGATGACGATTTTCGCAGCTCGCTTTGGTTCTTCTTTTATACCCTTGGCCGATAGTGTCCCGTTACAATACGCTTCAAGTCCGTGTCCGTATCGGCCTTATCTTGAACGATTGTTTCCTCTAAAAATCTTGCAGTTATCAAATATCTCGAGTTCTTTCCAATCCTCCGTTAGTTTCCGTATCTTTAATTTTATTGCTTGATTTGGATAAACTTGCCGAATTTTGGTGCAAACAAGGAGGTACATTCAAACTAATGCTGGCACCTTATGATTGCAAGGACAACTAGAGGGAAGGGTAGTGGAGGAAGAGGTGGGACAGGTGGTCTCTCCTTCCTATCTAGCCTACTTGTCTCGGCAGTGAAGGTCAGATAGCTGATGCTCTGGTGGGTAGGTGAAAGTGAAGGTTGTAAAGTCTCTCATGTGTACTATTTTGACATGCTTTTATATTGTTGGTTTTACCACTTTGTGTGAAACGAGCCATGACAATGGTCTTCCTCCTGTCTCCTCAACATCCATGGCGACGATGACCACGACGAGGTGAGGTGCCAATTGTTGTTATGCCTCACTATCACAATGCCGTCTGTTGTGTGCCACGAGCTGTTGCATTGGTCTTTTTTGGTCGAGCCTACCAAAGCACGACCCATTAGAGCAAGCTGTGTTGTGCTATCGACATGCCCGATTCTTAAGCTCTGCCCAGCCCGATAATTCTTTCAGTTTTGCATTGGCCAAGCCTTAGACTGGCTTAGAATTACTCCAGCAACCATCCTCTTATGAAAGAAAAATAACAATTCACAACAGTAAAATTGCTGCACAACAATACTTTAGAATTTTTCATTTGGGCAGTTCATCCTGCTCAAGATATTCCACACGTTCATTTTTATAAGACGTATTTTAACTTTACACAAGAATTAAGATTGCGTTGAAATCGAGAAAAACATGAGAGAAAATAACTTAAATACCTCCACTTAATTATTTTGAACGATAAAATATATATTTTGTGTGGATAGTAATAAATAGATATATATGGTCGAGAAAAAAAAGATCTCATTAAATCTAAATACAAAACCTTATTTATAAATAAGACTATTTAAGAAAATAAGTCCACCATCATCACCGAATAAAGGTGCATCGACATCCATTAATGATGTTTCAATGTCATCTTAATTACGTACTCTGTTGACCGTACCAGAGCAGCTTCCGGCCCGCGTCCTGGAAGAACGCCGGCACGGCCGCCCATTCCTCCAGCAGCTTCTCCTCGCCTCCTCCCCGGCAAATCGGCGGGAAGAACAGCCAGAATGATGTGCTCATCAGGAACACCCCGACGAGCGCGGTCGCCACGGCCCGCGGCGGCGGCGGCCACCCCCTCGCCGCCCACCGCCGCGCGCACCAATCCTCAGCCACGCAGAACGCTCCGTGTAGCAGGAAGAAGGTGGTCATCTCGCCGGTGGGCGGCTGCAGGGTGGTGTAGTACACCATGGCCTCGTGCATCAGCCCGGACACCAGGAACGTGGCAAGGACGCCCGCTGTCTTCCCGGCACGCGCGCGCACGGAGTCGTAGACGGACGGCCGGAGGATGGCTGGCACCATCAGGTTCCACCGCCGGCCCCAGAAGTTGCGCAGCGACGACGCCATGTACGGCCGGTCGAACTGCGGCTCCATCTCCACCCCGAGCACGCTGCCGGCGGCTGCGATGCAGGGGAGGAGGAGGTCCAAGAAGCAGTAGATGTGAATGCCATACAGGGAGAGGCGGATGTAGAGATGCAGTCGGTTCTTGAACTGGTAGAGGTGGAGGATGGCGGCTATGACGGCGACCTTAACCGCACAAGAAACGAGAAACACCGATTTGGCTTTGGACGCCGCCGCCGTGGCGTGGTCGGCACGACCGCCGCCGCTGCGTCTGAGCTTGACGGGGAGTGCGGCGGTGAAGAGGAACGGGAGCACGGGGAGGCCGGAGTCGAGCGGGCCGCGGCTGACGGCGAGGAGGGCGACCTTGAACGCGCTGAGCCAGGAAAGGAAGAAGGCGGCGGTGCCCCGTAGGATGGCTGAGGAGAAGGCAAAGGGGACGGCGGCGAGGAACGCTACCACAGGGAGTAGGGCGACGAGGCGTGGGAGGCCGGGGCGGAGGAGAGATGACGCCACGCGTGTGTACAGGGCGGCCGCCGAGACGGCCAGAGAGACCATGGGGATGCTGTCCTGCACGAGTACCATGGTGGCCGCCAGTCGCGGAGACAGAAAAGTTCAGAGCTTCCCTAAGTCTAACTATGTTGAAACATTGACAAAACCATACAATTGGGAGACACGGCGTCTCCTCGTGGCGAAAATAAAGCCTTCGGCATGTGTGTCCGTCAGCCGGCTCCTCGTCCAAAGGGGCGATCTGCACGGTCCAATAAAAGGGACAAGGTAGAGTCTAGCCTTCATTGATGTTTTATTTTTTATAAATATCTAAATTTTAAATTTTTGATAAGTATCGAATCATTCGTTAAAATACAATCCTATTTCCCTTACTGCAGATCCGATAATTTAAAATTTACAAAAAAATTTTAAGAAAAAATCTGAATGATGTTTATCAACACCTAAGATAATGCCTCGGAACCTGACAACACGGCACCCCAAGGCTCTGCACCGACGATGACCGCATTAAATACCGTAAGAAAAGAAACCTTGCATCGCGTCCAATGAATCTCTCTGTCTCTCCTGTCTCAATCGTGTTCTTCCACGTATAAGCAAGCACATTGATAGGCTGTGAGAGTGAGATATGGGTCACAAACCAACAAGTTAGATTTACATTGCTAGTCAGAAGCAAGGTTTCAAATTTCGGTTTCGGAATAAATTTCGTCTCCAGCCGGATAACGAAATTTCGGCAAAATTTTGAAATTTCGGAATTATTTCAGAAGAAATTTGAATTTGAAAATTCAAATCCGGTTCAATCCGGGAAAAAAAACCGAAAGTTGGCGAAAAAACCCGAAATTTCGGGTTTTTTGCACTGGCTGAAAAATAGTATAAACATTATCGAAAAATTTTGAAATTTTTTTTGGAGGTTACTGACACAATGCTTATGTTCTCACAAAAATTTCAGCTGATTATCACATCTGAGGAATTTTTAAAAATTCGGAGAGTGGTACTGTCCTGATAAAACACTGACCGACAAGTTTGATCGGAATAGAAAATGATACAGATCAAGTTATAAACTGTTGAAATTTTTTTTGCATGGTTATGATCCATAACTAATGTTCTCATAAAAATTTCAGCTGATTGTCACATGTGAGGAATTTTTAAAAATTCGGAGAGTGACGCTGTCCTAATAGAACACTGACCGACAAGTTTGATCCTAATGGAAAATGGTACAAATGAAGTTAGAAACTGTTGAAATTTTTTGTGCATGGTTATGATGTATCTATAATGCTCTCATAAAATTTTCAAATGATGATCAAACTGTATGAATTTTTAAAAATTCGAACAGTACTAGTGCCATGTTAAAAGACTTACCGGCAAACTTGAACAAAATGAAAAATTATGTAAACCATAAATTTTTTTGAAAATTTGAAATAATGGTGATAAGGAAGTTCTTAATATCCCGTAAAAAATGTGATTCATGATCACACTCTAGTGAATTTATTAAATTCTTACAAGGTACAGTACCATTTATTTTTTTTCTTTTTGATTTTTGAAATATAATATAACAAACGAAGGTCAATGCTTACATAGATTTGATTGACCAAACAAACAAGGTTGACATTTTTTGAAAAATTTATATAATGTTACTGAGTCAATTATTAATCTCTCAAAAAAAATTTAGATCATAATCACACTCAAGAAAATTTATAAAATTCCGACAATATAACTGTCCCAATTATGTTCATTCTGTTTTTGATTTTTTAAAGATAACAAATGAATTTAAATTATTTTTAAATTTTTTATGTATGATTCTAATCTAATAAGGATAGTACCATAAAATTTTCAGATTATTTTCATGCTTGTAAAATTTTATAAAAAACTAACAGTGTTTCTGTCAAAATTTTAAAATGTTTAAAAAATTAGGTTTTTCAACAAATTTTCATAGGCAATGACTTTCCTAAGGTTTATTGGACCAAATCCGGCCCTAAAACTTCCAAAACCGGCCAAAAAACACGAAATTTCGGCCAAATTTGGCGAAATTTCGCCAAAAAACCCGAAATTTCGGATTTTACTGTAGCAATTTCAAAAAAAATTCCAGCCGGTAGTTGTGATTTCGGGGTGGTCCGAAATTTTGGCGAAATTTTGAACCTTGGTCAGAAGAATGGAAAAAAAAAACAACGAATCCATTCATAGACTTAAGTTCTAGTCGCTTCACTTGAGTTCTTCACTTATTTTCTTTGATTGCCGGGATAGTAGTAACATGTGTTAATTTGCTGCTTTGTGGATGGCAACATGAAGGGCTGTTGAATCTGCCGTCCAACCAAGGATATAAATCCTAGCGAAATTTCGGTGAAATTTCGGATTTCGGTGTCTCTGAGATTTATAATCCTGATAGAATAAAAAAATAAAAAAAATCAAATTGCTATAGTTATCAGAAATTTCGGCAAATTTTCGATGTTTTCACCGGATTTGCTTGTTAGCAAGCAGCTGTCCCTAGTATCTGGCTAGGAGACTTGATTTCGATCGAGTGGTCTGGGTTCGAGTCACGGTGGATCTTTTTTTTTTCTTTGCCGTCGCTTTCTTCTCACTGCAGCTCACATTGCTTTCTTGCGCCTGCACAGAGGGAAACTGCCACTTGCCTGGGAACGCTGTGCTTGCCTGCACCAACGGCAGTCTCACGCAGGATACAAATTTCGCTAAAAAAACTTAAAATTGTTACAATAACCATTGAAATTTCGTTTTTTTTGCGATATTTTGCGATTTTTAACCAGTTTCCAAACTTGTAGGACCGGATTTGGTCTAATAACTCTTAAGAAAGTCATCTTCTATGAAAATTTACTGAAAACCCGATTTTTTGAGATATTTTAAAATTTTGGTAGGAACACTGTTAGATTTTTATAAAATTATACAAGCTTGATAATGATCTTAAAAATTTATGGTACTATCTTTAGTAGTGTAGAATCATACGAAATTTTTTTCAAAATAATTTAACTTTATTTTTTATCTTCAAAAAATCAAAAACCGAATGAACATAAATAGGATAGTAACCTTGTCAGAATTTTATAAATTTTCTCGAGTGTAATCATGATCTAACATTTTTATGAGAGATTAATAATTTCCTCAGTACCATTCTATAAAATGTTCAAAAAATTTCAACATTTTTTGTTTGGTCAATCAAATCTATGTAAGCATTGAACTTTATTTGTTATATTATATTTCAAAAATCAAAAAGAGAAAGAACATAAATGGTAATATGCTTTGAAAGAATTTTATAAATTCACTGGAGTGTGATTATGATTCAAAAATTTTATTAGATCTTAAGAATTTCCTTATCATCCTTCTGTAAAAGTTTCAAAAAATTTAAACCTTTTTATTTGCTAAAGCAAATCTATATATTGATTATCAGGCTTTTATCATGACGTAGCACTATCAGAATTTTTAAAAATTCTTTAAGCATGATCATCATCTAAAAATTTTATATAAATATTAATGTTATATGGGGACCATTCAAAAAAAATTTAAAAATTTCATAACGTGGTTTGTATCATTTTTCATTTTGTTCAAGTTTGCCAGTAAGCCTTTTAACACGACAGTTGCTACTGTTCGAAATTTTAAAAATTCATGACTCTTGATCATCATCTAAAAATTTTATGAGAACATTAGTGATACATCATAACAATGCACAAAAAATTTCAAAAGTTTCTAACGTGGTTTGAACTATTTTTCATTCGGTTCAAACTTGTCGGTCAGTTTATCACGACAGTAGCAATGTTCGAATTTTTAAAAATTCCTCAGACTTGGTAATCATCTGAAAATTTTATGGGAATATCAATGATGTGTCAAAAACGTCCAAAAAAATTTAAAAATTGTTCAACATTGTTTGAACTATTTTTTGTGCAGTTGAAATTTGCCGAAATTTTGGATATTTCGTTCGAAATTCGGTCCAAAAAATCCGGATTTGAATTTTGCTTTTTGAACGTCCGGATTTTGTCCGAAATAACGAGATTTTGCCAAAATTTCGGATTTCGGTCATCGGCGAAATTTTATCCAAAACGAAATTTGAATCCCTGGTCTCACGGCTTCATAAAGGAAGAACAATTAGCATCTAGTAATCAGCTAGGCTATTCGACTATGACATTCTCAAGCCAACATTCACTCTTAACTACACTATCTTCACTGCTGAGTTGCACAGTTAAAGGCTTTCGATTCACTTGGAGCTCCCCTATCTCTGCATTAGGTTACTTGCTTTCAAGGCCTGCAAAACTCAGATTTTAGCACATGTCATATGACAACCCATCTATTGGCGCTTGAGCAATAGAGGAACTCCCAAGCAGCAATAAGAGCTCAGGTTGATCGATCCGATCAACTTAACCATAGTGGAATCACATAATAATTCCTAAGCAACGTGCGAATCGCTCACCTGGTCGCCACGAAGTGCGAGGAGGCGCTGGTGCACACACAGAAAAAAAAAATCGAAAGAACGAAGTGTATCAGGATTCGAACCAAGTCCTTGGACAAAAGATCACCGGAGCCTTACTCAGCCCTTTAGGCTGACTCAGCAAGGACAATTTCTAGCCATAGCATCGTTTCCCTAAGTTTTTCTAGCCGGCCACTTAGTACCTAACCAAGAGATAAAACACAGTAGCACCGTCCAAACTTTTAAAAATTCTTCTGACTTGATCATCATCTAAAAATTTTATGGAAATATTAGTGATGCGTGAGGACCATCCAATTTTTTTTTCAAAATTTTCTAATGTGGTTTGAATCATTTTTCATTCAGTTGAAATTTAGTCAGCCTTCAGTAGCATTGTCTAAATTTTTGAAAATTCCTCAAGCTTGATCATCATCTAAAAATTTTATAAAAATTTTATGGATGTTTCAGGACCATCTAATTTTTTTTAAAAAAATTCTAACATGGTTTACACCATTTTCCATTCGGTTAAAATTTGCCGGTCAGTATTTTATCAGGACAGTAGCACTGTCAGAATTTTTAAAAATTTCTCAGCTTGATAATCATCTGAAATTTTTATGAAAACATTAGTAATGCATCAGGATCTTCCACAAAAAAATTCAATTTTTTTTACAATGTTTGAACAATTTTCATTAGTTTGAAATTTACCGAGATCGGTAAATCTTGTCGAGATCTCGGTTTTCTCGGTTCAAAAAATTCCGGATTCAAATTTTGCTTTTTGGATTTCATCTGAAATAATGAGATTTCGCCGAAATTTCAAATTTCGGAGGGTGACGAGATATAAACCGAAAACGAAATTTGAACCTTGCGCCCAACTCCAAGGGCACGCAGATCTTCGAGCAGTATGGCAAGCAGCAGGGAGTCCAGGGCAGCAAAAGTAGAAGAGATGAGTTTTCCTTTCTCTTTTTTTGTAGTTTGTGAACCAACTGGAGAAGTATTTGACAAAATCGTATTTGACAAAATCTGGTCCAAAAACTAGTAATTTCGGTTAAAATACATGAAATTTCACTGAAATTTTCAAAATTACCGGGCAATCTATTTTTTAATTTTCTTATTCCACCAGTATTAAGAATCCCGTCACCAACCAAAATTCAAGATCTCGTTGAGATTTCACAAAAAAATTGCTAAAATTTTGTACCTTAGCGGGGACCAAGAACCGAGAAATGCAGCAACTGTAAGTGGCCCACGTAACAAAGAAAAGATTCGGTCCAACAAAGTAACAAACACACGCTGCGGAGAAACATCTGTAGTATGTAGTAGTATGTAGATGCGTGTGCGAGCGGATCGATGCAACAACGAGGAAAATAGGCAGAATTGATTTTTTTTTTCTGTTTTAAGGTTTCGGGAATGCAGCTACGACAGCAACAAAGAACAGTCTAACAAATGGATTAAATCTTGATAAGAAAAAACTAAGAGCAAACTTAAGCACAAATGTCTAAATATATGAGGGTATTTTTGTAAGACAATTTTGGATTAAACAAAGAGAATTAAACTACCTATATCTTGAATTCACTTATATATACTTAGATCATTGTAATCTTTTCCTTAAAACAAAAGTTTCACTCTATTATCTTAGGGCTGAGGAAGTGGTGTAGACTAAGTACAGTGAAGAGAACACGATGTGGGTTAGACCAAAGTTCAACCGGTTACTTGCATGGAGTCAATAGCTTAATATAAACCAATTCGATATGTTGGGTAACATGATTTTTTTTATTTATAGCAACTTGTGGGCACTTGATTATTGTTAATAAACTCTGGATGGTCCAAAATAATAATCTCTTACAAAAATGATTGAAGTAAAGATTTCGACTTTGAGTGGTTCAAAATACAAGTTCATTGTGCTTGCCGAAATTCCACAAATGGGAGCTTGCTCTGATCTGATTCAAACCAAAAGCTAAAAACTAAGACATCGTATCCGGTGGAAACCTGAATTGGCTGTGAAAATCAAACTTAGAAGGGTTAGAAAATTCTAAAAAATATTTATGAGATGTAGGGAAAGGTATATTGTATTGCATGCACGAATCTTGTGGAGGACACATATTCCATTGTCGGTGAAATATCTTGTTTTTAATTTTCATCAAATATAGAAGATTCTAAAAGTTTTCAAAAAAAGTTGTAGATTGAAGATACGTACCCTCAAGAACAGATTAAAAGACAGCCACAAGCGCTTGTATTTGAGCAGTCTGGAAGTTCCTTGACCAAAGGCAACACTGCTCCGACCTGAACAACTCGATACGTTACAAAAGCACCATCACCGGTTATCATGCAATATGTTAGAACAATAAATGTTGGTTTTGGATAAGGATCCCTTTTATTCATAGAGTCTAGGTGTGATATAAGGTTGTCTCGATCTTTCGATGAGAACGATAACTATTGATTTAGTGGAACCGACTTTGACGATCCGACTACAACGTACGACGACGATACGCCTTAACAATCGCTAAACCAACTCCGGAGGGTTATTGATCTTGCCGTGGGCACGATTAACCTGAACACGAGGTTCAATTCCTGCAAACAACCGAAGAACAAGTAAGAACAATAGTAAAAGCAATATGAAATTGTGAATATGAATGAAGGCAAAACATAGTAGGATTCTATTGAATATCTTGACAAGGTGGCTGTTTAGCACAACTCGAAGACTCAAAGTTTGCACTTGGTTAAACTAATCAATCAAAACCCAAGTGTCTAAAGCGGCAGCTACTGAATATATGAGAGGGAGGAACGTGAGAGGGTCGTCCTAGGGTTGTGTGCATCAAGGGGGGCGCACACAACTTGGGCTTGGGCCCAACACACTTATAAGGCTCGAAACAACCCAAAACAATATTGTAGTATATTATTTTAATCATTCTTGCTGATCTACGATGAATCTGGGCCTAGGATTAGATCATTGGAAAGATCTCGTTGTAAGCTTTCAACCAAGTCCAAGATCACCTAAATCAGAGTCCGTATACAAAATTTATTCATATTTGAAGTCGGTGCTGTCCCAGGAGGCCGAATTGGATTCCAGAACGTGATGGATTTGATATCTCTCTCTTCTTGGCCCAAGGATGACGTATTGGGGTTGGTCCAACGAGATGTGAACATATCCGTAGGAGTGATGTCCTCATCAAGGTGGGATACAATCTACAAGGTAAGACACTTACCTGAGACGTATGAGACGAGTGAAACATCTAGAAACCTAGTAGCCACATAAACCCTAGCTGTGTGTTGGTGCTAGCGCACCATCGTATGGCATTCCACCAGGGGACGTGTGGTGCTAGCAATACGTGCCGAAACAACACACCGTGGTAGTGGCATGCCTCAAGACAGACACATCACGGTAGTAAAAGAAAAACCGAAACAACACACTGTGGTAGTAGCATGTCTCATGACAGATACAGCATGGTAGTAAAAGAAAAACCGAAACAACACACCGTGGTTGTAGCATGTCTCATGACAGATACAACATGGTAGTAAAAGAAAAACACAACAAAGTAAAGACGAGCAAAGCATATATAGTTCATAACTTGATGAGTGCAGATCCGTTACCTATTTGGCTCACATGTGCTTGAAAGAAATGTAGATGTGACGAGACGAGACAAAATAATTTAGTTCAAATGGGCTGAATTGATCGAGTCAGGTACTCAGGTTTCTTGCTATTCTGTATATTGGATCTCTTAACAACTATTTGCAGTAATTTAGGATTTTAAGAGTTTGCACGAGTTTACACCTTTTCGCTTGATGTTCTATCAACTCCTAAGGATTACATGAACGAGATTGAATAAGATCAGTGGTCACATATTACCATGAGGATATGGAAACTATTTGCATGAAATTTTCGTTCTCAACTATCAGTGGAAAAAGAGAAAATTGGCTTTAACTTTTACAATGCATTTCAATAATATGTTGAATAAATGGGAATGTAGATAGTAAACATCTGGTACAGTGATGACAGCAATATATTACACAATTTCCTGACTTGGGTGGTGAAAGTGAAAGTAATACCATCAATCAAATTAAATCAAATTTACATAGTGACATGTTAATACGACCTTTTCACATTAGTGGAGCAAGGAAAAGAATACGAAACTCCCATGCTTGTCAGAAGGGGAGAAAGCATATGACAAACAAATTGTAAAATTTCTATTATCCAGGGTGCGAGATGGATTTATCAAGTTGATGTTATGCAGGTTGTAATAATAGACTAATCACAGCACTTAAGCACCCACAAGTTCTCTAATTAACACAAGTTATGTCATCAACAAATGGTGCTTTATAAAAGCAATAGTACCCTTCTGAAACGGCATATGAACTGCACAACTCAATCAAAGTAATTTTAAAACACACCAAGAAGAATTTACATCACATGCCTTTCTGGCCTCAACAGCAGGAGTGTAGGCACTGTAGGGCCTATAATTTCTTAGCCAACCCAAAGACAGCAGAAGTAATCACATGGTTTGACATGTCATCCTGTGAAAGCTGACTCATTTGGTGCCTTGCATAACCAAACCAGCAATGCTGCAGTTGTACCAGTAGATGTTGAACACTGAGATATCTGGCAAGAAAACCATCAAATTTTAAATGGAACAGATTTGATGAAGATGGGAAGTGAGGGGCACTGTCAAAATTGTCCCATCATAATTCTGGCCGATCCAAATCTGGCCTGACTGGATAATCAAGGCCCTGTAGAGCAGGCATTCTTCTCAAATCATCTTCTGAGTATGTGGGGATGAACCAATACCTCTTATCATTTCCAAAAACCTGATAACAAAAACTTGGCTTACCAAGAAAGTTTGGTATGAAAGTAACTTTTGCATAAGTTTGTATTTGACAGACAAAAAACAACAACCTGGCATAGAATGGCTAGCAAAAAAGAAAAAAGGAAATAAAAAAGAAAAGTCATGTTTCAGATGTTGCAGCTCACAGATATTGGACTTGAATAAGGACCCTAACATTTGCTAGGTTTCCCCCTACTTATATTTGGGCCATGTTAGTCATTTTACGGGCCAAAAATAAAATTATAAGGAATCACAAGTCAAATAATATGAAGCTGTAGCTTTCACAATTGTATCATGGCTCCTTAGCAAAGCTGCCTGTGAAATGTCACTTGAAATGTATGAAACTTTAATTAATGAATATCTTGGAATATTGCAACAACATGATGATTTTCTAACCTCAAAATGTTATACGCCTAGTTGAATAAAGAAAATTAGGCACTTGCATGGCTTTGCTTCTGTCATATACCAAAGTTTCTTCACATACAGGCCCGATAAGAGTACTGTTTGTGCTGCTTCAAGTCTAACAGTAAATTTAGCTATCACAATGATTATAAATCAGAACATGATGGGCAAAAGCAGGTTGAGCTACTTGGATATCTGAAATATCATCATTTCCAAACGTAGTTGACATATCTACAGGGACTTTGATGCCACCTTATCATGATATGTGTATCATTGTCTGAAATAAACCCAAGTTGGGACATGCTTGAACCATATAAAAATTATCTAGTAAGCTCTTAAAAATAGAAGTCTGCACAAACATAACCTGAGCAAAATTCCTCTTCCGACCAAGATCATACATCCAACGTGGAGCAGTTTTCTTTTCATATGCCTGTACATCAAAGTAACAAATTAATATCATCATGCACATAACAAAAAAAAGGTTTAGCATTATATTGCTAGATAGTAGATACTTTCCTCAATCGTTGTTGTATTAGAAGAAACAAGTGAAATATGCATAATCATAAAACCCAGAACACTCAAGGAAAAGGCCAGATTCAACACTGCAAAGAAAGATAATAGTTTTAGTTGATATTCGATCAATCAATCTCAAGCATAATTTTTCCAGAAAGTAGTAATGCATTTACCAAAGGTGAGAAACGTTGTTGCAAGTGCTGCAGGACTTGCTGGGATATCGACATCGCTGAAGAAGGCTATGAAGTGAGGCAACAAAGAGAGTGTAACGAGCGTTGTCACAAGGAAGGTGTAAAACTGCATAGCACCACAAAAAGGAAATGATTTCACACTTCAGAATCTTCTGGATTGACAGAGCTGTGTGGAAGCAAAAAGGACACTAGTTCGAAAGAAGTCTTAAAAAAAGCACTGGAGAAGCAGTGTTTATACTGCTAATATGATAAACAGAGCAATGAGCACACTGATAACATCATAAACACATTGGTGCACTTGTTTCTACTCTGGCCTATCATTTCCTTGCTATTCCCTTTCATGCTACACAAGTGAAATAGAATGAGAATTAATACTTCAACTATGAATGAATGAAAATTCTTGCCAAAGAATGGCTAGCAAAAGTTACTAGCAATAGGTGCTAATAGATTATGGTATTAAGCACTAACAAAATATAAAGCATGGTATCCAAAATTTTTAAACTATATCTGCTTCATTCTACCTAGTAGGGAAAGAATCAGAGTTTTGGAGAATCTGGCATGACAAAAAGTGAAAGTTGTTGGTTTTTTAACAATTAAAATGCATGGGAACTGTCTGGTCCAAAAAACAAGCTATAATATCACGATTCATCCCCATCTATATGTATATTTTTTAATATATATAGCCGCATCGCCGTGTCTACACTTTGGGAAAAGTAGCCAAATCTTTGTGTCAGTATTGTGTCATGACTCATCCCCATGTCTTGGTCCGTGCAATTCAGGAGAGGAATTTAGTAATTCACATTGCGGTACATGTTTCAATACAACAGCACCATCCAAAAGCAGAAACTGCTCTTAGTATTCATGGTGGATTAAATAAACAGTTGACAAAAAATATACGAGAATAAATTATATTTATTTTTGTTGTCAAAGCTTCCAAGTTCAAACATGTAGAAGCATTGCATAAATAAAAAAGGAAATTTCTTATTTTGAAAGCTAGGGTTAACATATCAACCAAAAAACATTGCATATCCAACCAACATGATAACAAAGTGCAAGTAGTTCGTAGCCCAAAAATAGTAAAACCCAAAGCTTAACTAATTGCCCTCCTAAAGAGGACTGTATCTCATGTATAGTAAAATCATACCAGGAAGAGAAGAAAGTATTTGTAGTTCAGTGCGCCAACACAATTAACAACCCATACACAATGATGATCCATCTTTAGAACACATCTTCCACCTGAAAAAATGTTTAGGCATAAATACACGATAAGATGGTAGACTATGCAATTCGAAACAACTGGATTAATATAAATTTTATCCTCAAGATTAAACTATGAACTTACAAACAGAGCAATGATGGCACCGAGGTGGCTTCAGCTGGTTGCACTTCCTACAGTACCTAACCGTTGGATTTTCTGTATCACTGAGAGCCGATTGATGCGAGTTTATCTGGCTAGTGAACTCTGAGCTAGAGAGGGGAGCAGTCTCTCCCCTCTCCTCATCAAAATCAAGATTCCAATTTGGTGGAACAGAACCAGGGTCAGTGAACACAACAGAAAAGTAGCTCCATAAAAGCATAACCAGCTGCAAAGCCAAAAAAGCCATTTATATTAACGCATGATACAGCTAAAAACAAAACAGAGAGAAGGGTTGTAAGATAAATGACACTGTTGTTTACAGTCAACTATTTTGGTATGCAAAGTACCAGTTAACATTGTGATTCTCTAACCAGTAGCATTTGGAATGCATTTGATCAGCTCATTCAGTCAAATTTTTTCATAACTTCTCTCACTATAATCAGTTCCATTTCAGTACTCCAGGTAGCGTATGTCATAGAAAAATTTACTATGCCCTCACAAAGCATGTTAGGAAAACAATAATTAGACCCTGGGCACTCGTTGCCACAAGAAATATCACCTAGAAAAGCAAAGGTCACATCACAGTAGCACTAACTAACAAGAAAGTACCAAAGCACAACGACAATGCCCTGCACGGCAGTGCCAATAATACAACGAAACACCACACTACACATATATACCACCCTGGCTCAAATTTTACTCAATGTCCTAGCTCACCATGGGACGAACCAACGCATGCATAGCATCCTACTTACAATTTTGTCATCGCTTCATGTAAAAGGATTAAGTTTGGACCCAACATGCATTATAAAACCCTCAGCAACACATCGCATACGCTCGATACATGAGCGTGCATCTAGTGCACGGCACATATGCCATGCTGTGGGACCGAAAATCATGCGTCTAGTGCAAGCACATATGCTATGCCATGTGGGCCCAGAGTGCCGTGGGCCTAGAGACCGTGCACCTAGTGCCGACACATATGCCATGCCGTGTAGCCACTCCAAGTCCACATGTGTTATGCGCCATATGCCCACGCCCCTGTCCCACATGCGCCAATGCAGCGAATGTTGATACTCTGATACCATCAGTAACAAGCTGGCCCAAATTTCGCTCAATGTCCTAGCCCACTGTGGGGGCAGATCCGCACATGTATAACACCTCACTCACATTTTCGTCCTTGCTTTGTGTAAAGGGTTAAACAACTTTGTGTAAAGGGTTAAACAAGAGGTACTATGTTTTGACCCAACATCTATTATATACTACTATAACTTAATTTATGCAAGTAATATGGGACTAATCCCATCACCGCTCTACATAGGCTATGTGGGCCTTCACATTAACAAGGGTATTACAACATCATACCTCCAAGCACAAAGGTCAATTTTCTTTATTTTGACCTATATACACAACATTGCTTCCTAAATAACTAAGATTAACACCTAATGATACTCAATCCTGCTGCAATTTGCATCCCTTCCAACCAAAAAGCATATATTTCGCCTAAAGGCGAAATCTTTCACATCCAAAGCCCCAAAGTTATGCGACACGCACCAGGAAGTGGAAGAAGAACAGGACGGCGAGCGCGGCGAGGGTGCTGACGCCGCCGGCGAGGAGGGCGGGGCCATAATTGCAGAGGACGACGGCGTAGTAGGTGACGCCGACGATGGCGAGTACGAGCAGGATCATGATGGAGCCCAGCCCCCTGAGCGCCGTGCAGAACCTGAACACGTTCCACGCCATCGCGGCCCCCGCCGATCTGTACATGTCTCCCCACCCCGCTGCTGCCGCCGGCGCAGCCCAGCCGCTTCCGTATAGCGGCAAGGGGAGCACCAGAGAGGAGCAACACCGTGACAGCGTCCCCCGCTGAGCAGATGAGGAGGAGGAGGATTGCAGACGGGAGAGGGAGGAGGACGGGGTAGGTCAGAGGTGGAGCTCGCGGCGTTCTTCTTCTCTAGTCCGCGTTTTCACTTTTCTTTTTCAAGAGTAATTTTGCTTACACAACAGAACCAAAATGAATACAGAAGGAAGCGAGTAGTCTTAAAGAGGAGCACACAGTTTTTTCTTTTATAAAATAACCTTTGAAATTTTTTGTCTTTTATTATCGACATTTTATCTAATAAGACTAATGAAGGCCTGATCTTTCGGTGAGATGGATAACTCTCGATTAGTAGAGACAACCCTCACGATCTAGACTACCGACTGAAACACGACCGATGCCAAGCAATCGTTGAACCAAACCCTGAATTGTTTGTAACTGTGCTAAAACCTAACTGACCTGATCACGATGATCAATTCCTGTAAGCAATCGAAGAACAAAGCAAAAACAATATGTAATTGCAAATATAATTGAAGTATTGATGTAGGGTTCCGAAGCACGGTATTGCTGTTAATCTAGCCGAACAAGAGAATATCTAATAGTTTCACTAAGGAAAACTACGACTAAACAAAATTCAAGTAATTTTGGGAGACTCCCTACCTATATATAGGTAAAAAGGAGGATTCGGTTAGCACAAAGGAGCGGTCGAATAGGACTCGTACAAAGCCCAAGGCCTAAGTTTGACTTAGACTGGAAAGTTGATCTGACTTTTTTTGGTGATTGCAGAGTGTTATGAAGGAATTTTTAGGGAGGATCAAATCCACTGGAAAGATCTTGAAGTAAGCTTTTCATCAAGAGCAATAACTCGCCAATCGAATGCCGTATGCAAAAGTTATGCTCGTTTTACTTCAGGCTACTATCCGGAGGCGAAATTAGGCTCCAAAACGTAACACACTTGATCCCCGACTTTGCTTGACATAGATATGCATCCTTGTTGATCCAAACCATGGTTCCTAAGTATAAGCACATCACACACATTAGGTAGTGGATTATTCTCAAAAGTGTAATTAGATATGCTTAAGAACGACTTTACCTGATAATTGAGTTGACGAGCATGTACTATAATAATTGGCCCTTGTATATCTAGTTGAGGAGCAGTAGATACGGTTATATAAGTGGAAGGGATGTCCTCATCATCCTCTCCTTCTTGAATTGGAGTCATCCTCGACTTAAGCTTATCTTCTTCTCCCAAGTACGGCTTCAAATCTGTAATATTAAATGTGAAACTAACCCCAAAATCTGCAAGCAGATCAAGCTTATATACATTATCATTAATCTTCTCTAGCATTTTAAATGGACCATCAGATTTAGATATCAATTTTGATTTTCTCAAATCAGGGAACCTTCCTTTTTTTCAAGTGTAACCAACAAGATCACCAGGTTCAAATTTAATTTTTTTCTACCCTGACTACCAACAAATTTATATTTAGCATTCATACACTCTATATTCTTCTTAGTAGTTTTATGCATCTTAAGTATCAATTCAACACATTGTTTAGCATCAATATTTACTTTCTCTGAAGATGTTAAAGCTAATAAATCAATAGGTGCGTGTGGAATAAATCCATATACTACTTGAAAAGAGCACATCTCTGTGGTTGAATGTAGCATACGGTTGTAAGCAAACTCTACATGAGGCAAACAATCTTCCCACATCTTCAATTTTTTCTTCAAAACAGCCCTCAACATAGTATATGATGTGCGGTTGACAACTTCAGTTTGTCCATCAGTTTGGAGATGGCATGTGGTAGAAAACAACAACTTTGTCCCCAATTTAGACCATAGTGACCGCCAAAGGTGACTCAAAAACTTTGTATCACGACTAGAAATAATTGTATTTGGCACTCCATGTAGGCGAACAATTTCTCTGAAAAATAAATCAGCAACATTTGTACCATCATCGCTTTTATGACAAGGTATAAAATATGCCATCTTAGAAAATCTATCTACGACAACAAAAATGATATCCCCCTTATTGGTTCTAGGCAATCCTAAAATAAAGGCCAGAGAAATATTCTTCCAAGGTACGCTAGGAACAAGAAGATGTTTATATAAACTATGTGGGTGTCGGGACCCGAATATGCAAATCCAGACCCTCTGTGTTTATCACACTAGTCCAGAATCACGCTAGTGCACACAAGCTCAACATAGATGCTATCACAGTCATACACAGCGGGATATAGCATATCTTCAATAATTAATAATAACTGTTGTTTTACATGATTATTGCCACACAGAGCTTAACTAAGAAATAGCAATTAAGCAGCAGCAAAAATGAAGTAAACGTAGTAGCTCCCCAGTTCACCACAGGCAACTGACGAGGCTCGAATCCTAAGCATCAGTGTCGTGGTACTCCTCCTCCAAGAATGTTGCAGACTCCTCCTCTTCTGAAGTTTATTGTTGCGGGGTGAGTACATAAAGCACTCAGCAAGTCGTGCACAGTATTGCAAGTCTAATATTCTACATGCTTGGCTTATTCCAAGGAAGGCTAACATGGCTATTTTGCAGTAAAGTAGCATTTTATGAAAGATTACAGTAAGTAGATTGAAAGACAGTAAAATAAATAACAGTACATAATAGATTCAACTGTCCAAGTAAACAGGGTTTTCCATCCTAAGTCAAATTCCAAGTTTTCATGGCAATCCACCATCCCAACAAGATTTTAATTAACAAAAGTCTAACCCTTGACTGTAATTCCCGAGCATTGCTCAATTCCGTGAGCACGGCTATTCGAACAGTTTTACACTCTGCAGAGGTTATGCACTTTACCCACATGATAAAATCAAACACCACACAGACAAGTGACCATAACAAAGCCTTTAAATGCTCTGTTTAGACCTGGCACTACCCACTAAGGTTTCAACACAGGTGGGACTGGTTACCACATCTAGGGCCCCCCTCTTACGCCATGTGAGCTACCCTATAACCCGGGACTCACTGAACACCACCGTAGTACTAAAATCTAAACATCACAAATTAGTCAGCTAGACTGTCCCATTCTAGACGTGTGGTTGCAAGTAAGACTCAGGTAAAAGGCTTGCAAGGTTTAGTCCTTAAAGGGACCGAGGCAAGACTTCCACATACCCCTGCCCAACAGGCCCACCTTGGCATACTGCCCCTTGCCACCTGCCTCGATCTAAAATGATTACCACCCCAGTTGATTACCATGCACCACGTGCCATCAGCAATTCAATCTAGTTGTGTGACCTCCTCGCTACGACAACTCAATATCACTGTGTGACAACACCTGACACACCAATTTATAAACATTGTTCCATAATCCATTAGTTAAGATTAAATATCAATGTTCCAGATACATGTGATGACCTGGCATGGCTAAGCAAACTAATACGGTCTAACTAGTCCCATGTTGATTATTAATATTAACCAACTATAGTTCCATATCCTAGTTCCATATCCTAGGGTGACAATTAGATCATGGCGTACAATTGGCAAGGTATGATTTAATTCAATTAGGCATATTATCTAGTTCCCAGATTAATTGAAATCATTTATACACATAAAGAATTATGCATAAATTTTAAAGACCAAAATAGCAATTTTGTGAAATTAGGTGCAATATGATCAAAACACAACTTGCCTTGGAACAGGTGCTGGTCTTGCTCTGAACTTGGGTCTTGAAGCGACGAATCTTCCTCTGGAGCACCGAGCAATTCAACGTCTACGCGAATCGAGATAAAATAGCAATAAACACCCAAAACAGAGAGAAAATAGGCTCCAAAAATTCAAATAAAAAGCACCATTAAATAGATATTGATTTTACAATTTTTTTACAAATTTTAATCACTCAAATCCGAGTTAAAATGCAAAAGTTACAGCCTTTTGAAGTTTGAATAAATACTAAAAATACAGAAATTAGAAAATCCGATTTTCCAGAATTATTTTTCTACTAGAAATTACCGATTAATGCGCAAGCGATACGTGGACCAATCAGAGGCTGACACGTGGCTTTGGCGCATGGACTCAGTCCACGAAACTCCGCTGGTCTACCGTGGACTCGAGGTACTGTGCTGTGGACCGGCTGATGTCAGCACGACATCATCACGACACGTGGGCCAACCATATTACGCCACGTCGCTCGGTCTACGGACCACGTCCACGGCACGCGCCTGTCCACCGTGCACCCGACGCACAACGCGTCGGCTTCCGAGCCGACACGCGTCGCACATCCGCGCACGGATCCATCGGTTCACGATCTACTCCTACGCGGCTCAATCCTGACCGCTCATCTTAAATCTAACGGCCAAAGCTTACCCGAGCAGAACACTGTTGACGATGGAGACGTGGCATAATCTGGATGGTTTAGTGAAGATCCGACGGCTGAGCGAAGCTCCGAGACACGGCGATGTCGCGGCGGCGCTGAGTTCCCGGAGACGAAGACGACGACGGGTCCGACGGCGAACTAGGTCCTTTCGGCAACGAAGAGGTAGCAGCTCCGGTGCGGCTTAACGCGGCGAACCCGAAACCAGGACCCACACGATGGATGGAGGCTCGACGGCAGCGAAACGACGAGGAAATAAGCGGCGGCGCTTGGAAAACTACGGCGAGCTCTTGAGGCTAAACGACGACGACTCTGAGGCGAAGACTTGAGCGACTGGATGCGCAAGGGGATGGTGATCATTGGGGTGCGGGCTGTAGCTTTTATAGCCTCGGCGTGCGTGTAAACACGACAACCCTAGCAATTCGCAGCGGAGACGGCGCGCGCGGCGATTTCGAAAACTCTGTCGGAGACGATGACGGACAACCGTCCGATTGGCAATGAGCGGCCACGATTGCATCTCAGCCGATTCAATCCGATCCATACCTTCCAAAATCAACGGATACGATCCGCACCTTCCAAACTAACACGAAGCGATCCCGGATGCATGATCCTGATCCAACGGCTCGCAGGCGTTAGGGTTTCGCGGAGATGAAGAACGCACGATCTTCATCCAACGGTTCACACGTGAGGCGACGACGAAGTGGGCCGAACGGGCCGCAACCGCTGGGCTCACGTGCGCACAGTGCTGGGCTTCGACCCAGTACTGTTCATTTAGATTTTTCTCGGGTTTTTGATTTAAAATAAATACAGAATTTAGTTTAATTAGTTTCAAGCCATTAAAATAGCAGGAAAAATCCAAGAAAATTCTCATAAATACTTTGAGACATTTTGAACTCGAATAAAATGTTTTTGGCAAAATTTTACATTCGTTTCATCTATTTATTATTAGTTTTCACAAATGGCTCAATATACTTTAATTTAAATAATTGCAAATAATTTCTGGAAAATCCAATAAATTCAGAAAATCACCAAAATGCACATGAGTGAAATTATGGGTAATTTTTGGGATGTTACAGTGGGTTAAGTCGTGACTGAGCTTTTTGACAAGTGGTGCAACGTGCAATGTAGTGCTCGATGTCACGCCTCATCTTTGGCCAATAGAAATGCTCGGCGAGTACGTCCTCCGTCTTATTGATACCAAAATATCCCATGAGATCTCCATGCTCCTTCTGTAACAACAAAAGACTAACGGAGCAAACTGGAATGCATAGCTTGTTAGCATGAAACACAAATCCATCATTAATCGCAAATTTATTGCAGCTCTTTCCCTCTTTACAATTCAACAATATTTCTTTAAATTTAGCATCATGCACATATTGCTCTTTAATAGCCTCTAGTCCAAAGATCTTGAAGTCAAGTTGAGATAGCATAGTATATCGCCTAGACAATGCATCAGCAATAACATTTCCTTCCCTTTCTTTTGTTTAATGACATAAGGAAAAGATTAAATAAATTCAAAACATTTTGCTTGTCTACAGTTCAATTTACTTTGATTTCTAATATGTTTTAAAAATTCATGATCATAATGTATAACAAATTCTTTTGGGCATAAATAATGTTGCCATATTTCTAAAGTCCGAACTAAAACATATAATTCTTTATCATAAGTAGAATAATTCAGACTAGATCCACTCAATTTCTCATTGAAATAAGCAATAGGTTTACCTTCTTGTATCAACACACCACCAATTCTAGCTCCACTAGCATCACACTCAAGTTCAAAGGTCTTACTGAAATCAGGAAGTTAGAGCAATAGTGTATTTGTGAGCTTCTTTTTTAGAAGGGTAAATGAATGTTCTTGGGTAAGACCCCAAATAAATGAAACTCCTTTCTTTGTAAGTTCATTCATGGGTGCGGCAATGGTACTGAAATCTTTGACAAAGCATCGATAGAATCCAGCAAGTCTAAGATCGCACTTGGGTGACCATGTTTGGAGTCGGCCAACTCTGTATAGCTTCGATCTTGGCTTGATCAACTTCAATTACCTGTGGAGTAACAACATAGCCAAGAATCGATACTCGATCGGTGCAATAGGTGCACTTCTCGAGGTTACCAAATAAACGTGTATCACGTAGAGTATTAAAAACATCACGTAAGTGTTCAAGATGTTCATCAAGAGACTTGCTCTAAATTAATATATCATCAAAGTAAACCACAACAAATTTAGCAATGAAAACACATAAAACTTCACTCATTAATCTTATGAAAGTACTAGGTGCATTAGTTAAACCAAAAGGCATCACTAACCACTGATATAACCCGAACTTAGTTTTAAATGCAGCTTTCCATTCATCTCCAAGTTTCATTCTAATTTGGTGGTAACCACTACGCAAGTCCACTTTAGAAAATATGGTAGAGCCAGTTAATTCATCAAGCATATCATATAATCTAGGAATAGGATGACGATATCTAATGGTAATATTATTGATAGATCTACAATCAACACACATATGCCATGATCCATCTTTCTTAGGAACCAAAATAACAGGGACAACACATGGACTAAGGCTTTTATGTACGTATCCTTTGTCAAGTAAATTATGCACTTGATGCTGAATTTCCTTAGTGTCCTCAGAATTGGCCCTATAGGGCGCACGATTTGGCAATAAAGCTCCTGGGATTAAATCGATTTGATGCTCAATTCCTGACAGCCCCAGTGGTACTTCACTTGGAAATACATCATTGAAGGACCGAAATGGCGAACAGAGGGGGGGGTGAATGGTCGCAAATAAAAATTCCCCCAAAATACTCCAACAAAAACCTCGACAAGATCGCTCAAAAGGAATTGTGAAAAACCCGAAAAACTAGACAACTATGTGTACCCCAAGCTTGCATGGATAAGTACCATAAAATATGTGGGGATTTTTGAGTCACAATACTGATTGTCTAGTGTCCAAGATAAATAGGAATCAATTCAAACTCTTGCTTTTAGAAAGGACATCAATTCAAATCACAAAAGTCACTTTCAGAAAAGCAAAAGCAGAATTCCCAGAACTTGTCCTCAATTTGCACAGGAGGTTGGTGGGTTTCTGTAGCTCACAAAATTTTGAGACTTTTTCTCCCTGTGAGCATCAGAGTCTTGAAGAACTCCACCAAATTTCTCCTCAAAAAGCCTTACAGAAAAAACACGAAAAATCGAAGAACACAGTCTGGTCAAGAATTTCGAGCAGAACGTTTGGGGCTCGGTTTTCACCTCATGGCGCCCAAACAGTACAACAAGTGAACTCCAAAAGTTTTCTGCAAGCGTATATCAGAGTCCCGCACCTCCTCCAACAAGAATCACTCAAAAAGGATTTTTCTATATTTTTGCAAAAATCAAACACTGACTGCTGCGCGAAGAACAAGTTTAGAACAAAGTTGGAACTTGAAAGAAAAGATGTTCTCTACTCAATCCAAGAGTGCAAAAGAGATGTAAAACCATATGAACACACTCAAAACATCCAAGAACAGCAGCATTTAGAAGGAGGGGAGGCAAATCCAAATTACTTGAAAGTAAATTGCGGGAATGTAATTGCGGAAAGTAAATGCTGAATTTAAATTGCGTAAAGTAAAGACATAATGTAAATGCATAAAATAAATTCAGAGGTGGATGAATAAAACTTTCATTTCTGGAAGGAGGTTACAAAGCCTCACATTCATGTGGGCAAAGCTCAAATGAGCATCAAAACCTCAACACCTTCAAGGGAAGGAGGCTACCCTCCACCCCTATTTATACTACTCTTGGGCCACCTACCACCCTTGGATGAGTCCTCAACCCTAGAGCACTCATCTAAGGGCTAGGATTAACCCATACACACAGCCATGCAAGGGCTAACCCAAAACCCACACACATACCGGGTTTTCTTGCACGGTTTTCAAAGCATACTACCTAGACCCGCTAACCTATCAACTAGACCTCAATCCGACGGTCCCGATTGATCCACGCGCATCTAGCTAGCATCAACTCCTTTCCTTGTCTTCTTGACTTGCCCGGACTCCGCCTCCGATCATCTTCCGCGATCTCCCAACCGTCTCGGACCTCCGACGCTCCTCGCCTAGTCCCGGTCATCCTTCGCCTCACCATGACCTAGCACCGTCGTCCCGCAACCATCAAAACAAGGAAACTCCTCACATAGCAATGCCCACAAATATGTGCAATAAACCATCCAACTCATCACTACTGCGTCCATACGACCAGATCGCCACTCTGGCAGAGACAACTCAAATTGCTTCATTTTGAAAATCAATCCAAATCAAACTCAAACTTGAGCACACCTTGCTCAAATAAAGTCAAATACTCATCACAAATATGGATGGACCTCCACATGGTCCTTCAATCTCCCCCTTGATGAGTATATTGACAAACCACACAAAAGGCATAAATTTGAGTTTGAAGAAAATGAAGAAGGAAACAATTTTTAGTTGCAAAGTCAAACTTGGTCCAAAGATAGAAATTAGATTAAACCATGACCAAGTTGACGAAGAGGAATTTAGATTTTAGAGTTAAATTTAACAAAGAGCAAGTTTTCAACAAAAACTCTAAAATCCAACTAAACATGTCAAATGTGATTATGAGATTATGATCCAACAGAAGTAGTAGCATAGTTTTAAAAGATCATAATAACCAAATAAGCATTCACATTTTTATCATTTTAGTGATGCCTTTTCTACGTTATCTCCCCCTTTTGGCAATATAGGCATCAATTTTTTTATGTATGCATGAAATGCAATCGAAAGAGCTTTGAGGATTATCCAATTGATCAAAATGGAAGGATATTACACCAAGCTTGTCAATTTCAGAAGATGACTAAGCTAAGACATGTCCAAGTGCAAATACGAGCTTAGTTTTGAATATTTCATTTTTAGCAAGATTTAACAAGTGCAACACTTAGCTTTAGTTTCAAAAATAGAAGAATAGCCACTCTAAGGATCAAAAGGAAAACCTAGAGTTCAACCTACTCAACACGTTGGGGAATCTAGAAGAGCATACAAGGTCCTTCGGGCTCATTTATCACTTAATGCAAATTTTGATTTATCATCATACAAGACATGGCGGGGTGCAAATGTTTGACATTATTTGCATTCTTTACCCACATATGTCTTTGTTTTTAATTTATTTGCATTTTCTTTTGACAACCAATTGACTCAAGCCGTATGCGACCATCTCAAGATGAACTCTTAAAAGGATGGTCTAGGTCAAACACGATGTATTCCAAGTTCATCCCAAGTGCAATGGGAAGCGGTCTTGTGAATACAAGGTGTTGAGTCGAATGTGCACAAGAAGAGTCAATTTTGTTTAATTTTCATTTTTAGCACAACGATTCATGAGCAATTGAAGGACTCTAGCATGGATCAAACTAGTTTCACCCAAGTTGCTATAGGGACTCTAGAGAACTCCTAAATTTCTCAAATTATGGCACAAACCTCTAGAGAAGAAACCTAGCAAGTAAAAGCAACAAGTTTCATCAAGTTTTTCTTTTAAGGCTTATTTCATTTTTAAGCTTAGCAAGTTAAATGAACTTGGACATACCTAAGCTAGTGATTTTCTTCAAATGATGTAGCATGGTGTATAGCATGAAGAAGAAATCAATTGCATAATAGACAAAGCTCATAAAACAGAGAATGCAGTCTAAATGCAATGCATGAACAGATTCCCAAACTCCCCCTCAACAAATGAATCAATTTTAAGCTCAAATCTGGTTAAAGTTGAGTTATTATCAAGATTAGGCATAAAGAAAACCCGAATGAACTCAATAATAACCAGAAAAATAGAATGAGGAGAAGAAGTCGAGAAACTGCAAAACTGGATGGCTATAGAGCATAGAAAAGATAGAAGAGACTCACTACGGCTCAGACTCGCTCTTATCTTCCCAAGGTCGACATAGGAAGGCGACTCTAGATCCCAACTAAGGAGTGCACATAGACCCTGTCTACCAGGAGGCCCAATACCTGCTAGACTTATAAGACTGTGAGGGAACTCAACCTAGAGAGAAGAGAGAACAGCTAATCACGCATGATAGCAACCTAAAGCACAAGATAAGAGGTCAATGCAAGGCATGCCAGAAGTCTAAGTGAGTGAACTCAACTCAAGAAAACAAGCCCAAAGTCACCCAGAAGAAACACAAAGAAAAGAAAAGTGGAAGAAAACATATAATACATAATATACAAACCACTCCCCTCACGAAAGGCCGTAAGGGCTCACGACTCAAGCTCACTCCTCAAGGCAACAAATCTGAGCTATCCAAAGGCTTGGTGAAAATATCGCTAATCAAGGTCACTCTCTCGAATCGAAGCGCGATATCTCCCTTCTCCACATGGTCTCTAAGGAAGTGATATCTAATATCAATGTGCTTGGTCCGGAATGTTGCATCGGGTTTTAGCAATGCAAATGGTGAAGTGTTGTCACGAAAAAGTGGCACACTCTCTATCTCTAACCCATAGTCCCGTAAGGTCGATCTCATCCAGAGCACTGCTACAAAGAACTAGTCAGCAAAGAACATACTCGGCCTCGGTGGTGGATCAGGCAACTCCGATCGCTTCCTAGATGACCAAGAAACAAGAGAAGTGCCAATGAATTGGCAAGTGCCGAAGTGCTCTTCCTATCTATCCTACACCAAAGAAAGTCGGCATCGTAAAAGGCTCTAAGAGATAGACAAGAAGACGAAGAGTACCAAATACCATAATCGGTGGTAGCACGAAGGTACCTCAAGATGCGCTTGACCACTGGCGGTGAGAGGCGCGAGGAGAAGCTTGAAATCGAGCGCACGCACACACAGCGAAATGTATGTCCGGCCTCGAAGCAGTGAGGTACAAGAGGGAGCCGATCATGCTCCGAAACTCCTTTTGATCAGCAGGCTCACCATCCTCATCGGGCTCGAGGACAGCAGTGGTGGCCATAGGAGTCATCACCGGCTTCCCATCAGACATGTCGAAACGCCTCAGAGGTCACGTATATTTGCCTTGATGCAAGAAAGTACCCTCCCGAGTCCGCTTGATTTGGAAGCCAAGAAAGTAGCTCAACTCGCCCATCATACTCATCTCAAACTCAGGCTCATCACCTCGTAAAACCGAGACACAAGCGAATGAGATGAGCCACCAAAATTATATCGCCCACATAAATCGGACAAGAAGAAAATGAGACTCATGGTGTCGATGAATGAGTTTTGTCTACTATGCCCATTTTGAAGTCATGGTGAGAAGATAAGACTTGAGCCTCTCATACCATGCTCTGGGGTCTGCTTGAGTCCATACAAAGCTTTGGAGAGCTTGTATACATGACTCGAAACTTGGGGTTCTCGAATCACGGAGGTTGTTTGACATAAACCTCTTCCTCAATATAGCCATTGAGGAATGCACTCTTGACATCCATTTGATAGAGCTTGAAGCCTTGGGATGCAGAGAATGCAAGCGGGATCCTAATAGCCTCTAGTCTAGCTACAGGGCAAAGGTCTCCTCAAAGTCAAGACCTCAACCTGAGAAAAACCCTGCAACTAGCCTAGCCTTGTTGCGAATGACAACCCCATCCTCACTCTGCTTGTTTTGAACACCCACTTGGTCCCAATGACATTATGACCGATGGGGCTCGACAAGTCGCCATACCTTGTTCCTCTCAAAGTTCTCAAGTTCTCATGCATAGCATTAATCCACGATTCATCGGATAATGCATGAGAAACATCTTTCGGCCAAAGGAGGCAACGAAGGCGAGTGGAGGCAGAATGGACAAACCTGATTTTGAGCGAGTGACGCGCTCAAACAGATCACCAATGATCCGATCGTGGATGAGCTTCGATATGACGGGAGGACCGTAAGCGAGTGGCCTCTACCTCATGCACGTAAGAGGTAGGAGCAGAGCCACTCACCAAGGAGAGTCTCAAGGCAAGGGTCGGTCACTCGAGGTGCGTAAATGGAAACAGGAGGCACCTCGGGTATAGAGGGAACTGGATCCGTGGAACACCATCATCTCCATCATCCTCATCTTCTACAAAGATGGTCTCGGAGGGATAAGAAGAGCTCAAACATCGTGTCTAGCTCCTGGCTAGCCTCATCGAAGGTCACATCACGGTCTCTATGATCCTATGCGCATCAACACCTGCACTTATAGCTACGAGAAGAAGTCGAGTAACCTAGAAAGATACCATCGTAAGAGCGAGACTCAAACTTATCTAGGTTACCGACTTCAAGATAAAACACTTGCAACCAAAACGTGAAAATGAGACACACCGGGCTTTCGCCCATACCTCAACTCATAAGAAGTGCGATGCAAATGTGCTCTCAAAAACACGCGATTAGAAACATGGCAAGCAAGAGCTATAGCCTCACCCAAAACTTCCTAGAGTATCAGACTGTCTAGCATCGTCCGGCCATCTCAACTGTGGTCCTGTTCTTCCTTTCCACTACGCCATTCTGCACGAGGGGCGAGGGAGAAGAGAACTGATGCTCTAAACCGCACTCCACACAAAAACTCTCAAAGTAGGAATTCTTGAACTCAGTGCCATTATCACTGCAGATAGCTCGTAATGCACTGGGAGCTCAATAGACAACCTCATCGATCAAACCCCAAGTGAGAAAAAGTCTCATCCTTCGAGGCCATGAAGAATACCCAAGAGAATCTAGAAAAGTCATCAACGATGACAAGAACATACCACTTCCCCCCGCCGATCGCACTCTAGCTAGACCAACAAAGGTCCATATGTAAAAGCTGTCTGGTGCATCACCATCACTACTGGATCGGAGGATGAGAAGCGAGAACCATCTTGCCATGTCGGCAAGGAGAGCAAACTAAGTCTTTGACCATCTTGAGTTTGGGCAAACCCGAATGAGATCGTGGTCGCTAACTCGGGTCAAATGATCAAAACCAATGTGACCAAGTCTCCTATGCCGTAAGGAGAGATCACGGACTCGAAGCAATCAAACATCAAGAGAGTCTCCGAAGAAGCGTAAAAATCAGCACGAAAGACTCTCCCAAATCTAGAAATCCCAAAACTAACCCTCGATGAATCAAGGATTCTACAGCATTACTCTTGAAGCTTACCTCGAAAGAGTCATCGATAAGTCGAGAAACAGAGAGCGATTGTATTGCGACTTACTTACTAAGGCAACATCTTTAAGAATGAAATTTTGGTTAATGCAGATGGTACCTTTAGCAATGACTCTACTCAAGATGCATCCCCAAAAGTGATTAACTCATCACCGGGGCTCGGACTAGGAAGAGAACCAACGAGAATCTCCGGTCATATGACGAGAACAACCGAGTCAACAATCCAAACATCGCCCTTCCCCATCCGACTTAACCTGATCAAGACACAAGAGAGAAAGATGACTCAATCTCGGGATAGAGTGAAGACTTAGGAACCCAATATCAACCATACGACACCTCGTGAGTACCACCACGAAGAAGATCGACTCGAGTGTCTCTCCGACGCCAACTCTCACACGATCGAGCAACTCGTAGATAATCTAGAGTCAAATCGGGTTGGCACGCCGTGGTGCAAAAGCCGACCATCCCGAAGAAGGCTGCTGGATCTCCTACCGAGAAAACACCTCACGCCACGATATCTACCTCGATGGGAAAACGAGGAATATCAAGAGGACGGCGGAAAGATCGACTACGAACAGCTCGGGACTAAAACTCAAGAACTAGCATGAAAACCAAGTCCCGGACGCCCCCAAAAACAGCGACTCTCTAACTTTGTCTAGAAGCGGTGTGTGTCTTAGGAGCACTCAAAGTCCGGGATGACCACGAATACCCCTAAGAGCAACAACATGCTCACGCCGAGTGATCTTGGCGCGCTGAGCGTAAATCTACTAGGTGACCATCCTTCTTGTAAGGTGCATGTGTACTTCGCCTTGCTAGAGGCGAAGCAATAGGAGTAACACCCTTCCGGTCAAGTCCTATGGACAACCCCAAAGAGACCTAAACACGGTGGTACTCACTCAGGGAGCTACCACAATCTCACCACTCTTGGAGCCGCGACAATGGTGGGAGGATGCGCCGAGCGTGCTCCAAGGATCAAATCCTAGACCTTGATTGAATCTACTAATCTTGGATTGGTCTAGAATAAGATTGAGCTTCTTCTTGCCTCCAACAAACTTCTCGAGAGTGCTCATAAGATACTGGCAATCTCGGAAGAAAGAAGCACAAGAAGAACAGGGGGAAGGAGAGGAAGAAGAACCAGAAAGATGAGCTCTCTCAGCACGTGCATTTTGTTCCCTTAGCACGGCTGCCTCAATAATGAGGGCCTCACAAGAAACGCAAGGAGCATCTCTAATTCTATGGGCTTGGTCTTCTAATTTCTTCCTAAGCTCGACATGGATTTTATCCAAGTCCCCCACAATCTCAGTACATCGCAAGCAATATTTTTGTGACTTATCTAGTAAGTCCTTAGCAAGTTTAGCACACTTGGAATTCTGTGGTTTCATTGTCAAGTTTTAATTGCTTACACCTCACATGAGCCGATTGGGTCCTTAGAAGCATGTGATTCAAGTTCATTGTTTCTAGCGAAAGCTTCCTAAGGTGTTCGCCATGGCATCAATTTCGCAAGCAATTTAGGGCAATTAGAGCATGATGGAGTGGAGTGAGCATGAAGAAAACTAGCCTCAACAGAATAGCATCAACAGAACTAGTGCTAGCATTCTTCAACCTAAGACCATCAAGTTCAACAAGCACACTATCATGTATGGTCCTTAGGTTCTCCAACTCCACAAGAATAGCATCACACAAAGAGCAATCATCAGTGACTCGGGAGGAGAAGATCTAAGTGAAGCTAACTCCCGAGTTAAGGTACCTACTTCCTTCTCAAGCTCAGACACCTAGCTCTAGCTCTAGCATGAAATTTTCCTAATTTGCGTAAAGCTTCGTTGAGTCTGGTCATAGGAGGGTACCTCGTCCGAGTCATTTGTAGAGCTCTGAGTCGCCGATGTCGTTGGTGTCGGCCATGAAGCACATGCCGAGAAGTCATCGCCGCCTTTCTTCTCTTGCGGATCATCCTCGCCTCGTCGCTCCATGTCTCCGTGTCGGAGAGGTTGATGTCGCAAGCGCGGCAAGGACGCGTGGAAGAGCTTCTTGTTCTTGGAGAAGTTGCGGTACTTCTTCTCGTGCACCGGTTCACGAACCGGAGGCTTCTTGTTGCGGTTCTTGTCGGTGTAGTCGTTCTTGCCCGAACCGCCAACGCTCATTCTTGCCCTTCTCCGCCTTGGGATAGTTCGCCAATGTGGTTGGGGCCACCACACTCAAGCGGTGATCATGCCACCTCTCTTCCTCTCTCTCACCCTCTTGTATGCATGAGAAAACTTGCGGCGAGAAGAGCAAGCTCATTTTCCGAAATTTTTCCAGTTGGTCATCGCTAGCTCGCAAAGGGCGGAAAGAGAGAAACCAATAGAAGGATCGGAAGAAGAAGATCCAATGGGATCGGTGACCAAAGCCATCGATCGAGATTTCATCTTCCGAGAGACGACATCGATCTCATGAGACTTGAGGCGGAATAAAGCCCGCCAAGAGTCGAGTCGATAAGTCGGTGGTGTCCTTGATGGTGGTCACCTTTATCTCCCAAACCCAAGGTCGAGTGCGGTCAAGAAATGCCGAGCATTGTCCGAGTCGGGGTATATGCAACCAAGCGCTCGGAGGTCGCCAAAATCTTTGTAAACCGACCAAAACACTCGTCGAGACTCTCACCGGTAGCGTTGATCAAACTTGTTGTACTCGCGCTTGAACTGGTCTCGCTCACGCCTTGATTTGAGTAGAGCCCTCATGGTAAGCATCGAGGGTTACCCAAATCTCGTGAGCGGAGCGAAGGTGAGAAATCCTATCATACTCATCATGGCTAAGACCACTGTATGAGAATGTTCCTTGCCTTAGCATTCGCCTCAACGCCAACCATATTGATGGCCGTGACATTTTCATCGCCAGGAACCTCATACGGGAGTTTCACCTTCGCCATATCGTAGCCCAGGCGTGATGTATGACTCCATCCGGACTTCCAAAAGGAAAATCAACTCCATTAAAGATTGGAGGCTTGGTGGAATATTTGTCCGTCGCCAAGGCTCTTGAGACCGGTCAAGATCTAGAAAGAGCAGAACCGCTCGATACCAATTGAAGGACCGAAATGGCGAATGAGGGGGTGAATGGTCGCAAATAAAAATTTCCCAAAATACTCCAACAAAAACCTCGACAAGATCGCTCAAAAGGAATTGTGAAAACCCAAAAACTAGACAACTATGTGTACCCCAAGCTTGCATGGATAAGTACCATAAAATATGTGGGGATTTTTGAGTCACAATACTGATTGTCTAGTGTCCAAGATAAAGAGGAATCAATTCAAACTCTTGCTTTTAGAAAGGACATCAATTCAAATCACAAAAGTCACTTTCAGAAAAGCAAAAGCAGAATTCCCAGAACTTGTCCTCAATTTGCACAGGAGGTTGGTGGGTTTCTGTAGCTCACAAAATTTTGAGACTTTTTCTCCCTGTGAGCATCAGAGTCTTGAAAAACTCCACCAAATTTGTCCTCAAAAAGCCTTACAGAAAAAACACGAAAAATCGAAGAACACAGTCTGGTCAAGAACTTCGAGCAGAACGTTTGGGGCTCGGTTTTCACCTCATGGCGCCCAAACGGTACAACAAGTGAACTCCAAAAGTTTTCTGCAAGCGGATATCAGAGTCCCGCACCTCCTCCAACAAGAATCACTCAAAAAGGATTTTTCTATATTTTTGCAAAAATCAAACACTGACTGCTGCGCGAAGAACAAGTTCAGAACAAAGTTGGAACTTGAAAGAAAAGATGTTCTCTACTCAATCCAAGAGTGCAAAAGAGATGTAAAACCATATGAACACACTCAAAACATCCAAGAACAGCAGCATTTAGAAGGAGGGAGGCAAATCCAAATTACTTGAAAGTAAATTATGGAATGTAATTATGGAAAGTAAATGCTGAATTTAAATTATGTAAAGTAAAGACATAATGTAAATGCATAAAATAAATTCAGAGGTGGATGAATAAAACTTTCATTTCTGGAAGGAGGTTACAAAGCCTCACATTCATGTGGGCAAAGCTCAAATGAGCATCAAAACCTCAACACCTTCAAGGGAAGGAGGCTACCCTCCACCCCTATTTATACTACTCTTGGGCCACCTACCACCCTTGGATGAGTCCTCAACCCTAGAGCACTCATCTAAGGGCTAGGATTAACCCATACACACAGCCATGCAAGGGCTAACCCAAAACCCACACACATACCGGGTTTTCTTGCACGGTTTTCAAAGCATACTACCTAGACCCGCTAACCTATCAACTAGACCTCAATCCGACGGTCCTCATTGATCCACGCGCATCTAGCTAGCATCAACTCCTTTCCTTGTCTTCTTGACTTGCCCGACTCCGCCTCCGATCATCTTCCGCGATCTCCCAACCGTCTGACCTCCGACGCCTCGCCTAGTCCGGTCATCCTTCGCCTCACCATGACCTAGCACCGCCGTCCTGCAACCATCAAAAACAAGGAAACTCCTCACATAGCAATGCCGACAAATATGTGCAATAAACCATCCAACTCATCACTACCGCGTCCATACGACCGGTACTGCCACTCCTGGCAGAGACAACTCAAATTGCTTCATTTTGAAAATCAATCCAAATCAAACTCAAACTTGAGCACACCTTGCTCAAATAAAGTCAAATACTCATCACAAATATGGATGGACCTCCACATGGTCCTTCAATCAGCAAACTACTGCAAAACATTAGCAACATCAAGATGCAAAGAAGGAGACATGTCCTCAAATGAAAATAATGCTTCTTTACACACTAAAGCATAGTAAACAGAGTTACTAGCTTCCATTTCAACAATATCAGATTTTGTAGCAAGCAAAACAACACCCTTCAATTTAATTTCACCTTTACTAGCACTAGGTTCTTTCTTCTTTTGTTGCACAAGTTTTTTAGTTACAATATAATTTTCATTTTTGCTACTCTCCTTTTCTCTATTAGCTCTCTCTAATTCATCTTTTAAAATTGCCTCAGGAGACATGGACAGCAAAGTGATTTTCTTTCCTTTAGATATGAGAGTATATTGATTAGTTCTACCATGATGCAAGGTATCTCAATCATATTGCCATGGTTTACCTAACAACAAAGTACATGCTTACATAGGTAAGACATTGTAATCAGCATAATCATGATATGAACCAATAGAAAAGTGTACTCTCACAATAAGAGTTACCTTTAGCTTACCATAAGAATTAAACCATTGAATGTAGTAAGGATGGGGATGCTGATTCGTTGTCAAGCCAAGCTTCTCGACCATATCCATGCATGCAAGATTGTTGCAACTCCCTCCATCAATGCTCATACGATATTGTAACATCCCAAAACTTGAGTTTTGGAATGTTTGAATTCAAAAATAAACCATTTGCATTTCCCTTGAATTAATTCCAGCTTAATTTGAATTTTCCATTAATGGAAGGATTTAATTTGACTAAACTATTCATCAAACTAAATATTTTCAGTTTTGGTTGGTTCATTGTGCTCCAAGGAATTTTTCTGTATTTTTGGTGATTTTTCTGAATTTATTTGCAATTTATTTGAATTTATTTGCACTTATTCGAATTCCTGGATTTTCTTAAATCGGAAAATGTTTTTAATTTTCAAAAAGACTTTCGGGCCGAATTCCCCTCTGGCCCGCTTCTCTAGCCCACCGCCTCAGCCCAGCCCGCGCCCCCGCTCGGCTGTAAGGTCGAGGATGCCGACTAGAGAGGGGTGAATAGGCGGCTTTTAAAAAACTTTCGCTCTACTAATTTCTACAAAGCAATTCACCCCTAATTACCCCAATGCCAAAACCTTATCAATAATAATGCGGAAGCGATAAACTAAGGTTTTGACAATTAAAGCCTAAATCAACTAGGCTCACTATGTGTACTAACTAATTATGTCTCTAACAAAAAGCAATTCTAAAGACAATCAATCAATCAATTTAATTCTATGAATGTAAATTGCTTGAATACAAATAAAGAGAACAAGGCAAGCACAAGAGACACAATACTTTCTACCGTGGTGATCGGAGACTTGCCGGTCTCCCCTAGTCCACGTTGAGGTTAGCCCAAACACATTGGACCGGCTCCACGAATTGAGCACCCACCTCGAATCCACTAGATGGGGTTTTTCATGCTTTCGCGTAGGCTCAACCCGAACCTTCACAAGCTTCGCCGGGGCTTCTCACAACCTTAAGAGCTCCCGCAAGACGACGCCTCGCCCGCCTAGGAGTCGGCAACCTCCAAGAGTAACAAGCCGAATTCTCTCGCTTGAACTTCACCAAGCACAACACATGTGCTTCCGGTGATCACCAAGTGCAACACATGCACAAGGATCCTCCTCAAGTGCAACACATGCACAAGAGACTCTCAATCCTCTCCTAATTGCAACACATGCAATTAGAGGCTCACACTAGCTCAAGAAGCAAATGGGAGAAGGCAACACATGCACACAACTCCTACAAACACCCAAATGCTCTAGCACACAGCCAACCTCCTGCCCTTGCCCCCCAAGGCCTCCTTTTATAGCCTTCAAGCCAAAACTAGCCGTTGGGGGGAAATCTGGAAAAACTCAGCAAACCCGGTGCTACCGCCCTACTGGGACCGGTAGCACCGGCCTCCTCGCCAACGGCTACAAAACTAGCCGTTACAGGATTTCCGGTAGCACCAGCCAACTGGGAGCGGTGCTACCGCTCGGGCGGTAGCACCGGCCTCAGGCCGAACTCAAAAACACCTCCTCTGGATTTTTCACACCGGCCAGAGGAGCGGTTGCACCGGACCTCCGGTGCTACCGGCCTACCATGGGCGGTAGCACCGGACCACCAGACCGCCCAAAAACACCCCTCTCTGGAAATTCCACACGGCCGAGAGACGGTAGCACCGGACCTTCTGCTACGGCCAAATCATGAGCACCGGACCCGTGCTACTGCCTTCTGGCGGCTGCAGACGACCGCCTCTCGGGAGAAAACACTGTTTTTCACAAAAACTTTTCTCCAAACCATTCAAGATAAATTCTTTGAGCTATGTGAGGATCAACACATGATCACAACACTATGCAAAACACATTTGCATATGTTAATCACATACTCCAAAGAATCTCATTACACAACTTATTTGCAAAACACATTTGCCAATAAACCAAGAACTTATGAGATCAATCCTCTTAGCCATGTGATGATCAACACATGATCAAGTCAATTTGCAAAACACATTTGCAAACTCTATTCACATGCTTTAGGATCGAACCCATAATCTAAAGTTCATTTGCAAAACACATTTGCAAATAACAAATCCAACTAACGAAAACACATTTCAGTAAACAACTCAAGATCTATTTGCAAAACGTATTAAGCAAATCAAACTCGAGTCTCTGAGATTAATCCCCTAGCCATGTGAAGGTCAACACAAGACCCAGTCAACTTGCAAACACCGTTGCAAGCCCTACTCACATGCTCTCGGATTCCTGACCCATAGACCTCGGTTTATTCGCACAACGAACTTGCAAATACACATTAAACCAATTTTATGCTTGAGCATTGTTCTTTGCAATACATGCAAAAACCTAGCTCCAAGTAATACCAAAACATGAGCTCTCTATTTGCAACACATGCAAATCTCTAGCACCATGCAAGCAACCATAACAAATATAAGTGCATGAGTTCTGTATTTGCAACGCATGCAAATCTCTAACTCCATGCAACCACTTTAAACCAAATTGCTTGAGCTCTCTCCTTTTGCGACACATGCAAAACTTAGCTCCAAGCAAAAACCAAATCAAATAAGATTCAAATAAGATGCAAGTATGAGCACCCTTATTTGCAACACAGCAAATACTTAGCTCATACAAAATCCAATGCACAAGCTTCACCAATTTGCAACACATGCTAAATGGTTAGCTTCATGCAAACATCAAACAAGAGAGTGAGCTAGAGTGAACCGGATCGAGTTCATCAACACATGATGAAGCTCAAGCTAAAAGACTCAACCCCTCTTAATAGTACGGCACCTAACAAGCAACCCGGTCTCACAACCAAACACGGAGACCGGTAAAAGACTAGGAACACATCCTTAGCCCTAGCTAGTTATACCTTTGCCACACTTGATCCACTTGGAGCTTTTATGATTTCCAATCATCTTCTCTCCAGGATCACCTCTTCTTCTTCTTCTTCTTGGTCATCAACGCATGATGAACCTTCTCTAGCCCTTCTCTTCACCTCGGGATCACCTCTTGAAGCTCATCAACACATGATGACTTCTTCTTCCCGATTCTTCATCATCTTGGACTTAACCTACTTCACAACTCATGGAAGATGTTAGTCCAACAAACACGGTTGTCTCAATCATCACCGCACTCCATTAACACATAATGGATGCCTCCAAGATCGATTGAGCACAACCCTAATCAATTTGAATGATTAATTGTGTCTTGAGTACTTTGATGCAACTAATGCTTCATTATACTCAAGAACTTTTCGCTTGTCTTTAATCAACAAGGAAACACCATCAACACATGATGAAATGTTCTTTGATTGATTGAGAGACAATCGAACTCAATTTAAACTCATTTAAATTGACATGAGTATATAACTACACAAGTCATATATACTCAAAAGATTGTTTCAAGGTCTTGATCCTTTATATTGTATGACAAGAGGACATGGATCAATACAATTGAAACATCAAGTTAAATTATAAACTCCCCCTAGATGTGTGCATTCATGTATATATGAATTAAAAACATAATGCACATATTTGGTCTAAAGCACTGGAAGAGTTCATACTTTAACTTGAATTCTATGTATGCATATATATAATAGGATGAATACAAGTACATACCTTAGGTTTTCCATTTTCCATCCAAGTATGAGACTAATAAGAATAAGGCTTAATAAAACATGTTAGTCTCATAATGATTTGATTTGTCATTAAACAATGATTAAACATTAATATTAAACCAATCACCAAAACCAATAGAGCTTGAACTTACAATCTCCCCATTTTTGGTGATTGATGACAAATCCTACATTAATTGCTCATTTGGATGAAAAACAATTTATGAAGGGGTTTTGAAACTTAAAGATCGAATATTACAAATAAAATTTCCAAAAGCATATCCCCTTATGGCATAAAACCTTTAAGCTCTTTACCACTTATAAAAACCATTTATAAAAAAATAAGCTCTAATACCAATATAAGCTCTAATACCACATAACTTAGCTTTAATACCACTTAACTTATATTGCTTAACCAAACCAAGCACTCATATCACTTATAAAGTTTTAACCAATGAGAATCGAGTGCACACATCAATTTCTCCCCCTTAATAGGCATTAAACTCAAAGATCCAAATGAGGGAATTAAGCTCATAATAATTCTCCCCCTTTTGGCATTAAACACCAAAAATAGAAAACCAATCCAAAAGGAGGTTGTACCACTTGAAAATATAGAGGGCTAAGCATCACTTGGGAGATCACATGTCAAATTAAAAAGAGTATAGAGCTTGGTAAGAGAAGCAATCGAATATAGTTATTTGAAATGAAATAATTCTCCCCCTTTTTGGTCATAAAATGATTTGAAATGAAATCATACGACCATTGCAAGGAATTTTGGTTTTAAAGAATTAAGGCCAATGTTTTTGTAAACTTTTGAAATATGACCTAAAAGAGTAAACCATTTTTAGAAGGAGTCCATATTTAGAGTTAAATCTCAAAAGGATTATTTGAAACACATTCAAATAAAACTCCTGATTTTATCAGGCTATTCAATGAATTCATCATGACTCACTTGAAGAGTCCATAATTTGCCTAATATGACTTAAACAAGGAATTTATCTAAAAGAAGGCCTGATACCAATTTTCTTATAAGAATTTCAATGAAATTACTTAAAAGAAATCTTTTTGAAGAAGCATCACTTGTAGTACTACTTTAAGGAGAATAAGAAACTTGTACCACTTGTAATGCATACTTTTCAAATTATACCACATATAAATATTTCTTCAAGTGATACTATATGAAAAAGATACCACTTGAAAGATCATTAAAACATGAGGTACCACTTGAGAAAGAAAGATATCAATGAGAAAAATCTCAAGAGACATTGCTTGAAGAAACACTTGTAAGATAAGCAATGTCAAATGAACCATTTTAAAATAAAGCATTTTCATTTAAACTCAGCTTAATATGAATTTATCCTTAGATAATTCAATCATACAAAGGATCTCACAGAGAGTCCTTGAGAGATTGAACTTACAATTAAGCTTCAAATGGGAAATTAATCCATATGAGTCTGAGATATCATTAAAATTCATAAAATGCATGAGGGTATAGGTGGATACCATTTGTAAGAATTTATAAAAGAAAGAAAAGTTGGTACCACTGATAGAAATCAATACCCCTTAATTTTCTCAAAGGTTTGGAAAAATTTGAAGGTATCAGAGCAATAACATTAGAGATACCATTTAGAGATAAATGCACAAAACTTGATTAAAATAAGCTCCCATAAGGTTCAAGAGTTGAAGCATGGAGCTATTAGCATTTAGACATTTACAAGTTTTGGTTTTGAAATGATATTTCAAAAAGACCCCAAATGGATACCACTTAAAATATATCAAGGGAAACTTAATGGATATCTTTTGAGATTAAGCCAAATAATTTTTAGATGATTTTAAAATTTGCAAAAATATAATTTGGGATCATAAGAAGCTTTTCCAAAAAGAATTTTTGAAAAAGGAAGTTCCAATCAAAAGATATCCCAAAATCAATTTCAAAAGTCCAAAATTCAGAATAGTTCACGTCGGGGCGGTACTACCGCCATTCAAAGCGGGTACTACCGGCAGCCGTGCTACCGCTTATTCAGGTGCGGTAGTACCGGATCCGTGTTATACCACGGTTCAGAGCGGTGCAACCGCCTCTGACAGATCGAAAACTAAATTTTCGCAAATTTTTGCAAAAATAATTCAAATGAAGTCCAAATGATTTGAAAATTTCCAGAAATAAACTTTGGACTATTTATAATGTTTTACAAAAATAATTTTCGAAAAAAGAATTTTATTTTGAAAGATATGATAAATTGTGCTTTGAGGCATGAAAATGAGATTAACAAACATAAAGGGCTTCAAGGTGCAATTTTAATTTCGGATTTCATAAAAATTGAATCCTCATGGCTTGTAGGATTTGAAATACTTTTAGAAACCATGATACCACTTGAAAAGATAATGAAATCCATTTTGAAAACCAAGATTGAGCAATATGCTTAAATAGGCTATTTTGGGTGAAAACAAGAATTTTGATCAATTTTGATTTCAACATAAAATTTTCATTTTGAAAGCTTGTAAAACATTTGAAATACATATTAAAATACTTTTACAAATCTTTTTACAATTTTAGGCCTTTTAAACATAAGATTTGACTTTTGACCAAAATGGTCATTTTGAAATAGCTATTTGTAAAATAAAGCCAAATATTTCAACACAAGATTCAAATGAAGAATAAGATGAGATATAGAGATTTGAATTTTGTGTATGAGTCTTAAATATCATTTTGAACTAAGATACTACACAAGATCTAGTCCAAATGAAGAAACTCACAAAGTGCAATAATATGACCATTATGGGTCAAGTATAGTTTTTGGGTGAGTTTCGAAATCAAATAACTTTTGATTGGTTGGTCTTTTGAAAATCTTTTGAACACGAAAGTTGTTAAGAATGACCAACACTAGGTTTTTCGTTTTGGAATTATTTTCAAAATCATTTTACATTTAATTCTATGAAAGTTATAAGTTTAAATCCAAAACAAGAAACTAGAAACTTGATTTTAGGCATGAAACTCATTTTGTTTGTAAAATAGATTTTTGTGAAGCCATTTATTTTCAGTTTTGAGCTTGTTTGTGTCTCTGTTTTGTATTTATTTGGTTTCATTGCTTTCTTTTCCGGTAGACGCTAATTCCGAAGGAGCGAACGAAGACTTCAAAGCCCAAGGCTCAGCATTAGATCAGCAAGGCAAGTCATAACCTTTGACCATATTGATCTTATGTTTGCAAAGTAATTTGTTTTATACAATTGCATGCTATTTGTGTATCAATGATTATTTCATGGGAGTAGATATGGTCCTAGTTGATATTATGCCACCTTGATTATTGGGATGCCCTGTATCCATTGTTAGACCTAGGTTGGGACATTACTAGTTGGACATAATCATTATACCAACATTGGGTTATCGTAGCTATGCTTAGACATGCGTAGATATACGTTGGGATTCATATCACATGTTGAATAATGTTAATCTTGACTTAATGAGATATTGAATCGTGGCCGTTAGCCACTGTTGTAAAATTTGTTGTACCATGGCGGGGTTTGCCATTGGTCTTGGTTGAACGAATTGTTTTCCCTCGCAAGTGATCGACAAAGAAAGGGGTGCTTTCTAGCACATTGGGATGTGGATGTCTTGCCCGAGACAACTTAAGGACTTAATCTTGTGCGCCATTGAACTGGGCCTAACCGTACTACCACAAGTCTGGTATGGGACAGACCTAGCTGATTAATTTGCAATGTCTAGTCTTGAGTACTACCAATTGGTGGTGTGGGTTCCGGGATGACGGGTAGATTCGCAAGGCGCAAGAGGGGGCCCTAAGGGGCGAAACCTTAGCGGGCAGTACCGAGTGTAGACCGTGCATTGTAAAGGCTTTGTCATGATATCTCTACGACACACCAAAGGAAGTGTGTTAAGATCGATTGCACAAAGAGATGGTCATGTCTTGTGGGTAAAGTTGTACAACCTCTGCAGAGTGTAAAACTATTCGAATAGCCGCGTCCGCGGTCATGGATGAGCCCGGGAATTTCACACGGGGTATAGAGTGTTTTCATGAAATGTGGAATGTGGAATTGTTGGGATGTGAACGGGAGTTCACTGTTGTTTTGTTGTCTATCATTGATCTACCAGTTATTTATTTATCTTTTCATAAATATGCTTTCAATCTAGTTATTGTATTTCAATTCAAGTTATTGCTTTCTGCAAATGAACCCTATAGCCATCCTTTTCAAGCCGTGCATAAATATATTGCATCAATTCCCTACGGCTTGCTGAGTACTTTTTGTACTCACGGCTATACGCCTTTGTTGATCAGTTGCTGAGGAAGGATCAGGAAATTTTGAATATCATGAGGAAGAATTCTATGAAGACTACGTGGATTAGGAAGGCGTTCTCCAGACGATTGCTTGTGGCATGTCGAATGGCTCAAGTTATCTTTTTCGCTGCAATAGTATTTGTTTCTTAAGCCCTTAAGGCATAATGGTGTAAACTTTGACCATAAGGTCGTTTGCTTTATTTAATAATAATTTGCTTCTTCTTAGTTGATTCGTTGTATGGAATGATATTTCATCTATGTTTCCACGCACTAGTGTGATCCTGGACTAGTGCAGAATACACGAAGGGTTTCGGATTTGCAAATCCGAGTCCCGACAGATATGAATGGTCTTTGACAAAAAACTTTGTTTGTAACAGATTGTGGCGTTGATTTTGTTCAGCACACTCCATTTGAGTACTTAGCACACGCTTCACAATGATGCTTAACTACTTGTCAGAAGATTTAGCACTAAAACATTCTTCTTCATGTTCAGATTTGATGTAAGGTTGGTGTCCTGATCTTTCGATGAGAAGGGTAGCTCTCGATTTGTTGGAACTGACTTTGATGATCCGACTACAACGTACGACGACGATGCACCTTTGCAATAGCTAAACCAACTTTGAAGGGTTATTGATCTGGCCGTGGGCACGATCAACCTGAATAAGAGGTTTAATTCCTGCAAGCAACTGAAGAACAAGCAAGAACGATAGTAAAAGCAATCTGAAATTGTGAATAAGAATTGAAGGCAAAAACAGGGTGGGGTTCTATTGAGAGGAATCTTGACAAGGTGGCTATCCAGCACAACTCGAAGACTCAAAGTTTGCACTTGGCTAAACTAATCAAACAAAACCCGAACCCTAGATGAGGGTGCGACTATCTATTTATGAGATAAAAGGAGGAGGAGTTCGTCCAAAACCTAGGGAGACTGAATACAACTTGATTACAAGGCCCAAGGCCCACTTGGACTCGGACTGGAAAAGTGACATGATTTATTTTTCAGATTTCAAATAGCTCAGATGGAATTTGGAAGTGAAACTAGATCCATTGGAAAGAGGGTGAAGGCAGCTTTCAATCAAGTACTCATTTGCCCTGAACACCCTTACGAATCAAAAGTTTTGGCCATTTTAAGTTGGTGCTATCAGGGAGGCCGAACCCTAGTCGAACTCGCGCACATGAAGACCTGGCTTTATGCTTGCCGTTTCGAGGTTCTTCTCCTTTGTTCCTAAGGACAATAAAATCATCACAAGGATTAAATAGCATTCCATTCTGTGAATCATTTGTATCAAAGCCTAGGAACGTATGCACCTGATAATTAAGTCGACGTGCTCGAGCACGAGTAATTGGTCCTTGCAATACGGGTTCAACTTGTTGTGTATGAGATGAGTGACTAGGCGCGGTTGTGTCACTAGGAAAGATGTCATCATCAAGATCCTTGTTCGTCACCTGCAGGGTCAATTGCAAACGTAGCATATTCTTCCTCAATATCACTAGCTGAAGTATACTCACAATTTTCCTTTATAAGGAGAGCTCTCTTGCTAGGGTAGTCCCTCATTATATGACCGTAGCCCTTGTAGCGATGGCACTGTATTTCTCATGTTCTTTCTGTCAAAGCAACTGAGGATGAACTTTATGTGGGAGCTGGTACCATGGTTTTGCTTGTTTCTGGTGCACGTCAAGGAGTAGTGGAAGTAGTGGGGCGCTGACTCTTGTGGGAGGAACTTGGTACAGAGACTCGACTAGAAGTGTTGTATGGAACCTTTGATTGCACTTGATTGGAACAACCTGCAAAAGATCCTCCAAAATTTCCTCTTGTCTTGGATTGTTGTCTCTATACTTCTCTTTTAGCCTTAAAAGAAAAATGAAACAAGCGAGTGATAGAATTATACTCCTTATAATCAAGTATATCTTGAATTTTACGGTTTAAACCACCCAAAAAATCTAGCCATTTTAGCATCTTTAGTTTCTTCTAAACCACAACATAATAACCCAGTTTGCAATTCTTGATAATAATTCTTTACAGAGCTACTACCTTGTCTTAAACATTACAACTTATTTAGCAAATCATGAGAATAATATAAAGGTACAAATCTACGTTTCATAGCTTTATTCAAAGCATTCCAAGTTCTAGGTATGTTCTGAATATTTCGACAATACTCACTCCACCAAATAGATGCAAAATCAGTTAACTCACTAGTAGCAGCTCTAACTTTCTTATCTTCAGGAAAAGCATAGCAAGCAAATTTTTGTTCTACGGCTAGCTCCCATGTGAGATATGCATTAGGATTATACTTTTCAGCAAAAGGAGGCATAGTGAATTTAATTTTACCAAGTGGATCATCATAGTCACGTACCTCTCTTGTGGTGGATCTCTTCTCATACCTTGGCGATTGAAATGACGTTACCGATGATCACGATCATTGTTAGGATTGAATCCTCCATCGGACTATGTATCAGCAACATATTAATTTTTTTCATCAACAACTTCTTCTACTTCGTCTGCCCATGACCGAGCAATGGAAGGCGTACGGTGTTGTCGTGGTACACCGATAGCAGCAGGGGCAGCAGGTGTTGAAGCTCTCTCTAGCTACCCTACGTGTGTAGCAAGTGCAACAAGCTGTCCATTGGTGCGATCTAGAACCCCATTAAGGAGCTCTGAATGTTGATTCAATTGGCGTGAAAAGTGTTGTACGATTCCCTCCATACGTGGTGTAAGAGGTGCATCATCCTTGCTATGATCAATGGAACCTGCCATTGTTAGTAGGAGACAAGAAATAAATCACAAGTATATGTTCCTATCAACTACTAGGTGTTGGTGGTTCAAGGTCTCTCACACTTAAGTTTTTATCAATTCTTACCAAGCAAATAGGTGGTGACCGGTAGCTGGTTCGTGATAAATGCACTCAAGCTTGGCAAAACAATTACAAGGAGAACGATACCTATTTGGTTAATAGAAGGTGGAGCTTGGATAGGCAATATTTATTTCCTATGCAATTTGATAATTCTAGTTATTGTAATGATAAGTAATGATCCAAACTAGAATTCATAAGCCCTAGTTGCCAATCACAAGGATATAAGCGAATTTCAACATAACACACGCATGAAGATAATGGTATTTATGCAATCAAGAAATGAGCTATAAAATATAAGTGAGGCGCCAAAATCTCTACTGCATAAATCGTAGAGAGACGCTAACTTATTGCTTCAAGAATGTAAAAAGAGCACAAGATTGCTCACTAATTAATACAATTGTACAATCTGAAAATAACAAAGACAAATTAGGGTTTTCCTCAATGTAGTGCAACTGGCCACTATTTTTCTTTTTTTTCTTCTTTTTGGCCTTTTGGCTCTTTCTTTCTCTTTACTTTCTTTGGGTGACTTTCAGCCAACACTAGTATGAACAAAGTTTTGGAATCCCTAACTCGATGTCACAAGATAGTATGATATGATAATTTACGATTATGCAATGTATCAAGTAAAGAAGCCCTAAGCAATATCAAATAGCTAGTCTCAATTGGAATCAAAGTATTCGTAAAGGATGAATTGGTTCCCAAAGGTATGTGTACTGATATTTTTGGTTTGTGGATGCTATTGGACTCAACCAACTCAAAGGAACAAGCTAGAACACAAATTGATGCATGAAACCCAAATTCAGCCAGAACAGTGTAGCAAACTTGTCGCCATAAATTGAAGGTAATATTCTATGCTTTAAAATAAGTATACGAACACACAATTTAGAGCTCGTATATAAAAGTTATAGCCAAAACACCGAAGTGCACAGATTTGACCTAAATTCAGCCGATCTATCCAAAGCTGAATCCGAATCAAATTCGGTTTGAAAGTTCGAATCACAAAGGACACCCAAAAATATTTTAGTAGAGCACTCTTCAAGGATTCAGGAAAGTACAAAAACTTCTCAATCGGAGTTCGGACATGAGAATTATGATCAAAATACCGAACTGATCTAGATTGGAAGTACAACTTGCTGCACCAACTTTGATGTCTAGATTAAACTGACTTGGATACAGACTTAAAGTCCATGCCCAACTAGGTTTCAGTAGAGCTCTTTCCAAGGTTTCAAGAATGTGCAAGAACACTAGAATTTGAGCTCGTATGCGAAATTTATGAACAAAACAAAGTACTAGAAAGATTGAAATAAAAGCTACGTGAAGGAAAAATGATCAGCAACTAAAACAAGGACTCTAATGGATCATAACCTAACAAAACACACTAAAATACGAGATTGAATCTAAAGGTCAAATTTTTTTCTGGTGTAATTTTCAATTTAGGATAGAAAACAAAAAATAATATAAGGTACTAAAATTCTCACCGATTAACGAAAGTTCTGATACCACCTGATGTGTCTAATGGAGGCCTAATCTTTCGGTGAGATGGATAACTCTCAATTAGGGAAGATGATCCTTATGATCTAGGCTATCGACTGAAATACGACTAACGCTAAGCAATCACCAAACTCCGAATTGTTTTTAACCGTGCTAAAACCCGATCGACCGAATCACGAAGATCAATTTCTGCAAGTAATCAAAGAACAAGCAAGAACAAAGCAAAAGCAATCTAAAATTGCAAATATAATTGAAGTATTGATGTGGAGTTCTGAAGCACGGTATTGCTGTTGATCTAGCTGAACATGGGAATACCTAATAGTTTCACTAAGGAAAATTACGACTAAATAAAACTCAAGTAATTTTAGGGGACTCACTAGCTATATATAGGCAAAAAAGAAGGGGGATTCAGCCAGCACAAAGAAGTAGCTGAATAGGACTCGTACAATGCCCAAGGCCCATGTTTGACTCAGTCTGAAAAGTAGGTTCGATTTGTTTTAGTGATTACAGAGTGCTCCGAAGGAATTTTTAGGTGGGGTCAAATCCACTGGAAATATCTCAAGGTAAGCTTTCGAAGGATCGAGATGGCGATTAGAGGGGGTGAATATCCCAAATTAAATTTTATCCCCCAAAGAAGACCACAAATGCAATTCTTCACCCAAAAAAACCAAGCCAAGATACTTAGGTATCAAATGGAGGCAGAAGAATTAATTTTCATAAATTTCAGCCTGAGGCCGGCACTACCGCCCATGTAGGGTTGGTACTACCGGAGTTACTGTAACTACAGTAAAAAAAAGGCATATTAACAGTGATTTCAGCATGAGTTCAAAAAGAAAAATAAAGGAATCTTTTGATCCATTGATCCAAACAAAATGAAACTTTGAGAGCACCTTCCTAAGGATGTCAGGAACCTATTCCAACCTTCGATTGCATGAATCAACGTCAGAGTTTAGACCTTTTTCTATTTTAAGAAAGAGTCCTCAAGAACGGGTTCAAGAACAAAAACTTGACTCCTAGCAAGCTCATGGGTTCTTGATGATCAAGATGATCCTAGATGGCTTTCCACATGTCATAGCAAGCTAGAACACAAGACAAGAACACCCAAAACCCCAATCTTCCAAGATTGATCCCCTTAAGAACAAAAATCGGTTTCTTGCAAGAAAGAGCACATAACTTGCCTAGATGATTGGGATATGGTTTGAATAAGACTCATCCATCAATCGTACATCCTCAGTATAAGATCCAAAAGCATGTAGAAGGAGGGGAGGCAAATCCAAATTGCATAAATGTAAATTGCAAGAATGTAAAGACTGAATTTAAGTACGGAATGTAAATGCGGAAAGTAAATTCAGAATTGAGAGGAATGGATTAAACTTTCATTTCTAGAAGGGAGGTTTACAAAGTCTCACAACAAAGTGGGCAAAGCTCAAAGGAGCACAACAACCTCAAAACCTTCAAGAAGAGAGGGCACCCCTACCCCTCTATTTATACTACTCTTGGGTCATCCTCCACCCTTAGATGAGTCCTAAACCCTAAGGCACACCATCAATAGCTAGGATTGACCCACTCATACAACCATGCTAGGGCTAATCCAAAACCCAACAAGCAAATGGGTTTTATTGCACGGTTTTTAAAGTATACTAACTAGACCCGCTAACCTATCAACTAGACTAAGATCCAATGGCCCTCATTGATCCATGCAGTACCTAGTTAGCATCTCGTCCATTCCATTCCTTGTCTCCATGGCTTGCAACGACTCTGTCTCCGATCATCTTCCGGCGATCCCCGATCGTCTGAACCTCCGGCTCACCACGCCTAGTCCCGATCATCCTTCACCTCACCATGATCTAGCATCGTCGACCTGCAACCATCAAAAATAAGAAAACACATCACATAGCAATGTCCAAATTGATATGCAATAAATTTCACGCAACTTCAAAATTCAAACTCAACATTCGCTCTATTGACCGGCACTACCGCCTCCTAGGGTCGGTAGTGCCGCTCGGCCGGCACTACTGCTTGCACATGGCTGATAGTGCCGCTCCCCTGAAGAACCAGTGAACACCCTCTCTAGAATATAACTACCGCACCACTCGGCCGGTACTGCCGCTCAGCCGGCACTACTGCTCCCTCATGGCCGGTAGTGCCACTCCTGGTAGACACAACTCAAACTGCATCATTTTGAAAATCTAATTGAAATTAAACTCAAACCAGAGCAAACCAAGCTCAAATTTAGTCAAATGCTCATCACCAACATGGGTAGACCTCCACATGGTCTTTCAATCTCCCCCTTAATGAGTATATTGACAATTAACCCAAAAGGCATAAATTTGAGTTTGAATGAGAGAAGAGAAAAGCAATTTGATTACAAAACCAAACATGGTCGAGAGAGAAGAGATTGAGAACATGACCAAGTTGGTAAGACAGATTTTTGAGCAAGGCAATAGAAAGAACAAGTTTACCACAAAAATCTCTAAAAATCCGATAAAAACTCATAAAAGTTTATGATTCACAAAATCATAAGATCCAAGACACATTTTTCATTTTTATCTTTTTAATGATGCCTTTTCTTCAATTTCTCCCCCTTTTGGCAATATATGCATCAAGATTTCATATTGTCTCCCCCTTACTCAACATGTATGCATGAAATGCATCTAAGGAGCTTTGAAGGTTATCCAAGAGATCATAATGACAAGATATGATACCAAGCTAGTAAATTTTAAATTATGCTAGACTAAGACTTGTCCAAGTGCAAATACAAGCTTAGTTTTGAATATTTCATTCTTTTTAGCAAGATTTGACAAGTGCAACACTTAGCATTAGTTTCAAAAATAGAAGTAAAGCCACTAGGGATCAAAAGGAAAACCTAGAGTTCAACCTACTCAACACTTTGGGGAATCTAGAAGTGCATACAAGGTCCTTCGGGCTCATTTATCACTTAATGCAAATTCTGCTTTAAGAACTTTAAAAAACATAGTGGGGTGCAACTGTTTGACATTTTTTGCATTCTTGAAAGCATCTAGGCCCCTAATTTGATTTGGTTTTGGAAATTAATGATAATTATGGTTAAAAGGACTAACATTTTCAATTGAGCTTTTTGAGATTAGGTTGGTCCGATGTTCGACGAACATGGAAGCATGAAATTGGTGAAAAAGGAAAGCAATCATCCAAGACAAGATGGCTAAGGTATAATTTAAAGCCTTTCATAGTCTTTTACCGATCTCGGAGTTTGGTGTAAAAGATCGGATTACTAGAATAAACGCCTTACTATTAAGAGGGGTTGCTTATCGCATGTCTTAGGTTGACAAATAGTGATAAGGCTCAATTCTTGTGCATTTAGACATTCATATGGATTGCATTATCTTTTGTGAGGAAAAGAAATAGCAATCAAATACCCTCATGGAAATGCATTTGAATTAGAAATTAAAACTTCAAAGAATGCATTTCAGGGTCTGTGGGGCCGGTATGACCGGGCCCCCTCCGGTCATACCGGCCGTCGGTGTGACCGGCCAAGGAGCGGTCTATTTTTTCCAGAAGAGGTGATTTTTGGACTCTGAAGGGTGGTATGACCAGAGGTCCTTCGGTCCAACTGGTGAGCGGTATGGCCGGACCCTCTCCGATCATACCGACCATGTGACCAACGGTCACTAACCATGCATTAAATGCATAGTATCGACCGTTAGCCTCTGAGGGCCGGTCATACTAGCCCAGGGGCGGTATGACCGGCCTCTCAACACGATTTTGAGCAACCTTTGGGCAACAGCTAGTTTTGGTTGGTGGGGGTTATAAATACCCCTCCACCTGCATTCTAGAGCAAGTTTTTGGACCTCATTGATCATCCTTGAGCTTTAGATTGCCTCCTACTCATTTGTGTGCATTAAATTCTCATCTTGAGAGAGTTAGAAGAAAATTATTTGGTGCATTAAGTGTTGAGCCTCTAGATACTCATTTGACCTCAAGCAAGCGTCATCACCTTTTACTCTTGGAGGTTTGCCGCCTCCTAGACGGCTTGGAGGCATGTGGGATTGGTGATCTTCTTAAGGAAGCTTGTGAGAAGGCCCGATCAGTTGTGAAGGCAAGGAGCTCGCCTAACCGGAGTGGTGAAGAGCTACCATGAGTGATCGAGGAAGGCTCCAGTGGTTGGAGCTGGCTTGAGGTGGTTCAAATCACCTCAACGTGGAGTAGGGGAGACCGGCAAGTCTCCGAGACCACGGGATAAAAATTCTTGTCTCTCATTCTCTTGTGATTTGCTTTTTCATAATTGTGTGTTTACTTTTCAAGTCTATAAATTTGAGTACATTATTTGCAATTAAAATCATTTGTTGAACATACTTGAATTGCTATAGTATCTTGTGATTTTTAGAGAATATAGGTGTAATTTGCAATTATTGTCATTTTAACTTAGAGATTCTATTAATTGCAAATTAGAAGTAAAAATTTTAGAAACCTCCTATTCACCCCCATCTAGTCGGTTATCCTTGATCCTACAAGTGGTATCAGAGCTTGGGCTCTCTTTTGGGGCTTTACCGCCTAGAGAGTAAGGATGGTTAGCGATGGGGTGTCAATAGGGAAGGCGCCATTTTTCGATGGTACAAATTATGCTTATTGGAAAATTCGTATGACCGTTTATCTTAGGGCCATGAGTCCAAGTATATGGAGAATTGTAGTTGAGGGTTTCGCTCCGGGAGTTAATCCCACACTCACAATGGATCAGGAAGAGCGAAACACTCATCTCAATGCTCAAGCTATGAATGCTCTTTTTGGTGCTTTGAACGCGGATGAGTTCAATCGAGTGAGCAACCTTGAAACCGCTCATGAGATTTGGACAACCCTCTCGAAAATTCATGAGGGGACATCCTCGGTCAAAGAAGCCAAATTGCATATGCTTCGGATCAAATATGGGAGTTTTATTATGTTGCTCCATGAAAACATAAATGAACTGTATTCACGGTTGAACAACATAGTAAATGAGCTCAAGAGCATTGGGGCATCACTAACCGATTTCGATGTTGTTCGTAAGATGCTTAGGACTCTTTTGGACAAATATGAGACCTTGGTGACGTTGTTTCTCTACTCTCCAGAGTTGCCAAAGATGACGCCAACGAGACTTCTTGGAAACCTCATTACAAATGAGTTTTACAAGAAAGATAAGGAAGAGCTTTTGTAACAAAGCTCTTCAAGAAAAAGAATATTGCTTTCAAGGCGAAGGCGGATTCAAGTGATGAGGCGCTTGATGACTCCAATGATGATGAAGACACCGTGGAGGAAATGGCCCTCCTTGTAAGAAGAATGAGGAGATTCATGAAAAGGCGCTCAAGCACAAGTGCTCCTCAAAATTCAAGAAAGGATAATACTCAAGCACCAACCGATATGCAAATATCCGGTGCTATGAGTGTGATGAGAAGGGACACATTGCTTCTCATTGTCCCAAGAAGGACTATAAGAACAAGAATAATGTTTATGATTCATGCTATGTTCTTAAGAAAGGTAGCTTTGGTAAAATAATTGCTAAGTTTGTTGGCACTCCTATACTTGGCCATAGAAAGAATGCCATTTGGGTGCCCAAAGCCTTGGTTACTAACCTCCAAGGACCCAAACAAATTTAGGTACCTAAAAGGCTTGATTCTCTTTTGTAGGTGAACTATAAGACTGGAGGACGGCATTGGGTGTTGGATAGCAGATGCACTCAACACATGACTGGTGACCAGAAGATGTTCACCACCTTTGAAGTAGGGAATGACAAGATCACATTTGGAGACAATAGCAAAGGAAAAATATTAGGATTGGGTAAAATTGCTATCTCAAATGACCTTTCTATCTCAAATGTCTCATTAGTTGAAACTTTAAATTTCAATTTGCTATCCGTAGCTCAAATTTGTGATCTTGGTCTTACTTGCATGTTTTCTAAGAATGGAGTTGTGATTTCTAAAGAAAATGATAATTCTTTAGTGTTCAAAGGTTTTAGATTTGGTAACTTGTATCTAGTTGATTTTACCTTGAATGAGTCATGTCTTCAAACATGCTTAATTGCAAAAACATCATTGGGATGGTTATGGCATAGAAGACTAGCTCATGTTGGGATGATTTAACTCAAAAAGCTTTTTAAAAATGATTTAGTTTTGGGTTTGAAAGATGTGAAGTTTGAGAAAAATAGACTTTGTAGTGCTTGTCAAGCCGGCAAGCAAGTGGCTAGTTCTCATCCTTCAAAGATTATCATGTCCACATCTAGACCATTAGAACTCTTACATATAGACTTGTCTGGCCCAACAACCTATAAGAGCATCAGAGGTAATTCTTATTGTTTAGTCATTGTTGATGATTATTCAAGGTATACTTGGGTTTTATTTCTAGATGATAAATCCGAAACATCCGGTATTTTCAAAAATTTTGCAAAAAGGGCTCGAAATGAATTTGATTTCAAAATAAAGAAAATTAGTAGTGACAATGGCTTCGAGTTCAAAAATACAAGAATTGAAGATTATTGTGATGAACTTGGAATAAAACATGATCTTTCCGCAAACTACACTCCAGAGCAAAATGGAGTTGTAGAACGGAAAAATCGAACATTAATTGAAATAGTAAGAACAATGCTTGATGAATATGGCACTTCCGATGGCTTTTGAGCAGAAGCTATTAATACCGCTTGCCATGCAACAAATAGGCTTTATTTACATTGTCTTTTGAAAAAGACCTCTTATGAGCTTCTCATTGGAAGAAGACCAAACATTTCTTATTTTCGAGTTTTTTGTTGCAAATGCTATATTTTGAAAAAGGGTGTTTGACTTTCAAAATTCCAAATTCATTCCGATTAAGGTTTCTTGCTTGGCTATTCCTCGAATAGTAAAGCATATCGTGTTTTTAACGAAAATAATGGTTTTGTTGAAGAAACTTGTGATGTTGAATTTGATGAAACTAATAGCTCTCAAGAAGAGTAAGAAAATTTGGATGATGTAGGTGATGAAGGACTAAGAGAAGCAATGAAGAACATGACGTTTGGAGACATCAAACCAAAGGAGGATAAATATGATCAACCTTCATCCACTCAAGTTGAACCATCTACTTCCGCAACGTCAAGTCAAATTCAACCCATAGACGTGGATGAGAAGGAGAATGATCAACAAGCTCAACCTACACCTCAAAGTATTCATCATGGACTCTCCAAAGATCATCCAATATACCAAATATTGGGTGATGTTAGTAAGGGTGTTCAAACTCGATCTCGTGTCGCTTCTTTTTGTGAACATTACTCTTTTGTGTCTTCTTTTGAACCTACTCATGTAGATGAAGCTCTAAATTATCCGGATTGGATGAACTCAATGCATGAAGAGCTCAACAACTTCGCTCATAATGATGTATGGACGCTAGTCGAAAGACCCAAGGATCACAATATTATTGGCACTAAATGGGTATTTCGAAACAAGCAAGATGAGAATGGTATTGTGGTAAGAAATAAGGCAAAATTAGTGGCGCAAGGCTTCACACAAATCGAATGATTGGATTTTGGTGAAACCTTTGCACCCATAGCTAGATTAGAAGCTATTAGAATCCTACTTGCCTTTGCGTCTTGCTTTGATATCAAATTATTTCAAATGGATGTAAAGAGTGCATTCTTAAACGGACAAATATCCGAGTTGGTATTTGTAGAACAACCTCCCGGTTTTGAAAACCCTAAATATCCAAATCATGTGTATAAACTCTCTAAGGCGCTATAAGGTCTCAAACAAGCTCCTAGAGCATGGTATGAGCAAATTAGAGATTTTCTCATATTAAAAGGTTTCAAAATTGAGAAAGTTGATACAACAATCTTTACAAAAATAATTAATGAAGAATTCTTTATTTGTCAAATTTATGTTGATGATATTATATTTGATTCCACTAACGAAGATTTTTGCAAATAATTTGGTGATATGATGTCTAGGGAATTTGAAATGTCAATGATCGGATAATTGAGCTTCTTCCTTAGACTTCAAATCAAGCAATTCAAAAATGGGACGTTCATGAGTCAAACCAAGTATGTGAAAGATTTTCTCAAGAGGTTTGACATGGAAGACTCAAAGCCAATCAAGACTCCAATGGCATCCAATAGGCATCTTGATCTAAATGAGGGAGGTAAACCGGTAGATTTAAAGCTTAATCATTCTATGATTGGTAGTTTACTTTATCTCACCGCATCTAGGCCCGATATTATGTTCAGTGTTTGCATGTGTGCTCATTTTCAAGCTTCACCTAAAGAGTGTCATTTAGTGGCTGTTAAGAGAATTCTAAGATATTTAAAGCATTCCTCAAATATAGGGTTATGGTATCCGAAAGGTGATAAATTTGATTTAGTTGGATATTCGGACTCAGATTATGCGAGATGCAAAGTGGATAGAAAGAGTACCTTCGGGAGTTGCCAATTTTTGGGTAGGTCTCTAGTTTCTTGGTTCTCCAAGAAACAAAATTCCGTAGCTTTATCCACCGCCGAAGCCGAATATATATCCACTGGAAGTTGTTGTGCTCAATTGTTATGGATGAGGCAAACTTTAATGGATTATGGGATAGATTTCAAAAGGGTGCCTCTTCTGTGTGATAATGAAAGTGCCGTTAAAATAGCTAACAACCCAGCCCAACATTCAAGAACTAAGCATATAGATATCTGACATCATTTCTTAAGAGATCATGTTGGAAAAGGAGATGTTGTGATTAGTCACATTAGAACTGAAGATCAATTAGCAGATATTCTCACCAAACCCTTAGATGAAGTTAGATTTTGCAAATTGAGAAATGAATTAAATGTCATAGATATCTTAAATGTTGTTTGATCATGTGTGAAATGATTGTGTTTTAATTAAACTTTATGTGTTTATTCGAATCACTTGATGTGTGGCACATTAAATGGAATGCTAAATCATAACCATGTATATTACAACCCTACATGTGCCCATAGTTATATAAGTGATAATAGATATGTTCAAAATTAAGCCATTTAGCCAAAAGTCAAAATTTTGTATACTGTTAGTAATCTTGTGAAAAACTAGTTGAAAAATATATGCAAATGCTTCCAAAAGGTTTTCCAATTGTTTTGACTTCATAAAAATCTATTTTACAAAGAAAATGAGTTTTAAGGCCAAAAGCTAGTTACTAGCATCTTGTTTTGGATTTAAACTTATAATTTTCATAAAATCAAATGTAAAATGATTTTGAAAGAAATTCCAAAACGAAAATCCTAGAGTTGGTCATTCTTAACAGTTCTTGTGTTCAAAAGATTTTCAAAAGACCAACTTAGCAAAAGTTATTTGTTTTTGAAACTCGACGAAAAACTATATTTGACTCAGAATGGTCATATTCTAGCACTTAGTGAGTTTCTCCATTTGGACCAAATCTTGTGTAGTATCTTGGCTCAAAATGGTATTTTAGACTCATACACAAAATTCAAATCTCTATACCTCATCTTGTACTTATTTTGAATTTGGTTGTTGATTGAAATTTGGCTTCGCTTTTCAAGTAGTTCTTTAAAAGGGACCCTCTTTGGTCAAAAGTCAAAATCTTGTTTAAAAGTTTCAAATTTCTGAAAAGCTTTGTAAAAGTATTATAATATGTATCTCAAAGGTTTTACAAGCTTTCAAAAATGAATATTCAATGTTAAAATCAAATTTGGCCCAAAAAGCTTTGATTTGAACCTAAACAACCTATTTAAGCATATTGCTTGATCTTGGCTTTCACGTTGGATTCCATTATATATCTTGGCTCAAAATTGTCTTGCTAAACTATTCAAAGCCATGGAAAGTTGAAATTACAGGAAATCAAATTAAGTCGCAGTTTGAGGCCTTTTTTATGAAAATCTATTTTCTTTTATGCCTCAAAGCGCAAATTGCCATATCTTTTGAAAGAAAAGTCATTTTAAGAAAATTCTTTTTGTAAAATCTTATAAATAGTGCAAAGTTCATTTCTAAAAGTTTCAAATTATTTGGACTTCTTTTGAATTGTTTTAGCAAAAAATTGCCTCTTTTTGCCTATTAGGACCGGTGTGACCGCAAGGGGTGCTGTAGCACCGGTGAACGGTATGACCGGGGGGCGGGTGGTCATACCGGTCGCATTAGGGAAGGGAATCTCAACGCAATTCTCGGTGTAATTGACCCCCTCTCCTCTCTTCTTTGTGGCCAGCCCGTGTTTTCCTCGTTCCCATCCTCTTCTTTCTCTCTCTCCTCTCAGGATCTCTCTCTTCCTCCAAAATCCCCAAGAAGAAATCTCTAAACTCGAGTTTATCCGGTCAAATCTCTTGGTCTCATCTTGATCTTCCAATCCAAGTCATTATGCCGTGGACTAAGAATTTGCCACCTCCTCCTCGTGGCGGCGGAGTAACTCAAAAATCAACCCGTGGTAGAGGTGTTCCTGTGGCTCATGACAGTGACAATGATGACTCCCAGACTATTGCTGCACGTCTCAAAGAGATTTCAAGAAAGAGTCAAGTGGAACTTGGTGGGAGTTCTAGGAGAGATAAAAGAAAAAGTGTAGCTTCGGAATCAAGTGAAGATGATGATGAAATGGATGTGGATTTTGAGGAAGAAGATGATAGTGAAAATGAGGAGTCCGAAGAGGGAGAGAACTTTGATGATTTTCAGCCAACCATGGATCTAAGGAAGATAAAAGGGGAGAAATATGCATCATTTCGTCAAGCTAACCAATATTTGCTCCATCGCAGTGCTACCTTGGATATCATGAGATCTATCTCAATAAAGATTTTACAGATCATAAATGGGTTAGTTGGGAGCACATAAGAAATATTCCTCTATTTTTTGGAGTGCCTGAGCTTTTTCATGGAGCAAATCAATCAGCATGAGATGTGACTATAATGAAGATGTGATCCGCCAATTCTATACAACTCTCCATGTTTCTGCTTCATTTGATGGGATCACTTGGATGATAGATACTGCAGTACACACCGCTTCTATACACTCCTTTCACAGTGGTCAGCACAGAATTCATAATGATTCAGTTCTACCTCTTCCAGAACAATACAGTTTTTATAACCCAGCAGCTCGAGTTAAGAGGCCCGGTAAGATGACTCATCTCCTCCCCACAGCTAGCGTCATAAATAGGATTGTGCGAGTTACCATTCATCCTTAAAGTGATAATTTCGATGAAATTAGAGGCTATGCATGGAATATTATGAGTAAAATCATGAAGAAAGAAAGATTTTATGTGGTGGATTTTATTCTTCGTGAGATGCACTCTTCTTCTTGTGATCGAGGAAAAAGAATATACTTTTCTCCCTATATCATGATGATTATAAAATGGGTGGTGGGCTTTCGTGGTGGTTGTGGAGGAGTTCACAAGCCTTATAAGCCACGAGAGGCTAGACCTCAGAGTCAGAGGGGTCAGTCTTCTCAGTCGTCTCAGCCACCGGATGTAAGGGGAGAAGAGACTCAAACTCATTCATCGCAGATGTATTCTAGACTAGGTCATGAGAATTTTGATATGTTACATTCTGTTATGATGAGTAGCTTTGCGAGTCTCCATTCTGACATGAACAATTTTTCTCGTGTCAATGAATATCAATCTCAAACTCGTCAAGTTGTTGAGGAGGTTCGCGGACGTATGGACTACATTGATACTTCCATTACTGAGCTTCGAACTTCCTTCGACGAGTATCGCTCCCAGCAGGCTCCTGTCTCCTTCCGTCGCTATGGGGCTCGTCGTTCTCCTCCTCCTCCTCCACCGCCTTCGTCTTAAGATTGCGTGGTTGCTTCCTTTTGGTCTTTGATGACAAAGGGGGAGAAGTGACGAAGTGAAGATCAAGTTTCTTTGGAGTATTAGCTTAAGTTATTATTACTTTATGTGAACCTTGTTGCTATCTTTTGGTTGGTTGTGGTTGAACTACTATCCTTATGATTTTTGGATGTTTATGGTTATCATGGATGCTTAATAATTATGGTTTCATGTTATTCGTGTTCATTTTCTCATATTCATTGCCTATCCTCGGATTCAATATTTAAAGGGAAACTCCGTTAAAATTTCTCAAAAATCTCAAATGTGCAAATAACAATGAATCATCCATATGCCCATATTTAGGGGGAGTTTTTCAGTTAAATATTGTTGTTTTGATGATATTTTGTGACTTCCACACTCTTCATCTTTAAAAGCAAAATATTGTCAAAACAAAGATCTTGAGTATCAACTTGATCTCCTAGTTGCATACTCAAAATTCGAAATCAATTTAATTTTTACATGAGGATTGTCATCAATTACCAAAAAGGGGGAGATTGAAATCATCTAGGCCCCAAATTCGATTTGGTTTTGGAAATTAATGACAATTACGGTTAAAAGTGACTAACATTTTAAATTGAGCTTTTTGAGATTAGGTTGGTCCGATGTTCGACGAACATGAAAGCATGAAATTGGTGAAAAAGGAAAGCAATCATCCAAGACAAGATGGCTAAGGTATAATTTAAGGACTTTCATAGTCTTTTGCCGATCTCGGAGTTTGGTGTAAAAGATCGGATTACTAGAATATACGCCGTACTATTAAGAGGGGTTGCTTGTCGCATGTCTTAGGTTGACAAAGAGTGATAAGGCTCAATTCTTGTGCATTTAGACATTCATATGGATTGCATTATCTTTTGTGAGGAAAAGAAATAGCAATCAAACACCCTCATGTAAATGCATTTGAATTAGAAATTAAAACTTCAAAGAATGCATTTCAGGGCCGGTATGACCGAGCCCCCTCCTGAGGTCCTTCGGTCATACCGGTGAGCGGTATGACTGGACCCTCTCCGGTCATACCGGCCATGTGACCAACGGTCACTTACCGTGCATTAAATGCACAGTATCGACCGTTAGCCTCTGAGGGCTGATCATACCGGCCAAGGGGCGGTATGACCGGCCTCTCAGCATGATTTTGAGCAACTTTTGGGCAACGACTAGTTTTGGTTGGTGGGGGTTATAAATACCCTTCCACTTGCATTCTAGAGCAAGTTTTTGGACCTCATTGATCATCCTTGAACTTTAGATTGCCTCCTACTCATTTGTGTGCATTAAATTCTCATCTTGAGAGAGTTAGAAGAAAATTATGTGGGGCATTAAGTGTTGAACCTCTAGACAATCAATTTGACCTCAAGCAAGTGTCATCACTTTTTACTCTTGGAGGTTGCCGCCTCCTAGACGGCTTCAAGGCGTGTGGGATCGGTGATCTTCTCAAGGAAGCTTGTGAGAAGGCCCGATCGGTTGTGAAGGCAAGGAGCTCGTCTAACCGGAGTGGTGAAGAGCTACCATAAGTTATCGAGGAAGGCTCAAGTGGTTGGAGCCAGCTTGAAATGGTTCAAGTCACCTCAACGTGGAGTAGGGGAGACCGGCAAGTTATAAATTTCAACCACGAGATAAAAATTCTTGTCTCTCATTCTCTTGTGACTTGCTTTTTCATAATTGTGTGTTTACTTTTCAAGTCTATAAATTTGAGTACATTATTTTCAATTAAAATCATTTGTTGAACATACTTTAATTGCTATAGTATCTTGTGATTTTCAGAGAATATAGTTATAATTTGCAATTATTGTCATTTTAGCTTAGAGATTCTATTAATTGCAAATTAGAAGTAAAAATTTTAGAAACCTCCTATTCACCCCTCTCTAGTCGGTTATCCTTGATCCTACAATTCTTTACCCACTTATTTTTTATTTGCATTTTTCCAAGCAATTGACTTAAGCCATATGCGACCATCTCAAGATGAACTCTTAAGTGGATGGTCTCGGTCATACACTATACATTCCAAGTTCATCACACGTGCAATGGGAATCGGTCTTGTGAATGAAAAGTGTTGAATCGAATGTGTTGTAATAGAGTCAATTTTGCTTAAATTTCCATTTTAGCACATTGATTTATGAGCAAATGAAGGACTCAAGTATGAATCAAACTAGTTTCACCTAAGTTGTTGTAGGGACTCTAGAGAACTCCAAAATTTTTCAAATCATGGTATAAACCTCTAGAGAAGAAACCTAGCAAGTAAAAGCAACATGTTTCATCAAGTTTTTCATTTAAAGCTTATTTTTATTTTTAAGCTTAGCAAGATAAATGAACTTGGACATATCGAAGCTAGTGATTTTCTTCATTTGAAGTAGCATGGTGTATAGCACGAAGAAGAAATCAATTGCATAATAGACAAAGCTCATTAAATAGAAAATGCGGTCTATATACAATGCATGAACAGATTCCTAAACTCCCTCTCAACATGTGAATAAATTTTAAGCACAAATCTGGTTCAAGTTGGGTTATTAGCAGAATTAAACTCAAGAAAGATCCAACTGAACTCAATTGAAACTAGAAATACAGAATGAGGTGAGGAAGTGAGAAACTGCAAACTGGATGGCTATTGAGCATAGAAAAGATAGAAGAGACTCACTAGGGCTCAAACTCGCTCTCATCTTCCCCAGTGACTAACATAGGGAAGCTGACTCTAGATCTCACCTAAGGAATGCACACAGACTCTATCTACCCAGGGGCCAACACTTGCTAGACTTATAAGACTATGAGGGAACTCAACATAGAGAGGAGAGAACAGCTAATCATGCATGATAACAACCTAAAGCACAAGATGAGAGGTCCATGCAAAGTATGCCAGAAGTCTAAGTGAAGTGAAACCAACTCAGGAAAGCAAGCCCATAATCACCCGAAAAAAGAAAGGAAATGCTGGAAGAAAATATATAGTACATAATATACAAACCAGCTCCCCCTCACACTAGGCCGTAAGGGCACACGACTCCAAGCTCACTCCTCAGGGCAACAAACCGGGAACTATCCAAAGGCTTGGTAAAGATATCGGCTAACTGGAGGTCACTCTCTACAAACTGAAGTGCGATATCACCATTCTCCACATGGTCTCTAAGGAAGTGATATCTAATATCAATGTGTTTGGTCCGGGAATGCTGCACTGGGTTTTTAGCAATGCAAATAGCAGAAGTGTTGTCACAGAAAAGTGGCACACTCTGTATATCTAACCCAAAGTCTCGCAAGGTCGATCTCATCCAGAGAACTCAGCTACAAAGAATCGGCTGCAAAGAACATACTCGGCCTCGGTGGTGGATGTGCAACCCAGCATCGCTTCCTAGATGACCAAGAAACAAGAGAAGTGCCAATGAATTGGCAAGTGCCAGAAGTGCTCTTCCTATCTATCCTACAGCAAGCAGTAGCTATAGCCTTCCTGAGGTGCAGAAATGGAAACAGGTGGCACCTCAGGTGTAGAGGGGACTGGATCAAATGGAATACCATCATCTTCATCATCCTCATCCTCTACAAAGATGGTCTCTAAAGTGGAAGAAGAGCCTGAAATATCAGGTCTAGCTCCCGGGCTATGTCGGGACTCGAATTTGCAAATCCGGACCCACTGTGTGTACCGCACTAGTCCAGGATCACGCTAGTGCACACAGGCTCAACATAGATGCTATCATAGTCATACACAGCGAAATATAGCATAAACTTCAATGATTAATTATAACTATTGTCTTACATGAATAATGCCTCACAGGGCTTAAATAAAAAGTATCAATGAAAAGCAGCGGAAATAGAATAAACGCAGTTCGCTCCAGCGCCACAGAACAACCGACGAGGCTCGGACCCTAAGCATTCGCATCCAAATAATCCTCCTCCATGAATGGCGTAGATTCCTCTTCTTCTGAAGTAGTTGTTGTTGGGGTGAGTACATAAAGCACTCAACAAGTTGTGCACAATAATGCAAGTCTAATATTCTATATGCTTGGCTTAATCCAAAGGAATGGCTAATAAGGGTATTTTGCAATAAAGCAGCATTTAACAAGAATACAATAAATAGATTGGAAAGCAGTAAAACAAATACAGTAATTAATAAATTCAGTATTTCTGAAATACACCAAGTTCCTAATCCTAAATCAACTTCCACCTTCCATGGCACCTTGCCATCCCAATAGGTTTTTGTTTAACAAAAGTCTAACCCTTAACTGTAATTCCCGAGCATTGCCCAATACCGTGAGCACGGCTATTTGAATAGATTGTACACTCTGCAGAGGTTATGCACTTTACCCACATGATACAACCAAACACCACCAAGGCGAGTGATCGTAACAAAGCCTTTACAATGCTACACCTAGACCCAGTACTGCTCGCTAAGGTTTCAACATCAAGGGTTAAACCACCACAACAGGCCCCCTCTTGCGCCATGTGAGTTAAACCGTAACCGGGACTCACTATTCACCACGACAGTACCGAAATCTAGGTTTCACAAATTATTCAGCTAGACTGTCCCATTCCAGACATGTGGTTGCAAGATGGACTCAGGTCAAAGGCTTGCAAGGTTAAGTCCTTAAGGTGATTAAGGCAAGACTTCCACATACCCCGCCAACCTGGCCCACCTTGGCACACCGCCTTGCCACTTGCCCCAATCTAAAATCATTACCACCCGGGCTTGATTACCAAGCACCACATGCCATCAACATTTCAATCTAGATGTGTGACCTCCTTGCCACGACAACTTGATATCACTGTGTGACGACACATGACACACCAATTCATAAACATTGTTCCATATTCCATTAGTCAAGATTAAGTATCAACATTCGGACACATGTGATGACGTGGCATGGCTAAGCAATCTATGACGGTCTAACTAGCCCATGTTGATTATCAATATTAACCAACTATAATTCCACATCCTAGGGTGACAAATAGATCATGGCATAAAATTGACAAGGTATGATTTAATTCAAATAGGCATATTATCTAATTCCCAGATTAATTGAAATCATTTATACATATAAAATATCATGCATAAAGTTTAAGAGATAAAATAGCAATTTGGTGAAAATTAGGTGCAACATGATCAAAGCACAACTTGCCTTGGAGTAGGTGCTGGTCTTGATCTGAGCCTGGGTCTTGGAGCGACGAATCTTCCTCCGGATCACCGAGCAGTTCAACGTCTACGCGAAACGATGCCAAAATAAAAAATAAACACCAAACCAGAGAGCAAAAAAACTACAAAAATAAAATAAAATTCACCAATAAATAGATCCTGATTTTACAAATTTTTATAAATTTGAATCACTCAAATCCGAGTTAAAATGCAAAAGATATAGCCTTTTGAAGTTTGAATAAATACTGAAAATACAGAAAATAGAATTTCTGATTTTTCTGAATTATTTTTCTACTGGAAAAGATCTTTATTGCGCAACGCTGATGTCAGCCCTAACTCGGACCAATCAGGCGTTGACACGTCGCCTGGTCCATGGACTCGGTCCACGGGACCGCCTCTGGTCCACCGTGGACGTGGCCCACGGCGCCTCGCGCCACGCGCGCTTCGCGCGCGCACATCCGAGCGACGATCCAACGGCTAACGCTCTAACGCACACGCGGTGCGATCTCAACCGAACAAACCTGATCCAACGGCCGACGCTTACCCGAGCCGTTTACTGCTCTTACCGAGACGTGGCGCGATCGCAGCGGTCCGACGAAGATCCAACGGCTGATGAAGCTTCCCGACGAAGATGGCAGCACGGCGGCGGTCTGGCACCGGAGCGGAGGACGACGACCACCCGAACGACGTTCTGGCGTGACTCCGGCGGGATGAAGTGGCTACCCCGATGCGGCTTGACGCGACGAGCCCAGATCCGGAACCGATTCGGCGAACGGCGGCCTGACGGAGACGCAAACTAAAGAAAACGACCGGCGGCGTTACGAAGAACTACGACGAGCTCTACTGCACGGGCGACGGCGACTCGACGGCGAAGACTAGAGCGACTGGAAGCGCAAGGCGATGAGGAACCTCGGGGTGCAGCCCACGCCTTTTATAGCCTCGGCATGCGTGCTAAAACGGCAACCCTAGACAATCCCCGGAGGAGGCGGCGCGCGGCGGCGAAACGGAAACCGGATCGGGGACGACGACTGGCGACCGTCCGATCCAAGATGAGCGGCCACGATTAGATCCGAAGCGATACGATCCGATCCGCTCCTTCCAAATCCAACGGGCGAGATCTAAACTTACCAAAACAACGCGAAGCGATCCCGACCACTTGATCTCGATCCAACGGCTCGCAGCACTAGGGTTACGCGATGAAGCGGACTGCCCGATCTTCATCCAACGGTCACACGCTACGGCGACGGCGGCTGGCCGACGGGCCGACCGCGATGGGTCACAAGACGACAAGGTCGGGCTTGGCCCAAGATCGTTCCAAGATTTTTCAAAAGCTTTTTGATTTAAAATAATTCCCAAAATTAGATTAATCTATCTTAAGTAATTAAAATATCAGGAAAAATCCCAGAAAATTCTCATAAATACTTTGAGACATTCTGAGCTCAAATAAAATATTTTTGGTAAAACTTTATATTAACTTTATCTATATATATTTAGTTTTCACCAAAGGTTCAATATACTTAATTAAAATAAATTCAAATAATTTCTTGAAAAATCCAATAAATTCAGAAAATCACAAAAATGCACGTGAGCGAAATTATAGGTCAAATTTTTTGGATGTTACAAACCTCCCCTTAATGAATCTCGACCCGAGATTCAAGGTCGACTAGGAATAGGTTTGAAATTCGACTTGAGATCCTCTTCACGCTCCCAGTTGCCTCATTCTCGGAATGGTTGCTCCATCGAACCACGCAAAGCGAACCGACTTGGTCCCGGTCTTGCGGTCCATAACATCCAGATTCGATTGGTTGCTCCTTGTAGGTCGATCTTTCGCAATTCAATCTCTCCCAAAGGCGCTCGCTCTACTGCACCAAGACACTTCTTGAGCTGAGACACATGGAACACATCATGCACGCCTGCTAGTGATTGCGGCAATTCCAACTGATAAGCAACCTCCCCTCGACGGCTCAAAATTTTGAATGGTCCAACATATCTTGGGGCAAGCTTTCCTTTAGCGTGGAACCTTTTAACTCCTTTTAGAGGGGTAACCCTAAGATACATGAAATCATCGGGTTCGAAACTCAAATCACGGCGTCGATTATCTGCATAACTTTTTTGTCTTGACTGCGCGATTTTCAACCTGTCTCTTATCATGGCAACTTGTTCTTCAGCTTCCTTAAGAATATTAGGGCCAAATATCATACGCTCCCCTGTCTCATTCCAATTCAGTAGGGTACGACAGGCACGACCATATAAAGCTTCGAATGGCGACATCTGCAAACTAGCCTGGTAACTGTTGTTATAACTGAACTCTGCATATGGCAAACATTTATCCCATGATGTAGTATAGGCTAATGCACAAGCCCTTAACATATCCTCCAGAATTTGATTTACCCTTTCTGTTTGACCATCGACCACGGGTGATATGTCTTTGAAGTTCAAACGCGTTCCCATGGCTTCATGCAATTTATCCCAAAATCTCGAGGTGAACTGGGTACCTCATTCGACACTATTTTCTTTGGTACCCCATGCAAACACACAATTACGCTATGTATAGTTCTGCTAACCGGTCTCCTGAGTAAGTTGTCTTGACTGGAATGAAGTGAGCAACTTTGGTCAGTCGATCCACGATAACCCATATAGAATCATACCCACTTTGGGTTCTTGACAACCCGGTGATGAAATCCATACCGATTTCTTCCCATTTCCATTCTGGAACTTTTAACGGTTGTAGTAATCCTGCAGGTCTCTGGTGTATTGCCTTAACTCTCTGGCATATATCACATAAGGCAACATGCTCAGCGACTTCACGCTTCATATTCGGCCACCAAAACCTCTCCCTTAAGTCCTGGTACATCTTGGCGCTTCCTGGATGGATTGAATACTTGGAATCGTGAGCCTCTTCCAAAATCAACTGCTTAAGCTCTGGTCTGTTTGGCACACAAATACGACCCTTGAACCACATGGTACCCCGGCCATCCATAGTAAAATCTGCCGCTAATCCTTCATCCTTTTTAGCTTTGATTCGATTGATTTTCTCATCATCCTTTTGCCCTTCCCAAATCTGATCTTCAAGCATCGGCCTTACTTCCAAAGCAGCTATAAATCCTTCTGGAACCATTTCCAATTTTAACTTCTGAAACTCCTTACACAACTCCGATTGATCTTCCTGTACCATCACGTTTGCAACATGGTTTTTACGACTCAAGGCATCAGCCACTACATTAGCCTTTCCTGGATGGTAGTGGATTCCCATATTATAATCCTTGATCGCCCAACCATCTCCTTTGCCTCATGTTAAGATCATTTGGGTGAAGATATATTTCAAACTCTTGTGGTCCGTATATATCTCACATCTATTTCCCATGAGATAATGACGCCACAATTTCAAGGCATGCACCACGGCACCAATTCCAAGTCATCGTAGGATAATTCCCTTCATGTGGTCTTAGTCGCCTTGACGCATATCGACCACTTTACCCTCTTCCATCAATACGCATCCAAGACCTGTCTTGACGCATCACAAGATATATCAAAGCTGTTACAACATTAGGCAAAACCAACACCGGGTCTGTTGTCAAACGCTTCTTTAATTCCTCAAAACTCTTATCACAATCAAGGCCCATGAAAATTTCTTTTCCTTTTTCAACAACTGAGTAAGAGGTCTCGTAATCGTCGAAAATCCTTCTATGAACAGGCGATAATATCCTGCCATTCCCAGAAAACTACGGACTTGAGTGACAGACTTTGGTTGCTCCCAATGCAACATTGCCTCCACTTTGCTTGGGTCGACAGCAACTCCTTCTGCAGTCATGACATGACCGAGAAATTCCACCTTTTCCTTCCAAAAGTCGCATTTACTGAATTTAGCATACAGCTGTTGCTCACGCAGCTTTTCCAACACTAGCCTCAGATGATTTGCGTGCTCTGCTTCGGTCTTTGAATATACCAAAATATCATCTATGAACACAACAACAAACTTGTCCAAGTATTCCATGAAAATCTTATTCATCAAGTTCATGAAATATGCTGGCGCATTGGTCAATCCAAAAGACATGACCGTGAACTCATAATGTCCGTATCTTGAAGAAAATGCGGTCTTTGGAACATCTTCCGCCCGAATCTTTAGTTGATGATATCCGGAACGAAGGTCTATCTTGGAGAAAACTCCAGCTCCTCTCAACTGGTCGAACAGATCATCAATCCTTGGCAACGGATACTTATTCTTAATCGTCACTTCATTAAGTGCACGGTAATCAATACACATTCTAAGGCTTCCATCCTTTTTCCTGACAAACAAAACTGGCGCTCCCCATGGCGACGAACTTGGTCTTATAAAACCCTTCTCTAATAACTCGTCGATCTGCTTCTTCATTTCCACCAACTCATCGGTAGACGTCCGATAAGGTCTTTTTGCTATTGGTGCTGTACCAGGTACTAACTCAATGACAAACTCGATGTCACGGTCTGGCGGCATTCCCGGTAGATCCTCTGGAAATACATCTGGATATTCCTCGACCACCGCACGCCATCTATGCCGACGGCTTTCACGCTATTAACAATTAATTGACCTTACGAACCGATGTCGCCAAATTCCACCTTTTCTCCTCTAGGGCTCTCAATGGATACAATCCTTTGACCGCAATCCAATCTTGTCTTATGCTTGGTTAACCAATCCATACCGAGGATAACATCTAAAACTTGGGCATCTAGAATAATCAAGTTCGCTAGGAACTCTACCCCATTAATATTTAGCTTTACCCCCAAACATCCAAGGTTAGATCTTAACTCAGATCCTGGGGCTTGGACTAGCATCACACACTTAAGATTTTTCATGCTCAAACCATTTTCGGATGCAAGAGCTCGAGACAAATGAATGCGAAGCTCTGAATCAAATAATATTTATTGCAGTCTTCGAGTTTACCAAAAACTTACCCAGTACGACGTCTGATGCTTCCTGGGCTCCATCGGCGGTGATGTGGTTGACTCTGCCTCGAATAGTAGCTTGAGGCGTTGCTCCTGCCTGTCCAGCTCCTCGATTTGCTCCCGTCATCGGCGCCTTAGCAGGTGTCGTCCCAAGGTTGAAGCGCACTGGCGTGATACCTCCTTTCTGGGGACATCTGTTGGCATAATGCCCCAGCTCATTGCAACTGTAGCACCTTCTGGCGGCTGACTGCTGCACTCCCCCTTGAGCATTGTTACCTTGGGCCGGTGTCTGATAACTCTGTCCTGGTGGTCGCGGTGCAGGTGTTGCTGGTTTGTTAACAGCTTGCGGTTGGAACTTAGCAAACTGTTGCGGGGTCATCCTCATTCGCAGGTGGTTAGGGCGTCCACCTGGGTTAGTCATCAAGCGCTTGCGATTTTCCCCAAGCTCCCTGCGCTTATCCTCCAGAATCAAAGCCTTGTTTACCAATTCTTGAAAATCTGGAAAAGTGTGGGTAATCAGCCCCACTTGCAGTCCTGAGTTTAATCCCTTCATGAATCGGGACTGCCTAGCCTTGTCCGTCGCTACATCTTCAGGAGCATAGCGAGCTAACTGCATGAATTTGTTCAAGCAATCAGCCATCGGTTGGCCTCCTTGCTTAGGCGCCCTGAATTCTTCCTTTTTCAGGTCCATCATTCCTTCCGCACGTGGTATCGCGAAAGGCCGTTGCGAATTCTTCCCACGTGATTTCCATGGGTGCCTCATGAGTAGCACAGTAGTTCTCCCACCATTCTGCAGCTGTTCCCTCAAGCTGATGAGATGCATAAAGAACCTTCTCATGCCCTTCACATTGCGTGATGTACAACTTCCTCTCAATGGTTCTCACCAATCATCCGCTTCCAAGGGTTGACGTTGCGAGAATGTTGGCGGTCGGGTCCTCATAAAGTCCGACAATTTGGAATAAGGACGAGGTCCGCCGTTATTAATCTGAGCAATGGGTTGTTGATCGCAGCCATATTGGTCATCTCGCGCATCATTGTTTGCATCAAGCGAGTCTGCGCAATGAGAAAAGCTCCCAAGTTCGCATATCCATCCGGCGGTGCTTGTTGCGGTGGTGCTCCTTCGTTGGGATTGTTGCTGGCGCGAGACCACTTCTGAAGCTCCGTTGTTCTTTGCGGGTGTTCACCATCCGCTTGATTGCTTCTTGGGTTAGGAAAGGTAGATGTAGCATAGATAAGATGCAAGAATTTATAAGGCGGGAAACAGGTTAAACCCAACTTAAATAATCTTTATTAATACTTGGTATGGTTGCTTACAATGCCTAAGGGCTTTGCAACACATAACGCACACTCAGCAAACAATTAAGAACCAAACTAAACATGCAACCTTAACGTCTACTAAAAGGTAAAGGCTAACTTAAAGACGCGACTCAACACTTGAGTCTCAACACAATTCTAAGACCGACTCTCACTCATCCGGCCACCCTGGCTGAGACTGATCTGGTGCATACACCGGTGGGTGGGCTGGCATGGGTGCGAACCTATCCTAGTGACCCTCTGCTGGCTCCTCAGGCTCCCACTCACGCTCTTCCGGGTCTTCTTCTTCCTCTTCTTCTTCTTCGGCGACCTCATCCGGCTCCTGGACGACCTGGTCCGCTATCTCCTCGGCTACACCGCAAGGCCTCCTCCAACTCACCGATGACTCGCTGCGGCGTCACGGGTCTTTTGAAGCTCTCGCCCGCCACTCTCGGCGCCTCACACGCTGTCTCCGGCTCTGCGCAGTGTCCTCGGTGATCCTCCCGGCGGTGGCGAACTCAAAGAAGGTGTACCGCAGAGCACACTCCCCTCCACGATCCGCTGACGCTGCACGCCGCCTTGTCGGGTGAAGTCGAAACACGGTGTCGCTGGCTCGTAGGCGTAGTCGTGGCGGATCCGTCGTGAGAGCAAGTCTAGCGACCTCTGAACTCCACCTCGTAAGTGAACCTCCGGCGGTGATGTGGATCGGTCAGTGGTCTCGTCGCACTCTCGGCGAAGATGATCACTGCGTAAGAATCCTCGATGCACACCGTTGACGCCCAGCTTGCTTCCTCGGTAGAGCGGACGATCAAAGCCTCCAATCACTTGAAGAACTCTCCATAGCTCCATGGCGTAGCCACCTGCCTTGACTCAAGGATCGAAGATCGGCATCTATTCAAAATAAAATTTTGAATAAGATCTCCACTCAAACAACAACTAAAATAAGGTAATTTAGCAAGGATGAGAGTAGAGGGATGAGATAAGCCAAGAGTTTCTTATTAGTCAATTTTACCTTTTTCTTTAGAAAATAATTTTGGACACTCCTAAGAGATACCAACTACCTAGGGCCAAGACCTATAGTCAATATGGCTCTGATACCACCTCTGTCGGGACTCGAATTTGCAAATCCGGACCCTCTGTGTGTACCGCACTAGTCCAGGATCACGCTAGTGCACACAGGCTCAACATAGATGCTATCATAGTCATACACAGCGAAATATAGCATAAACTTCAATGATTAATAATAACTATTGTCTTACATGAATAATGCCTCACAGGGCTTAAATAAAAAGTATCAATGAAAAGCAGCGGAAATAGAATAAACGCAGGCGCCCGATTCGCACAGTGCAACTAACGAGGCTCGGACCTAAGCATTCGCATCCAAATAATCCTCCTCCATGAATGGCGTAGATTCCTCTTCTTCTGAAGTAGTTGTTGTTGGGGTGAGTACATAAAGCACTCAACAAGTTGTGCACAATAATGCAAGTCTAATATTCTATATGCTTGGCTTAATCCAAAGGAATGGCTAATAAGGGTATTTTGCAATAAAGCAGCATTTAACAAGAATACAATAAATAGATTGGAAAGCGAAGAAACAAATACAAGAATTAATAAATTCAGATTTCAAATACACCAAGTTCCTAATCCTAAATCAATTTCCACCTTCCATGGCACCTTGCCATCCCAATAGGTTTTTGTTTAACAAAAGTCTAACCCTTAACTGTAATTCCCGAGCATTGCCCAATACCGTGAGCACGGCTATTCGAATAGATTGTACACTCTGCAGAGGTTATGCACTTTACCCACACGATACAACCAAACACCACCAAGGCAAGTGATCGTAACAAAGCCTTTACAATGCTACACCTAGACCCAGTACTGCTCGCTAAGGATTCAACACTGAAGGGTTAGACCACCACAACAGGGCCCCCCTCTTGCGCCATGTGAGTTAAACCGTAACCCAGGACTCACTATTCACCACGACAGTACTGGAATCTAGGTTTCACAAATTATTCAGCTAGGCTGTCCCATTCCAGACAGTGGTTGCAAGAAGGACTCAGATCAAAGGCTTGCAAGGTTAAGTCCTTAAGGTGATTAAGGCAAGACTTCCACATACCCCTGCCAACCCTGGCCCACCTTGCCCCAATCTAAAATCATTACCACCCCAGTTGATTACCAAGAACGACATGTCATCAACATTTCAATCTAGATGTGTGACCTCCTCGCCACGACAACTTGATATCACTGTGTGACGACACATGACACACCAATTCATAAACATTGTTCCATATTCCATTAGTCAAGATTAAGTATCAACATTCGGACACATGTGATGACGTGGCATGGCTAAGCAATCTATGACGGTATAACTAGCCCATGTTGATTATCAATATTAACCAACTATAATTCCACATCCTAAGGTGACAAATAGATCATGGCATAAAATTGACAAGGTATGATTTAATTCAAATAGGCATATTATTTAATTCCCAGATTAATTGAAATCATTTATACATATAAAATATCATGCATAAAGTTTAAGAGATAAAATAGCAATTTGGTGAAAATTAGGTGCAACATGATCAAAGCACAATTTGCCTTGGAGTAGGTGCTGGTCTTGATCTGAGCTTGGATCTTGGAGCGACGAATCTTCCTCCGGATCACCGAGCAGTTCAACGTCTACGCGAAACGATGCCAAAATAGAAAATAAACACCAAACTAGAGAGCAAAAAAACTACAAAAACAAAATAAAATTCACCAATAAATAGATCCTGATTTTACAAATTTTTATAAATTTGAATCACTCAAATCCGAGTAAAAATGCAAAAGATATAGCCTTTTGAAGTTTGAATAAATACTGAAAATACAGAAAATAGAATTTCTGATTTTTCTGAATTATTTTTCTATTGGAAAAGATCTTTATTGCTGTGGCGCCGACGCTACACCGACTCGGACCAATCGAGACGTTGACACGTCGCTGGTCCATGGACTCGGTCCACGGACCGCCTCGTCCACCGTGGGCGTGGCCCACGGCGCCTCGCGCCACGCGCCGACATCGCGGCAAGACATCGATCGGTCCGCGCCTCCGTGCCGATGCTCGACACGCGCGCACATCCAAGCGACGATCCAATGGCTAACGCTCTAACGCACACGCGCGCGATCTCAACCGAACAAACTGATCCAACGGCCGACGCTTACCGAGCCGCCATCGCTCTTACCGAGACGTGGCGCGATCGCAGCGTCCGACGAAGATCCAACGGTGATGAAGCTTCCGGCGAAGATGGCGGACGGCGACGGTCCGCACCGAGCGGAGGGCGACGACCACCCGACGACGTTCGGCGTGACTCGGCGGATGAAGTGGCTACCCGATGCGGCTTGACGCGACGAGCCCGGATCTGAACCGATTCGCGAACGGCGGCTTGACGGAGACGCAAACTAAAGAAAACGACCGCGGCGTTACGAAGAACTACGGCGAGCTCTCATCGCACGGGCGACGGCGACTCGACGGCGAAGACTAGAGCGATCGAAGCGCAAGGCGATGAAGAACCTCGGTGCAGCGGCTCGCCTTTTATAGCCTCGGCATGAGCGCTAAACGGCAACCCTAGACAATCCCGGCGGAGAGGCGCGGGCGGTGAACGGAACCGGATCGGGGCGACGATCGCGGCCGTCCGATCCAAGATGAGCGCCACGATTAGATCCGGCGATACGATCCGATCCGCTCCTTCAAATCCAACAGCGAGATCTAAACTTACAAAACAACGCGGCGTCCCGACCACTTGATCTCGATCCAACGGCTCGCGGACTAGGGTTACGCGATGAAGCGATCGCTCGATCTTCATCCAACGGTCACACGCAGCGGCGCGGCGCGGGCGGGCCGACGGGCACACGCGATGGGCAGCACGACGACGAAGGTCGGGCTTGGCCCAAGATCGTTCCAAGATTTTTCAAAAGCTTTTGATTTAAAATAATTCGAAATTAGATTAATCTATTTTAAGTAATTAAAATATCGGGAAAAATCCTAAAATTCTCATAAATACTTTGAGACATTCGAGCTCAAATAAAATATTTTTGGTAAAACTTTATATTAACTTTATCTATATATATTTAGTTTTCCCCAAAGGTTCAATATACTTAATTAAAATAAATTCAAATAATTTCTTGAAAAATCCAATAAATTCAGAAAATCACAAAAATGCACGTGAGCGAAATTATAGGTCAAATTTTTGGGATGTTACAGGCTAGCCTCATCATAGATCACCTCGCAGGTCTCTAAGATCCTATACGCATCGCAATTATAAACCCTATAGCTATAAGAAGATGTTGAATAACCCAGAAAGATACCATCAGAAGAATGAGACTCAAACTTATCTAGGTTACCGGACTTCAAAACAAAACACTTGCAACCAAACATATGAAAATGAGAAACACTAGGCTTTCGCCCTTACCTCAACTCGTAAGAAGTGCGGTGCAAATGTGCTCTCAAGAATACACGATTTGAAACATGGCAAGCAGTAGCTATAGCATCAGCCCAAAACTTCCTAGGAGTGCTGTACTCGTCTAGCATCGTCTTGGCCATATCTACCAGGGTCCTGTTCTTCCTTTCCACTACGCCATTTTGCTGAGGGATGTAGGGAGAGGAGAACTGATGCTCTAAACCAGACTCCACACAGAAACTCTCAAAATTGGAGTTCTTGAATTCCGTGCCATTGTACTGCGTATAGCTCATAGGGCACTAGGGAGCTCAAAGGACAACCTATGAACCAAACCCCTAAAATATGAAAAAGTCTCATCCTTCGAGGCCATGAAAAACACCCAAGAATACCTCGAAAAATCATCAACAATGACAAGAACATACCACTTCCTACCCGCTGACTGCACTCTAGCTAGACCAACAGTGTCCATATGTAAAAGCTGTCCTGGTGTATCAGTCATCACAACAGTGACTGGGGGATGAGAAACAACAACCATCTTGCCATGTTGGCAAGGAGAGCAAACTAAGTCTTTGACCATTTTGAGTTTGGGCAATCCACGAATGACGTCATGGCTGCTAACTCGGGTTAAATGATCAAATCCAATGTGATCAAGTCACCTATGAAAGAAGGAGAGATCACGGGACTCTAAAACAATCAACACCGAATGGAGTCTGCAGAAGAAACATAAAAATCAGCCCAAAAGACTCTCCCAAATCTAGAAATCCCGCAAACTAACACTCCTGATGAATCGAGGATTCTACAGGCATTACTGTTAAAACTCACCTCAAAAGTGTCATCGATAAGCTAAGAAACAGAAAGCAAGTTATACTGCAGCTTACTCACTAAGGCAACATCTCTAAGAATGAAATTGTCATTAATGCAGATGATACATTTGGCAATGCCTCTACCTGAAGAAGCATCCCAAAAGTGATTAACTCAACACCGGGGGCTCGGACTAGGGAAGAGAACCAATGAGAATCTCCGGTCATATGACGAGAACAACCGGAGTTGACAATCCAAACATCTTCCTTCCCCATCCGACGAACCTGATCAAGTCAAAAGAGTAAGAGATGACTCAGTATTGGGATAGAGTGAAGACTTGAAAACCCACACGATGCCTCAGAGTACCAGCCACAGAAGAAGACTGGACTCGAGTGTCTCGCTAACGCTCAACCCTAACAAGATTAGTAGCAACTCTAATAGATGATCTTGGAGCTGGAACTGGGTTGGCCCGCCATGGTGCAAAAGCCAGACCATCCCAGTAAGGCTGCCTGGATCTCCTACCAGAAAACACCTCGCGTCGCTGATATCTTCCTCGATGGGAAAAATAAGGAATATCAAGAGGACGACGGAAAGATTGACCACGAGCAGCTCCAGGACTAAAACTCAATTGAACAGCATGAAAACCAAGTCCTGAACGCTGCCCAAAAACAGGCAACTCTCAACCAGTCAAGACGCAGTGCGTGCCTTAGAAGCATTCAGAGTCTGGGGATGACTCTAAATACCCCTAAGAGCAACAACACACTCACACCTTGTGATCTTGGCACACCTGAAGCAGAAATCTACCAAGTGTCCATCCTTCTGACAGAAGGTGCATATATACTTCGCCTTGCTAGAGGCAGAAATAGCAGAAGAAGCAACCTTCTGATCAGAGATCCCATGGACAACCCCGGCAGACCTAAAAAAAGTGGTACTCACCCTGGGAGCTACGACGATCTCACCACTCTTGGAGCCACGCATAATGGTGGGAGGATGCGCCCGAGCGTGCTCCAAGTAGTCAAATCCTAGACCTGATTAAATCGATAAATCTTGGATTGGTCTAGAATGAGATTGAGCTTCTTCTTACCTCCTACAAACTTCTCGAGAGTGCTTATAAGATACTCACACTCCCAGAAGAAAGAGGCACATGAAGAGCAGAGAAGAGAAGAAGAACCAGAAAGAGAAATTCTCTCAGCACGTGCATTTTTCTCCCTCAGCACGGCTGCCTCAATCTTGAGGGACTCACAAGAAACGCAAGACGCATTTCTAATCCTATGGGCTTAGTCTTTCAACTTCTTCCTATGTTCGACATGGATTTTATCCAAGTCCCCCTCAATCTCAGCACGTCGCAAGCAACTTTCTTGTGACAATCTAGTAAGTCCTTAGTAAGTTTAGCACACTTGACATTCAAGGTTTCATTGTCAAGTTTTAGTTGCTTACAGCCCTCACATGAGCTGGCTGGGTCCTTAGAAGTATGTAATTCAAGTTCATCGTTTCTAGAAGCAAGCTTCCTAAGGTGACCGCTCATGGTATTAATTTCAGCAAGCAATTTAGGGCAATTTTCACATGAGGGAGTAGAGTGAGCATGAAGAAAACTAGCCTCAACAGGAATAGCATCAACAGAACTAGTGCTAGCATTCTTCAACCTAAGACCATCAAGTTCAGCAAGCACACTATCATGTATGGTCCTTAGGTTCTCTAACTCGTCAAGCAAGGCATCACATAAAGAACAGTCATCAGTGAGTCGGGAGGGAGAAGATTTAAGAGAAGCTAACTCCGAGTCAAGGTACCTACTTCTTTCTCTAGCTCCATACACCTAGCTCTAGCTCTAGCATGAAATTTCCCTAGTTTGCAGAAAGCTCCATTGAGCTGGTCATAGGAGGGTACCTCTTCCGAGTCGCTGTAGAGCTCAGAGTCACTGATGCCGTTGGCGTCTGCCATGAAGCACATTCCGGAGAAGTCATCACCGCCTTTCTTCTCTTGTGGTTCATCCTCACTCTCGTCGCTCTATGTCTCTGTGTCGAAGAGGTTGATGTCATTAAGCGCGGTGAGGACGCGGTGGAAGAGCTTCTTATTCTTAGAGAAGTTGTGGTACTTCTTCTCATGCGTCGGCTCGCGAACTAGAGGCTTTTTGTTGCGGTTCATGTTGTTGTAGTCGTTCTTAGCCGAACAGCCGGTGTCGTTCTTGCCCTTCTCCAGCTTGGAGCAGTTTGCTCGAATGTGGTTGGGGTCACCACACTCGAAGCAGGTGATCATGCCACCTATCTTCCTCTCTCTCACCCTCTTGTATGCATCAGAGAATTTTCGAGCTAAAAGAGCAAGCATATTTTCTAAAAACATTTCCAGTTGGTCATCGCTTAGCTCACAAAGGGTGGATAGGGAGGAACTTTCGAGACCCGATTATGCAAATCCGAACCCTCTGTGTATACCTCACTAGTCCAGGATCACGCTAGTGCACACAGGCTCAACATCAGTAAATATCACAATCATACATAGCGGAAGTATTATGAAAGACATCATATATTAAATATTACTAGTTGTATGACCTCATGGTCAACTTACATGAGCATGCCTCATAAGGCTGAATAACAAATTAAACTGCAGCGGAATGAAAACGTAGACAACCCTTCAGTATACCACAGGCAACTGACAAGGCTTGCACCCTAAACATTCGTCTCTTCCTGGTACTTCTCCTCCAGCATTGATGCATACTTCTCAACTGGTGATGTTGTCGTTGGCAAGGGTGAGTACATAAAGCACTCAACAAGTTGTGCACAAAATGCAATTCTAACATCGCTATATGCAAGGCTTATTACAAAGGATAGACTATCAGGGCTATTTTGCAACAAAGCAGCATTTATGAACAATTACAATAAATAAGTTGTAAAGACTGTAAAACAAATAACAGTAATAGATAGATTCAGCATTTCTCAAGTAAACTAAGTTTTCAATCCTAAGTCAAGTTCCAATCCTTCCACATGGCAATCCCGCCATCCCAACCAAGTTTTCCATTTAATTAAACTGACCCTTAACTGTAATTCCCGAGCATTGCTCAATACCACGAGCACAGCTATTCGAATAGTTTTACACTCTGCAGAGGTTATGCACTTTACCCACACGACATGATCATTTCTTGGTGCCATGCAATTAACACACTTCCTTTGGTGTGTCGGCGGAGAGATCACGATAAAGCCTTTACAATGTTCCATCTAGACCCGGTACTGCTCGCTAAGGATTCAACACTAGTGGGACTGGTTACCACATCTAGGCCCCCCCTCTGGCGCCATGTGAGTCTACCCAAAATATAGGAACTCACTATTCACCACGACAGTACCGAAATCTAGACTTTACAAATTAATCAGCTAGGCTATCCCATTCCAGACATGTGGTTGCATGATTGACTCAGGTCAAAGGCTTGCAAGGTTAAGTCCTTAGAGTGATAAGGGCAAGACATCCACATACATTCTGCCCATCGGGCCCACCTTGGCATACTCGCCCCTTGTCACTTGCCCCAATCTAAGTGATTACACCCAAGTTGATCACCAAGCACCACGTGCCATCAACAAATCAATATCGTTGCGTGACATGACTCACCACTACAACTCAATCTCATTGTGTGACCTCACATGACACACAAGTTCACATTATTGTTCCATATTCCATTAATCAAGATTAATCATTGATGATTCATGTACATATGATGACGTGGCACGGCTAAGCAATCTACAACGGTCTAACCAGCCTGTGTTGATTTCAATATCAACCAACTATAGTGATCCAATCTAGGGTGACAATAGATTATGGTATACAAATGACAAGGTAGGGTATATAGATCAAATTGGTAGATTAACTAATTCCCAATTTAAATTGAAACAATTGTATACTGGAAATACTATGCAATAGAGTAAAACAATATAGCATTTGTATAAACCTGGGTTCAACATGATCAAGCACACCTTGCCTTGGAATAGGTTCTGGTCTTGCTCTGGAACTTGATCTTGAGTTGACGGATCTTCCTCCGAAGCGTCGCACAATTCAACGTCTACGCGTACCGAAGAAGAAAAGCAAATAAATACCAAAACAGTGATAAAATAAACTCCAAAAATTAAATAAAATTCACCATTAAATAGATCTCAATTTTAAAAAAATTTTAGAAATTTGAATCACTCAAATCCGAGTTAAAATGCGAAAGATATAACCTTTTGAAGTTTGAATAAATACTAAAAATACAGAATTTAGAAAATCAGAATTAATAGAATTATTTTTATACTGAAAAATAGAATATATGATGTCATGTTGACGTCAGCACAGAAATTAATTTTGGCTAAAATATTTTTCTGAAGAAAAACCCGATTATGATGTCATGCTGACGCCATTGGACACGTGGCATCACCACAGCCCGACATGTACCGATGGCGCATGGACACGGTCCATGGTTCGGCCTCGGTCCACCGAAGACTCGGCGCACGGTGCCTCGACTGACTCGCGTGACACACGACTGGTCACACGGCGCCGATGCGATCTACACCGCACGATCTAGGTCGAACGGCTACAGATCTAACGCGACGTGGCACTTCTTCAACCGATCATCGTTCATCCAACGGCTCACCTTACCAGTGTAGATAACTGTTGAAGTGGCGACGTGGCTTGATCTCGGATGGACGATGTGGATCCAATGGTCTTTGAGCTCTTCAACGCTGATGGCGGCACGACGACGAGGCCTTCACCGGACTTGGGGACGATGACCACAAAGACGGCGGAAGGAAGGGTCTTCGGCAACGTTTTCACTCGCCAGGACGCGACTCGACACGGCGAACAAGCTGGCAGCCTCGGCGACGGCGGGGACTCAACGAACGGCGAGCAATTAGCGAAAAACAACGACGGAGGCTTCGGCTTACTCCGACGAGCTTTGGGCGCGTTCTACGGTGGCTCTCGTGAAACGGCTCCGACCAAAAGCTGCGGTGCACAAAGGCGAACCTCGGGCGACTATCCATCCCTTTTATAGCCTCGGCAAACGCGCTCAAAAGGAAAACCTAGATCCTACCCAGCGGCGGAGGCGTATCGGCGGTGGATTCCGAGTCCTTCGCGAACACGACGACCCCCAGCCACCCGATCTATTATCAACGGCTAAGATCACTCTCGAGACGATACGATCCGATCCATCCTTTCCAAATCCAACAGGTGCGATCTATTCTTTCCTAAATCGACACGACTTAAACGTCACCGATCGATCTTGATCTGACGGTCAAGGCTTGCTAGGGTTTCCATCCTCATCTTCAAATCACGGCCATCCATTTTGATCCAACGGTTGGCTATCGCGCTTCTAGAAATTGGGCTCTCGGCCGGCAACGCAAAGAGATTGGGCCGCACAGTGCTGGGCCTCGCCTCCTACGCACAGTATTGGGCTCCAGCCCGATACTGTTTATTGGATTCCCGTCGCATTTTTCTTTTAAAATAATTATGGAAAATCCTTTAATTAGTTTTAGGCAATAAATATACCGAGAAAAAACCAAGAAAAATCTCATAAATACTTTGAGACATTTTTAACTAAAATAAAATATTTTTAGCCATACTTTATTTTAACTTTGCATAAATTTAAATGGTTTTCAGCAAAAGACCAATATACTTAATTTAAAGTTAATTCAAATAAATCCAGAAAAATCTAATAAATTTTAGAAAATCATAAAATGCACAAATAACCAAAAAATTATATCTAAGCAAATTTTGGTATGTTACAGAAACCAACAGAAGAATCAGAAGAAGAAGATCCAACGGGATCGGTGACCAAAGCCATCGACTGAGATTTCCTCTTCTGAGAGACGACATCGATCTCATGAGTCTTGAGATGGTAATAAAGCCCGTCAAGAGTCAGAATCGACAAGTCGGTGGTGTCCTTGATGGTGATCATCTTCATCTCCCAAACTCTAAAATTGAGTGCAGTCAAGAAACGGCGAGCGTTATCCGAGTCAGAATATATGCAACCAACTGCTCGAAGATCGCTCAAAATCTTAGTAAAGCGACTGAAACACTCATCCAGACTCTCACCAGCGTGTTGTTCAAACTTGTTGTACTCACGCTTATACTGGTCCTGCCTGACGGTCTTGATTTGACTAGTACCCTCATGGTAAGCATCGAGGGTCACCCAAATCTCGTGAGTGGAATGTAGGTGAGAAATCCTATCATACTCACTACGGCTAAGACCCTGAATGACAATGTTCCTTTCCTTGCCTTAACGTTCGCCTCAACGTCAGCCATATTGCCGACTGTGACGTTTTCATCAGCAGGAACCTCATACGGGAGTTTCACCTTATGCCATATCAGGAAGCCCTGGGCAGTGATGTATGACTCCATCCGTGATTTCCAAAATGGGAAATCCACTCCAGAAAAAATGGGAGGCTTGGTGGAATACTTGTCCATCGCCATGGCTCTTGAGACTGGTCAAGATCTATGGAGGAGCAAAACTGGCTCTGATACCAATTGAAGGACCGAGATGACGAACAGAGGGGGGGTGAATGATCCCAAATTAAAATTCATCCCCCAAAGAAGATCACAAATGCAATTCTTGACCTAAAGAAACCAAGCCAAGATACTTAGGTATCAAATGGAGGCGAAAGAATCAATTTTCACAAATTTCAGCCTGAGGCCAACACTGCCGCCCATGTAGGGGCGGTACTACCGGAGTTACTGTAGCTATAGTAAAAACAGGCAAATGAACATTGATTTCAGCACAAGTTCAAAAAGAAAAATTAAGGAATCTTTTGATCCATTAATCCAAACTCAATGAAACTTTGAAGGAACCTTCCTAAGGATGTTAGGAACCTATTCCAACCTTCGATTGCAAGAATCAACATCAAAGTTATGACCTTTTTCTATTTTAAGAAAGAGTGCTCAAGAACGCGTTCAAGAACAAAAACTTGACTCCTAGCTAGCTCGTGGGTTCTTGATGATCAAGATGATCCTAGATGGCTTTCTACATGTCATAGCAAGTTAGAACACAAGACAAGAACACCCAAAACCCCAATCTTCCAAGATTGATCCCCTCAAGAACAAAAATAGGTTTCTTGCAAGAAAGAGCACAAGACTTGCCTAGATGATTGGGATATGGTTTGAATAAGACTCATCCATCAATCATACATCCTCAGCATAAGATCCAAAAGTATGTAGAAGGAGGGGAAGCAAATCCAAATTGAATAAATGTAAATTGCAAGAATGTAAAGACTTAATTTAAGTGCGGAATGTAAATGAGGAAAGTAAATCCAGAATTGAGAGGAATGGATTAAACTTTTATTTCTGGAAGGGAGGTTTACAAAGCCTCACAACAAAATGGGCAAAGCTCAAAGGAGCACAACAAGCTCAAAACCTTTAAGAAGGGAGGGCACCCCTACCTCTCTATTTATACCTACTCTTGGGTCATCCTTCAACCTTGGATGAGTCCTAAACCCTAAGGCACACCATCAATGACTAGGATTGACCCACTCATACAGCCATGCAAGGGCTAACCCAAAACCCAACAAGCAAATGGGTTTTCTTGCACGGTTTTCAAAGCATACTAACTAGACCCGCTAACTTATCAACTAGACCAAGATCCAATGGCCCTCATTGATCCATGTAGCGCCTAGCTAGCATCTCGTGCATTCCTTGTCTCCATGGCTTGCCACGACTTCATCTCTGATCATCTTCCGACGATCTCCGATTGTTTGAACCTTTGGCGCACCTCGCCTAGTCCTGATCATCCTTCGCCTCACCATGTGTCGACCTTTGTAGTCGACAATAAATTTATGGGGCAGGCGCTAGATCTCAAACTCGAAGGTCACACAAGACAAGGGATTAGACAGGTTCAGGCCCTCGACGGTGGAGGTAATACCCTAATCCTGTGTGCTGGGATTATATGGATCTCTTGGATCTAAGATTGCTCAAAGCGCAATGTGCTCTGGGCGATATACGATGTGTGTTGTGCTCTATAGCTCGATGTCCCTATTATTGTCCGCCCTATCCCTTATATAATGGGGGTGGTGCGGCTTACAGAGTCCCGATCGGTTAAAGGATTCCGATCGGTTACATGATTCTAATCGGTTACAGGATAGATTTTACATCTTTATCTACCCTGTTAACAACTCGAATTACAATCGTTTCTTTTATATCTAAATATATATTCAACTGTCCATAGGATGTACCCCCTTCCGCACGGCAGCATGGCTTGGCACGGGGCTTATCCTCTGGGCCTTCTTTTTGGGCCTATCTTCTCCTCAGGCGATGCTGGGCCGATCATGAAGATACCTGGTTTCATATATTCCACACCATGATCTAGCATCGTCGACCTGCAACCATCAAAAATAAGGAAACACATCACATAGCAATGTCCAAATTGATATGCAATAAATCTCACGTAATTTCAAAATTCAAACTCAACATTCGCTCTATTGACCGGCACTACCGCCTCCTAGGGCCGGTAGTGCCGCTCCCCTAAAGAACCAGCAAACACCCTCTCTAGAATATAAGTACCGCACCTCTCGACCGGTACTGCCACTCAGCCGGCACTACCGCTCCCACATGGCCAGTAGTGCCACTCCTAGCAGACACAACTCAAATTGCATCATTTTGAAAATCCAATTCAAATCAAACTCAAACCAGAGCAAACCAAGCTCAAATTTAGTCAAATACTCATCATCAAAATGGGTAGACCTCCACATGGTCTTTCAGCTTTTCATCAAGTGCGAGAACTCACCAATCGGATGCCATTTACAAAAGTTATGCTCATTATACTTTCGACTGGTACCCGGTGGCCGAATTGGGCTTTAAAATGTAGCACAATTGATCTCTGACTTTGCTTGACGTAGATGTGCATCCTTGCTGATCCAAACCATGGTTTCTAAGTATAAGCATATCACACGCATCAGTTAGTGGATTATTCTCAAAAGTGTAGTTAGATATGCTTAAGAACAACTTTACCTAATAATTGAGTTGACGAGCATGTGCTCTAGTAATTGGTCCTTGTATATCTAGTTGAGGAGTAGTAGGTATGTTTGTATCAGTGTAAGGGATGTCCTCGTCATTACCACTAAATTATATGGTCTTACTTAAGAAATTTAAAAATACAACTAAAAAAATAAAATGTATCATCTACATTTTTAATCATTTACCAGACCAAAGTTATATAAATGTTGCGTCGATTACAATAGATTCTTTATGATGCTGACATCTCTACGGTTAAGTACATAGATGCTGATTGTTTACAAGCATTAAAGAGAGAAGGCAGTGTCCAGCTAGAAGAGTAGGAGTAAGGATGCCACAAGGAAGAAGCATTAGAAGACAATGTGGGCCACTAGGAAGCCATACCATATGGCCAAGACAATCTCTCCCATGCGGTTGGACCAAAGAGGGCTAAAGGGGAGGGGAGGCACAATGGTCATACTCACCATACTACAAGAAAGATGTGCCAATCCACTCGCCCAAAGGTGGGAGGGAGGCCCATGGGCTCAAGTGAGAAGTAAAGCTACTTGATAAAGGTGTAAGGGGGGCAAGTCCCAAGCCTAATTCAGCCAAGACAAGAAAAGAAAGAAAGAAATAAGGCCGAATTGCATTGAAAAAGCAAAAGAGTTCAACTCGGATTGTCAGACCAACCGAAATTAAAAACATCATAATTCTTACATCTAAATTATGATCATAACGTTCTTGGACTCTCTTGAAAGCTACGAAGATTATCTACATACATTTCCATTGCGTTAAGTTATAATTTTACTTCCTTCTATCCTTAATCGAGCCAACAAGCTTCAGCTTACTGGTTGATCGAATTTAGTTTAAAGTTGTAATCTATTTCTATCTCTTGAGTCCAATTTTATTTCTATATATCTTAGAAGGGCTATATAAGCCAATATAGCATGTCTATGTAAGGGGACCACGAATTTATGTTTTTGAGATTGATATAGTAGATTGTTTTGTCGTTATTTTCGGGACCAAGTGTTCTTGCCTCCATTGTGCAAAGTCCCAAATTTTGGATTTTTAATGAATTTATATTACAATTTATAATTTTTTCCAATTTTAGGAAATTTCTAAAATTTATGTGGATTTTAAATAATATTTTTGAATTAAGCCTATAGAAAATAAAATTTAAATCTATCAAATTTTATATAAAATTTTATTAAAAATATTTTATTTGAGTTTTACATGTCTCAAAGTATTTTATGGAATTTGTCTGGATTTTTCTAAGTATTTTTCTATTTATTTGGAGCTAATTGAATTTTGAGAATTGTTTTAATTGGAAAAATCTATGGAAATCTGTAAATGTGGTTTGGGCTGAAACCCATGTTCTAGCCCAATTTTCTTCCGAGCTGTGCAGCCTATTTTCCCATGCCTGGCCTGGTCTTTTCGAGCCCCAATCGGCCCATCAGCCTGCCCAGCCTTCTTGCGCCATGTGCAGTTGACGTGTGGGCCACCTTGTCAAATTCTTCATCTCCCTCTTGGTGTCGGACTATGCACGACGTTGCCTTGTCCGCTGTGAATTCATCTTCGCATTGGCTTCAACTCGAACTCTTATGGCTATATAACGAGAGCACCAGATGCGCCATGACATAACAAACTTGAACCCTATATCAATTCAGGAGGTTCATCGAGATCTGTAGATTTGTCGAAGAGCCGCCACAAGCTTCATCTTGATGACTTGCCGCTGTTTGTGCATCTTGGAGCTCCCAGGTGGTCTCGTTAGCTTCGTCTCGTGTAGATCTAGCTGGTGCGCGCCTTGGTTTCGTCAAAGAGTCACTAGAGCACCGTCGCACTAAAGAGCCAAAGCGTGCCGCTATTTCAAGCTTCGTCGTCGCCGTTCCAGCTCATTGAAGATTGAATTAACCATGTCATCAAGTGCGTGCCGGCGAGACCTTACCAGTGCTATCCTCACGGGTCACCAGTGACGACTATAGGGCCCCGTGCCGCCACCGATGTGGGATGACCCGGTGTTCGATTGGAGCAAGTGGCAAGAGGCTGTATGCCATAGTGGGTCTGTATGACATTGGGTTGATATGTGTGTGAAAGTTTGATGGTTTCTATGAGTGAATAATTTGAAGTCTTGCTTTGGTCAATTACGGACTTAACCCTACAAGTCATTGAACTGGGCTAATCATACAACTACATGTCTATTATGGGCCAAACCTAACTAAGTTATCAAGTCTTGACATGTGATGCCTCAGGTGGTAGACCAAACTATGTGTACGGTCTGGGGAGAGTGTGTGTGGAGCGACCTCACATCTTGAACAATGATTGTTCCTAGTCCAACAATAAGTCACTTCTATTCTTCTGCTATGAGAGGGAAGGAATATCGAGTTTAGGGTTATCAGGAGGGTCTTTGTTTGGATAGAGTTTCTGAAAGATTTTGTTATGATCTTCTTAGTTACACGTTGATGGGTACGTGTAATGACCAACATTATAAGATTGATCATATCTTGTGGTAAAGTGTATAACCTCTGTAGAGTGTAAATCTATTCGGATAGTTGTATCCCTAGTTATGGACAATGCTTGAGAATTTTAGTCAAGGGTTAGACTTTATAAAATGAGAATTGGTAAGGGAGGCTATGCGCCATTGAAAATATTGGAATGTGGATCAGGGTTGTGTGCCAGTTTACTTTGAGAAATACCTTAAAGTTACTTATTACTGCTATTTGTTTTACTGTCATTTCAATCTATTTTATTGTATTCAATTGAATATGTTGTTTTATTGTAAATAAACCATGATAGCCATTCATTTGGAATAAGCTTTGTATATAGTTATATTAGACTCGCATTCTCTTCATAATTTGCTGAGTGCTTTATGTACTCACCCTTGCCATAACAAAATCATCAGTTGAAGAAGAGACTACACCTACCTTGGAGGAGTACTAGGAGGGGGGGGAGTTATTAGGGGTGAACCTTGTCAATTGCCTATGGCATATTGATGTGTTTATCTACGAAGTTTCCATTTTGCTGCTATTTATTTACTAGAGTTTAAGCCCTGTGTGGCATAATAATGTAAAGTTAACCATAAGGTCAATCAACTGTCTTTTATTTAATAATAGTCTTTATTATGTTTCTGTTATATATGATTATGATATTTTATCTATGTTGCCACCGTGTGCACTAGCGTGATCCTGGACTAGTGCAGTATACACAGACGGTCCGGATTTGCATATTCAGTTCTCGACAGATGTGGTATCTGAGCCAGGTTGACTGGTTGTCTCTTTAGGTTCTTCAAAATTATTTTCTAAAGGAAAAACTTAAATTGAAAGAATAATAAGTTCTTGACTTATCTTATTTTTCTACTCCTTACCTTTGTTGAAGTTTTCGCTCTTTCCCTGTTGGTTTAAGCTCAAATCTTATCTGAAGTTGTCTTTAATAGATAAGGATGCTTCAGACCTATGGTGAGCGCACTAGTGGTTAGTTTGCTATAAATACATGAATGGTTAGTTTGCTATGATTATGATTGCTGGATACATGAATGGTTAGTTTGTTGTGAATACATGAATGGTTAGTTTGCTATGAATATTTAATTTGCTATGATTATAATTGCTGGATACATGAATAGTTAGTTTTCTATAAATATTTAGTATGCTATGAATACATGAATGATTAGTTTGCTATGATTATGAATGCTAGATATATGAATGGTTAGTTTGCTATGATTATGATTGCTGGACACATGAATGGTTACTTTGCTTTGAATTGTTAGTTTGCTATGATTATGAATGCTGGATACATGAATGGTTAGTTTGCTATAAATGGTTGGTAAATGTGGATACATGAATGGTTAGTTTGCTATGATTATGATTGCGCAATACTCACTTCATACTATCTGCTATGATAGGGCTGCATGTACTTTCATTTTCTTATGCTGCCAGTTGTATGCTCAATGATGCTATAGGTCTATTGATGAACTAAAACAATTAAAGTAGCAAATGTGTCCTTGAACTATATGGTTGCTTTCTATTAATGCTAGAAAGTATTGATTTTATTTTACTGCCTTTTAGCTTGATCATAATATTCAGTATTCAGTAATTGTAAAAACATGACATGTAATTCTAATAATATGACTTGTTTAAGTAAGTAGTTGCCCATATATTCAATAATTCTAAGAACACGAAGTTGACTTGTAATTCTAATAATCTTAATAACATGACACCCATAAAGTAGAAGAACACTTAGATACTATTCATAGTCTAATTTTGACGGTGCATAATTTAGAAAGGTAAGAGTTCAATATCTTATTTGCTTAGTTAATTGTCTAGTTCAATTTTGATTACATGACCTGGTGTAGTAGAGGTAAGAGATTGTCTCTAGCAACCCTACACTTTGTAGCAAGAGCCTGAAGGTCTAACCTTTAGCAGCTCGACACCTGAGAGCACTCTATCATACAATTACTGATTAATCTATTAAGTAGATATAATTCAATGTCAAGTCGACATAATAATATGAATTTCTTTATCCTTTCGATTATGTTGTTTTGCAAGATTTGAATTTTGCACATTATATTCCAAAAACATCCAGATGTTTAACATATGTCGTGATTCATCATATATATACATTATATGTTCCGGTGACTGCAAATTGCACACATATATAAAATGGAGTCTATAAACAAAATAAACGATATGGAAAAGTTGTTGAATGCTAAACAAAAACTTCAGGTGGAGATAGAATAGTTGAAAGGAAAGTCTAAGTTAACATAAAAGATTTATAAAATGAAACAAAAACTTAAATACATACATGACAAATCGCAAGATATTGATTATCTTAATAAAGCACTCATCATTAAGGAGCGAAGGGCGAATGCAGAGCTGGAAGAAGCCAAAGCTGAGTTTATAGAGGTAATATAAAGCTTTCTAGTACGTAATTCGACGTGGTTATTGATAATATATCAAGACATCCTTTTCACAACAATATGAATGCTTTTTGTAGGGATTAAGAGATATAACTAGAAGTCAACTAGTTATTAGTGTCAAACAAATAGGCATTGTGCCGGAACTGTGTAGCTTTAAGAAGAACCGAAAAGCCTCTAGTGCGGAAGTTGTGGCACAGATGATGGCAGACATAGAAAAGCCCTAAGGTGGCCTTGTCTTGATCTATCAAATAATTAATGTTGTTTCTAAATGAATGCTTGTTGATATTTGTGGTATTATATCTTGTCAATGTATTGATTACTAAAATTTCCTTACTATTTGCTCATCTTGAATTAATCCAAATACTGAATAGTGTCGAGCTTGCTTGTTAGAACCAAAAGTTTTTCTACCTTTCTTAGCAGAACTTACATGATTAGTACCTGTTGTTCGAAATTTTCTTTTCTTTAGATATTTCTGCAATGACATTTACAAGACACAACTAGTTATAGATTTTGTAATTGAATATCAAAACATCCTAGATGCATTGAGGTAATAGTTTGTCTGATGAGAATGGTCTTAAAATATGAACATTTGTAGCACTTTCATCACCTTTCTTATTCTAATGTTGATGGATTCCAAGGCAAAATCCAATTCCATACACAGTTCGTCCTGAAAATTGTCATGCTCTAATTTATCGCTTCCACTTCATCTTTTCCCCAAATGAGAATACCATAGGCAACCTATATTCATTCTGGTCTTGTATAGGAACATAATCACTCTGGATAGGCAACCCATGTTTTAGACAGGATAAGGAACGCTTGGCCTCGCCGTCAACGCTAGCTCCCTTGGAAGGGAAGACCTCACGCAAGCTCTATCTCTAGCGGATGTCTCAATTCAGCCAAGTTCTAAGAAATCTTGGTCGCTCCTCATATTTGAAGACCTTTGCACGAGCTTTGGTTGCTTGCGACAGCCTTGGATCTGGTGTCAGCTGTAGAGTTTCGGATGGTACCATGTAGAAAAAGGGGAAGAGGGTGGAGAGAGAGCTTGGGAAGATGGACTACATAATAAACACAAGAAGATGAGGATGGAAACAAGTGGTTGAAATGGATAGTAGCGATTGGGCCAGATAGTGTGTCTGATACGTGGGCTTTCGTCGGACGTCTGCTAGAGTATTTTCGTTTGCATATAATAAGGAGAAAGAGATGGCTGAGAGGGAGGCCATCCACAGAAAAGAGGTACCAAAGTATGTAGTTTCCGCGCTGTGCAAAAAGAAGTCGAAAAGCAAAAAGAACTCGAAAACTAGGCAGTGTTTGGTACACTTCTAGCTCTACTAGATCCGTAGATCTGGTGGAGCTGGGTATTCATAGATCCACTAGATCCGTGGAGCTGGAGCTGTTGGTATATTAAGAGTGTTTAGATGAGTCATGTTGTTCACATTTTAGACTAAAAATATAAACTTAACTCACTTTATTTTAGCCTACAAGTTTTAGATCTCAGGTGGAGCTGGGATCTAGAGCTCTACCAAATAGGGCCCTAGTCAAGATCTATTGATGCATGCACACAACAAAGAAAGGAAGTGCGTGCATGTATTACATAGCATGCAACCACAGCTGTGCATGCATGCATGCTGCGTGTGGACCGAAAACTTCACTTCTAAACTAAGCAAGAATATGTATTGTCACCTTAGGACATTCTTTCAATCACCATTACTAATTTTTAGCAAGTGTACTTTGACTCCAGAGCAGCTACTAGTGCCAACATAATTGTAATACTTCATCTTCATTTCATATTTTCTCTAGACGAATCAAACTTATCTAAAACATCAACATAGTTTCATAATGAAGCTTTGATGTTGGTGTTTTCGTAATCTTAGGTGGCTAAGGATACCATTTAGGTGGCTGAGGTGAGCCAAGCTATCTTATCATATGTATTGGATACGTGTCAATGAAGTATCGAAACTGTGTTGAATATTAAATTTTTTTATTTTGACTGTAAAATTGGCAAATACATGATCAATACGTGTCAAGTGTCGTGTCGATGTCATATCCGTGTCAGACACCGATACGACACCAAACCAACGTTTAGGTGCCAAAGAATTCTCCACCCTCCCCGTCTCGAAAAATTGGAACACCAACATTGATAGGTACGGTGGCCCGATCTTTCGACAGGTAGTAGTAAGTCGATTAGTGGAGAACTCGACGTTGACGATCCGGCTTCCAATCAGAACTGATTCGAACCCTACAATCGCTACACCATAGCTCCTTTGGTTATCAACCACGCACAAACACGGTTGACCTCGCCAAGAAGGCTAATCCCTGCATGCGAATCGAGAACACAAGAAAGAACGTAGAAGATGCAATCTGAAATTGCGAATAATATTAAGCACACGAGTTGAGGTTCTACAAACCGATGAACGGCGAAAAACTGATAAAGTGTCTAGTTGTAATATAAGCAAAACCCATCTATTCTAGCGACGGCTACTGAATATATATGAGGAAGATGGTAAGGGAGGCGGGCAAGGGGGTGGCCGTGAAACCCTAGGACCATACAAGGCCTTTGGGCCCAAGTAGAGGTGGCACAGCACGTGACAGATTCTGTTCATCATATTGATTTGATGATTCCTGTCGATCCAGGAAGAGTTTGGATGCGAAACCACTTCCGTTGGAAAGATCTCGTCGTGGGCTTCTCCGTAGAGTCCAAGAATGGCTCAAACGGACTCCGTATGACCTAGATATGGTTATTTTTATTTGGACTGCTCCCGGGGGCCGAACTGGACTCGTGAACGAATTGGGCTTAATCTTGGGGTGGGCTTGGAGCATCAGAAGTTGTTGGGCCCTTGTCTTGCCTTGAGATAGAAGCATGGCTTGCTGGGCTAGTATGGTCTCATCATCCTCCCCTTCTTGATTTTGAGTCGTCCTCGACTCAAGCTCATTGCCCTGCAAAAGGTTAGTAACAAGATGCGGCAAAGAAACCAACATTTTCCTTGGTTGTTGACAGTGTGGCACATTAAAAGAAGATTTCAAAATGGTACAAATATAAACTCGATGCTCCATGTACTTTCCTTTATCATTATGTTTGCCAATAGCATGAAAACTAACATTGGATGACCATGAGAAATTAGCCAACATAGAAAATCTCTCCTCTAAACAATTGAGATCACATATGACATCAAATTCAATATAACCCAAAGTATTCAAGGAAGACAATAGTTTGATCTCATCCTTTTCATTAGCAAGGTGAATAACATGTTTATTTTCAGCACACGTGTTTAGATCAGAAATAAAACTGACATGTTCATCACTAGCTGAGGCATGGATATAAATGAGACATTATCACACAACACTTCTTTATCACTAGGGACAGCAAGACAATCATATTGTGACAAAGGTGATTTAGTTTGAGTGTCCACTAACTGCTGTTCTAGCATAGCACCAGTAGTGGCCAAATTTAGCAAATCAACAGAACTCTCTCCTCGTGTGAAAATAGCACCTATGTCGTTACCTTTGTTTTCAATCTCTGCCGATTTAGGCATATCATGATCTGTACATTCTTGAGGCATGCATAGGATATCAAGTATCTCCTGCTTCTCCTTCTCTTGCGTGCTTTCCTTCTCGTTCTTGTTCTCAATGTCCTGTGAGAAGTTACTAGCAAGTGGAAACTCGACAAGATGCCATTCTTCCAAAGAAAATTCTTCACTTTGGCAATTATAGACATTAATTTCAGCAAGATGTCTTTCATGTTCAATTTGATTTTCAATCTCACAAGCAAGATTAAATAAACTAGAGAGAGAACTATATTCCTTATCAACAAGAATACCCTGAATTTTTATATCAAGTCCATTTAAGAATTTTATTTCCTTAGCTTCTTCAGATTCATCTAAACCACAACACAACAACAAAGTTTCTAATTCCTTGTAATATGACTTGACAGTTTTATCACATTGTTGTAGGCATTGCAATTCATAAAGTAACTTTTTAGAATGATAAGCAGGAACAAATTCATCTCTCATAAGTTGTTTCATATGTTTCCATGTTTGTGGTACTGGCTTATAAGTACAAAAATCGTTCCACCAAATTGATGCACAGAGAGTTAAAGCACTAGCGGCAACTTTAATTTTTTGTTTATTACAGAGGTTACATTGCGAAAGAATTTTATCTACCTCTATTTCCCAATCAATATAAGCATCAAGACCAAATCTGTTATAAGAAGGAAGAACTGGAAAATTCTTACCTTTACTAGCAGAAGGAGATGGACTAAAGTTTGGTTGGTGCTTATGCTCTTTTCTGTCAAGTGCATTCTCCATGTTTTGACTTTGCTTGTTCATAGTCTCATTCATCTCTCAAAGCATCTCTCGGAGCTTGTTATGAAGAATACACTGGTTACTGTCCTGATCCTTCGGTACCCCTGCCTTTGCTAGTAGAAAACAGAAGAAAGCACAAAGTATTATCCCTATCAACTACTAGGTACTGGACATTGGGATCACAAACTCTCACGAGTCTTACCGAGCTCTTGCAAGGTTCTTACCAAAGCAGCGGGTGGCACAACCGGTGGCTGGTTCGTGATACCGTGAGCGAAGCGATTGCAAAGGAGAACCTGAACTGATAAGAAGTATGTGGAGCTCGGAAGGTAATATTTAGTAGCAAGGAATAAGCAATATCGAAATCAGATTAGCAAGCTGAATAAATGTCCAACGTACTTGTCACAGTTGCTGGCCTAAACGTGTTCCTAGAACTAGTTCAACCTAGCAAGGGATATATCAAAGCACATAGGACTCAAAGGATGCAAGCAATTCTGATTATCTGCTTCTTTTTCCCTCTTTCTGCTTCTTTTCTTCTCTCTGATTTTTTTTCAGTGCGGCTTTTTTTTTGCACTTGCCTTTTGTTTTCCTTTCTTTTAACTCAAAAGTAAAACAAAAATCTCACGTTTTGGAACAAGAGAATATGTTAAACAGATGACCGAAAAATGGGCAAAAATAGCACATGAAACTTGTGGGGCTCGGAACTCGGTCTTAGAGGCCGATTTTGAGGGTCCAAAATTGCACAGGTCTTTTGACATGTGGATTTTTCTGATTTGCATTGTCGTTCTCTTCGAAACAAAAAAAAGTACGCCCTAATCGGAGTTCGTATGCAAAAGTTATGGCTGTTTTACTGAACACTGCGCAATCTAGAATTGTCTGCGACTTCACTTCTTCCTTTCGGTTAGGGCTAACAGTGCAAAATAAGAACTAGGGTAACGGAAAGGGACAACTAGAAACTAATATCACGACCTCAAACCAGCAACAAGACGACGATGATGGACACAAACTCAACAAGCGAAACTAAAAACGAAAATTGCAGAGGCACAAGGGGTTGTAGAACAGTAGAATCGATGATGAACTTTTTGTGGGGCAATTTTTTTGGACTCTAGGTCGATGGCAAAACAAAAGTGGGGATACAAGAATTACCTATCGGGCAACCGAATCTCTGATACCACTCGATGGGAACGGTGGCCCGATCTTCTGACAGGTAGTAGTAAGTCGATTAGTGGAGAACTCGACGTTGACGATCCGGCTTTCAATCAGAACTGATTCGAACCCTACAATCGCTACACCACAGCTCCTTTGGTTATCAACCACGCACAAACACGGTTGACCTTGCCAAGAAGGCTAATCGCTGCATGCGAATCGAGAACACAAGCAAGAACGTAGAAGATGCAATCTGAAATTGCGAATAATATTAAGCACACGAGTTGAGGTTCTACAAACCGATGAACGGCGAAAAACTGACAAAGTGTCTAGTTGTAATCTAAGCAAAACCCATCTATTCTAGCGACGGCTATTGAATATATATGAGGAAGGTGGCAAGGGAGGTGGTCAAGGGGGTGGCCGTGAAACCCTAGGTCGTACAAGGCATTTGGGCCCAAGTGGAGGTGGCGCAGCACCTGACAGATTCTGTTCATCATATTGATTTGATGATTCCCATCGATCCAGAAGGAGTTTGGATGTGAAACAACTTCCGTTGGAAAGCTCTTGTCGTGGGCTTCTCCGTAGAGTCCAAGAATGCCTCAAATGGACTCCGTATGACCTAGATATGGTTATTTTTATTTGGACTACTCCTGGGGGCCGAATTGGACTCGTGAACGAATTGGACTTGATCTTGGGGTGAGCTTGGAGTATCATAAGTTGTTGGGCCCTTGTCTTGCCTTGAGATGGAAGAATGGCTTGCTGGGCCGGCATGGTCTCATCAGACATGTGGGTCTCTTCCGTATGCAAACCATTCTCAAGTAATGCTCTGCTTCTCTTCTCTGCGCTTCTCATTACGCGGCAGCGACGGCGGTAGTTCGTTCAACAACCCTACCACCTTCTTCGATCTAACTAACAAGCCATAGCCCACGACCTCAATACTCTCCTCTCCCCAGTCAATCTGCGCCGCCAACAGCCCTCTCCTTCTCCCTGATCCCAGTTTACGGCGTCCAAAACTCCCTCCTCTTCTTGGATCCAACCACTGATGGATCAAATCCTTTTTCACCTCAATACTGGCCAGTCCATAGCCAAGAGCTCGGACAATAGATCGGCTTTCGTGCTGCCATAGCCACTACCGACCGGCAGACCAATGCACAGAACCACTGCAGTGCCTTCCGTCAACATCCACTGGGTCATCGTCATAGATGGAGGCCTGGAGTTGAGGTCCGCAAACAGTGGCATGAGCGCACGGCCTGACTTCACATGGTCACTGTCCCCTACACCCTTCTTCCTCATGTAGCACACAGTAAGAAGCACCTTTCCAAAGCAAAGGGACACTACTACAGAAAGGTTTATCACAGAGACTACGGAACCGTCATTATAGACGGTTTTTTGAACCATCTGTAACCATGTGTCAGTTATGTTATAGCATATTACAGACGGTTTTCAAATCATCCGTGATATATGACATTATAGACGGTTTTTAATTAGAAACCGTCTGTGGTACAGTAACATCACAAACGGTTCTAATTAGAAACAGTTTGTGATGTTATGATATCACAGATGGTTAACTTGAAACCGTCTGTGATATCATAACATCACTGACGGTTTCTAATTAGAACCGTTTGTGATAAGTTTTTCTACAAATGGATCTTTTTCTGTTTATTGGCTAGCCTCAGAAAATGCTAGCCATGCCCTCTGAAAAAAGCAGATTACATATCATTACAAACATTACATCCATTTCAGCAATCAACTCATATTACATCACAGCGCAAACAGATTACATACAGATTATTGCACGACATATCCATTTGTAGAACCCAGTGAAACCTACACAGGTATGTTGGCATGATCAATTAACAAAACAGAGTTGCGTGCACACTACAAATCAAAGTATAGCAAGTAGTAAAGCAATTACTCTGGGTTGTAGGGTAAAAATATGAACTCTTTATATTTCTGAGCCGCCAAGGCCTCTCTGACGTATTTATCTATAAATAGTAAATCTTTATCCATTGTTTGCTTGGAGACTATGTGTGGGTCCAGGAATCCCACCGGTCGTTTGTTCTATCTCGCTTCACTGATCATGTATATATACGAAAGCATTGAGTTATATATATATGACATATATCGGTATTACACGAATGTAGACTGTGATTGCACACACTTACAATGTCCAGCATCGCAAGAGCACGGCGTCAAGGGCGTCGAGGTTGAAGATGTCAAATAGGTCCTCGAAGTCGGCTGTGAAGAAGCCCCCGATGACTCGTTGAATAGATGCTCAGGCTTGAAGCTAACCGAGATACTCGTTATGCGGTCTTGCACTAGCTTTTTAGCTTGTTCCATGCACCAATTATGCAATCTAACGCAAGCTATAGAAAGGTTCTTCATGCGTTCTCCCGTTATAAAAGGCTCTCCTAGCTAGTATACTCGGGCCAGTAGGGCAATCAGATAGTCCAATTCCTTCGTGATCTACTTCGCTTTGCCCTTGACTTGCTTTCTGCTATAGGGAGTCTTCACGGGAGATGAGTGGGCACCATCCCACTGAATGTCCTTTGATGTATGGGGCACGGGAGCCGATTTGGTGGCCTGCTGAGGTGCAGCAGACTACTCAGGTAGTCGGGGTAGCTCTGGTGATGGAGGACAGGCGTCCAGGGAGATGTCACTGCTGGGCCACTGGATGAAAGTGCGAATAGCGTCCCCTAGTGTCACGATCTCGTCGTTTGAGGGCATCGGTAGCGGAACGATCTTCAAACTATCATGTAAACCATCCACATTAACCTTCATGAATCCCGGTGCCACCAGGGTACCGTGCACCAGCGCCCCCTCAATGGATGGATACGCGAGCCCCGAAGCAGCCAGATGAAGAATGGCACCATGGACAAGTCTCACTTGGAGAGTGCATCGCGTGGCCACCTACATAACGGTACATAATTAGCTAATACGTCCAACATCTATTTGTATGGAGCATTCAAGACATACATATATATATATATATATATATATAAGTAACTTGATGTCACAGATAGAAAATTTGCCATGTTCATCTATGGGAGTGGTGGACGCACAGCTGCTCTTTTTGGTAGTTGGGCTGATTTCGCACATACATCTGGGACTTGTGCTGGCTATCTGTAGTCCTGATTATAGAGCCTTTTCTCGAGGCTTCTTATCTTATTGTTGAATTCTTCGCTTAGTCTTTTCTCAATCTTTTGTACCAGTCGTTCCTCTCGCTCTGCTTTGGTTCTCTTCTTACTCTGGTATTTGCCGAAGTCGTCTGGGAATCCCGTTTTCCAGTGAACAGAAACCCCCATGCCTCGCGTGCGACCAGGGTGTTCCTTGTTTTTCAAGGCTGTGGAGAGTACATTTTTCTCCCTGTCTGGCAAAAAAGTTCCCTCGGAAGATTGTGTACTCAACGCTACCTGCAAGATCCCGATAAGTTATTTCACTTACAAAGTTACAGACTAATTACGTACAAAATTGGTAATCAGATATCTTATTTGGCGTTGGCAGACTTCCTCGTCCTCGGGGTTTATAAAGGCGACGGTGCCGGAAGACGTGGCACTTAACCTCGCTCTCAGCCAGTCTCTGGTGTGCTGGTCAGCGATAGATGCAAATTGTGTGGAGGCCTCCTCATCCTCCCTCTCCCATTGTGCCCTCTTCCCTGCGTACCCAGCGGTGCCAAGTCTGTGGGGGGTGGGTGTTCCTTGCCTACAGGGCCTTGTGGGCTTCACTTTGACGCATGAATTCGTCCGTCGTCTTCGCCTCAACAAAACTTTGCCATACGTCCTCTGTAATAAACCCGTACTTAGAGAAGGGAGTCCTGTCCTTATTGACATATTCCTTAACAAGCGTGCTCTTGAAGTTCTTCCACGCCTTTCCCGCCACTAGAAGTGCATACCGTCGCACTGAGTGCACACAGTCTTCTGGGATCTCAAACGAAGACATGATTTCTGTCATCAAGTCGTCGCGGTTCTTGTCAATCAGTGAATTCCAGGATGTATAGGTGATGGGGATGCGTTTCCGTGCGACTATCCCGCATAATGTTCTAAATGCATTCGCTGCCTTTTTTGGTTCGGTAGGGGCCCCATCCTTTCGATTAACAGCCGTGATGGTATATCAGTCCGTGGGCCTTTTATTTGCTCCTCTTGGACCTCGAGGAGGTTTTCTTTTACCTCCCATACCATGACGATTGCGGCAAAGACGATCGCGAAAACGGGCATTCCGCTCAATAGCTTGATCCATATTGCTGACACTTTCTTCACCTTCGTCATCCTCTATGTCGTCGTCGGGGAATGCTTCTTCATCTCTAGGGGCAGCAAGATTGCCCACCCTTTGACCTCTATTGGGAGGTGCAAGACCTGCAAGTGGAGGCGGCTGCCTCTTAAGGTACTCATTCTTGTGACGAGGTTGGCAATGCTCCGCTCGATTCGCTCCATCCTATGTTCATTGTCTTGAGCAAGCTTGGTGAGATTTGTGTCGATGCCTCTCAACGCGCTTTGATGATCCTCCACGTACTTCATGAGCTCAATTTTTGCAACACATTCGTCTCCATCCGGAATTTCATTATGTGATCCTGTCATTGTTAGTAGAAGACAAGAAGGAAAGAAAAGAAAAACAAGGAGTATATATTCTTCCTATCAACTACTAGGTGGTGGACAAGGGTAAAGATCACTCTCGCTCAAGCTTCTTACCAAGCTCTTGCACGTTTCTTACCCACTGTAAAAGGTGGTGCAATCTGGTAGGCTGGTTCGTGACAACCTGTGACAATGGTGGGGCGTGCGATTGCAAAGTAAACCTACAACTGAATTGGAAGAGAGTGGAGCTCGGAAGGCTATGTATGAGTAGCAAAGGTTATGCAATAGTTCAAATCAGAAATTGCAAAACTGAAAAGTAGTCCCAAGCTAGTCTGTATTGCCAGCCTAAACTCGTCACAGACCTAGTTAAGCAAAGCGAAGCACACAAATATACAAAGGACACAGAGGATTCCAGCAGTTCTGAACTTTTTTTTCAGTGCGGCTTTTGATTTTTTTTTTGCACTTGCCTTTTTCTCTTCTCTCTTCTTTTGGTGTGGCTCTCTTTTTTTTCTTTTTATCTCAAAGGTATACTATCCCTCTCAACTCAAAAAAGGATGGAAAATAACAATCTCACATTTTCAAATGAGATAAAATGTTAAACAGATGACCGAAGGAGGACAAAAAGATGGCACCAAAACTTTCAGGGCCCAAAACTTGGTCTTAGAGGCCGATTTTGAGGGTCACAAAATGGACAAGTCTTTTTACATGTGGATTTTTCAGATGCTTGTCTTCGTCATCTTTGAAACAAAAAAAGTACACTCAAATCGGAGTCCGTATGCAAAAGTTATGACCGTTTTACTGAACGCTGCACCAAACAGGACACCAGTCGGTTTTGAAATATGAAATAATTGTCAAACCAACTTGAAACCCTACAAATCCACTTCTGGGTCCTTCCACAACTCTAGGACTTGGTCTCATGCAGAGGAAATCATAGATTATATCTCTTCTTCTTCTCGGACTCAAATTCTAAAATCGCTCTTGTAACACGAACTAATAATAAACTCTGAACTGATGCTTTAGGATTTCCGCGGCAAACAAACTCGACCACTACAACTAGGATAAGACTCGATCTAGACTCAGCAACATAACGACACGGCGAGGGACAACAATTCAATAAAGCAAAATACGAAAGAAAGTGCAAGGATCAAAGGGGTTTGGAAGCGGAAACAAGGATAGCGACGAACGCAAAAATTTTTGGGGCAAATTTTTTTTGGACGATAGGACGATGGAAAACTAACCAATGGGGAAATACGAATTACCTATCAGGCAACGCAGCTCTGATACCACTTGATGTAATTGGTGGCCCGATCTTCCAATATGTTCAACTTTTGCGGAACGAAGACGTTCACGTTCCAAGGGCTTTCAATCAACAAAGATTGAATCCTTGCAATCGCTACACCCACGCACCTGTCGTTATCAACCGTGCTTACTCCCGGATGACCTAACCACGAAGGTTAATTCTTGCACGTAGTAGAAGAAACGAGCAAGAACGAGAAAGAAAGCAATCTAACAATTCAAAACGATCAAAGTTGAGGTTATCTCTTTCACCAAACCAGATATCGCGACACTACTCCAATGAACAAGTGTTTCACACGCGCGGGGAATAAACTTAGCAAAATAACCTAACCCTAAAAGTAGCGGCGGCTAAGTATATATAAGGGAGAGTTACAAAAAGGTGATCAATCAACGGTTCTAATTCGAAGTCTACAACATCATCAACTTTTCATGTCGATTTGGAGGCCTTCCCGAATGAATCTGGAGGTGGACTTGTATCCAATAGAAAGTTCTTGAAATAATCTTTCCAACGAGTGGTTTCTCAGCCCAAACGGACTTCATATGAGGTAGTTATGGCCTTTTTAGTCCAGCGCTGTCAGGCTGACTCCGAGATGAGTTGTAGTCCAAATTGAGGTGCACGGACAGCATCAATTGGGCTTGTACTTTAGTTGAACGTGGCTTTTAGGTGTTCAAATTGTGTATGACTGTATGAGGTCTCCTTGAGTTAGCATCTCCTCTCCCATGCTCCTAAGTAACAACACATCACAAGGAAAATTATACAGCAGCACATTTTTATTAGAACAAGGGTTATCATCTAAGAACGAGCTCACCTGGTAATTGAGTTGTTTTACTTGAGCTCATGTTATTGGACCAAGAGTTATAGTTGTATCCATAGGAGTGATATCCTCATCATCGGAGATATCACAGACAGTTCTATTTATAAACCATCAGTGATATACGTAGAATCCCTAGGATAATACCTGATATCACGACGGTTTTTGTTTAAAACCATCTGTGATAGCTACAGGAGTCATCACCTAAAACCGTCTGTGATATTGTTGTATATCACTGAAAGTTTATGAAAAGTACCGTCTGTGGTGATGTTATTGACGGTTTTACTATAGAACCGTTAGTGATGTTCCTTATTATAGACGGTTCAAAACCTTCTGTAATAAAGCGTCTAATATAAATATAAACTGTAGTAGTGGGAGGAGGAACACCTTCCAGCTATTCCAGAAAATGCCTAACCCCCAGGCTTCCAGGTTAGCCATGCAATCTTAGCCTGTCATGTTATGGATTCTTTCGTAGTTGTTCCAGTTTACTTGTCTTGGTTTCTCTGCATTCTTTTTTTTAAAAAAAAATCACTAATCAATTGCTTTGCTGTAAGTTCTAAATTGTAGTTGCGTCAATAATTGAACCATGCTTTTATATATTTATAAGAGCTAACTGTTACGATATAAACTCAGGTGTATGTCCACTAAACTGCAGGTGATTGGGTGAAGTTTGTGTTGTAGGTTTACCGAACCGCAGGTGGTTGGGTGATGTTTGTAGAGAATGACGAAAACGGCAAGGTACTTGGCGATTTGGTATAGCTAAAAACTCGGGTTTTTTTTCCAGTTTTAATCAGGATTATGCTACTCCCTCCCATCACAAATAATTATTGTTTTGAACATAAGTACAGTGAAACTTTTTAAATTTTGACTATCAATATCTTTTTAAATATTTTAATTAGATACATAAAAAATCATATATGTAGATTTGTCTCAAAAAATACTTTCGTAACATTATAATTTTATTGGGTTTTATAAATATATTATAATATAAATTAATAGTCCAATATATGTTTAGGAGATCGTGCTAATGTCCAAAACGATAACTAATTGTGACTGAAGGGAGTAATTGTAATCGGAATCATGTGGGTTTTGGTTGAGCCCGTGCATTTTATTGCCCATTCAATGTGGTTTGTGAGAATTCTGACCAAAGCTGTTAGGTTAAATATTTTGATCAAAGCCGTTATGTCTTCGCATGAAACGAGTGATACGAACTAAAGAATAGTCAGATATATGCTGTAGCAGTGAAGCCGAGGACACGGTGGATGTGGAGCACGGCAAAGAAGATTCGACGTAGGCAGTAGCGAAGGTTGGACAAGCATAGTGATGATTATGGGGACTATCTTTCTTTTTAACATGTAGTTGACTCAGCAGCGTTAACTTCAATTCAGCTTCTCATTATTTCTCGGACAAATCAATCTACGCGTAATTGAGCTTAAAGTTTGCTCTTTTACGACTAACGTCAGTGCGAATACTAATGGATGGCATAATATTGGGTCATCCGTGTGCTCATTTGGGGAGTTTGATGGAATTTTTGTCATTTAGGGGCAATTTTACTTCTGTGCTCATGCATTTGTCGTGTTTGGAGCTCAGCTCAAACCGAACATTTTGTTGGCAAGATCCTAGTACCCATGGATAAAACAAAGGTTCTTCTTTGGTTTGCAAGCAATTGGATTGCTTGGGGGATTAGGATGTAGCTAAACTAGAACTAGCTGTTTTATGGACCATATGGTTGATTGGGTTTTGGTTAAATTAGTGATTACAGAGTGCCATCTTGATAGAGTGTGGACAACTCTCAAAGTAACTAATGGCATGATTTGCTCCTCTAAAACATATACCAGTTGGGAGAAGTTATATACCTTTGAGGTTGCTACTAGCTAGGGAACTCAATCCGCATGACAGTATTGCAGATGTTAAGCGATACATAGTCCAAGGAAGTACTGATTAGATTATACGTGGTTATACCACAAGTTCTGTAGTAATTCTTGTATAAAACACCCGTCTCATTTACTGTCATTCTTTTACCATTGGTCCTTCATAGTTGTTTCGAGTTGCTGGGCATGGAAATTGAATACAGAAGCATTCTAAGACTCTGCAATGACTACGATTTCAGTAGAAAATGAAGTTAGCAATGCTTCATTTTTGATCTCAAAGACAAGTACTCATCAACTCTCTCTGAGACAAGTACCATAGGAGTACTCATCAACTCTCTCCAGTCTGCAAGATCAGGTTTTCTAATTAGCTGCTGCCTCAAAGTTACTGTAACCATATAAGTTCGTCTTTTCATTTACAATCTCTTTTTTTTTTAATAACTCAGGCGACTCCATGCAACTTTCAAGTTATGTGATAGAACAGAATTTTGGCAAGGATTTACATGACATGTAAGCTTTGAAATTAATATGTTTTTAGATTGATTATATCATTTGAATACATCAGGGTTCGTATCTATTTTGTTTCAGAAAATTTGATGATGTATGTATTCAGGTTGTAATTCCCTGGTTTCTTAACAAAGATTTTCTAGGTTCAACAAATCAACGACTCGTATGATTGTATCTGCATTATGTATAGCTGAAAATGTGCACCATATGCATGTTCTCCTGTTTAACGAGGGCACCACAAAAAAGGGTAGGTTTGGCATTGCTAGGATGCTTAGCTAGGGGTAGGTTTGGCAGCCTATGTTAAATGATCTTGCTAACCTGTGTACCATCATAATTCACTGCTAGGATGCTTAGCTAGGGGGCAGGTTTGGCAGCCATCGACCTTTTATATTACGGACGGTTCTTTAGAATAACCAAATGTGACATCACAAATATTATAGACGGTTTTTACTAAAAATCATATGTGATATGTGTTTCACAGACGGTTTGAAAATCGTCTGTGATGTGTTGTTATTATCACTGACACATGGTTACAGACGGTTCATAAAATAGTCTGTGATAAGTTTTTAGAACCGTCTCTGATGACTATTTGTGTAGTATTGTGGGGCTGAGGGCAAAGCGCATGATGAGCACAACGACATCATAGGTGTGACATGGGCGTAGCAAGCGGACTTGAGCGGAGAAAATACACGGTTTCAGTGGAGCATGTGATACAGGCGTGATGCGGGCTGTAACGAAGCTTTGCCAAGTGTGATGGCGAAACCAAGGCTATAGTGTAGGCTGAACATGATGACGAAGGTTGTCGCTCTATCGAGGGCCATGCTTCGAATCGTCTGTGATATGTCGTTATTATCACTGACACATGATTACAGATGGTTCAAAAAATCGTCTGTGATAAGTTTTTTAGAACTGTCTCTGATGACTATTTGTGTAGTATTGTGGGGCTGAGGGCAAAGCGCATGATGAGCACAACGGCATTATAAGTGTGACACGGGTGTAGCAAGCGGACTTGAGCGGAGAAAATACACAGTTTCGGTGGAGCATGTGATACAGGCGTGATGCGGGCTGTAACGAAGCTTTGCCAAGTGTGATGGAGAAACCAAGGCTACAGTGTAGGCTGAACACGATGACGAAGGTTCTCGCTCTATCGAGGGCCCTACGAATGTTGATGGTATGGTGCAGGCTGAGTCCAACGAAGATGGCTTGACATAATAGGTTAATATAATATTTTTATAGTCTATTACAATAGCATGTCAGCTAGTTGACATACAATTTGAACTTTAGAGCAAGTACAATATGACCACCTCAACTTACTATTAGTATATACACATCAGCTTTATCATATGTGGAAGAATGAGAAAAGAGGAGAGGAAAGAGAATCAGCTCTTATTTAGTAGCCAGCATCGCACTGAAAAATAGGTGCTATCATCGGCTAAAAATTGGTATTGGAGTCGACGCGAGCGACTGTTAGTGTTGAAACTAGTATTATGCCAATAGCCACAAAGATGAAGTTAGCATTGAATACCTAAATTAAATGTTTTAGTGTTTCTCTAAAGATAACCTTTAGAGATAGTTATTGTACAAGATAACTTTATTACTTACTCTAGATGATATAGATGAGAGATAGAGTAAATAGTAAGTTTTGTTATTATACTTGCTCTAATGAAAAGAGAGTCAAGTGGAAATAGGAAGTCTGAGTCGCGTGCTTTAGAAGGTAACCCGAGTCAGCTTCCTCGTTTTATTGAGAACCTTTAGAAAGCTGAATAAAACCAGAAACGGTTTTCGAGAGGAGTCCTAAACGTTATGGCCTGTCTGCTCGTTATTTTCGGCTGAACCCCATGGGTCTGTATTGTGGCCAGTGTAGATGTAATTTTCGGCAAAGAAAGTATGGCCAGTTGTATTATTATTTTTACATATGGTTCTGAGTCAGATTATAGAGTTCTAGTCGTGTGCGTCGTGAGTTTTTAGGAGGTTTCATCAGATCATCTCAAGTAGTGTCGTTATTTTCGTTGAGAAAAATACAGAAGATGCCATGGTGGGTTTGTGGTGGAAGGTGTGTGTTTGTGAGTCAAGATTGTTCTTGTGCACGCTGATAGCATCATCGTTCTTAGATTGTACCTAGAGTCTTATTTCTTTTAATTCGATCAAATAAGATCGGTTTGCGACTTCTCATACATGGTACCGTGGGGATGTTTGGGAGAGTTGTGCTTCAATTTTAAGTCAAAAGTCTCCCAAATAGCACGGCTGCAAAACAGCTAGGAAGCTAAGTCACAGCAATAGCACCCTAAAAAGCTACAGCCATTAGGAGGAGCTTTTTAGCTGTGATTTCGCTCTACCGTTTCCCACCTAGCTCACTTCGCCTCCTCGCTTGTCTAGGTCAGCCGTTGCCTCCTCGCCATCTCCACGGCCCCATCTCGTTTTCTTCGCACTAAAGCTACAGCTGCAGTAGCCAGTTTGCCAAACAGCATAGCCGTCGGCCGCAGCCACAACCGCCAACTACAGCTGCTTTATAGCCTAGTAAATTAAAAACAACTTTTAGCCCAGCCGCAGATCTCAAAACAGACCCATAGACTACTCACCCATCAACTACCGTTCCTACTAGCTGATCCGTACGAGGCACTCGTCAGCTTCTGTTCACGACTGTGCTGCTTGGCGAGTCACCTTTCAAGTGATCAGCACGACCTACCCCCTTCCCCAAAGAAAAACTCTGTTCTCATGCGTGCTAAAGAGATCATCTGGAGGCCCACCGGCGAGGCATCAACCATCGTGTGTTGACATGGTCTTAGCCTGGAGTCTGTTCGCTTGCTCCTAACACAATCGACTTCGTCTAGAATCTCGAAACGTTTACATGTTTGTTGACATATGTTGCAATGTACTATAAAACTTTGTTGTGCGTCCTGTTGTGTTGTCATGCTCAAAGTTTTAATTTGATTATCTAAAACAGTTCTAGGCTGCTAATCAATTACAACGCGATACTGCAGAGCACTGCCCTTCTCGAATAGAAAACGGAACCAAAAGTAGCATAATTTACATGCATAATCGGAATGACAATTCAGTAAGTTCTGTGCCTTTATTCTTCACCAATCACCGTTCACCAGTACATCTCTTTCTTTCGACGGACTACAGATTGAGTATTACACGCTGTCCAAACGAATGGAAAAATAAGAATGCCACAGTGGCCCAAAACGTCAATACGAACGAGACGGCACTGATCACATCGAGGATAGGGTCCGAGTCATCGGACGCCATTCCCACGCTATCGCTCGATGCCACAGGACCTGAACTGGAATTGCATGATCTACTTCCCGGTGATGCCTTGTGAAGGTTGTTGTTCCCTTTGTAACTGTCCATATCAAATGAGCCGAACTGACCTGTGTCTGGTACACATCCTGACAGGTCGTTGTATGCCACAGAGAACACATCTAATGATGATAACCGAGTTAACTGCCATGGAAAGTGTACGTGAATAGTTGAGAGTTGTTGAGAGTGACAGTGTAAGGATCAAATCCTGACTCTTGGATGTTGGCTTAGGATTGAAGCAGGACATCCAAAGGTGGGAATTGATCCCAGGTCACTATAAATAGAGGGGTAGGGGCAGCCTCCCCTCTTTGAAGGTTCTGAGGTTTTTGCTGCTCATTTGAGCTTTGCCCACTTTGTTGTGAGGCTTTGTAAACCTCCCTTCCAGAAATGAAATGTTCTTCATTTATATTCTTGTTTCATTTCTCTTACGTATTTACATTACGCACTTGAATTCTGTTATATAAATTCCGCATTTACCTTCTTGCGATTTACTTTACGTAATTTGGATTTACCTCATCTCCTTCTACATGCTATTGAGTCTTTGTTGAAATTCATGATTGATGAACTCTTCTCTGGATTCGGTGCTTTCAATCTTTTAGGCAATCCTTACGTTCTTGTTGCAAATTGTAAATCTGTGTGTTCTTAAAGTGCGTAAACGTGTGACTTGCAGTTATTTAGTCTTGATTGGCTTCTGGTTCTTGTTGCCAAGGATGAAGGATTGCTGGATGAATCTCCTATAGATCATATCCCAATCATCTAGTCAATCTACAACCTCTTCTATTCAGTTTTGCAAGAAACCAATTTCTGTGCCTAGTTTTCAGATGGTGTTTCTATTTGTTTGAAGGGTTGTTTCTTCGTGTACTTACTTGCTGTGATTTGTGGAGAGTCATCCAAGGATATTCTGACTATCAACTCCCACCAGCAAGTTACGGGTGAAGTCTGTGTTCGTGACTCTGTTTTTGGTGTTGCATTTGTTAAACTGAAAAGGACGGAACCTTGGTATTAATTCCTTCGATTGTTGATTGAAATAGGTTCCTGACATCCTTTGGGAGGTGCACACCAATTTTCACTGTTTTTGGATCAGCCGATCAAAAGTTACATCGATTTCTGTTTTTGAGATCGTGCTGATTTTTCTTTTCACCCGAGTACTGTTCATCCGACCTCCGAGGTCGGGTACTTTATTCATCTGGTCGAAGTCTTGCTCACCCAATACTATTCACCCGAGTACTGTTCATCCGACCACTTCAGGTCGGGAGTACTGTTCATCCGACCTCTGTAGGTCGGGGGTACTGTTATCCGACCAGAAATACCCGACCAGTGCAGTTTCTTTCTGGTCTTTTGGTGGTTTGAATTTTAGGGGGGGAGTTTATTCGAAAATTTTATTTGGCTCCTATTCACCTTCCCTCTAGTCGCCTTTTTCGATCTTTCAGTTTTTGTTTCAGAACCGATCTTAATTCATATTCGCGGTTGAGTTGCTTGTAATCCCTTGTTCTTGCTGGTTCTTCGATTGCTCGCAGGAACAATGACCTTCGTGGTCAGGTTGGTCGCGCTTCCCGCGAGATCAATAACCTTCAGGAGGGTGGTGTACCGGTCGCTAAGGCGCAACGTCGGGTTCATTGTAGTCGGGCCGCCAACTTCGTCGTCCACCTGATCGACGCTACCTCTTCTCATCGAAAGATCGGGACACCTAGTTCTATCAATTGAAGGACCATGTGGAGGTCTACCTAGATTTGTGATGAGTATTTGACTAAATTTGAGTTTGGATTGCTCTTGTTTGAGTTTGATTTGAATTGGATTTTCAAATGGAAGCAATTGGAGATCTTCTCTATTTTCCCGGTGCTACCGGCCACGGTAGCATGGTGCTACCGGGCGAGCGGTAGCACCAGACCAAATGACCGGTGCAATATTTCAAGAGAGGTTGTATTTCGAGCTTCTGGATGGGCGGTGCTACTGGCCTGAGGGCGTAGCACTGGCCAGAACGAATAAAATTGAATTTCAAAGTGTGGACTTTGATGGATTTCTTGCATATCTTTGTGGGCATTGCTATGTGAGGAGTTTCCTTGTTTTTGATGGTTGCAGGTCGACGATGCCAGATCATGGTGAGGCGAAGGTTGACCGGGACTAGGTGAGGAGCGTCAGAGTTCCAAACGGTCGGGGATCGCCGGAAGATGATCGGAGATGGAGTCGTGGCAAGCTGTGAAGATAAGGAACGGTTGAGATGCTAGCTAGGTGCTGTATGGATCAATGAGGGCCATTGGACCTTGGTCTAGTTGATAGGTTAGCGGGTCTAGTTAGTGTGCTTTGAAAACCGTGCAAGAAAACCCATTATGTGTTGTGGGTTTTGGGTGAGCCCTTGCATGGCTGATTGAGTGAGTTAATTCTAGCCCTTGATGAGTGCTCTAGGGTTTAGAAGCTCATCCAAGGGTGGTAGGTTGCCCAAAGGTAGTATAAACAGAGGGGTAGGGGTAGCCCTCCCTTATTTGAAGGTTTGAGTTGCTCCTTTGAGCTTTGCCCACATCAAGTGAGGCTTTGTAAACCTTCCATCCAAAAAATACAAAAAATTTCTTTATCTTATTGTGAATTTAAATTGCGCATTTATATTATGTCTTTACTTTACGAAATTTAAATTCAGCATTTACTTTCCCGCAATTACATTCTCGCAATTTACTTTCTTGCAATTTGGTTTTGCGTCCCCTCCTTCTAAATGTTGTTGTTCTAAGATGTCTTGAAGGTATTTATATGGTTTTACACTTCTCTTGCACCCTAGGATAGACTAAAGATTAAGTTTTCTATCAAGTTGTCATTCTGTCCTGAACTTGTTCTTCGCGCAGCAGTCAGTCTTTGATTTTTAGAAAAATCTAGAAAACTCCTTTTTGGGTGATTCTTATTGGAAAAGGTGCGTGACTCATATATACATCTCTATAAAAATTTGTGTGTCCCCTGGTTCCACCGTTTGAGCGCTATGAAGTGAAAACCGAGCCTCAAACTTTCTGGTTGAAGTTTCTGACTGTCTGTAATACTTGATTTTTCATGTCTATTATACAAAGCTTTTTAAGTGATTTTTGGTGGACTGTTTCGTGGCTCAACTGCTCACAGGGAAAAAAATTCTCAAGATTTTTAGAGCAACAGAAACTCACTAACCACCAGCTCCAAGTGATGACAATACCTGGAAAATATGGTTTTACTTTTCTAAAAAGAGACTTCGTTGTTTTTAGCTTTATCTCTTTTAGAAAAGAAGTCTTTGAATTGATTCCTTTTTGTTTGGACACTTGACAATCAGGATTGTGATTAAAACATCCCTAACATGATTCATGGTTCTCAACCATGTAATCTAGGGTACAGATAGTTGTCTAGTTGTTCGGGTTTTGGAGGGTGTGCGAATCTGAGAAGCACCAATTTGAATAAAAATCTTTGGGTGTTTCAGATTTTTATTGCGATATTGTTTGGAGTGAGTGGGGAAAAATTTTATTTGGGATCATTCACCCTCACTCTGATTGCCATTTCGGTCTTTCACGTCGTCATATTTTTTTGGCGTAAATACACTTTTGGCACGCCCGGTAGGACACGATGTCTTCTTATGGGCAATCAATTCTACTGTCCGATCTCAACACTGAAACTATAATCGTCCCAACGATGGACGATTTAACACCAGAACAGCAAGGAGATCGAGGATTGAAAGGTCGCTCTCGAGGAGATGATGTTGAGTTTCTATTAGAAAACTCGGCGTGGTGTCACCTAAAAGACCGCATTGCCATCGGTCAATCCCCTCGGCGACACGGGGACTACCGATACATCGGTAAGTCGATACATGCCTGCTCAAGCTGAATTATCTACTATGATTAATCAATATGTGCACCATACTTTGATTAATCAATCATCGGCTCTAGTTACAACTCTTAAACTGATGATAGCTAATAGTGTTAAGACCATAGCTCATGAATTGGTGTTGGCTGGAAGTTTGCTGGATCCAATGCAAGCCCGGCCAAATTACCCGGTTTATTCAGTGGCGCCAAACACGTAGAGTCCAGTAGTGATGGCTGATCCTAAGCCTTCGGCTCTATCTCCTACCATGATGCCAACCCAGCTGACCATAATTTTACCGCGAGATCCTCGTACAAGTGGGATTGTGCATTATCAAACATATATCGATGCTGCCAAGTTGGATGTACTAGCCAACTTACCACCATCGGTATATACTTTGGACTTCAGAGCAAGTACAATAAGACCACCTCAGCTTACTATTAGCATGTACATATCAGCTTTTGTTTTATGTGAAAGAGTGAGAAAAGAGGAAAGAGAAAAGAACTGGCTCTTATTTAGTAGCTAGCATTGCATTGCATTGTAAAATAGGTGTTATCACCAGTTAAAGGCCGGTGTTGGAGCTGGCACGAGCCAATGTTAGTATTGAAGTTAGTGTTTTACCAATAGTCACAAAGATGAAATTAGTGTTGAATATCCAAATTAAATGCTTTAGTATTTTTTCTAGAGATAATCTTTATAGATAGTTATTGTACAAGTTGACTTTATTGTTTACTCTAGATGATATGGATGGAAGATAGAGCAAGTAACGAGCTTTGTTATTATAGTCGCTCTTTGGAAAAAAAGAGTCAAGTGGAAATAGGAAGTGTGCTCTAAAAGGTTACCCGAGTCAGCAAATAGGAAGTCTGAGTGGCGTGCTTTAAAAGGTAACCGGAGTCAGCTTCCTGGTTTTATTGAGAACCTTTTAGAAAGCTGAATAAAACCAAAACCGGTTTTCGAGAGGAGTCCTAATACTAAACGTTATGGGCCTGTGTGCTCGTTATTTTCGGCTGAACCCCCTGGGTCTGTTTGTATTGTGGCCTGTGTGGTTGTATTATTATTTTTACATATGGGTCCGAGTCAGTGGCGGAGCCAGGATTCTTTTAAGCCTCGGGCCGAAAACTAAGCGACAATAACTAACGCCAAATATTACTCACACCATGGTACAACAAAAACACTAGACAAATACACAATTAAAAATTAATTTGAATTCCATGCTTAACATTTCAACAAAATAGATAAAATATGTCAAAACAATATAGCGTAGCGGAGTGGTAGAAAAGTTAATACCTAATTAAGGAAGGTTTGGTGCATCTGAAACTATCATATTTTCATCAATAATAGAACAAGAACCTGAACCTGCAAAAGAGGAAATTACACATGTAAATTAGACGCACAAAACTACGAAGGTAACCATTAAGGCAAATTGCATTAGAAGAATGTAACATACCACTAGCACGAAGACTACGAGGTAGTTGTTGCTTACGAGACCTCATATTTTGAAAACGTTGTAAAATCTTGTTATCTTCAATGCTTGCAAATACATCTCGCTCAATGTAGCATACCATACTATCATTCATCCAATCATCATTCATCTTATTGCGCAACTCAGTTTTGACAATGTTCATAGCTGAGAAAGCTCTCTCTCTGTTGCGGTTGCAACGGGCAAAATCAAGGCCAATTCAATGAGGCGATATACCAATGGAAAAACGTGTGTCTATCGGTGCGAACCATCTTCACAGCAAGATTACCAAGGTCATTACAACTTAAAAATTCTGGATCAGCTCTCACATCAGCAATGAATGTCTCAAGTTGGTCCTTAAGTACTATACAGTCATATTGGGAGAAGTCGGCGTCAAACATCTTAGCTAGTTCAATTAGCTTGTCTTCATCAAAGTTGGCAAAAGAATTCTTTGGATCAAGACAAGCAATACATCTCAATAACTGAGTAGATCTTTCAGCAAAGCGATTGTTTAACTCGACAATAATTTGATCAAGTACCACATTAAATATTTCATTATTGAAATGATGGTAGTAAGTTACCAATTGGCTGCCACGACCCCTCGAGCGGCCCCTAGCTGTTATTGTATCCGACATGTTTGGCACAATGATGTTATGTTGCAGACAAAATGTCTTTACCTCATGAAAGAGCTCATCCCAACCATGTTGCCTTATGTCATTAATTTTTTGCAATGTGGCTCCAACCAATCCTATAGCACGAACAATGTTCTGATCTTTCTTTTGCAAGCAATGTGATGATCATTAGTTTTACCCAATATTCTGATCATAAGATGCAATATAAGCACAAATTCAAAGCTTTCCATTTGTCGCAATAGACAGATCTGAAGCTGTGGTTTTTTGTGTTGTATTTGTTGCATCATCACATACGTTCTCTAATACCTCAAGAACTGCATCCCACATCAGGAGAAGACGACACAAGGTTTTGTGATGTGAACCCCACCGAGTATCCCCAGGTCTTGCAAGATTAGTTTCTTGGTTTTTTCCTCTTCCTGTAAAAATTTCACCGCTCTCTAATCTACTCACAAGATTATCATGGTGTTGTTGGGCCAATTGATCATGTCTCTTGCAAGAAGCATTAACAGTGTTGACAATCAAAGATGTGTAGTTGAAGAAATCCAAGACAGAAGAACAACATTTGGCAACAGAAACAACCACTAATTGCAGCTGATGAGCAAAGCAATGTATGTAAAATGCATATGGATTTTCATCCAATACCCGTCTTTGTAGCCCGTGGAATTCCCCTCTCATGTTTGATGCGCCATCATATCCTTGCCCTCGCAATCTATGGATAGATAAACCATAACGAATAAACATAGCATCCAAAGCTACCTTCAACGAAGCTGATGTTGTGTCATTAACATGCTGAATCCCAAGAAATCTCTCAATCACCTGCCCTTGTTTGTTGACATACCTATATGAAGAAAGAAGTATAGTTTTTTATGAGGGCAAGAAGCATAGTTAAAAATCTATCAAAAAATTCTAAATAGCGCATACTAACCTCAAAATCACAGCCATTTGTTCCTTGATAGATGCATCTCGAGACTCATCAACAAGGACGGCAAATTGTCTATCCCCAATATCATCCACAATGGCTTTACTGGTCTCTCTGCACAAGCTTTGCACAATTGCTTTTGTATTTCTGGCGAAGTCATTAAATGGTTCCTGTGAGCACTATCTAACAATTTTGTAGCATTTTATCCCTTTCTTTATACCATTGCAAAGATCTCTAAAAGTTTCCTCTATTGTTTGATGTAGAAGACTCACATGCCCACGGAAAGCAAGAGCTTGCAATAGAAGAAACCTTACAACACCTAAAATAATAGTAATACTGACCCAAATATTCTTCCTCCTTCTTCTTGCTTGTATCACCACACATGTGTGACACTTTGCCTCGATTTTTAAAATCTTCACAATATTTTCTAGCTCTATTATGAGCACTATCGATTTTACCAACATGTTCATCAAAGGATTGAATTGCATTCTTCCAATAACTAAACCCCGCCTTTGTATATGCATCAAGACTACAAAGTTTTCATGTTTCCATTGCTTAAATAGAAAACAATAAAAGCAAAATGCAAGATCTTTAGCAACACTATATTCCAACCAATCATGCCTTTTGAACCACTCTTCTTGAAAGCTTCTTTTATGATTTCCTATAAATTTCCGTGGAAACGTATGACCTTTTGGTTGGCATGGTCCCGTAGCAAATACTCCTTCTAGCAAATCCCTAATGTCCACATCGAATTCATCAATTGGTCTTGAAGCCCGGGATCGGCAATAATATCTTCCAAATCAAGCACAACACGAGGATTATTTTGTTGGTTATTACTAGCTCCAGCCCTCTTGTTTGAGAAGGGATTGGTTGGACTGACGGAAAATAAGATGATAATGGCTTCGACCTCTTCATCATGTATTTAGCAATTAGCAACGTCACATGAATGATTATGGTTATACACTCCTGTATGCAAATATTAGCAAGTAACTAAGTAAGCAACCATGTAACAAATGTTCATCACAACTAGAAAATCACTATTGAATTGATTCTTAGCATCGATGCATCACAATTCATAGCATAGCATGATCAAAATATTAAAAACAGGATTACTCATTCACCATTACTCATTCAAGAATCACCAAACATTCGGACATTCGGTCATTACTCATTCAAACATTCACCATTCTCATTTCTCAATTCACATGAACACGCCACACTTCATCAGTTCATCATTTATCACTCACCGAGATAGCAGAGTCAGCAGTAGAGCCGGTGAAATTCGACCGGTGGGCGGCGGCGGCCGCGCGGCGGGCGGGGCCGGCTGGGGCGGCGGCGGCGCGACGGACGAGTCATGAAGCAAGCAGCTCAGCTCCAAGAAAGCGGAGCCGCCGAGGCGCAGAGTAGAAGGGGACGACGAGCAAGCGAGCGACGGAGAGAGGAGCGGCGGCGCGGAGCGGGGTGGTCGCTGGTCGCGGGTCGGTGTCGGAGACTCGAGCGCGCCCGAGCGGGCGGCGAAGCGGCAATGCGGCGCGAGATCAAGTCGGAGCGCCGAAGCGGGGCGGAGGAGGAGCAAAGAGCTCGCCGGTCGGTGTCGTGCGCGCAGCCTAAGCGGCGGGGCGGCGGCGCGCGGCGCCGGAAAGCGACGGGGCGGCGGCGCGCGCGAGATCGGTTGCGAGCGGCCGAAGCGGGCGGAGGAGGAGCGGCACGCGTGGTCTCCGGTGTCGGTGTCGGAGCGGCGCCCGAAAGCGGCGGGCGGAGGCGGCGGCGGCCGAAAGCGGCGAGGCGGGCGGGGGCGGCGGCTGCGCTGCGCTGCGCTGCGCCTGCGGAGCGGCGGCGTGAGCACCCGAGTGCGAGTGCACGGGTGGGCGTGCGTGCGGCTTGCGTGCCCTAGGCGCGAGCGCGACTGGGCCGGGCCGGTGACGCCTCGGGCCCAAAATGAACAGTACTAAATTTTTGCACTGTTACATGGGCCAGGCCTCGGGCCCGGGCCCCACTGGCCCGAGGCCCAGCTCCGCCCCTGGTCCGAGTCAGATTGTAGAGTTCCAGTCGTGTGCGTTGTGAGTTTTTAGGAGGTTTCATCAGATCAATCTCAAGTAGTGTCGCGTGCCTGAGGTCCATACAAAGGTCTGGCATTGTATCCGTTAGACTCGTTATTTTCGTTTTGAGAAAAATACAAAAGATGCCACGGTGGGTTTGTGGCGCAAGGTGTGTGTTTGTGAGTTGAGAACAAGATTGTTCTTGTGCACGCTGATAGCATCATGGTTCTTAGATTGTACCGAGAGTCTTGTTTCTTTCAATTCGATCAAATAAGACCGGTTCGCGGCTTCTCATACATGGTACCGTGAAAGATCAGACTACTCACCCATCAACTACCGTTCCTACTAGCTGATCCGTACGAGGCACTCTCAAGTGATCAGCGCGACCTGTTCTCATGCGTGCTAAGAGATCATGTGGAGGCCCACCGGCGAGACATCAACCGTCGTGTGTAACCTGTGTTGACATGGTCTTAGCCTCGTCCCTCGTGTCTGTTCGCTTGCTTCTAACACAATCGACTTCGTCTTGGATCAAAACGGATACATGTTTCTTTACATATGTTGCGATGTACGATAAAACTTTGATGTGCGTCCTGTTGTGTTGTCATGCTCAAAGTTTTATTTGATTCTCTAAAACTGTTCTAGGATATCTAATGAACTTTGGAATCAATGAAAATCCAGAACTTTAGTTCAAAAAACAGGAAGTTAGACTAGCGGCACTTCTGACTTAACCTTTGTGTGAGAAGAGCATAAGGTCATCTGGTCATATATGAAGCATGCATTACTGATTTACTGTAGCTTCCTCACTCCGGTATGGTGCCAAATCTCATCGAGATTTCATAATTTTCTCATTTTTTTCTATCCTCGGGAGACAATTTTACAGAGGGTTGAAAATCACCGAAATTTTAGTTTAAGGTTCCTAAAAAAATGTGGATTTGAAATTTGGTTTTTGATTTTGATCAAAATTTCAGATTTTGAGCATCCCGAGATATAAACGGAAAACGAAATTTGAAACCTGGCTCCTAGGCTGCTAATCAATTACAACGCGATACTGCAGAGCACTGCCCTTCACGAATAGAAAAACGGAACCAAAAGTAGCATAATTTAGATGCATAATCGGAATGACAATTCAGTAAGTTCTGTGCCTTTATTCTTCACCAATCACCGTTCACCAGTACATCTCTTCCTTTCGACGGACTACAGATTGAGTATTACACGCTGTCCAAACGAATGGAAAAATAAGAATGCCACAGTGGCCCAAAACGTCAATACGAACGAGACGGCACTGATCACATCGAGGATAGGGTCCGAGTCATCGGACGCCATTCCCACGCTATCGCTCGATGCCACAGGACCTGAACTGGAATTGCATGATCTACTTCCCGGTGATGCCTTGTGAAGGTTTTTGTTCCCTTTGTAACTGTCCATATCAAATGAGCCGAACTGACCTGTGTCTGGTACACATCCTGACAGGTCGTTGTATGCCACAGAGAACACCTCTAATGATGATAACCGAGTTAACTGCCATGGTATTGGCCCATTTAGCCTATTGTGGGTGTTTGCACCAAAATTTGATAAACTTGGTCAAAATCGGCAATAAAGTCAGAGATACGGAATTAACGGACAGGATGGAAAGGTTTGGAGATATTTTGGTAACTGCCATATTTTAAAACAACCGTCCGAGATAAGGCCGATACGAAACGGACTTGAAGCGTGTTGTATTAGGACACGATCGGCCGTGGGTATAAAAGAAGGACCAAAGCGAACTGCAGAAAGGATCAACACAATACAATCAACCAGTCTTTACTTTTTCTACTTTTCCTGTCGACTAGAGTAGCTTCGTAATTTAGCCTTCGTGTCGATTTTGATCAATAAAGTTGCGCATCGCCGATTGTTGATCTTCGCCAATTACACCCCTGTGTTTGATTTGTTCGATTTTGTTGCGCATCGCCTTCTTCGTAATCGACCGCTTTATCCTCCGATTAGCCTTAATCGGCTAGTTAGACTTATCTGTTACCTTGATCTTGATCGGCTTCAAGTCGATTAGATCTAAGCCGATTGATCGTCACGATCGGCTTTGTGTGGATTTTATATTTTCTACCTTGTCGGTTCTGAGTCAAATCGACCGACACGCTCAACCGGTGTTAAATGCGGTGTCTTCTTGTCGAAACCCTACATCAAGTTTTTGACGCCAACACTCTTGCACACCCGGTGGGACAATGTCTAAGTCGGAAATCGATTCCACCGTCGATCTCAACATTAAGCTATAATCGTCCCAACAATGGACGATTTAACCGCAGAACAACGCCAAGAGATTGAAGATCGGAAAGCGCGTTAGAAGAGATGATGCTAAATTGCTACCAAAAGACTAGACGTGGCGTTACGTAAATCCGCCTGCCGCGATCAATACCTCGGGAGACACAGTGCGCAGAAACGGTAAGTCGATATCTACCCGCTCAGGCCGAATTATCGGCTATGATTAACCAATCTGTGCACCATGCTTTAATAAACCAATCATCGGCTCTGGTAACGACTCTTAAGCCGATGATAGCAAATAGCGTTAAATCTATAGCCCAGGAGTTAGCCTCGTCAGGAAGCCTGCATGACCCACTACAAGCTCTGCCAAATTATCCTGTTTTTTCAGTATCACAAAACACGCAGAGCACACCAGCCGATCCTAAACCATCGGCTATGACCTCACCTCCCACGATGATGCCCACACAACCTACGGTTATATTGCCTAGGGATCCTCGGTCAAGTGGGGTAAGCCATTACCACGCCTATACCGACGCTGCTAAGTATGTTCCATCCATCAGTCTACCACCGTCGGCTCCTTTCTACGCTTTTCCCCAATCGGTTTCACAGCCGATTGGCTCCGAGAGATATCCCCAAGAGTCTACCCTGCTTAGAAACCCAGGTCCACACAGGGTAGTAACATACTCTGAGCCATTTGTCCCAATCTTCGAAACTCAACCTGAGCACAATCAAGACGACCACTGGTCGTGGGCGGTAACGACAAGACAAAGATATTGGCAACCCGAGCTTGCACTCGGGGGGCAGAATGCCGATTATGATCGACATTATCAAGGGCCTGCTATACCAATAGCCGATAATGTTAACTGGGCTGACCAGATCTCCGCCGTTTTGAGGGACCAATTCGGCATACAACCAAAAGGGAAGGTTATCGGCTATAGGAAGCCGTATCCCGATTACATAGATCGCATGCCCTACCCTCATAATTACAGAGTACGGACTTTGTTAAATTCTCGGGATGATTCCATCACCACTCGAGCATGTCGGACGCTTTATCACGCAATGCGGTGAAGCGGCTCAGTCCGACGGGTTGAAAATTAGATTATTTCCGTTGTCTTTGTCCGGGGCAGCGTTTACTTGGTTCACTTGCTTGCCTCCGAATTCGGTCCATTTATGGAACGATTTGGAAAGCCGATTCCATGAATATTTCTTCTCAGGCAGTTTGGAGCTCAGGATTTCAGATCTGAGTTCCGTGCGACAAAAGTTTGGGGAATCGGTAACGGATTATATCAAGAGATTTAGAGAAATCAGGAATCGGTGTTTTAGTGTTACATTGCCTGACAATCAACTAATGGTCCGAGGAAAAACTGATCGACGCTGTGCGGAATAGGAATAATTACCTGTGAGGGATCCATTCAGCCGATCTTGAGTCACAAACCGATTGAAGCAGGATAGTTGTGCTAACAGAGGGCAAAAAGAACAAAAGCCGATTATGAGTATAGCGAGAGCTTGTGCGCGTGAAGAATGACAGAGATGGGGTCCGCATTTTATAGCACGGTGAAAATTTGAAGAGGCGGGAAGTGAATCTCAAAAGGCGCGAGCAGTTAAAACGCACTACCCGCATGTCAAAAAATTACGGCGCGAGTAAAAGCAACAGTTAATGGGTGAAGTTCAAACGTTAGCCAATTGAAAAAGCCGATTATTGATATTTTTGAAAGATGACATGTCATCTCTCAAAAATGGGGGGCATATGTTTGCACCAAAATTTGGTAAACTTGGTCAAAATCGCAATAAAGTCGAGATACTAATTAACGGACAGGATGGAAAGGTTTGGAGATATTTTGGTAACTGCCATATTTTAAAACAACCGTCCGAGATAAGGCCGATACGAAACGGACTTGAAGCGTGTTGTATTAGGACACGATCGGCCGCGGGTATAAAAGAAGGACCAAAGCGAACTGCAGAAAGGATCAACACAATACAATCAACCAGTCTTTACTTTTTCTACTTTTCCTGTCGACTAGGAGTAGCTTCTGTAATTTAGCCTTCGTAATCGATTTTGATCAATAAAGTTGCGCATCGCCGATTGTTGATCTTCGTCAATTACACCCTAGGTTTGATTTGTTCTGATTTTGTTGCGCATCGCCTTCTTCAGAATCGATCTGCCTTTATCCTCTGATTAGCCTTAATCGGCTAGTTAGACTTATCCTGTTACCTTGATCTTGATCGGCTTCAAGCTGATTAGATCTAAGCCGATTGATCGTCACGATCGGCTTTGTGTGGATTTTATATTTTCTACCTTGTCGGTTACAGGTCAAATCGACTGGCACGCTCTGAACCTGATGTTCGTCTGATGTGCTGCTGTCAGAAACCCTACATCAAGTTTTTGACGCCAACAGTGGGACAGGTCCAAGCTTTCGATCTCGCTCATGTTTGCCAAGCTTGCAGGGATTGGGCCGGTAAATAAATTGTTGGACAAATTGAGGGACTTAATATGACTTAAATTTCCTATCTCCCATGGAATCTCACCTGACAGCATGTTTGCAGATAAGTCGATGCCAGACATCAAATTGAAGAAATTGCGTCCGTATGTGTAAAGATTCCCCTTTGTAGCGAAGGTAAAGCTTTGCATGTCATAGCGATTGTCATATTGAAAGTCTATTCCATCAAACTCCCCTCCAAAAAAACCAGGGACGGTTGAGGGCCAAAGAGGTGTGTAATCTCCACGATCTTCAAACGGAATGTCACCAATACATGGTGGTATGGAACCCGAAAGTCTATTGTGCGAAAAGTCAATTATACTGACGTACTGGAGATGACACAGGCTTGAATAGATCTGCCCCTCGAATTTATTCCTGCTTAGCAAAAGTAGACCGACTTCAGAAAGATATTGTAACCATGCAAGGTTGCCTGTGAACTGATTATATCTGAGGTCCAAAGCTGTAATGTAGGAGCAATTGAAAAAAGCATTCGGTGAGCCAGACAGGCAATTTCCAGACATGTTCAGAAAAATGAGTGGTAAGGTAGTGCCGCAGATCGGTAAAGGCCCTGCAAAGCTGTTGTCTGAAAGATCTAACAGGCGAAGAGCTGTTAATTTACAAATTTCTGGATGAATTTTACCCGTTAAACTATTGCTAGCAAGGCTCAAGGCTTCCAGAGAAGAAAGATTCCAAAATGAAGTGTCAAGTTCTCCGGACATCTTGTTATCATGTAAATCCATGATGTAAACATGACCCGACAGATTTCGAGGGAGAGTACCTTCAAATTTGTTGCTGTCTAGGTGTATTTCCGAGAAGGACAAGTTACTAGCCCCACCAAGTATCAGACCCCCAAGGTTGTTGTTGGAGAGTTTCAGTATATTCCACATGGAACAGTCGGTGAACAAGCAAGCTGGCACTTCTCCTGTAAAATTGTTATTTGATAGGTCCATAACTTCCATACTGCCAATGCTACACAGTGATGGTGGTATAACTCCAGATAGAACATTATGAGAAACATCAAGAATCGTCAGATTGGGAAGCACTGAACTGATGTTGGCTGGCAGCTGTCCATCGATATGGTTCATAGATATGTTCACAAGCTGGAGATTAGATCGTTGTAGCCATATTGGATCTATTGATCCAACTGGCAAGTTATTTGAAAGGTCCAGGTAAACAAGTGCCGATTCATTTGCAAACAACCAATGAGGTATGCTTCCCGGCAGGTTACTGTTGGACAAATCAAGAATTTGTAGATGATGCTGCGTGCGTAGGAAATGTGATCCTTTAATGATGCCCTTATCAAGTCTACAGCTAGAGAGCCTTAGTTTTTTTAATTGAAATGGAGGTACCCATCCAGGGAATTCCACCTGAACAACCAAATTTGCATTGCCCGACAGGTCTATGTTTTTGAGCTCGGTGCAGTATCTCAACCAGAAGAAATCAAATTTACCGCTTAGGTTGTTTTTCGAAAGGTCCAAATATTCAAGACGTGGAAGTGCAAATAAGGATGCTGGGCGGCTGCCACTCAATTGATTGGATCTCAAATGCAATTCCCGTAGGTTCACGAGATTTCTGAAAGCTGCAATGTATACATGCTGTATATAGTAAATACAAATAGTACAAACAGAAAAGAGAAAAGCTGTATTCGTTTCATTACCTGTATCCTGATGAGCACCACTTATGTTGTTTCCATCTAGATTCCAAGATGAGTTTATGGGTAAATGTCCTAGGAAGAAGTTTTCTGAAAGGTCCAAGTATTCAAGACGTGGAAGTGCAAATAAGGATGCTGGGAGGCTGCCACCCAATTGATTCGATCCCAAATGCAATTCCCGCAGGTTAACGAGATTTCTGAAAGCTGCCATTATACATGCTGTATATTGGAAATACAAATAGCACAAACAGAAAAGAAAAGCTGTAAGCTGTATTCGTTTCAGTACCTATATCCTGGAGAGTACCATTTATATTGTTTCCATCAAGATTTATGACTTCCAGAGAAACCAGTTTGCTGATTGATCCCGGGATAGTCCCCATCAAACTGTTGTCACTGAGGTTGAGATACTGGAGCTTACTCAATCCTTGAAGACCTGAGTAGTTTTTTGTTTTGAATAAGCTGCTTTTTTTATCAAAGTATTGGGAGAGAAAATAGTCACATGCATGGAACTAGATTTACGTACATACCCTCAAAATTTAGTGGACAAGCACCATTCCCGGAAAGATCAAGTAGCTGAAGCTCGTGAAATGAAGAAAAGGTCGTCAAGCTTAGATTCCAGCATTCATTGATAGAGTAGCTTTCAGTTTCACTACCATTGGTAGAGATTGGTTGGATGATAGAGGAAAGTTCGAGATGCGATATTCGTCGTGTTCTATTGTTGCATCTTATCCTTTCCCACGAGCAGCAATCATCACCCTGTCCCCACGAATTGGGCACCTCGGAGTTTGCGCTCATCAACGAAGTCCTGATATGCATTACGGCCGTCCTCTCCTCCATGAAGCAGCCAAAAGAAACCCAGAACATGGAGCGTAATACGCATAGCACCAGGAACAAGCATCGCCATGAGAAGTAGCAGCTCATCTGAAAGAAAAAGGTTATGACTTCACCTGTGCAGGAACTATGACCGTAGGCTGCAGGGTTGAGAGCACGATGTGCGCTTCAATGTTCTGCTCCTTGCTTTCCTGTGGTGTTTCTTTAGCTACCCTGGATATGTACTAGGCACATGGAGGCTAACTTGACTTGCTAAACACGGTTGGCACCATGGTCAATGCCTGCATGCTTGGACAACGACTTCACCAGCGGCATTGTTGACTTGTTAACGGAGAGTGCAGGCCGAACTGTCAAGGACTGTCATAGAGAGTGCAGGCCCAACTGTCAAGGAAGAAAACCACCAAGCATGGACTACACGTACGCGTAGGACCGAAGACAACGATCCTTGTTACAACTTACAAGTAGCTGCTAAAAATTGGCGTTGCCCTTCTCCTATGTACCCTAGGGTTGCGGTTGATTTTAGGTTTAAGAGAAGAGTAATGAGTGATTTTAAAGCTTTTAGATGAATTATGAATTGGTTGGTACTAAACTCAATACTCGTTGTGGTAATCTGTTATTTTTTGCAGCCCCAGGTCAATTACAGGGAAGTGGAGGTTAGGAATTTGCAAAAATGTTTAGTTGAATGGTTAAGGACAGTTACTTGGACCACGGCTTCACCATTGCTAAAGGGGTACAGATAATGAGTTGACTTGACTTGACTCACCAGATACTACAGTTGACTTGACTCACCAGACACTACAGTTGACTTGGCTCCAGAAGCTCTAGCACTATGGAATTTTTTTTAAATAATACTATTTTTATTCTATTTTACAAAAAATAATATGCCGAAATAAAAAATTACAAAACTACCCACTTGTCGCCGTTTCAAAAGGCGACAGAGAGTCTGTCGCCATTTGAAATGGCGACAAAGAGTCCGTCGCCGATTGAAACAACGACAGACTTTGTGTCGCCATTTGAAATAGCGAAGGACTCTCTGTCGCCATTTGAAACGGCGACAGAGAGGTTTAGCCCATTTTTTTATTCGAATTGCAATGTATGTAAATTATGAGCTGTAGTGTAGTTAATAAAAAGTCAGTATTAGTTGTTGTGATGTTTTACGAGAGGGAGATCAAAGAGAGTGCGAATCTGAGATCAGGGAGATTGATTTTTTAGCTTTTTCGGCAGCCCGTAAAATTTGATGTTTAAATGTAATTTTTAGGAAGAGTAGACCAGATTTGCTCTTTCATATGTGCACTATCATATTCTGGGATAATATTTAATTTACACCTTGCTTTGCATCTAATTTCCACTAGTGCAACAACCCTAAGTATTATAGTCGACAACAACGCATGTTATAAATAGTTCCCACGAAGCACTTAAATTATTTGTTGAACATATATATAAGGGCACATACATCGAAAGTTCAGATAATAAAATAAGCAATAGATAGATTATATTGCAAGGGCATTACAACAGTGACGAAATTGCTTGCCGAACTAACTAACGAAAGCACTGGTTGTCATGGTGGAACAAATGATCGTTCCGCCTATCTGGGTACAGCCGGAATGATGCCCAACATTTTCTGCATATTACATGACCCATGTAAATGTTGCGATTTGTTCTCGGACACCGCTCAATCCCTACTATGAAAGAACTCCATGGTGATCCACAGTGCTCCTAGCTATTGCCGATTGGGTGCCCTATGCCGTACGTCTCGGGTGTATAAGACCGAATTTTTTGGTCTTTTTGATGTGGATTTCTGCCCTCCCACATGGGCATGTCATCCCAATTCCCGGCGTCCCTTATGTTAATACCACCTGGATTCCCGGATGGTCTGCGTAACGCGTCAAGGATTTGTTGCGTGGTGCGGACCTTGGCCGGCTGCTTCCCCTTGTCCCTTCCTCTTCGAGAGGAGGTACCCTCTTGCGCCTCTGGTGTGTTGGCCGTTGGCGGACACTTGCCGAGACGCTTGCTCTGTTTCGGCTCGCACTCCACTGTATGGTGCAGGAGGTGTGTGTTGGGCTTATCGTTGTACAACCGGAAGCGTGCCCTGCAGTCAATGCAGTATGCTCGCGTTGGCCGTTGAATAACACCGTAGGCGCACTCGGTCCGGCTTTTCGGGCGGTAGTAGCACCACGGGAGGGTTGCTCCCCAGCTATCCCATACGGAAGTTTGAGATGTGGTTGGTACGCCTCCGGTCCACCTATTGAAGTAGCCGCACCATTCATCCTCGGCCAAGGGCACCGGTAGAATCTCCGGTCCGCTAGTTCATCGTGGCGGTATCAACCATCGCTCAAGGCCGTGTTCGCAAAAGTCAGGGCTTTCGGGTGGCCCCTGAGGAGGTTTCTCCTTTGACTCGAGCAATTTCACAATTTTCTTTTTGAACTCCTCTGTGCGATGAACTGGTTTAGAATTACTACTTTATGAGTGAAGCATGAGTTCGTTGCATGAAACTCACCGATTGGTTGGCCTCTTGCCCACCGGCCCTGAACTCTAGTCGCTCTAGAACGAGGACGTATCCTGGCGGCCTCTCCCACCGGTTGAAGTTCTCGGGCGAAGCGGGTTCAGCGTCATGGCAGTTGTAGACAAATTCGTAGTCACGTCGTTCTGGGCCATCGATCCATTGGAAGAAGCAACACCGGTCCTTGTGCTGAGAAAAGAAAGAACGATGCATGAAACGGTACTGTTAGCCTGTATTTTATGGATACAAGTAGGTTTACCTGGTAGGGGCGGGCACAACAGTAGTGAGCGCGGGCGACCGTCTCTCCGTGGGTAGATTGAATCATCTTCGCCGGAAGGTTGCAGTCGCATTTGGGTCTGGGCAACTTCGGTAGAACTAGGGCGTGCACGCTACTGGTATCCGGGTATTCGGGGCGGGATGACTTCTGCTTGCTGAAGAGGCGACGGTAGAACGACATCGTGCCCTAATTTGTGTAGATTCAGATGGCATGTATTGCTTGTTTGACGGTGTTGGATGTGTAACCCTAGGTGGGTTTTATAGTGGTGGTGAGTGGTTACTCCGCACGACTACAGCACTTGTCCAGTTTGACGTCCTGGCATCCTCTGTGAAAAGCTGCACGACATGTCACCCATCATCAAAGCTGCACCACCTGTCACCTTCTGCGAAAGGCTGCACGACTTGTCATCATCTGAGAAAAGCCACACGACCTGTCATCACGAACAAAAGTAGGCAGTGAGTGGTCACTTTGAACTGCGCTCGCATGTGTGACAAAGCCTGTGCGAAACAAAGAGAGTCTGTCGCGTGTGGTCAAATCGGCTGAAAAGGTTGAAAGCATTGCGCCCGTGAGTTGTCTAATCGTGCGTGGAAAGCTGCTACAAGGTCGCATATATGTCGAAGGGTGTTTCTGTATATTACTCCATAATTTATCATGTAAACCTGTTATTTTACGGACTCCATGAAAAGCTATAGTGATCATACCGTAATAAAACATAACTTATGTAAACAAAATTCTATAGCTGAATTTGACGTAATATGAGGAAATAAAGCATCATTTTGTGTTCAGTACAAAATATATGAAAGGAAACAATTAGTGGGATAGTCACAAGAGCGTGTTGTCGCATCGCACTGACAAAGTAGCTACGTGTGTGCTGTCCTATCGACGTGAGAAAGGTACTGGTAGCATATTTACAAATATCGCCACGAAAGTAAAAGATTATATATAGCACAAAACTTCATAAATAAAAATAACATATGTGATATTACATGAGCTAAGGAAGTAAAAGACGATATTGTTTACGATACATCATGTGTAAAAGAAACAAACTAGCTAGGGCCCCTGCGCGGTGCAACACCTCGTGTGGTCCTAGGCCTCCTACGACGCTGCACATGTCCAGACGGATATGTGAGCTGGCCAGGGGCCTGTCCATGAGTACTCCTAGGAGGCCGGACCGGGGCTGGCGGAGTAGCGAAGGCGTCCTGTGTCGGCTGAGATGGGCCGGGGGCCGATGGGCCAGGGGCTGATGCGAGCTGCGACGAACCAAGTACCACACCCGCAGACTGCTGATAAGGATCCACAAGAAAATCGAAGTCCTCGCCCCGAAAGTATCAGAGTCCCCGAGGTGCTCGCACTCGGTCGTGGCGGATCGGCGCTGTTGACAAACTTTTCAAGTAAGAACGACACGTTACGTGAACAACAAAATATATGAAAAAAGAGACCACCTGATGTACCTGCGGTCATCGGGACAGACGCCGGTCCGGTACACCGGAGCCCCCAGCAGGTCCGACGACGAGGCGGTCGGGTCCGCTGTGTCGACCTCGCATGCCAGCATTTAACGAGGGGATCGTACCACGTCGTCCGCCCTGGGCCGCCTACACGACGTCAGGTGTACGACACGATAAGTCAAGTCCTGAATATGGCGCAGCACCCCTCGAAGGTCGTCCACTGTGACCCCAATCGTATGGGTGGCACCGACCGTCTGTATCAAAGCCAACGTCGCCTCGTGTGCCTCCCTGGCAAGGTCGCTCTGCGAAAACGAAAAGAGGCTAGTTAGTTGGCATAATTTTCAAGATGTTACATTGAATGACAAATGGAAGGAGTACGAACCGCACGGTGGAAAGCAGAGTCTGGCTGGGTGGGGTACGTGTCGGAAGTGGTCGGATCGTGCCTGGGAGGTGACTCCACGACACGCACAACTCGAACTTGGGTGCGCGTGCTGTACCACTCGATATATGTGTCGTACGTGCCGTGGTCGTAGGGGGCAGTCTCGTCGATCACATCCGTAAGATCCAGTGCCCACTGCTACGCATGAGGTACCATGCGTGCTGCCCAGCTCTGCGTACCGACGAAGCCTTTGCGTGTGTACCTGCAAAACAAGAAAGCACAACATTAATTCGCAAGCCACCGAGATCGTAAGTACTAACAGAAGGGAAAAAATGTAGAAATACGAACGAGTGCACGGCTGCTAGAACAACGACGCTTGTGGGTACTGGGAACGCCTGCCGTAGACCAAACTGCCTCAAGACGCGGTGAGCAGCGTACGGCTCGACGAACAAGTCGAACACCAAGTGACATCGTGTCAACCAGTACGCCGTGTCAGCAGTGTACTGCAGCGACAGACCAAGCGGCGCCCGTGCCTGGACAAGCTCAGGAGCGTAGGGGCGCCATATGATGCGGTCGTCCGTGAGCTGGTCCAACATCGCTACGTACTGAGGGTACGAAGCGTGCGTCGTAACTGGGGTGAACCGCGGCTGCAAAAAAAAACCAGTGATGAACGTTAGTACAACACGTGGAGAATTAAAAAAATAACATACGGCTACGATAGGTAATACTGACCGGTCGGCGACACCACAATGTCCCCATCATCGGACGATCAACCTCGTCCCCGGGAACCCTGTAGAAGTCCGCGCGGTAAGCTGACAGGTCTATCAGTGGTCGTCCGATCTGGAACCTCTCGAACGACCACAACTGCAGTAGCAAAGGGCAGCCGGCGAGAGTGGACGAGTCGGACACGCGACAACACCCGTCGCACAGTGCACGGTACGTTGCGGCAAGTACCACAGGTCCCTAAGCCAGCAAGGGGATCTCCTGAGCATCCCCTGAGTAGGGCAGGCCTAGGAGGTAACTGACGTCCTCTAGTGTCGGTGCCATCTCACCACCCGGCAGGTGAAAAGTGTGGGTCTCAGGCCGTCATCGGTCCACTAGAGCAGTCAGCAAGCTCCTGTCGTAAGGGAACCACCTAGAGGCACTCCGTCGGTCCTGCGCATCCGCGCGGTCGCCGACCATACGGGCAATGTAGTAGGCCACCTGCCCTCAACCCGCAAAAGAATGTGAGAAGTATTATTGTGGTGTCGAAGGGACATGAGTACAACATCGCGACGAAATTGAACTAACCTCGATCCATCGCGATCGAGACGCCACGCCCTCATGGGGTGCGCAAGCGCAGGCCCCAAGCTCCAACGTCGCCTCCCCACCCTGCGGGGGCAACGTCGCTAAACGGCTCCGGTGAGTCGCATCGACCGACGGGTCAAGCAACTCGTACAACTGTCCGCCCGCCATGCTTGCAAATAAAAATATTTATGTTACATAAGGTGTAAAAAAGGTGCAAAATAAATACAACAAATACAAATAGAATATGAATGGAACAAGTACTGTCGTAATTTAGAGCACACGTAACACATCGAAGTAAAAATGTTCATCTATGTGCAAAGCGTTAAAAAGATACAAAATGAATACAACATACTACACTCTCATTTAATCAAGTACAATAACATTCATATTACATATTTTGACCACACGTACGAATTCGATACAAGCAAATGAAATTCTAGTGCATCGAAGTAAACCATAGTTCAGTACGGAAAGAACATATAACACTTCACTGCTTCTGAATCTTCGGGCAACTCTTGAAAGAGTGCCCTGTCTCCTTGCAAGCGTAACATTTCTTTCTGCAGCCCACTTTCACAAGGCCCCATATCATTCCTTATACGCTGGATTGCCTTCTTCCTACTCCTTCACTTGCTCATGTCCGGGACCCAACGTATCCTCCCGCTTTTTGTGCTCCGTGAATAAACCCACCACTTGGAAACCGTACATTTCCACGCTCCAAATTGCAGCCACAGCTTCCTTACTAAAGAATTGAGACATGAATATACCTGGATCCATATGAATCATCGAGTAGGCAGCCATAACATGGGAGCATGGCACTGTAATAGACGAGGCTTATTGCAAAGTGCACACAAGTTTGCCTGTATGATGCATTCGTGAGCAACTTTTCGCCGGTTCGTCCCACGACCGCTTTCTCCTTGCACATCACCTCAAACGGAGCTCCTCGCACCCATCTTCGTTCTCGCGTGCATCTCCCCTTCTTGCCTTTGTCCTCCATGTATGCGTAAATCATCTCTGAGTACTTTATAGCAGGATCGTTCATGCGCGTGATCGCCCTTGCATGGCGATCAACGAAGTACTTTTTGATGCCACAAAGAACACCCTCAACAATACCAACCAAGAGAAGGGGTCTCAACCCTCGCATCACCCAGTTGTAAACCTCCGCAAGGTTTGTTGTCATGACCCCATACCTCGTACCATCGGTGTCGTAAAGTAGAGTCCATTTCTCCCTAGGCTCATGCTCTATCCATTCGGAGAAGCGTTTCAGAGCCCTCCCATTCCTTCGAACCAGGTAGGGAGGGTCAGTGGGTAACTCCTCCACTCGACCGGGCCTCCCTAAGGTCGGGCTGCCTCTTCGTTGCCTCGCCAGTGTGCCTCGATGTCACTCATCCAATTTCTTCCAGAGTACATCAAACTTTCTCTCGCTGGTTCGGTCGCAGAGCCTCTTGAAAAGCTTTGTTAGATCCTTGTTCTGAATCGCTTGTAGAAGTTGGCACCCATATGACGCTTGCACCACCTACTACGCAAATCGTGCCATGGATGAGTCTCATCCACACCTTGTCGCAATCAATAATTGCCCTCAAAAGCCCTAATGCCGATCGTGTATGATACACATTCCAAGCCACCGATGAACGACACCGCTTTGACATTCGTAGGAACCAATGACAGACTATCTCAGTTTTCACCTCCACGAATGCGAAGCGCCACGGGAGAACTTGATTATTGCCATCCACTCCTATGGCGCCAATATCCGCCTTTGTATTTACCACCAAAAATATCCCATCCACACATAACAAAGGACGACAATGCCTAAACGCATTGATGCATGGACCTAAAGCGAAGAATGCCCGCTTCAAAACCATCTTCCCGAGAAGCGCCAAGGATGCTCACAAATGTCCACATAAGTTCCGTGATTTCGCCTTTATCACCAAGCAAACCCGCAAGTTCTGGTAGGAGTCTTCGTACGTGCCGAACCGTGTTTCCAATGCCTTCTGCTTTGCTCTCCATGCCTTCGCGTAGCTTATTGTATACTGGATCCTTTGTTGTATTGCGAGTACGATGGCCCGTGGCTCTAAATCTAGGTTGCCTACAATCTCTCTGTACATTGCATTGGCAATAAAGCCTGATGATATGTTCCGATGTGACTGCGCAGACTCCTTTAGTACACATGTATGTGGAACGATTATAGAACACTTCCAAATGGTGTCCCATTTAGGCTGGTACGCATGGACGCGCCACGGGCAACCCTCCGTCTGGCATCTTACATCATACACTTGCTGATCGGACTTTACAACCTTGAAGGTTCTGCGCAACGACACTGACCATGCTATTACTGCTTCTTGAACCTCACTCTTATTCTTGTAAATTGCATCTTGTCTCACCTCATTCTGATCATAATGCGAAGGGAACTGTTCTTCATCGTTCACCACCAGCCTGTCGAACGGATACTCATCCCACTCTGCAGGGAATACATCTTCAGCGGCTTCATCATTACTTAAAGCCTCATAGTCCTCATTCTCTGTGTCCATCGCTTCGACCACTGACTCAATGTTTTCGCCCTCGTCTGCCATGCCCATTGCTTCTTGAACCTCTCCCGTTGCAACATCAGCTCTCTCACCTTGCACTTCGTACTGACCCGAATCTGCATCCTGCTCTACTAAGCCTTCTCTACTTCTACTACTCTCCCCAACTTCCTCTGGTTCTTAATCAACAACCTCTTGCTGCGTCGTATGCCCGGTATTGACTTTCTCAAATGCTTGTGCCAATAACACTAATGGCCATCCTTTCTCAATTGCAATTCTTACGTACGAACTCTAAGATTTCGGCCCTCTCATTTCCATTAACTCCCAGTACGTACAATCTACTCTCCGGCAAACTACTCCGTGTAACTTCAGATCATGCAATTCACGGTCCAAAGAGAACATGTGGTACAACCATCTCATAACCGTAGCCCATGAACGCTCCCTGCAAGTGATGTGCTAGCCTCTACACTTGCGAAATGACTTAGATCTACCCCTTCAACACCCATGTGCGGAACTCCTTCTCCATAATATATTTTAAATTGCACTCTATCATCCATACCTGTCATGCAAATTCATCGAATTCTTAACATTTGCACAATTTAACGCTACATTATACGACTAATAATGATCACAAATTTGAATTCTAAGAACGTAGTTTAATTCATTCTGCTTTCGGTCCATACTTGCGGGTCAGCGTTTAATCAGTACAGTTGCAATATTTCAATTATTACAAATTCTTCAGATTCCATAATCATTTCAAATTTCTATGAGAACATAACTAAACTAATGTGTCAAGAACCTCTACAGATTGAGTTATTTTTCGGTCCTTACAATTTTAGCCAGCCAACTCTACATGACATCTCCGAATTCTCAGTACACAAATAACCGAATTTGGGTTCTACATTTCCCAGTTCGTCGAAAATTTATCCAGAATCTCTAATCAAAAAACTATTATTACAATCAAAATTTTCATCCCTACCTCTAGGTCATCCCTACATCGAAAATTAATTACTAACTAGGTCGCATAACTAAACATCTGTCCGTACTGACATAACTATAAATTCCTGACTAATTCATCTAACTAAACATCTATTCTTACCGAAATAATTATAAATTCCTAACTAAGTCAACTAGCTAAACAACTTGCATCAGGTACTCATTCCTAACTAAGTCATCTAGCTAAATAACTATTATTACTCTATTTAATATGATTACTATATTACATATTTAACATTTAAATACTTAAAAAAAATTAGTACCTAACGAAATGCAGATCTCCTTCTCTTTCTCTCCCTTTCTCCTCCTCCTCCTCCTTCTCCTTCTCCTTCTCCTTCTCTCCCTTTCTCCTCCTCCTCCTCCTTCTCCTTCTCCTCTCTTCTTCTCTGCTGTTTTTTTTTCTATGCGCGCTGGCTCTAGCTCGAGTGGGGTGGGGGGCAGGCCGCACGCGGGTTTATATAAGCGCTGTCTGTCACCATCTCAAACGGCGACAGAGAGTCTGTCGCCATTTGAACTGGCGACAGACAGGCTGTCGCTATTTAAATTGGCGACAGAGGTGACGGTTGCTCTTTGTCGCCATTTGAAATGGCGATAGAGAGTCTGTCCCTATCTGAAACGGCGACAGGCTGTTTGTCGCCATTTCAAATGGCGACAGACTTTCTGTCGCCTTTTGAAATGGCGACAAGTGGGTAGTTTTGTAAAAAAAAATTCGGCATATTATTTTTATAAAATAGAATAAAAATAATATTATTTAAAAAAAATTCTAGCACTATGAGCTAAGAGAAGCAGTATATAGAAATGTTATTTCGCAAAGAAAATTAACACAAAAAATTTCACGATTTTTTTTTCTCAAACTAACGTATAACTCTCTCTCTCATTCTCTAAAGTTACGTGGTATCAAAGTGCTTTCAATCCTAAACCACACCGTTCTCCTTGTGCTGGCATCACTTCCTTTCTCTGTGCGGCATCCTCCCTCCTCCTTGAGCATCATCATGGGCGAAGAAGTTAGCGCAACAACAGTAGCCACATATCATCGTCATTGCCAACATCAAGACACTGATGCCCATCACCCTCACCTCAGAAGTCCAACTACGCCAAGTGGCGCACCCTCCTCCAGATGGCCATGGGAAATTTGCCACTACTACAAAAAGGTTTAACACAGAACCGTCTATAACTATGTGTCAATGATATTATGGTATATCACAGACTATTTTCAAACTATCTCTGATATATGACATCACAGATGGTTTTTAATTAGGACTGTCTGTGATATACTACCATCACAGATGGTTCTAATTAGAACCACCTGTGATGATATGATATCACAAAGCATTTCAGCTTGAAATCGCTCGTGATATCATATCATCACAGATGGTTCTAATTAGAACTATCTGTGATAAGTTTTCTTCTAGATGGACTTTTTTCTATTTATTGGCTAGTCTTAGGAAATGCTAGCCATGCTATGACCTCTGAAAAAAGCAGATTATAGATCATCACAAGCATTACATCCATTACATGTTATGGCAAACATAAAATCCACATCGGTTATTTCCCTTTCCCTGCTGGTGGCACTACAAATATAGAATAAGTTAGTTTCAGAGTCATTATTAGGGAGTTTGATATAGAATTATTGTGTATGGAGGATACTAGAAATTTAAAATCGTGCTTCAACCTCGCCCCGTCCTTACTAGAAAGCCCTCCATAAACTTTGTACACTTTGAATGTCCTATGTGATTGTAAAAGATTAGCCTCAGCCATTCCATGAGCAATGTACACCTTGAACAATCTAGATGACCATGTTATCTATAGAGGAAACGTGACTACCTGTTGAGTAATTTTGCGATAGGATTCAAGTCGTGGCTACCACTCTGTAAGGAATCAAAGTAAATAACCTGGTTCGTGGCTGGATGAATTACAATTAGAACCCAGTGAAACCTACATAGGTATGTCGTCATGGTCAATTAACAAAACTGAGTTGCGTGCACAGTACAACGTATATACGTAAGCTCTAATCTGCGTGGTAGCGCAGATTAGGCTATTCCACGTACGGGTAGTAACGCGTCGGAAACACGCGAAGAAACGTGCTAATCGAAACATGAGATGAAACGGCGGCCCAATAAACAACTCGGGCCCAAAAACAACATAAGTTATTAATGTGGTGCTAATATCGATAGTAAAATATGCAAATGATAGTATAAGTTTACATGGCAAGTAGTAAAAATGGGCAAACAAGATTGTTAAGGAAGAGAAGACTAGATAGTAGAATTGTTCACCTCTGGTAGTAAAAAGCATATAAACATGACATTAGAAATTACAACAGACAAGATGATAAAATCTTGTTGCGTAAAATCTTGAACCAGAAATGAACTACCCCTGATAATAACCTATACCACCAGATGTTACTATCTATGCATATATTGATACTACGAAATGCATAAATTGTTACTACACAGCTTGCGAACCCGAATGAAATCATTCCAAAACTATACGTAGTAAATAAAGTTATATTATATCGGACCCATCTATGTGTGCACAACCGACTAGAAAATCTGACATTTAATTTGTACATGAATCTTGGTACCATTTAGTTAGCTATAATTTTTTTATTGGTAGCTCCGATTTACGATTGGTTTTTACCAAAAGCTTGCTGACAACGACATCAACATAATGATATAACTCACGCTAAAAAACTCGGTGTGAACTTATCGTAAAATTCAAATAAATATATAGTGAAAACTATGTACCGAGGAAGGAAAAACTATCAACAAGAAAAATTCTTATGTCATAGCTGTCACATCGCAAAATTTGCCCATATTGTTATTTTATTGTTATTTGCGTATTTTGTGATTTTCTGGAATTTAATTGAATTTATTTTGAAATATGTATTTTGTCCTTTTGAGAAAAACTAATTAAATATATACAAATTTAATATAAAGTTTAGCCAAAAATATTTTATTTGAGTTCAAAATGTCTCAAAGTATTTTTGAGATTTTTCTTATTATTTTTATTGCCTAAAATAAATCAATCTATTTTCTGGAATTATTTTAAAAGAAAAACTTGGTGAAAATCTAATGAAACAATAATGGGCCGAAGCCCAGTACTGTAGAGCCCAAATCGACCCGCGTCGGCCTGTTCGCTAAAAACCCTAGTCGCCTTGAATCTCAACCGTTGGATCATGATCAAGTGATCAGGATTCGCCCGCGCCTCCGCCACTTGGGAGCCGTTGGATCATTGCCAGATGAACGCGCAGGATGGAGCCACGACACCTCTTCGAGTCGCCATTGGTCGCCTCCGTATCAGCCGCATATTCTGCACCATACACGCCTTCCCATGTGCCTATTTAAAGCGTTGTCATGTGCGTTGGATTCCTCACCCCGTGCCGCATCTGTTGGTCAAGTTGAGCACGTCGAGACGCCCTTGCCCGCTCGTGTGAGCTCGCCGAAGTTTGCCGAAGCTTTCGTCATGGTTTTCATCTTCCGCCACCATCAAGCCGCCTTTCGTCGCTTTGGTTCCAGATCCGGGTACTTCGTGACACACCGTGTTGGAAAGGCTACTTCTTTGTGTCGGGATCGCGCTAGAACGCCGTCACCAACGTCGCCTTCTCCGCTGCCGGTGAAGCTACGCTGCCAGCCGTTCGATCTAGGGTGAACGCTTTGGATCAAGCCACGTAAGCGCGGTAGCAGTAAATCTCATTAGCTAATGTGTGCCGTCGGATCCAGATGGGTGGTTGAGATTGAGTCGCGTAGCACTGCATTCGTGGCCATCCGATCGGATCTGTGCACATCAGATCGCACTGGCGCCGTGGCCAACCACGTGTCGCCACGTGTCACGCGTGGCTACTGAAGCGTCATGCGCCGCGTCCACCGTGGACCGAACCGTCGGCTGTGGATCGGGTCCATAGACCCGAGACGCATGTCGCGCTACGGTGCTGCCACGCGGCAGTGGCATCAACATGATGCAATAACTCGATTTTTCGGAATAAAAATAATTCGGAAAAAATCGGATTTTCTATTTTCTGTATTTTCAGAATTAATTCAATCTTTGAAACGCTATAACTTTTGAATTTTAACTCGGATTTGGGTGATTCAAGTTTCTAAAAATTTGTAAAATTGAGATCTATTTAATGGTGAATTTTATTTGATTTTTGAAGTTAATCTACTCTCTGTTTTTCTATTTATTTGGTTTTCTCCTTCGGTTCGTGTAGATGTTGAATTGAGCGACACTTGGGAGGAAGATCCGTCGACCCAAGACCAATTTCTAGAGCAAGACCAGAACCTATTCCAAGGCAAGTTGTGTTTTGATCATGTTGAACCCATGTTTGGAAAATCGCTATATTATTTTACTCTATGCATGATATTTCATGTATACAATTGTTTCAAACTAAATTGGGATCTAGTTAATCCACCAATTGATCTATACCCTACCTTGTCATTTGTATGCCATGATCTATTGTCACCCTAGATTGGTTCACTATAGTTGGTTAATAATAAGATCAACATGGGATGGTTAGACCATCATAGTTGCTTAGCCATGCCACGTCATCACATATACATGAATCATCGATGATTAATCTTGACTAATGGAATATGGAACAATGTTACGAACTTGTGTGTCATGTGTGATCACACGATGAGATTGAGTTGTAGTGGCGAGTCATGTCATGCAACGATGTTGAATTGTTGATAGCACGTGGTGCTTAGTAATCAACTGGGATGGTAATCACTTAGATTGGGACAAGTGACAAGGGGCGAGTATGCCAAGGTGGGCCCACTGGGTAGAGGGTATGTGGAAGTCTTGCTTCGATCATCCTAAGGACTTAACCTTGCAAGACTTTGACCTGAGTCAATCATGCAACCACTTGTCTGGTATGGGACAGTTAGCTGATTAATTTGCAATGTCTTAGCTTTGGTACTATCATTGGTGGTGTTAGTTCCCGAGTTATGGAGTAATTCACAAGGCGCAAGAGGGGGGCCCTGGTTGTGGTTTTCAGACCCACCAGTGTTGAAACCTTAGCAGGTAGTACTGGGTTAAGGTAGTGCATTATAAAGGCTTTGTTATAATCACTCGCCTTGGTGTTGTATGATTTTATCATGTGGGTAAAGTGCATAACCTCTACAGAGTGTGAATCTATTTGAATAGCCGTGCTTGCGGTATTGAGCAATGTTCGGGAATTACAGTTAATGGTTAGATTAATAAAATGAGAACTTTGTTGGGATGGCAGGATTGCCATATGGAAGGTTAGAACTTGACTTAGGATTGGAAACTTGGTTTACTTGAGAAATGCTGAATCTATCTATTACTGCTATTTGCTTTACAGTCTTTGCAATCTAGTTATTGTATTTATTCATAAATGCTGCTTATTGCAAAATAGTCATAATAGCCTTTTCCTTGGAATGAGCCTTGCATATAGTTACATAGAATTGCATTCTATGCACAACTTGTTGAGTGCTTTAAGTACTCACCCTTACCAAACAACAACAATCTACAGTTGAAGAGTCTACACCTTTGTTGGAGGAGGAGTTCCAGGAGGATACGAGTCGTTAGGGTCCGAGCCTTGTCAGTTGCCTATGGTGAACTGATGAGCCATCTACGTCTTCTACTTTCCGCTGCTTATTTCTTAGTTTATATTTCCAGTTTAGCCCTGTGTGGCTTAATAATGTAAGTTGGTCATAAGATCATACACTTAGCTATATCAATAAATGGAGTCTTATTATTATTATCGTTGAGTATGATGTGATATGTATCAATGTTAAGCTGTGTGCACTAGCGTTGATCCTGGGACTAGTGCGGTAAATACAGTGGGTTCGAATCAGTGGATTCTTACAGAGGTGTTATCAGAGCATACTGAGTGTAGTCTTGACCCTAGATAGCATGGTGGTGTCCTAGGTGTGTTCAAAAATATCTTCTAAAGAATCTAAATTTGACTAACAAGACACTCTTGACTCTTCTTTTTCTCTACTTCTTGCCTTTACTGAATTTACCATTTGTTGCCGTTTCGAGTGGAGGATTTATTTAATGTTCTTTGTGGAGCAGATGCCGATCTCCCCTACCTTTGAGGAGAGAGAGGAAGGCTATGCCAAGGAGTTGTGGAGAGTTCTTTAGATGCTTGGAGGTTTCTATCGTCCACTTTACCGAGGAGGACCCCGAGGAGGTCGAGTACGAGCCAGAGGAGTGAGAGTCTTAGAGTTGGGTTGGTAGTCAAGTGTTGAGTCACGTCTTTAAGATAGTCTTTACCTTTTGAGCAGTCGTTAAGGTTGTGTGCTTAGTTTGGATCTTTGATTGTTGGGTGTGCAGTATGTGTTGCATAGCCCTTAGCCTTTTGTAAGCAACCATACGAAGTATTAATAAAGTTGATAAATTGGGTTTAACTTGTTCCCCCACCTTAGAAATTCTTGTGTCTTATCTATGCTACATCTACCTTTCCTAACCCAAGAAGCAATCAGCAGATGGTGAACACTCGTGGCAACAACGGTGCTTCAGGGAGTGGCCTTCGCCATAATGACAACCCCAATAATGGAGTACCGCCGCAACCATCAACGCCTGTAGATAATGATGATGCAACAGATGCAGGGTATGACTAGCCAAGCAGCTATCAACAACAACAGTGCTCAACATGGCAACAATGGATCACACCCTTATTCCAAACTGTCTGACTTCATGAGGACTCGTTCGCCGACATTCTCAGGCAATGTCAACCCTTTGGAAGCCGATGATTGGCTTAGGATGATTGAGAGGAAGCTGCACATTACTTAGTGTGAAGGAAATGAGAAGGTACTTTATGCCTCTCATCAGCTAGAAGGAACTGCTGCAGAATGGTGGGAGAACTATTATGCCGCACATGAAGCCCCACAAGAGATCACATGGGATGAGTTTACTATTGTTTTTTGTTAGTACCATGTACCTGAAGGCATGATGGACCTCAAGAAGGAGGAATTTAGAGCTTTGAAGCAAGGAGGCCAGTCAGTGGCTGATTACTTGAACAAATGCCAGTTAGTGGCCGATTACTTGAACAAATTTACTCAGTTAGCTTGCTATGCTCCAGAGGATGTGGCTACCGACCGACAAGGCTAGGCAGTCACGCTTTATGAAGGGATTAAACTCTGGGCTACAAGTGGGATTGATCACCCACAACTTTCCTGAATTCCAGGAATTGGTTGATAAAGCTTTGATTTTGGAGGATAAGCGCAAAGAGCTTGGTGAGGATCGCAAGCGTAGGATGGTTAACCAAGGAGGGCGACCAAACCAGTTTAGATTGAGGATGTCACCACAACAGTTTGCTAGGTTTCAGCTGTAAGCAGCAAATAAGACATCAACCCCTGCACCTCGCCCTGCTAATCAGAATTTTCAGACGTCAGCCCAGGGAAACAATGCACCAGGAGGGAATCAACAGTCTGCTGTTAGACGTTGCTATGCTTGAAATGAGCCAGGATATTTTGTTAACAAGTGTCCGTAGAAAGGAGGGATCACTCCAGTCCGCTTCAACTTGGGAACGAGACCTGCTAAGGCACCTGCATCAGGAGGGAACCGTGCGATAGGTCAAGTTGGAACAGCGCCTCAATCAGTAGTGCGCGGTAGAGTCAACCACATCATAACGGATGAAGCTCAGGAGCCTACAGATGTTGTACTGGGTAAGTTTCTGGTTAACTCAGTACCTGCTACAGTTTTATTTGATTCTAGAGCTTCGCATTCGTTTGTTTCTTGGACTTTTGCAACTGAAAATGGATTTGATGTTAAGAATCTGAAGGACCGAGATGGCGAACAGAGGGGGGGGGGTGAATGGTCGCAAATAAAAATTCCCCCAAAATACTCCAACAAAAACCTCGACAAGATCGCTCAAAGGAAATTGTGAAAAACCCGAAAAACTAGACAACTATGTGTACCCCAAGCTTGCATGGATAAGTACCATAAAATATGTGGGGATTTTTGAGTCACAATCCTGGTTGTCTAGTGTCCAAGATAAAGAGGAATCAATTCAAACTCTTGCTTTTAGAAAGGACATCAATTCAAATCACAAAAGTCACTTTCAGAAAAGCAAAAGCAGAATTTCCAGAACTTGTCCTCAATTTGCACAGGAGGTTGGTGGGTTTATGCAGCTCAAAAAATTCTGAGAATTTTTCTCCCTATGAGCATCAGAGTCTTGAAGAACACCACCACATTTCTACTCAAAAAGCCTTACATAAAAAACAGGAAAAATCTAAGAACACAGTATGCTCAAGAACTTCGAGCAGAAAGTTTGGGGCTCGGTTTTCACCTCATGGCGCCCAAACGGTGCAACAAGTGAACTCCAAAATTTTTATTCAGGTGTATATCAGAGTCCCGCACCTCTTCCAACAATAATCACTCAAAAAGGAGTTTTCTAGATTTTTACAAAAATCAAACACTGACTGCTGCGCGAAGAACAAGTTCTGAACAAAGTTGGAACTTGAAAGAAAAGATGTTCTCTACTCAATCCAAGAGTGCAAAAAGAGATGTAAAACCATATGAACACACTCAAAACATCCAAGCTCAGCAGCATTTAGAAGGAGGGGAGGCAAATCCAAATTACTTGAAAGTAAATTGCGGGAATGTAATTGCGGGAAAGTAAATGCTGAATTTAAATTGCGTAAAGTAAAGACATAATGTAAATGCGCAAAATAAATTCAGAGGTGGATGGATAAAACTTTAATTTCTGGAAGGGGAGGTTACAAAGCCTCACATTCATGTGGGCAAAGCTCAAATGAGCATCAAAAACCTCAACACCTTCAAGGGAAGGAGGCTACCCCTCCACCCCTATTTATACTACTCTTGGGCCAACTACCACCCTTGGATGAGTCCCTCAACCCTAAAGCACTCATCTAAGGGATAGGATTAACCCACACACACAACCATGCAAGGGCTAACCCAAAACCCACACACATACCGGGTTTTCTTGCACGGTTTTCAAAGCATACTACCTAGACCCGCTAACCTATCAACTAGACCTCAATCCGACGGCCCTCATTGATCCACGCGGCATCTGGCTAGCATCAACTCCTTTCCTTGTCTTCTTGACTTGCACGGACTCCATCTCCGATCATCTTCCGGCGATCTCCCAACCGTCTGGACCTCCGACGCTCCTCGCCTAGTCCCGGTCATCCTTCGCCTCACAATGACCTAGCACCGTCGCCCTGCAACCATCAAAGACAAGGAAACTCCTCACATAGCAATGCCCACAAAGATGTGCAATAAACCATCCAACTCATCACTACCGCGCCCATACGACTCCAGATCGCCACTCTGGCAGAGACAACTCAAATTGCTTCATTTTAAAATCAATCCAAATCAAACTCAAACTTGAGCACACCTTGCTCAAATAAAGTCAAATACTCATCACAAACATGGATGGACCTCCACATGGTCCTTCAATCTCCCCCTTGATGAGTATATTGACAAACCACACAAAAGGCATAAATTTGAGTTTGAAGAAAATGAAGAAGAAAGCAATTTTTAGTTGCAAAGTCAAACTTGGTCCAAAGATAGAAATTAGAACCATGACCAAGTTGACGAAGAGGAATTCAGATTTTAGAGTTAAATTTAAGAAAGAGCAAGTTTTCAACAAAAACTCTAAAATCCAACTAAACATGTCCAATGTGATTATGAGATTATGATCCAACAGAAGTAGTAGCATAGTTTTACAAAGATCATAATAACCAAATAAGCATTCACATTTTTATCATTTTAGTGATGCCTTTTCTACATTTTCTCTCCCTTTTGGCAATATAGGCATCAATTTTTTTTATGTATGCATGAAATGCAATCGAAAGAGCTTTGAAGATTATCCAATTGATCAAAATGGAAGGATATTACACCAAGCTTGTCAATTTCAGAAGATGACTAAACTAAGACATGTCCAAGTGCAAATACGAGCTTAGTTTTGAATATTTCATTTTTAGCAAGATTAGACAAGTGCAACACTTAGCTAAAGTATCAAAAATAGAAGAATAGCCACTCTAAGGATCAAAAGGAAAACCTAGAGTTCAACCTACTCAACACTTTGGGGAATCTAGAAGAGCATACAAGGTCCTTCGGGCTCATTTATCACTTAATGCAAATTTTGATTTATCATCATACAAGACATAGCGGGGTGCAAATGTTTGACATTATTTGCATTCTTTACCCACATATGTCTTTGTTTTTAATTTATTTGCATTTTCTTTTGACAACCAATTGACTCAAGCCGTATGCGACCATCTCAAGATGAACTCTTAAGAGGATGGTCTAGGTCAAACACGATGTATTCCAAGTTCATCCCAAGTGCAATGGGAAGCGGTCTTGTGAATGCAAGGTGTTGAGTCATATGTGCACAAGAAGAGTCAATTTTGTTTCATTTTCATTTTTTTTTCACAATGATTCATGAGCAATTGAAGGACTCTAGCATGGATCAAACTAGTTTCACCCAAGTTGCTATAGGGACTCTAGAGAACTCCTAAATTTCTCAAATTATGGCACAAACCTTTAGAGAAGAAACCTAGCAAGTAAAAGCAACAAGTTTCATCAAGTTTTTAATTTAAGGCTTATTTCATTTTTAAGCTTAGCAAGTTAAATGAACTTGGACATACCTAAGCTAGTGATTTTCTTCAAATGATGTAGCATGGTGTATAGCATGAAGAAGAAATCAATTGCATAATAGACAAAGCTCATAAAACAGAAAATACAGTCTAAATGCAATGCATGAACAGATTCCCAAACTCCCCCTCAACAAATGAATCAATTTTAATCTCAAATCTGGTTAAAGTTGAGTTATTATCAAGATTAGGCATAAACAAAACCGAATGAACTCAATAACAACCAAAAAAGCAGAATGAGGAGAAGAAGCCGAAAACGCAAAACCGGATGGCTATTGAGCATAGATAAGATAGAAGAGACTCACTACGGCTTAGACTCGCTCTTATCTTCCCAAAGGTGACATAGGGAAGCTGACTCTAGATCCCAACTAAGGAGTGCACACAGACCTGTCTACCTGGAGGCCCAATACCTGCTAGACTTATAAGACTGTGAGGGAACTCAACCTAGAGAGAAGAGAGAACAGCTAATCACGCATGATAGCAACATAAAGCACAAGATAAGAGGTCCATGCGAGGCATGCCAGAAGTCTAAGTGAGTGAACTCAACTCAAGAAAACAAGCCCAAAGTCACCCAGAAGAAGAAAGGAAATGTTGGAAGAAAATATGTAGTACATAATATACAAACCAGCTCCCCCTTAAGAAATGCCATATGAGCTCATAAACCCAAGCTCAAATCCCCCTGAACACACTCTACTCCCCTTGAGGCACACTCTAAAACTCTCACCTCACAAGAGATAGGTAGAGAGCTAGAGGAGAAGAGATAAGATCTAAAACCACATGGTCTCTAAGGAGCAAGATGGCTCAAGGTAAGAAGCAACCTAACTATGCTAGAAGTCCAACCAAAAGACTCTAGACAAATAGGACACAAGCTCTACCTACAAAAGAACCACAACCTCCTAAGAGACCCATCACTATCATCAACATTTTCAGAGGTACTTACCTCTTTGCGCAGTAGAGCAAGTAGTGGCAAATGACCAAGTGGATCCAAAAGCAGAGGAAGAAGACTTAGAGATATTCCTAGGATGATGGTCTCCTCACCGAAAGCCTACACATATTCATCCAACAAATCTATGCTTTCAAATCAAGTTAGCAGATCCAGTTCCTAGGCACGAATGGACAAGATACAGAAAAGTGTGGCAAATGATCATCTAGAGCATGAACATGATGCGAGAGGTAATGTAAGATCATGATCACAACCAAGCTAAAGATAGCATCAAGATCCATATATCCATAGACAACGGTGAAAACATATCCACATGATAAACAACGACAAGGTGCATCATAGCACCACATGTCGGCGTAAGAAGCTAAGCAAGGTGCATCACAAAAACAAAATGCTAGCAGGATCATGTGTAAGCCTAGAAATACACGGATCAAGATACTACCCTAAACATGGCAATGAGCATGTAAATGAAGAAATACCACAATGAAGCACATAAACATGCTACTAGATATAGCATGAGCAAGATGAATGAAGACAACCAAAGAGGATCATGCATAAAACAAACCAATTAGCAACATCAAGATCCATTTTTCCATAGTCTCAATAACAATATTTACATGCTGCGAAAAAGGCCCGTCAAAACAAGACCAAACAAAAGGTCATGAGGACACAGACAGCATGAAAGTAAATAGTGACCATGGACACAAAGATGAGAAGCTACTTTTGGCAACACTCTATGCATGATGATGAATACATGCCATGAATGAAGAACACAAGCTCATGCAAAATAGGTATGAAGTATATAAGCATGAAGGACAACAAAAGGTGGTCATGAACAATATAAGTCATACAGCGGCAGCTAGATCATATGACCCTAATCTCATGAAAGGCACTCACATGTAGCACAAAGTCTAACAAACAAAGTCTAAACAAAGCTAATCATAAATGTAATAGAAAATCAGGGTCATATAACCTAGATACTACTCATGACAAAATAATGTAAATGATATATAGCACGTGCCCATTGTTAATACAAATGCTCATACCAAATGAACAATATCATGGACAGGATAAAAACAAGAGAATCACATGCTGGGAAAGAGCTCATGAATTTAGGATATAATACATGAAGCACAAAGATGGTTGGGGAAAACATGCTATGGCACAAAACAAGACAGACAAAAACTAACAAGACCTAGCAAAGTACATATAATACACATGGGAGCAAGAGCAATCACAACATGTCATGGAAATGATGATCACAAGTATAACCGACATGAGGGTATGAGATAGCTCACCATGGAAGTGGAAGTCCCCAATGCTGTTATCATGAAGCTCAACACTTGTGGAGAGAAACACGAGGCAAACAAAGTTGAAAGTACATGCAGGTTAGCATGATGCTCATGATGGTCATTCAGGAAGATCCAATCCTCTAGAGACAAGCCGCAAAGGTTAACTCGGAATTCACATCGAGTACCAACATTGAAAAGCGACAAACCGATCCTAGATGAGATTAGTAAAGATCAACATGACCAACATACTTTCCTGCAACTCTTGCCATGAGTGGGTACCTCGAGGAAAAACGAGGTCCACTACTTATGCACGGCGAAGATGATGCCTCAGGACAACTCATGGACTAAGAATCGAACTAAGAAAGGAAAAGTCTACAAGATGACCCAAATCCACTCCACTAGGCAGTGGTCACATCCTCAAGCTGGCCTCAAGCGACTCATGCCATGAGAAAGGCAAAAGGCACTTAAAAGCATCATCGCATAGACATGACACAAGGAATTGACACAAGAGGGAAAGATGACTCAGTACTGGGATAGAGTGAAGACTTAGGAACCCAATACTGAACCATACGACACCTCAGTACCACCCCACGAAGAAGATCGATTCAAGTGTCTCTCGACGCTCAACTCTAACAAGATCAAGAGTAACTCTAGTAGATGATCTAGGAGCCGAATCGGGTTAGCACGCCGTGGTGCAAAAGCCGACCATCCCAGAAGGCTGCTGGATCTCCTACCGAAAAACACCTCACGCCACGATATCTACCTCGATGGGAAAACGAGGAATATCAAGAGGACGGCGGAAAGATCGACTCTGAACAGCTCCGGGACTAAAACTCAAAGAACTAGCATGAAAACACGAGTCCCGACGCCCAAAAACAGCGACTCTCTAACCTGTCTAGAAGCAGCGTGTGCCTTAGGAGCACTCAAAGTCTGGGGATGACCTTGAATACCCTTAAGGGAAGTAACACGCTCACGCCGATTGATCTTGGCGCGTCTGAAGCAGAAATCTACTAGGTGACCATCCTTCTTATAGAAGGTGCATGTGTACTTCGCCTTGCTAGAGGCAGAAGCAATAGGAGTAACACCCTTCTGGTCAGAAGTCCTATGGACAACCCTAGCAGATCTAAACACGGTGGTACTCACTCTGGGAGCTACCACAATCTCACCACTCTTGGAGCCGCGCACAATGGTGGGAGGATGCGCCCGAGCGTGCTCCAAGGGATCAAATCCTAAACCTTGATTGAATCTACTAATCTTGGATTGGTCTATAATAAGATTGAGCTTCTTCTTGCCTCCAACAAACTTCTCGAGAGTGCTCATAAGATACTGGCAATCTCGGAAGAAAGAAGCACAAGAAGAACAGGGGGAAGAAGAAGAAGAAGAACCAGAAAGATGAGCTCTCTCAGCACGTGCATTTTTCTCCCTCAGCACGGCTGCCTCAATCTTGAGGTCCTCACAAGAAACGCAAGATGCATTTCTAATTCTATGGGCTTGGTCTTCTAGTTTCTTCCTAAGCTCGACATGGATTTTATCCAAGTCCCCCACAATCTCAGTACATCGTAAGCAATATTTTTGTGACTTATCTAGTAAGTCCTTAGCAACTTTAGCACACTTGACATTCAGGGTTTCATTGTCAAGTTTTAATTACTTACAGCCCTCACATGAGCTGACTGGGTCCTTAGAAGCATGTGATTCAAGTTCATTGTTTCTAGCAGAAAGCTTCCTAAGGTGTTCGCTCATAGCAACAATTTCGGCAAGCAATTTAGGGCAATTAGAGCATGATGGAGTGGAGTGAGCATGAAGAAAACTAGCCTCAATAGGAATAGCATCAATAGAACTAGTGCTAGCATTCTTCAACCTAAGACCATCAAGTTCAGCAAGCACACTATCATGTATGGTCCTTAGGTTCTCCAACTCCACAAGAATAGCATCACACAAAGAGCAATCATTAGTGACTCGGGAGGGAGAAGATCTAAGTGAAGCTAACTCCCGAGTCAAGGTATCAAGCTCCGTACACCTAGCTCTAGCTCTAGCTCTAGCATGAAATTTTCCTAATTTGCAGAAAGCTTCGTTGAGTTGGTCATAGGAGGGTACCTCATCCGAGTCGCTGTAGAGCTCGGAGTCGCTGATGTCGTTGGTGTCGGCCATGAAGCACATGCCGGAGAAGTCATCGCCGCCCTTCTTCTCTTCTGGATCATCCTCGCCCTCGTCGCTCCATGTCTCCGTGTCGGAGAGGTTGATGTCGTCAAGCGCGGCGAGGACGCGGTGGAAGAGCTTCTTGTTCTTGGAGAAGTTGCGGTACTTCTTCTCGTCTTGCCGGTTCACGAACCAAGGCTTCTTGTTGCGGTTCTTGTCGGTGTAGTTGTTCTTGCCCGAACCGCCAACGTCGTTCTTGCCCTTCTCCAGCTTGGGACAGTTCGCCCGAATGTGGTTGGGGCCACCACACTCGAAGCAGGTGATCATGCCACCTCTCTTCCTCTCTCTCACCCTCTTGTATGCATGAGAAAACTTGCGAGTGAGAAGAGCAAGCTCATTTTCTGGAAAATTTTCCAGTTGGTCATCGCTTAGCTCGCAAAGGGCGGAAAGAGAGAAACCAATAGAAGGATCAGAAGAAGAAGATCCAATGGGATCGGTGACCAAAGCCATCGACTGAGATTTCGTCTTCCGAGAGACGACATCAATCTCATGAGTCTTGAGGCGGGAATAAAGCCCGTTAAGGGTCAGAGTCGATAAGTCGATGGTGTCCTTGATGGTGGTCACCTTCATCTCCCAAACCCGAAGGTCGAGTGCGGTCAAGAAATGCCGAGCATTGTCCGAGTCAGGGTATATGCAACCAACTGCTCGGAGGTCGCTCAAAATCTTTGTAAACCGACCAAAACACTCGTCGAGACTCTCACCAGCGCGTTGATCAAACTTGTTGTACTCGCGCTTGAACTGGTCCTACCTCACAGTCTTGATTTGAGTAGAGCCCTCATGGTAAGCATCGAGGGTTACCCAAATCTCGTGAGCGGAGCGAAGGTGAGAAATCCTATCATACTCACATGCGGCTAAGACCACAGTATGAGAATGTTCCTTGCCTTAGCATTCGCCTCAACGTCAACCATATTGATGGCGTGACATTTTCGTCGTGAGGAACCTCATACGGAGTTTCACCTTCGCCATATTAGGTAGCCCCGGCGTGATGTATGACTCCATCCGGACGTCCAAAAAGGAAAATCAACTCCATTAAAGATGGGAGGCTTGGTGGAATATTTGTCCGTCGCCATGGCTCTTGAGACCGGTCAAGATCTAGAAAGAGCAGAACCGGCTCTGATACCAATTGAAGGACCGAGATGGCGAACAGAGGGGGGGGGGTGAATGGTCGCAAATAAAAGTCCCCCAAAATACTCCAACAAAAACCTCGACAAGATCGCTCAAAGGAAATTGTGAAAAACCCGAAAAACTAGACAACTATGTGTACCCCAAGCTTGCATGGATAAGTACCATAAAATATGTGGGGATTTTTGAGTCACAATCCTGGTTGTCTAGTGTCCAAGATAAAGAGGAATCAATTCAAACTCTTGCTTTTAGAAAGGACATCAATTCAAATCACAAAAGTCACTTTCAGAAAAGCAAAAGCAGAATTTCCAGAACTTGTCCTCAATTTGCACAGGAGATTGGTGGGTTTGTGCAGCTCACAAAATTCTGAGAATTTTTCTCCCTATGAGCATCAGAGTCATGAAGAACTCCACCAAATTTCTCCTCAAAAAGCCTTACATAAAAAACAGGAAACATCTAAGAACACAGTATGCTCAAGAACTTCGAGCAGAAAGTTTGGGCTCGGTTTTCACCTCATGGCGCCCAAACGGTGCAACAAGTGAACTCCAAAATTTTTCTACAGGTGTATATCAGAGTCCCGAACCTCCTCCAACAAGAACCACTCAAAAAGGAGTTTTCTAGAGTTTTACACAAATCAAACACTGACTGCTGCGCGAAGAACAAGTTCTGAACAAAGTTGGAACTTGAAAGAAAAGATGTTCTCTACTCAATCCAAGAGTGCAAAAAGAGATGTAAAACCATATGAACACACTCAAAACATGCAAGATCAGCAGCATTTAGAAGGAGGGGAGGCAAATCCAAATTACTTGAAAGTAAATTGCGGGAAAGTAAATGCTGAATTTAAATTGCGTAAAGTAAAGACATAATGTAAATGCGCAAAATAAATTCAGAGGTGTATGGATAAAACTTTCATTTCTAGAAGGGGAGGTTACAAAGCCTCACATTCATGTGGGCAAAGCTCAAATGAGCATCAAAAACCTCAACACCTTCAAGGGAAGGAGGCTACCCCTCCACCCCTATTTATACTACTCTTGGGCCACCTACCACCCTTGGATGAGTCCCTCAACCCTAGAGCACTCATCTAAGGGCTAGGATTAACCCACACACACAGCCATGCAAGGGCTAACCCAAAACCCACACACATACCGGGTTTTCTTGCACGGTTTTCAAAGCATACTACCTAGACCCGCTAACCTATCAACTAGACCTCAATCCGACGGCCCTCATTGATCCACGCGGCATCTAGCTAGCATCAACTCCTTTCCTTGTCTTCTTGACTTGCCCGGACTCCGTCTTGATCATCTTCCGCGATCTCCCAACCGTCTGGACCTCCGACGCTCTCGCCTAGTCCGGTCATCCTTCGCCTCACCATGACCTAGCACCGTCGCCCTGCAACCATCAAAGACAAGGAAACTCCTCACATAGCAATGCCCACAAAGATGTGCAATAAACCATCCAACTCATCACTACCGCGTCCATACAACCGGTACTGCCACTCCTGGCAGAGACAACTCAAATTGCTTCATTTTGAAAATCAATCCAAATCAAACTCAAACTTGAGCACACCTTGCTCAAATAAAGTCAAATACTCATCACAAACATGGATGGACCTCCACATGGTCCTTCAGAATCTTAAGCGTGTGCTTTTAGTCCAAGCCCCAGAATCTGAGCTTAGATCTAGCCTTGGGTGTTTGGGAGTTAAGTTGCTCATGAATGGGATAGAATTTCTAGCGAATCTCATCTTATTAGATACTCCAACCTTAGATGTTATCCTTGGAATGGATTGGCTATCTAAGCATAAAGCTGTGTTGGATTGTGGCCAAAGGGTGGTGTCATTGGAAATTGTGGAATATAAGAATCCAGGTGTCTTCATAACCGGCCCAGAAGTGCCTAACGAAGAGACAGGGCCGAGTGGAAGGTCCAGAGGATAAGCTCCGCGCCAAACCTTGCTGCCGTGCGGAAGGGGATATATCCTAGAGATAGTTGAACAAATATTTAGATATAAGAGATATGATTGTAATCCGAGTTGTTAGTAGGATAGGATAAAGATGTAAACTCTATCCTGTAACCGATTAGAATCCAATAACCGATCGGAATCCCCTAACCGATCGGGACTCTGTAAACCGCCCCACCCCCATTATATAAGGGAGAGGGCGGGCAACAACAGGGATAGGAGCAATCTTAGATCCAAGAGATCCACATAATCCCAGCACACAGGACTAGGGTATTACCTCCTTCGTCGAGGGCCTGAACCTGTCTAAGCCTTTGTCTTGTGTGACCTTCGAGTTTTAGATATAGCGCCTGCCACATAAATTCATTGCCGACCACAAAAGTCTATAGTTTGCACGCCAGGTAGGGGGAGCGCTATAATCTTTTCCTACAAACTCGATGGTTTGGGCCAGGGTGTTACATAGGCGCTTCCCATGGAGACAAATTGGGTCTAATGAAACCTTTCTCTAGCAATTCCTCAATCTGTTTCTTCATTCTGACTAATTCTTCTGTAGACATTCGATACGGTCTCTTTGCTCTTGGGGTTGTACCAGGCACTAACTCAATGCCAAACTTGATTTCTCGATTTGATGGCATACCAAGTAGGTCCTTAAGAAACACATCCAGGTATTCTCGGACAACTGGCGCACCTCTAAACCAGCGATCCACAAACTATTTACCATCAACTGACCATTACGAACTATGGTCGCTTGAAATTTCACTCTCTCGTCATTAGGGCTTTCGACTGACATAACTCTTCGACCACAATCTAAAATAGCAATATGCTTGGACAACCGATCTACTCTAAAGATATCTTCTAAGATCTGAGTGTCTGATATAATGAAGTTCGCCAGGAATTTCTCCATTCATAAGCAACTGAACTTCCAAACATTCTAGGTTATATTAAACAACGAATGAGTACTTTTGACAACAACAAATCTTCTAGGCTGGCAAGCTTCACACTGAACACCACTGAACTGACCGGCATTGCACTCGCATCACGTTACAAGTGAACCATCAACACCAAATGACTACTCAAAGAAACACTTGACTCTTTATTTATCATAATGCCTTTATTACAAAACTTCACATACCAGCATATCAAACATCTTTGCTTTATTTCTTTAAACAAGGTTATCTTTACATGGATTGCTCAACCGATCACCTTATACAAATTGAGTTATGACATTGCACAGGGTAAAATCATTGTTCTAGACATCCTTGATTTAGCACTGGCACTGGAGCTTTGACAGAAGCAGAGTTGAGATTGAAATGAACCGGCATGGTTGCTTTCTTCTGATGGCAGTTGTAGGCAAAATGCCTAGGCTTGCAGCAGATATAACAAAGTCTAGGGCGTACTCTCTTCCTTGAGCATTTGTTGTCCGAGGTAGTGTCTTCGCTTAAACGCCTTTTCTTCAAATGGTTCTCTAGACAAACTTCTCTTGCAACTTTATTGCTCACATTTGGCATAATGAACTTGACTGAGGTGACTTCTGGAATAACCATAGCTGCGGGAAATGCTTGTCTTCACTATGGGCATCAGTTAGCATAATGACCTTTCTCGCGACATCTATAGCACATACATACTCCCTGTTGTGTTTCGTTGGTTGCAACTGAATGATCGATATTTTCCTTCTTGCGAATCTCAACTTGACATTTCTTAGAGCACTCCCTAGCCCAATGACCTTCTTCTTCACACAAAAACACGCTGTTGGAGATTACCACTTACTACTTTCTTGATGGAGACTGACACGGTCGGAATGATGCATCTGGAGCTCCTCAAATGACTTAGTACTTACAACGGGTGTTCTACTTCCTTTTGATAGTTCTTGAGCAACTGCGGCTCGAAGATTCTCTCGCTGATTCTAGGTCATGGCATTAACTATTGGATCCAAGGGACATTGAGCTGGATAATGATCTTGACCTTCACAAAGGAAGCATGTGATATTACTCATAGGACAATCTCCAAGCGAATGACTTCCTTCACAGCTAGAGCAATTGATTGCATGCTCATCAGCAGTATGTCCCATTTCTCCACAGCGAACACACGCAAGATCTTCTGACTTGTTTGGATGGCAACACTTCAAAGAACAACGTACAGATATGGTATAGGGTGCAGGGGTAGCATTCTTTTCTGAATTCACCGTGACCACACTGTCATCTGGTGAGGCAAATGAATGACAAAAAGCAGTAACGAACTCATCCCAAGAGATATTTTGTAGGGCTTCATGGGTAGCATAAAATTTCTTCCACCATTCAGCAGCAATTCCCTCCAGTAGATAAGAAGCATACAAGACCTTCTCATCACCTTTACACTGAGCGACGGATAACTTCCTTTCAATGGTATTAATCCAATCATCAGCTTCTGATGGTGTAATATTTCCAGAAAATCTCGACGGACGAGTCCTTATGAAATCTGATAACCTTGAGTAAGAACACGATTCACTAACATCAACCTGAGACGCTTTATTGACTTCAGCTTGGTTGATCATATTCTGCATTTGCTTCATCATTGCATACATCAACTGAGTCTGGACGGTCAAGAACACTCTAACACTCTGTGTGTCCATCTGTAGTGGTGGTTGGAGAATTAATCCATCATTGAGACTCTCATTGGGTTGATTATCACTTCTACTGATCTCGTTGTTTCCATGAATCTAAACCATCTGATTGATCGCTTCACAAGGTTAGGGGAGATGGAAATTGCATAGATAAGAAGCGAGAATCCTAATGCAGGGAAGATAGGTTTAACCCAACAACTTAACCAATTAATTATTAATAACTTGGTATGGTTACTTATATAAGCCTAAAAACTATGCAACACATATTGCACACTCAGCAATCAATGAAGAACCAAATCAACCTAAGCATACAAAACTACTGCCTACATGGGTAACAATCCTATCTTAAACAGACGCGACTCCCACACATGAGTTTCAACCGGCTATTCGAAGCATTGTTTCTTCTAGCTTCCGGAACACTTCATCAATCCACTCCTCCTTGAGTTTGACTATTCCTTCCTTCATGATCTTCATCATTGATAGAAAGCACTCAATGCTTCCTCCTAAGGTGTGGTACATCGTTTTCTATTCAGGATAGCTCAGGTAAGATTTCAACTTGATCCAGTAAGGGAAAGAAAAAAATTCAGCAAAGGGAAAAGAGAGAAATTTTGGCAAGGAAAGGAATAGAAGAATGAGATAAGTCAATATATATTATTCTTTCCAATTGAGTCTTAATTAAGAAAATAATTTTGAAGGTTCTAAAGAGCAGAGTTTCAAATTTCGGCGAAATTTCGCCGAAATTCGTTGAAATTCGGTTTATTCGGTGGGTCCCGAAAAAAAACCCGACTCGGTCAAAAAATTCGGCCCGGTTTAAGTCCAGCCCAAAAAATCCCACGCGTGGGCGTGGCTCCTGCCTCCTAAACTCCCGTGAGTCCTAATTCCCAAATTAGTTCTTTCCCCATTCCCCAATCTCTTCTGTTCTGGTTCCCAGGAGTCCAAGATTCCAAACTCTAAGATATCCTCCCAAATCACTCCCAATCTCTTAAGTTCTCCTCGATTTCGCATCCCCATTCCTCAATCTATCATCGCCCTTTCACTGTGATGGGCGACACACGAGATAGGGGAGGCGGGTGGTTAGCGCAAGAGCGAGGCGGCTGCATGCACGGACGCCGACGGTGGTGGCGGAGAGGGTAGCACGGATGTCGAAGGTGCTTGGAAGAAATTTGCGGCATCGCAAGCACCGTGTCCCGATGGCATGGATGGTGGCGGCGGTGTGGAGCAAATGCCGCTCAAGCTCCGACAGCTCCAATGGTTTGGGAAGGTAAGGTAGTATTGTAGTATAGTGGTTAGAACGCTTAATTTAATTCTTGCTGTTTTTTATGCTATTTGTTTCGAGCTATGGAATAATAGATTAGATGTTGTTTGTAGAAAAAATTCACCATACTATTTTGACAAATTATGTGCATGAAAATGTAGGATTAGGACTTATAGACGGAAACATTGAGAATGTGTGGAATCATGGCTGGAGGGTTGGCCACCAAGGCTTCAAATGTAGGTCTGCTTATGGTCAAGGCAAGGTGGAGGTGCAACCCGGCTAAGGGAGCATCCGGGTGTGATAGCGGTGAAGTGAGATCTTGTGACTATGTGCATGAGAAGTACGGGATGCAATGAGGAAATGCGAGCAGCGGGGAAGGCAAAAGAAGAGATTCTCGGCAGCGTAAACTCAGATTGGAATATGATCTTATGCACGGGATAGATTCAAATGAACCAATTGATGTGCCTAGTGATGAAGAGGGGCAAGTAGTCAAGAGGAGTGGCTGTAGATATGAGCATGGCTTTGGGAGTGGAAGTGGGAGTGGCAGTGGTGTTGATAGTAGTGTTGGTACTGGTTCTAGTGGATTGATTGGAAGAATGTTTCACAATGCAAGATTTCGTGGTCGTGGTCGTGGATTATTTGATGCAGACTTGGCTCGTGGCAAATCATCCACCCAACCTAGGGTTGACACTGCACTAATGAAGGGAGCCAAAGAAAAAATTGGACAAGCTTGGGCAAAGTGGTTTCATGCCAATGACATTCCTGGGTGGAAAGCCAATTGCCCCTACTTTCGAGCGGCAGTGAAGATGACTCAACAGCTAGGTGCGATGCCGAGCATCCCGAAGGGTTCTGAAATTGATGGGGCATACTTGCAAGCTAACTTTGATGAAGCGGAGTTGTTTGTGGAGGAATTCAAAAAAGACTGGGTTCAATTTGGTGTGACTGTCATGTGCGACTCATGGACAGGGCCTACCTCTATGAGTATTATTAATTTTATGGTATATTGCAATACACGTATGTTCTTCCATAAGTCCATCGATGTAACCGGGCTCATTCAAAATTCAGGTAATACTAGTTACTAGAATATATTTATGTTGTCTTTATTTCCCATGCACTCTAATTTATGTTGTCTTTCTTTCCTATGCAGATTTTCTCTACAAAGAGATTAAGAAGGTTGTTGTCGATGAGATTGGACATAAGGTAGTTGTGCAAATTGTGACAGACAATGGATCAAACTACAAGAAAGCATGTGGTCACTTGTTAGTGAGTACCATATTTTTGGCAGCCATGTGCTGCTCACACTATCAACCTAATCTTTGAAGGACTTGGGTAAATTCAAAGAGGTGGACAAAGTTGTTACAAGTGCTAGACGGATATGTAGGTTCTTGTACAACCATAACAGGTTACATGATGAGATGAGGAAGAAGATAGGTGGAGAGTTGATCCGACCCAATGCCACCCGTTTTGGAATCTGTATTTATGTTCCTTGAGTTTTGGGACGGGAAAGATAAGTTCCGACAATGGATGGTGTCGAGAAGAGTGGAAGAATAGCGATTGGCAAAGTGACCACGATTATAATTACGTAGAAGAATGCTTGGCAATGCCTTCATGGTGGACCGCATTTGAAGTGGGTACTAGATGCATTGGAGCCACTCTATGTTGTCTTTGCGGTATCTTGATACACGAAAAAATGGGACAATTTCGGTTTCTTGCCAAGGATGTTGGCAGCTATACATGCAATGGAAGCTCATCTTGGCATGGGGACAGAACAATTTAATACATACATGAATAAGGTGTCTCGGAGGGTTAACTATTTGTACAAAGACACATTGATGGTTGCGGTATTGTGAAAGCTAATATTAGTTTATTTTGCATGTTAGTTATCTTGGGTACTAATTTATTTTGTCTTCCTTTCCCATGTAGTCTGCGCCCTTGATCCTGAAGGCCACTATAAGTATGAGATCACGCGCAATCTGGACTATGTGGAAGCAGCGATGAAGCAATAGGGAGAATAGCGAGTCACATGAGAGTGCATTGGAAGCACTTGCCCAATTCGGCACTTTTCGATATACTTCAGGAAAGTTTAACCGACCTATCGCCCGAGCTGGAGCATCCTCTATGACCCCAAGTAAGTGAAGACATTAGAATTCTAAGCATTGAAAAGTACTTTTGTGGCCCTTCGCTTCACTATTTCATGGTGCTTTCATTTTGCGGTGATTGGTGGTTCCAGTTTGGAGGACATGTGAAAACCTTGCGAAGTATGCCTTGCGCATTGTATCACAATGCGTGTCATCTAGCGGTATGTGCGTAATTGGAGCACTTTGCATTGGTTCATACGAAGATGAGAAATCGGCTTGGTTATCACAAGTTGCACAAGCTAGTATATGTCCATTATAACTTGAAGCTACGCATCCAAGAACACGAGAATGAACAACAAGAGAAGGAAATTGATCCATGTGCAGTTTTGATGGATGCCGCGATGTTTGATCAAGCAAATCCAATCATGGACTGGCTGAATAACCCGATGAGCGAATCAGACCCAATTCTAGATGAAGGTGGTCGGCCATCTAGGGTCGTGCTTGATGAAATACACCGACAACACTCAAAGAGGAAGCTCTCTCATGGTGGAAGAAATGGAAATGTTAAGAAAGGAAAGATGGCAGCGATGGATGAAGAGGATGAATTTATCGAAAGTGATGGCGATGATGAGGCGGATGATTTTGAGGAAACATCATCCAAGGATGATGATGATGATGATGATGATGATGATGGAAGTGGAGATGAATATGAAAGATTAGCTAGAGATGTCATAGAAGAGATAGAGGTGAGGACTATAGTAATCGACGGTCCAAGCAAGTGAAAAAGAAGACAAAGGACATCTCAAGCCTTTATTAGCTCACTTGGTAATATTATGTTAGAGTTTGCATTATTTTCCTGCTTACTACCATTTTCTCAAATTCTATCATGTATATTGACTTAGTATGTCTTCCCTAATCATCATATACTAGTGAAAATGTTTCAATTGATGCTAGCATTTCCCATGTTGTTCCAGGTTGGATCCATGTGTTCTCAAGCCACGGCATGGCCAACGAAAGCTCCAAAACAAATGTTTTTAATGCTTTGTGATTTTGGACCTTCTGACCAACTAAGGCATTGTGATCTTACAATTGTATGATGGATGAGCAATTTATATCTTTGCATTTTGACCGAGCGTGATGGAAATATTTTGCTGCTTTCTTTAATTAATTGATGCCACTTTTGTTCGGTGTTTGTATTGTATCATGCTTCACATTTGTACTGAGCCTTGGTGATGACTATGGCGTTGGTTCCATCTGTGCATTATTAGTTCTTTCGATGATCTGCTTTTGTTCAATGATTTTCTCGAGCAATGTATGTTAATATGATTTGCTTTAGTTCTTTTGATTTTTGTTAAGTTGATCGGGCTATTGAGGGGCACAATACGTAACGTGTCGAGCAATATGTTGAGGGCACAATACGAATTGTTGTGTTACTACTTACTAATGGCGGGAGATGCACACAAGGAATATGAAGATCGCTCTGGGGCTCTGGGCTCTGCTCGAGGGCTGGATTGGAGCTTGGTCTTGGTGATGATGGACAAAGAGGTTAGTACTCGTGAGTGTAGCGTTCATGCATGCGACCTATTTTCCCTCTGTTTTCTCTGTTTTTACGCTCTGTTCTCTCTGTTTTTAGCTCTGTTCTTCTCCGTTTTCCATCAAATTTCGCCAAATTTCGTTCAAATTTTAAATTTTTCGGCCGTTCATTTCGTCCCGAAATTCGGACAAATTTTCCGAAATTACCGAATTTCGGTTCTTTCGGTGGGTGCCGAAAAAAAACTCTAACCGAATTTCGAAACCCTGCTAAAGAGACGACCAAACTATCTAAGGTCAAGACCTACAGTCAGTATGGCTCTAATATCACCCCTGTCAGGACCCGAATATGCAAATCCGGACCCTCTGTGTATACTGCACTAGTCTAGGATCACGCTAGTGCACACAGGCTCAAGATCAGTAAATATCACAATCATACACAGCGAAAACATAATAAAAGACTTCATATATTAAATAAGACATAGTTGAACGACCTTATGGTCAACCTTACACTTATTAAGCCTCGATGGCTCTGAAGCAAAGTAAATAAACAGCAGTGGAACGAAGAACGTCGGTGAATCCCATCAACATGCTACAGGCATCTGACAAGGTTCAACTCCTAGATAATCTTCTTCTCATGGAACTCCATCTCTTTCGAAGGTGTTGTCTTCTCCTCAACTGATGATTTGGTTGTAGGCAAGGGTGAGTACATAAAGCACTCAACAAGTTGTGCACAGAATGCAAGTCTGATATACTATATGCATGGCTTATTCCAAAGGAACGGCTAATATGGTTAATTTACAATAAAGCTGCATTTATGAAAGAATAGCATAGATAGATTGTAAATACAACAAAAACAAATAATAACAATAAGTAATTTCTCAGTTATTTCCCAAATAAACCAACTCAATCCTTAAATCAAATTCCAAACTTCCATAGGCGTAAGCCTCCATTCCCAATTCATTTTAATAAAATCTAACCCTTGACTGTAATCACGGAGCATTGCTCAATACCGCGAGAATGGCTATTCGAATAGGTTTGACACTCTGCAGAGGTTATACACTTTACCCACACGACATGATTGTCTCTTGTTTCCTTTCGGATTAACACACTTCCTTTGGTGTGTCGGCTGAGAGATCATGACAAAGCCTTTACAATGCCTGTCTAAATCCAGTACTACCCGCTAAGGTTTCAACACTGGTGGGACTGGTTACCACATCCAGGGCCCCCCTCTTGAACCATATGAGCACCCCGTGCGAGGACTAGTTACCACTACCAGGGTCTCACACCACCATTAGTAGTACCAAAGCTTAGACATAACAAATTAATCAGCTAGGTCTGGCCCATACTAGACATGTGGTTGTATGATTGACTCAGATCAAATTCTTGCAAGGTTAAGTCCTTAATTGACCAAGGCAAGACTAACCAAAAATCACCATAACTATATCCATCAAATGTCATAGAAAGCAATGCGACTGCCCAAGTGCCACATTGGCCCACCATATATCCCTGCAACTTGCCTCAGTCTAAATCATTTTACCACCTCGGTTTTTTACCATGCACCTTGTGCCATCAACAACATCAATAACATTGTGTGATAACACCTGACACACAAATTCACAAACATGTTCCATAATTCATTGAGCAAGATTAACTTTATTCATAAAATGATGACTCGTTGCATGGCTAAGCATTCTACATGCGTTCTAGCTATCCCACATTGGCAATTATAGCTACCAACTATTATGAAACCATTCTAGGGTGACAAATGAAATATTACATACAACATGGCAAAGTGGATATATCAGAATTGGATGAATAGCTATACCCAATATTATTGAAAGAAGTAATAATTGAATTAGCATGCAATACTTTAAAACAATATATTATTTAAAACATGGGTTCAACATGATCAAAGCACAACTTGCCTTCAACGAGCTCTGAATCTTGCTCTAGAACTTCGTCTTAGGTTGGCTCCTCGCTCAAGAATACCACGGGTAATTCAACGTCTACGCGAAACAAGCGTGCAAGCAATAAATACCAAAAACAGAGAGCAAACTCAACTCCAAAATTAAAATAAAATTCTCCATTAAAAAGATCTTGATTTTAAAAATTTTAGAAACTGGAATCACCTCAATCGGAGCTCATATACAAAATATATAGCTATTCAAAGTTTGAAATAAAAGATAAATCAGAAAAATTAGAAAAACCGAATTATTTGTATACTTTAAAATAGCATTTATGATGTCATGCTGACGTCAACACAGAAATGAATTTTGGCTGGATTATTTTTCTACAAAAAAATTGATATATGACATCAAGCTGACGTCACTGCCACGTGGCAGCACTAGAGCGCAACACGCGTCTCGGGTCTATAGACTGGGTCTACAGCTCGGCGCGGGTTCACGGTAGACTCGGAGAATGGCGCCTCGGCTGACTCGCCTGACGCGCAGTGGCACGTGATTAGTCGCGACGCCGGTGTGATCTGATTCGCACCAATCCGATCGGATGGCTACGGATCAAGCGCGACGTGGCACTACCTCAACCGACCGATCTTAATCTAACGACTCACCTTACCAGTGCAGATCACTGTTGATGTGGCGATGTGGCCTAATCCCGAGGAGAAGACGTGGATCCGACGGTCCTCGAGCTCTTCAACGCTGATGGCGGCATGGCGGCGTGTTCTTCATCGGACTTGGAGACGATGACCATGACGACGACGGAATGAAGAGTCTTCGGCGATGTTTTCACCTGCCATGGACGCGACTCGACACGGTGAACAAGCTGGCAGCCTCGGTGACGGCGGGGACACAACGGACGATGAGCAAACAGCAAAAAACAACGGCGGTTACACGAGCGACAAAAGCCAGGGCTACAGGTGCGGCTTGCCTCGGGATACACGACACGCAAGGCGGCGCTTTAAATAGCGGCCTCAACGAGGGCACACGGGATGGAAACCGATCCTGAGGATCATAGAATTATGGTGGCGCGGTGGATTCAGAGAGATCCGGCGAAGCGATGCGGCACGATCGTGGGCGTCCACGCGACATCAATCCGACGGCTCACACTCGCGGTCGACGCGGCGCAAAGATAGATGTTGGATCAAATCCAATGGCCACCCTCCTAGGGTTTCAGTGAAGCGGGCCGCAAGGGCTGACGCGGCTGGGCTGCGGTGCGAGGAAGCGGGCCAGACAAGAGGGGTTTTGGCCCAACACTATTCGAGTGATTTATAATTCATTTTCGAATAAAACAATTCAGCTAAATAAACAAAGCCCAAATAAATAGCAAAATTATTAGAAAAATTCTATAAAAAATCCTAAAAATACTTTAAGGCATTTGTAACACAAATAAAATATTTTTAGCCAAAATTTATAATAGATTTATCAAAATTTAATTAATGATCACAAAATACCAATAGACATAATATTAAAATACATTCAAATAAATTCCCAAGAAAAATCCCAAAAATATTTTGCGACTTTAGGAACATAAATAAAATATTTTTGATAGAATTTTGTTTTGAATTTCTGAATAAATAAATACTATTCTCAAAGGACCAATATACAAAATATTTAATAAACGCAAATATAATCAAGAAAAATCTAATAAATTCATAAAAGCATAAAATGCAAATCAACTTCAAGAAAAGAAAAAATTGGGGTGTTACACTTGAGCTGATGGTTCTTTTAAAATAATTGAAAAGATTAATGACAATGCATATAAGCTTGAGTTGCCAGCAGATTTTGGGGTTAGTCCCACATTTAATATTTCAGATTTAAAGCCGTACGTGGGAGAAGAGTATGAGCTTAAGTCGAGGATGACTCCAATTCAAGAGGGGGAGGATGATGAGAACATCACTCTTTTGGATACACGCATATATCATGGTCCTATGACAAGAGCTCCCCACATAAATTAAATCATGAGGTGAGCTCATTCCTCGTTGTTCATTATAATGATATTGAGGATGGGATGCTATTAAATATTTATGATGTTTTACTACTTAGGAATATGAGAGAAGTGCCACCCTTGCCATTCCAAATCAAGCCGGACTCCAAGTTGTCCACAATTCGGGCTTTGTGTTCAGTTCGGAGTCAGCAAACAGCACTGCATTAAAATGGGCATATCTCCCTCATACAGAATCCAGTTGAGGAGTTATTCTACTCGTTAGAAAGATAACGATGATATCTTTCCAATGAATCTAATCCCAGCACTAGATTCATTGCGAATTAGCCGAAATCATCTAAACAATGTGTTATATTACTGTTTTGGACTCTTTCGGGCCTTATAAGTGTGTGGGGAGTTTTGCTTAGATTACAACTAGAAACCTTATCAGTTTTTTGCTGTACATTAGTTTGTGGAACCACAACTCATGTGCTTAATATTATTCATAATTTTAGATTGCATCTTCTACGTTCTTGCTTGTTTTCTCGATTCGCATGCACGGATAAGCCTTCTTGGCAAGGTCAACCGTGTTTGTGCGTGGTTGATAACCAAAGGAGCCGTAGTGTAGTGATTGCAGGGTTTGAATCTATTCTGATTGGAAGACGGATCATCAACGTTGAGTTCTCCATCAATCAATTTAGTACTCACTGTCGAAAGATCGGGCCACCATTTGCATCAAGTGTTATTAGAGTGATGATGCTACAAATGTTGCTAATTTTTCCCAGGGAGATTGTACACCTACATGGAGTGCCAAATACAATTGTTTCACATCGTGATGCAAAGTTCTTGAGTCACTTTTGGAGAGGCTTATGGAATAAATTGAGGACAAAGCTACTGTTTTCTACTACATGCCATCCCCAAACCGACGGACAAACGGAGGTCGTCAACCGTACATTGTCAACCATGTTGAGAACTATTTTAAAGAAGAATTTGAAGTTGTGGGAAGAGTGTTTACCACACTTTGAGTTTGCTTATAACAGGTCGGTACACTCTACCACCAAGGTAAGTCAATTTTAAGTAGTATATGAGTTTAATCCTCGTACTCCAATTGATCTTTCGCCCTTGCCTACTTCTAAAAAGGTGAATTGAGATGCCAAGAGCATGCCAAATTTATTTTTAAAATGCATGAAACAACTAAGGAGAACTTAGAAAATATGACCGAAAAGTGTAAGATGCTGGTAGCTAGGGTAGAAAACATTTATCTTTTGAGTTGTGTGATCTTGTTTGGCTATATTTGAGAAAAGATAGGTTTCCAGATTTGAGAAAGTCTAAATTAATGCCTCGAGCTGATGGTACTTTTAAAATAATTAAAAAGATTAATGATGATGCATATAAGCTTGAGTTGCCTGCAGATTTTAAGATTAATCCTACATTTAATATTTTAGATTTAATGTCGTACGTGGGAGATAAGCAACTTGAGTCGAGGATGAATCCAATTCGAGAGGGAGGATGATGTGGAGATCACTCTTTTGGATACGTGCATACATCATGGTCTTATGACAAGAGCTCGTACACGTAAATTAAATTATGAGGTGAGCTTGTTTCTCACTGTTCATAATATTGATATTGAGGATGGGATGATACTAAATATTTGTGATGTTTTACTATTCAGGAACATGAGAGAAACATCACCCTTGCCAAGCCAAATCAAGCCAGACTCCAAGTTGTTGACAATTCGGGCTTTCTATTCAGTTCAGAATCAGCAGATAGCACTGCATTAAAATGGGCATATCTCCCTCATGTGGAGTCCAATTCAGGAGTTCTTGTGCTCATTAGAAAGATAACAACAAGATATTTCCAATGGATCTAGTCCCAGCCCCATATGCATTTTGAATCACTTAGCATTATATAACAATTTGTTATATTACTGTTTTGGGCTGTTTCGGGTCTTGTAAGCGTGTGGGGGGTTTTACTTAGATTACAACTAGACACCTTGTTAGTTTTTTGCCGTACCTCGGTTTGTGCATCGGTTGAGGAAAGATTTGCCATTTAGGTTATACATCGGCTGAGGAGACAACAATTGGAGCTATTTTGGTGCAAGAGATTAATGGTAAAGAGAGGGTTATTTTCTACTTAAGCTGATGGTTTATTATTTTCTACTTAAGCCGACGGTTAATTGATGCAAAAACTAGGTACCCATTTGTAGAAAAGCTCTTCTTGTCATCATATTTTGCTTGCACTAAGTTAAGGTATTATATTTTAGTATTGGCTTGTAAGGTTTTTTGTAAAACCGATATTATAAAATGTATGTTGTCAGCTCCAATTTTACGAGGTCAACTTCGTAAATGAGCATACACGCTCATCAAGTTCAATTTAACCTATGAATTGGCTAAGGCTGTCAAAGGTCAAGTGGTTGCTGATTTTATGACAGGACATGAAACTAGTATGAATGCTAGTCTAGTAGTTGTTGCCCCTTGGCAATTGTTTTTAATGGATCAGTATGCCAAGAGGGCGATGGTATTAGAGTGGTGTTAATTTCGCCAAAGGGTACAATTTTGAGTTTGCATTTCGGCTAAATTACAAGTGTTCTAATAATTAAGCCAAATAAGAAGCATTGTTTAAAGGCCTACAGTTACTCAACAATATCGGAGTCGACTCTATTGAGGCTTATAGCGATTCTTTATTAGTAGTCTAACAAATAAGGTGGGAATATAATTGTTATGACGAAACTTTAAGCCAATATTTAGGTGAATGTCTTAAGCTTATCGGCCCATGTGGTTCTTATGCAATTCACCATGTTCTTCATGAAATGAATATTAAGTCCAATAATTTAGCTCAACAGGTGTTAGGTTATGAAATTTTTGACCGTTTATAGGAGTGCAAACCAATAGAAAAAATTATTATGTGCATAACCGCAAACGATTTGAGGGCAAAAATAAATGATCATTTAACTGATCCTTCAAAGTCGATGATCAAAAAATTAAGCGACAAATTCGAAAATATGTCTGGTTGGATGATGTACTATATTATCAGATATTAGACGGTTTATTGCTAAGGTGCCTTGGAGTCGAAGAAGCTAAGATAGCAATGGGTGAAGTACATGAAGGCATTTGTGGAACTCATCAATTTCTCTTAAGATGAAGTGGCTACTTAGATGTACTGAATATTTTTGGTCAACAATGTTAGAAGATTACTTCAAATATTATAGAGGATGCCAGACTTGTCAGAAATTTGCAAATTTACAATTTGCTCCAGCATCAGCTTTACATACAGTTATCAAGCTTGGGCCGTTTCGAGGATGGAGAATAGATGTAACTGGACAAATATTTCCTGCGTTATCTAAAGGCCATAAGTATATTTTGGCTACGACTGATTATTTCTTAAAATGGGTTGAAGCAATACCTCTCAAGAAGGTTACGAGCGTAGAAGCTATCAAATATGTTATGGAACATATCGTTCATCGGTTCGGGAATTCCTCAAACTATTATAACTGATCAAGGCATTATGTTTATGTCCGATGAGTTTCAAGGTTTTTCTAGAAGTTTGGATATAAAATTGTTGAATTCATCACTATTATGCTAAGGCTAATGGTCAAAACGATTCATCAAATAAAACATTGATTAAGTTAATCAAGAGAAAAATTAAAGAAAAACCAAGGAATTGGCATGTGACGTTATCTAAGTCTTTATGGGCTTATCGGATTGCTTGCCATGGTGCGACTAAGCTATTGCCTTACCAATTTGTTTATGGATAAGAGGTTGTGTTGCTTATGGAAATTAGTATTGATTCAATAAGAATAGCAAGGCAAAATGGACTGGCGGCTCAGGATTATAAGGATCTGATGTATGATAACCTAGATGACTTAGCGAAATTATGTTTACATATGCTAGATCGGCTTAAGAAGAATAAGGCAAGATTTGCAAGGGCATACAATAAAAAGCGATGCTTGAGTCATTTTGTGAAGCTGATTTGGTTTGGAAAACTATATTGCATGTTCGCTCTAGAGATAACCGATTTGGCAAATAGTCTCCAACATGTGAAGGACCACATAGAATTCATCGGCTTATGGATGGAAATTCTTATGTTTTGGAATCATTGGAAGGAGTGGTATTTCCTAAAGCGATCAATGGTAAATACTTGAAGAAGTACCACCCAACTATTTGGGTTGGTTATTAATCGGCTAAAGATGACTATCGAGGCAGGAGAGCCACATTAACTCATTGTAGTTAATTATGGCTGAGATTCATGAAAATGAACTTGTAGTCAATGATAAAGATTATACTAGCATAAAAGGAAGCAAGAACTTAGAACATTAATAAAAACCATAAAATCGATTAAACAGTTGATTATAAACATTCATAAACAAAAATAATATTGTTTTAAAGCCCAACCAGGTTACAAACTTGCAAGCATTATTTTCCAGAGAAGCCAATTACAGACATTAATAAATAATTAGCCATTGAGCTTGGCCTCGAGACCGGACAACACAGCGGCGGCCTTGGCGAAGGTTTGCTCCACATCTTCAAGGATTTTCTCATCCTCTTTAGTGCTTCCTGCCACAAGAGTAACTTTGGCCGATTATTTCTTTGTTGCTGTTATGGCCAGGCCAAGTTTTGACCTTCCAAGTCTTTAAAGCCGACGAGGAGTACACTAGCATTTGATGGCCCTTGGATTTCAGTTCCTTAATTTTGGCCAATTTTGCCTCAAAAAAAATTTTAGTCGACTCCAGCTTTAGAGTCACCTCCTTAGTATCCTTGTGGAACTTCACGTCCTCATCATATTTGGCTTTAGTATCGGCTATCATTTGATCTAGAATTTTTTGGTCTTGACATCGGACGTCCCAATGTGCAAGCCTAGACTTGGCCGCATTGACTGTCTCTCTTTTTTCGTCGAGATGGCATACATTTAATAATGCAGCCATTGCTTCTTCAAGTATGTTGGCTTGGACTGTGGCCATCGCATCCCGATGCAGTTAGGCGTTCTCAAGCAGCTTGGCCAAGGGTGTAAATAAAAGTTTGAAGAATTTATCTAGCCTGTCTTTAATGCCTGGGGCCGATATCACTATGGCCAATGTGATGGGAACGGTGGCCCGATCTTTCGACAGGTAGTGCTAAATCGATTGGTGGAGAACTCGACGTTAACAATCCAACTTCCAATCAGAACTGATTCGAACCCTGCAATCGCTACACCACAGCTCCTTTGGTTATCAACCACACACAAACACGGTTGACCTCGTCAAGAAGGCTTATCCCTGCATGCAAATTGAGAACACAAGCAAGAACGTAGAAGATGCAATCTGAAATTGCGAATAATATTAAACACACAAGTTGGGGTTCCAAAAAAATGATGAACGGCGAAAAACTGACAAAGTGTCTAGTTGTAATATAAGCAAAACCCATCTATTCTAGCGATGGCTACTGAATATATATGATGATGTAGGCAAGGGAGGCGGCTAAGGGGATAGCCGTGCAACCCTAGGTCGTACAAGGCCTTTGGGCCCAAGTGGAGGTGATACAGCACCCGGTAGATTTTGTTCGTCATATAGTTTTGATGATTCCCGTCGATCTAGAAGGAGTTTGAATGTGAAACTACATCGGTTGGAAAGCTCTCATCGTGGGCTTGTCCGTATAGTCCAAGAACGCCTCAATTGGACTTTGTATGACATAGAAATGGTCATTTTATGTTGTACTGCTCCTGGGGGCCGAATTGGACTCGTGAACGAATTGGACTTAATCTCGAGCTGGTCTTGGAGCGTCAGAAGTTGTTGGGCCCTTGTCATGGCTTGAAGTAGAAATATGGCTTGCTGGGATGGCATGGTCACATCATCCTCCCCTTCTTGATTTTTAGTCGTCCTCGACTCAAGCTCATTATCCTGCAAAAGGTTAGTAACAAGAGGCGACAAAGAAACCAACATATTCTTTGGTTGTTGATAGTGTGGCACATTAAAAGAAGATTTCAAAATGGTACAAATATAAACTCGATGCACCACGTACTTTCCTTTATCATTATGTTTGCCAATAGCATGAAAACTAACATTGGATGAGCATGACAAATTAGCAGGCATAGAAAATCTCTCCTCTAAACAATTGAGATCATATATGACATCAAATTCAATGTAACCTAAGGTATTCAAGGAAGACAACAGTTTAATCTCATCCTTTTCATTAGCAAGGTGAATAACATGTTTATTTTCAGCACACGTGTTTAGATCAGAAATAAAACTGATATGTTCATTCACTAGTTGAGACATGGATATAAATGAGACATTGTCACACAACTCTTCTTTATCACTAGGGACAAGACAATCATATTGTGACATAGGTGATTCAGTTTGAGTGTCCACTAACTACTATTCTAGCATAGCACTAGTAGTGGCCAAATTTAACACATCAACAGAATTCTCTCATCGTGTGAAAATAGCACCTATGTCGTTACCTTTGTTTTCTATCTCTGCCGATTTAGGCATATCATGATTTGTACATTCTTGAGGCATGCATGGGATAGCAAGTATCTCTTGTTCCTCCTTCTCTTGCGTGTTTTCCTTCTCGTTCTTGTTCTCAATGTCCTGTGAAAAGTTAGTAGCAAGTGGAAACTCGACAAGATGCCGTTCTTCCAAAGAAAATTCTTCACTTTGGCAATTATAGACATTGATTTCAGCAAGATGTCTTTCATGTTCAATTTGAGTTTCTACCTCACAAGCAATATTAAATAAACTAGAGAGAATTGTATTCCCTATCAACAAGAATACTCTGAATTTTCTTGTCAAGTCCATTTAAGAATCTTATTTTCTTAGCTTCTTCAGATTCATCTAAACCACAACGCAACAACAAAGTTTCTAATTCCTCGTAATATTCCTTAACAATTTTATCACATTGTTGTAAACATTGCAATTAATAAAGTAACTTTTTAGAATGATAAGAAGGAACAAATTCACCTCCCATAAGTCGTATCAAATCATTCCATGTTTGTGGTACTGTCTTATAAGCACAAAAATCATTCCACCAAATTGATGCACAGCGAGTTAAAGCACTAGCGACAACTCTAATTTTTCATTTACCACAAAGGTTACATTGCGAAAGAATTTTATCTACCTCTATTTTCCAATCAATATAAGCATCAACACCAAATCCGCTATAAGAAGGAAGAACTGGAAAATTATTACCTTTACCAGCAAAAGGAGATGAATTAAAGTTGGGTTGGTGCTTATGCTCTTTTCTGTCAAGTGCATTCTCCATGTTTTGAATTTGCTTGTTCATAGTCTCATTTATCTCTCAAAGCATCTCTTGGAGCTCGTTATGAAGAACACACAGGTTACCATCCTGGTCCTCCAGTACCCCTGCCTTTGCTAGTAGAAAACAGAAGATAGCATAAAGTATTATCCCTATCAACTACTAGGTACTGGACAGTGGGATCACAAACTCTCACGTGTCTTACTGAGCTCTTGTAAGGTTCTTACCAAAGCAGCGGGTGGCACAACCGGTGTCTGGTTCGTGATACCGTGACTGGAGCATGAGTGAGGCGATTGCAAAGGAGAACCTGAACTGATAAAAAGTATGTGGAGCTCGGAAGGCAAAATTTAGTACAAGGAATAAGCAATATTGAATTCAGATTAGCAAGCTGAATAAATGTCCAACATACTTGCCATAGTTACTGGCCTAAACGTGTTTCTAGAACTAGTTCAACCTAGCAAGGGATATATCAAAGCACATAGGACTCAAAGGATGTAAGCAATTCTGATTATCTGCTTCTCTTTCCCTCTTTTTGCTTCTTTTATCTCTCTAATTTTTTTCAGTGCGGCTATTTTGTTTTTGCACTTGCCTTTTGTTTTCCTTTCTTTTAACTCAAAGGCCAAACAAAAATCTCACGTTTTGGAACGAGAGAAGATGTTAAATAGATGACCAAAAAATTCGCAAAAATAGCAAAGGAAACTTCCGAGGTCCAGAACTCGGTCTTGGAGGCCGATTTTGAGGGTCAAAAAATTCATGGGTCTAAAGACCTGTGGATTTTTCTGATACGCGTCGTCGTCCTCTTCGAAACAAAAAAATACACCTCGATCGAAGTTCGTATGCAAAAGTTAGGCCAGTTTTACTGAAAACTGCGCAATCTAGATTGCCTGCGTCTTCCCTTCTTCCTTTTTGCTAGGGCTAAAATAGCAATAGGATCGCGGGTGGGAAAGGGTGACCAACGGTGCAGGGCAATTGATATAAGGCGGCTCGCAACCTATCTAGGGCTTGCGAAGCGGATTATATTATGCAGAGTGGCAGCACGGCAAACCGAGTAGGACTCAGTTCGGTTCTGGGGTTGGTGGTGGTGGGATGACTAACATTACAAAACAAGAACTAGGGCAACGAAAACTACGAACACGACCTCAAACCAGCAACACGACGATGACGACGATGGACACAAACTCAACAAGAGAAACTAAAAACGAAGATTGCAAAGACACAAGGGGTTGTAGGATAGCGGAATCGATGATGAACTTTTTGTGAGGCAATTTTTCTGGACTTTAGGACGATGGCAAAACAAAAGTGGGGATACAAGAATTACCTATCGGGCAACTGAAGCTCTGATACCACTTGATGGGAACGGTGGCCCGATCTTCCAATAGGTAGTACTGAATCGATTGGTGGAGAACTCGACGTTGACGATCCGGTTTCCAATCAGAACTGATTCAAACCCTGCAATCGTTACACCACATCTCCTTTATTTATCGACCGTGCACAAACACGGTTGACCTCGCCAAGAAGACTTATCCCTGCATGCGAATCGAGAACACAAGCAAGAATGTAGAAGATACCATCTGAAATTGCGAATAATATTAAGCACGCGAGTTGGGGTTCCACAAACCGATGAACGGCGAAAAACTGACAAATTGTCTAGTTGTAATCTAAGCAAAACCCATCTATTCTAGCGACGGCTACTGAATATATATGAGGATGAAGGTAAGGGAGGCGGCCAAGGGGATGGCCGTGCAACCCTAGGTCGTACAAGGCCTTTGAGCCCAAGTGGAGGTGATATAGAACTCGGTAGATTCTGTTCGTCATATAGTTTTGATAATTCCCATCGACCCAGAAGGAGTGTGACCGTGAAACCACTTCCGTTGGAAAGCTCTTGTCGTGGTGTTGTCCGTAGAGTCCAAGAACGCCTCAATTGGACTGTGTATGACCCAGATATGGTCATTTTATGTTGTACTGCTCCTGGGGGCCGAACTGGACTCTCGAATGAATTGGACTTGATCTCGAACTGGTCTTGAAGCGTCAGAAGTTGTTGGGCCCTTGTCTTGGCTTGAAGTAGAAATATGGCTTGTGCATCACAATGCATCTTTGGACACATAAAGAATCTGTTGGATCGCTTCAGGGTAAGTGTCCATCATCACCTCCTCGTCATCTTCTAAGTCCGATAAAGTGAAACCCATCTTGTCGGTAAGGGAATCCGTCAGCTTGGCAGAGGATTTCACATTAGGAACAATCGCTGCTTGGAACTTTGCATCTTTAGCAGCTTGAACTTGAGGTGTTGGCTACAATGGAGGAGGAGGCAGGTCTGCTTCTGTCGGGAGATCGACTAAAATATCAGCCAGAGATGACGATGGAGAGAAAGTAGGCTGCAAGAAAAATCACTAATTATGTTAAGCCAATTTGTTGGCATCAGACTTAAGACATGGAATCGATTCTTAGGGAGAAGTTTTACCTGGTCTGTGCTAGAAGCATGTGGAGAGCTCTTGCCCAACTATTCTTGAGGTTTGCTACCTCGCTGGCCAACACTTTCTTATTCGGTTGACCACATTTTTTCCCTACTAAAGAATCAGCCAATGGAATTGGTCAACAAGAAAAGAAATGGAGTGTAAAATAAAGCCAATGAATACTTACTGGGTTGTAATTTTTCCACATCTGATAGAGAAGGCGATTGGATGCCCAAAGAAGTTGATGAGTAGTCGATGACACCTACTCTGATGTTCAGGCGAGGGTGTTTGTTTGATGGGCCGGTGCCTATTGGATCACTCACAACTTTCTTACCCACCTGCTTGGCCTAAGAAATAAAAGGGAGAAGCCGATCAGTGAAGTTCAACAAATATTTGAAAGATGCTAATAAGAAGTATCTACCTTAGTTGATACATTCCCCGTTAGCTTGAACAAGCATCGCTACTAGAGCTACTATTACTATCAGAATTAGTAGGCTTTGTCAGCTAGGGTGCAAGACCTGGGAAGAAGTCAGACTCAATAGCTGATATTGTACATTCTAGTGGGTACAAGGCTACATGTATAGTTTACCAGCATGTAATGAAGCCACCAGCCGATCGAGTTTGCAACATGAAATGAGGCAAGATTTGAATTTAAAGATCATCAGCCATATGAAAGACAATTTTAGTTGCAGAAGCCTGACGCACTCTGGTCTCTTAGCCTAAGCCGATCAAAAAGCTAAAAGCTTTGTGGCACTATGCAAACCCCAATTTTCTTGTGTAAACTGAAGGATGATAGAATTCATAAGATGGTTGGAACGTTCGGCCTTTGGTGTGCAAGCCGTCAAACAAAATGCTTGGTGAAATGAAGATCTTAAATAACTCGAGTGTCTCCACAGGCATATATCATTGCTATCGGCTGCCAGATGTAAAAAGGAAGGCCAAGGAAAAGCATTGGCTACTCTGTAACTAAAGAAATCACGCTGACATAAATCATCTTGATCAAGCTAAAGGAAGAATGCTAGTTACTTTTTTGCTCCAATAGATGTGATTTTTTTTCGCTTTCAGAACATAGAATATAACTTTCGTCTAATGATCGACTATTCCTGTACTTGATTTAGTGAGATTTTGGAGTACCTTCACAAGAAAAGTTTTCACCAAATGATCGGCTGTTCCCAAGAAAAGTTTTCCTAGAGCCAACCGACAACCCTCGATAAGTTGTTCGGCTATGATTTGATAAGTTTGAGTTGGGCCTAATGCAGTGTCAACGAAAATGTATCGGTCAAGCCACATATTCATGGCAATGTGCACTATATACTTGCTCCAGCCTTCGCCTTTAGTTGAGAGTAGCTTATACTGTGGCTTGGTGTTGAAAGCCAATATCTGGTCCCCATTGGGTCTAGGGCAATAAAGTTGTGCCACATCTAAGAGTGTTGAGCCGATGGGACTTGTTCTAAATATGAATGCAATGAAAGAGTCCGATCAAAATAGTAGACCATGGCCACCAAGGGCTCATTGGCCTCTAGGTCGGCTAGGGAGAGGGGGAGACACTCTGCAGTACCCATATGCTCCCATTGAGACATTTTTTTGTGTGGCTAATTGATTGAACTAGTTTCTCTGGCCCTTCAATGTCGTCGGCCATGCTCTAAAATTTTTACTCCATCCATGGATATTGTATTCATGAGCATATAAGGAAAGTTAGGAACGTCCTTTTCTATTATAGCCAACGAATCTGAATCACCTAGGGGGCCTACATAATATCTATCTTTAGAGTCAGGGACAAGAATAAATACCTGTTTTGGGTCTATTGTTCTTCGGCTGGCGGGATGAAGTGGTGGTAGGAGTAGTGTTGAAGATGAGGAAATACAGGGTGAAGCCGATGGCAGGGGAGTTGAGAGTTTGTGCACGTGAAAATAATAGAAGAATGAGCCCCATATTTATAGGGGAGTAAAAGGAATTGTAGAAGGTGAGAAAATTTTTCGAAACGGCGGCTACAGTTTGGTAAAGATAGTGCTCTTTTAAGGATTACGGCATGATTAATGGAGTGGTTACCAAAAGCAATGGTGAAAATCATGGTTAAAGTTGATGGTAGTTGAAGCCAACAGAGATAATTTTTGGAAGATAACATATTATCTCCCAAAAATAGAGGGCATATATTAGCACCAAAATTTGGCAAGGCATGACCAATTGGCTAAAAAAAGTAAGTTGAGGTAAAATTGGAATAATAGTCGATATTATTTCTATCTGTAGGAGATTGAGGCCGTTACGAATTATGATTGACAATGCATCAAAAAAGAATACGATCAGCCTACACACTATAAAAAGGGCTCAGAGACGTTTCAAGAAGATATCATCAATCAATCAAATAACCCGCATCTACTTTTTATCTAGTTTTTCCTGTCAACTAGGAGTAGTCTTATAATTTACATATCTTATAATTTATCGTTGATCAATAAAGTTGTGCATCATCGATTGTTGATCTTCTCCGATTACACCAGGTTTGGTTTTCTCCGATTTTGTTGCGTATCACTTTTTTTGGAAAAATCTTCCTTTATCAACAATCTAATCAGCTCTAATGAGTTGTTTAGACTTATCGTTACAATTGATTTAATCGGCTTTGAATAGCTCTTTAAATTCTTGCCGATTATCATATTAGATCTGCTTTAAGCGTATTTTCCGTCTATCTTGCCGATTGTAGGATCAAATTGGCTGACACGCCTCTAACCTCTTGTACCCAGCGTTCGCATTTATTTGAGTCGATCAATCCGTCGTGATCCAAAGCTGTAATGTCGGAGCAATTGAAAAAAAGCATTCGGGGAGGTAGACAGGGAATTTCCAGACATGTTAAAAAAAAGACAGCGGTAGTGAGTGCCGCAGATCGGTACAGGCCTTGCAATGCTGTTGTCTGATAGATCTAACAGTCGAACAGTTGTTAATTTACAAATTTCTGGACGAATTTTACCAGTTAAACTATTGCTAGCTAGGCTCAAAGCTTGCAGAAAAGAAAGATTCCAAATTGAAGTGTTACCTACATCTTGTAACATGTAAATCCATCATGTTTACATTACACGACAGATCCCCGGCCAGACCAGTGCACGCCTCCGAGCATGCCACCGCGTCGCTACATCGACGGACGGGCGCACGCCTGCGCGTGCGTGCCGCCGTGCCCCAAGGTCGATTGGATCGGATGCACACCTCCGTGGACGTGCTGCCGATCGTCGCTGCTACAACGGGTGCACGCCGTCCTAGGGCACCCGCCGTCATTGCCTCCATGTCATCATCGGGATTGGACTCACGTTGGGCATGGCGTATGGTCGACCCCTCCGCGTCGACACTGGCCGAATCACCTATCCCATCCACACGTCCTACCAGAGGCCTCGGTCACCACGGCGCCTCCGCGCCATGGCTGCCGTCGCCCATAGTCCACACATTCCTGCCGCCTCCGTGGGCACGTCGGGTGAAGAACCGAGATCGCATCGTCGTTGCCTCCGCGACATCACTGACCAACAATAGCGAACCCAGAAACACAGGAAGGAAGGTGCTAACTTACAACAAACTAGAAGTTTGCTAGATTGCAATCAAACTATATCATAATAAAAGTACATAATCACTGATGTAACAACTATTATAATGAAACAGACAAATGACATTGAAAAAAGTTTTCTACCCAGAATAAATACCCAATTAAGGAAGATTTGGTCCACCAAACCATCGTGACATGTCTCTACGCTACTTGGCATCATCTACATTGAAATTAGGTCGAGCATTATAGCAACCTACGTAGATAAAGTAGCATAAATAGTGTTGGAGATAAGGCCTAGCAGCTAATATGATTTATAGACGTTTATGTTTTATGTTCCTTTAATAAATAGTATGTTATAGATCATCAAGTATGTGACGTGATTGTGAGACGACTCTGTAACACGTTTGTAGTATTATTATGAATTATCCCTTGTTTTTTAATTGATTGGAATATCAATTGCTTTCCTTAGAAAGATATGCATGTGATTGTCTAATGATCATGTTTTACGGATCACAGATATGCGATGTAAATATAATTACATGGATAACGTATTGGTGAACATGCTATTGAATAAACCCATTATGAAATATCACATTGAGCATTACATGCGTGTAATCGAATGGTTTCATACAATGTTTATGATTGATCATCCGACCAGAGACATATATGGATCCAAATATGAGGATCACATAATTTGATGTTACTAATCGTTGTCCGTAACACAAGATAATTATAATAGTTACACTTGGGAATGTTTTGAGACATGTGGAAGGATATGTATTGTCAAGATATAATTGTGTCCCTCGTTATACAAGGACAAAGATATCTTAAGACCACTCGAAAAAGATGTACTAAAGAATGTGCGTGGATGTATCCGAGCAAGTTGAGGTGTCAACCACTTGATCTATTTAGTCTAGCTTTGGAGATTTGAGAAATAATGAATTAAACAGCCTAAGGATGACACATATCTCACATTGGGTTTAATTTTGATATATGAAAGTTACAAAAGGATTGAACATATATTCATCAATGACTTATCGGATAAATGATATCCATATAATTTGGGAAGTCATAATGTTCTTTTAGGACCTGCTTATGACTTAGCGTCGAATGATGATTCGGTACACTACCAAAACTCACAATGGATCTATTAGTCATACACAAAAATGAGAACCTTTTTGTATGTTAATAAATTATGTATATTATTATATGGATAATTAATATATTCAAATTATTAAATACAGAATAAGTTCTAGTTTAATTCAGATTATTGGAATTTGAAACAGTAAGCCTATATAATTCGGATTAATGTAATGCAAATTAAATAGGGAGTCAGTTCGGATAACAATTTGAATTGATAAAGGATATCTTTAATCTTATTTGGTTGTAAAATAAAAACAATTTGGGCTTATGTTTGATGCAGATATGCATACATCGAATAATTTCTAGTTTAATATCTTAATTAATTGGAAAGAATTACTAAGCCCCATTAAATATCAACAAGATGAGTCTTTTCCTTAAGCATCTTCACTATATTTATATGAGAAATATATACTACCTAATAACGGGTGATTGCTTGTTATTAGGTATGAAGATTGTGAGAATATCAAATGGAGCTGAATTGTGTCGATGAACCATGGTGGAACACAATGGGAAGTGAGAAAAGATGTGGGCCATATGGAGGCAACTATGACCACATGGGCCATCCCATGTAGACAGGGCACCAAGCCTATGCGACCAAGCAAGGGGAGAACAGCCAATTACACCACGAGGCCCACTTCATACAGATGGCCTAAGAAAGGATGCACATGGGCCCAAGTGGAAAGAAAGGGCATGTAGCCAAGGTGCAAGGATGAAAGACCCAAGCCCAATTTATACAAGACAAGAAAACAAAGGAAGAGATAAAACCAAATTGGATTTGGAGAGTAAAGAGGCTAATTTGGAATGTCAGACCAATCGCACCTAAAAAGGTAATCATTCTCACATACGGACATGAATTATGGCATTCTTAGACTTGTTTGAAAGCTTGGAACATCCTATCTATTTCACTTCATTAAGAGATAGCCAGAATCAGCTTCCTTCTATCTTTAAAGGATTAATTCCTCATATGCTACTAGAATTTGAAAGAAATCCATGACTGTGTCACTAACATATGGGGTCAGGATCCACATGTCAGTGACACAACGATTGGTATATAAAGGATAAGGTTAACTTTCAGTGGCATATAAGGAATTGCCCCATCTTTAAATTAGCTGACATGTATCAGCTTCTAGATTTGCTAAATTTGATTAGTAATTTGGGTTAGAGTCCAGTAGGGTGGAATCTGCCTTGGTCTAGGCTAGGTTGCATGCCCCCTTAGTCCCTTTTATAAATTTGTATTTTCAAGATAGCTAATACTGCTTATTCTTGAGTATACCTTTTGGGAATTGGGTGATTTTCTTGGAAATACCTCCGTTGTTCTTGCGATTTCTTTGTTTCATTGTAGGAATCGTGTTTCTACTTCATACTCAAATAGACGTGGATCACGAGCGTATTCTTGGGTGTATTCATTTGTCACATATTGAGACAGTGGTTGGCGCTATCATGTTCATCAGGGCTCATGGATTCAAAGTTATCTTTGATCCTACTTCGTGAAGATCGAGCGTATCATCTATGGTGTCAGAGCACTGGGTTGACACAGTAGGATTATTTATCTTTACATTAGTTTTTTTTCTTTCCTAAATTAAAAATTGCTCCACAAAAAATGAGTCAAAACATGTGCTACAACAATAAATGACTTTCCAGTAAATTTCCATGATTCTATACCAATTCTATTTAAATCAACAAAGAGCAATTTCTACTAATTAACTGAAGCCTAGAAGTAATAAAACAAGAAAACTTTGAGGTTATTTTGCAAGTTGCCACCTTGTGAAAGCCCTCATATTTTATTCCAAAAGTTTCAAGGTCACTTTTTCCCTTAATTTGCCAAAACCCCAATGAATTTTGTACAAATTTGTAGCCAAACCAGATCCCACCCGATTAAACCATACAGGTCTGAATTGGGCCCGAGGCCAAACGTAGTGTTGTTTGCATGATGCTGCCAGCCCCACTTGGGCTCATAACTGTCTGAAGGGTTAACTCTAGCACCTGGCAATGGCAGCCGATGTCCTAGCAGCATGGCCTCATCCCGATCGTGAGGCAAAGTCACAGAGGAGGCATCGGTGGTGACCCCCCTCAATTCTTTCTTCTCTCCAAACAGCAGAGGAGGCATCGGTGGCAGCACCCCATAGGGCTCACCTTTCCTCTTGCCAAGGGCGATAGGGGAGCGACAGTCAGTGCGACAACAACACTCAGTGGCTGCCCTGATCCCCTCCCCTCCCCTCGCAAAGCAGCATGAGAAGGTGATAGTGCTACATGCATGACCCGCCCCATCCTAACTGCAAAGCCACAGAGACAACGTTGCAATCCAATCGACCAAAGGTACCATGGAGGTGGCAACAACGATGATAGCCCGATCGACTTGTGACTCCACGAAGGTGGTCACGGCGATGCGACACTGATTGATCGGCTAGGGTGGACAGGCCTAGTTCTAGGTAGGCTGAACCACCAGTCCGACCCATTAGCACCTTGGAGTACCCATGTAGTAGCCCAATAGCCCAACCCATGTAGTAGAACAGTCACACTAGTTCTCTCCTCCCCAACCACAACTTGGCAACTCCCTGCACCTCCTCTCCTAGCGTCCTCACCCAATTCACCAACTCTTGCTCCTGCCTAAACCTAGCTTTCCACCCAAGCCGCCGAGTGTGAGCGAGAGCGACCCAGGCAGTGCCCGACAAGCCATTACCATCCTCAAGTCCTCCCTTCGGAGTCCCACTGCCTCTACCCTTCGGAGTCTGGCCTCCACCCTCGTCTCTCCCTACCACTAACCCACACGCAGCAGCACATGTGCCAGGCAAGCCACAATACTCCCTCTCTGATCTCCATGGCTCTCCCTCTTGTAGCACTGTGCTCTACCGCTGGCGGTGCCTCCCTCTCGGCTCCTAGTATACCTTTGTGGTAACAACGTCAGTTGAACAAGTCTTTTCTACTATGAATCTTATTAAGACTGAGTTGAGAATAAAACAACTGTTTGCAACAATTAAAGATGATAGCACTTTGTAGCATTTTCATTGTTTTTATTTGTGAATTTACCATTCATGTCATTTGTTATTCAGATTTATGATTTATATGTTGAGAAATAAGGGTAGATAGGCGGAAACAATATAAATTTTTTTCCATCTATTAGAACTTAAAGAATTCGCTGCATATGATCTAAGACTATAGGTTATTTAGCATTACTGCTTAATGCGCACATGCGAATTTCAGCAACAGAAGAAGAGCGTATTGGATTGCGTCGATGTAGTAGCAACCTTGTTCCATAAGTATACATACAAATGGGAAGAAGACTCCGCTTGCCGGTCTGCTAGAAACCCCCGTAGCATGGTCCTCTCTGTTCTCGCTAGAATTAGTCTCTCTACTACAGTTATCCCCATGCAGCCCAGTGTGTGTTTATTTATAACTGAGGAGTCATAATAAGATTGATGCGGATATGCATACGTCTAGTACTTTTCAGTTTAATATCTTAATTAACTAGAAAGAATTACAAAGTTGCTTTAAATATCAACTGGTGAATATTTTTCTTAAGCAATCTTTGCTATATTTACATGAGAAATATATACTACATAATAGCGGGTGCCTACTTGTTATTAGGTATGAAGATTGCGAGAATATCAAATGGAGCTTAATTGCATCAATGAACCATGGTAGAACCCAGTACAAGTTGAGGAACGATAGAGGCCACATGGAGTCAACTATGACCACATGGACCACCCCTGCGGCTAGGGCACTAAGCCCGTGCGGCAAAGCAAATGGAGAGAAGCCCATGAGGCTACGAGGCCCCACTTTATGCAGCTGGACCAAGAGAGGAGGTGCAAAGGCCCAAGTGGGAAGCAAGGCCATGTAGCCATTGTTCAAGTAGGCAAAGCCCAAGCCCATTTTGGGAAAGACAAGGAAACAAAGGAGGAGATAAGGCCAAATTTGATTTTGAGAGCAAAAGAGGCCAATTTGGAATGCTAGACCAGCCAAACTTAAAAAGGTCATGATTCTCACATACATACTCAGATTATGACATTCTTATATTTGTTGGAAAGCTTGGAATGTCCTCTCTATTTCACTCTGTTACGAGATAGCTAGAATCGGCTTCTTTCTATCTTTAAATTGATCGACAAGTATCAGCTTCTAGATTCGAAATACATTAGTAATTTGAGTTAGAGATAGAGTGGAGGGTGAAATCCAACTTGGCCAGTACTAGGCTCAGTTGCATGCCCCCTTTGTCAAACCTTCTTATTTTTAAGACAGCTAATATTGCTTATTCTCTTGTTTATGCTACAAGGTGCCTTTTGAGAATTGGACGATTTTCTAGGAAATACCTCCAATGTTCTTGCGATTTCTTCGTGTGATTGGAGGAACCGTGTGTCTACTTCTTACATGGTCGAGGAGACATGGACCACGAGCGTGTTCTTTAGCGAATTCATTTGTTATAGTTGCTGCATTGAGACAGTTGTAACATCCCAATTTTTTGCTATTGTTGCATTTTATAATTTTTGGGAAGTTTTGGAATTTATTTAGAATTTAAATAATATTTTTGGATTAATCCTACAGAAATAATATTTAATCTATGCAAAAATTTTATAATATTTTGTCAAAAGTATTTTATTTAGGTTCTAAATATCTCAAAGTATTTTACAGATTTTTTAAGGATTTGTCCTAATGCTTTTGCTATTTATTTGGAGTTATTTGAATTTCAGGAATTATTTAAATTTGAACAAGCATTTGAAATTGGGAACATATATTCGGGCCGAAACCCATTTGACCTTGGCCAATTTTATTTTCGCGCTCGACCCGATCCTTCGCATCGGCCTGACCTGTCTTTGCACTACGTGGCCCATCCGTCCAGTCTCGCCCACACCATGTTGCTCCATCGGATTTCCGACATGTAGAAGGACCAGAGTCATCGTCTCTGAGGCGAACTCTAGGATGCGCCTCTATGTCTGCCATGGTTGCCTCTCCATCTCGTGCGTGTTGTGGAGTCTTGGTGTTTTATAAGGTGCGTACTGAGTTCGTCCACACCCGAAGAAGCATAGCCCTAGATCTATTCCTTGGTTTGTGCCACCGTTGAGCCGAAATTCATGAAGATTGATGTGCGCTGCCGCAAGGGAGTTTTCATTAATTCACCACCAGTGGAGCACCTCAAGACCCATAACCTACCCTGGTGAGTTCACCATCTTGAGACCTTGCTGATGCATGCGCTAGTTTGATCGGAGAGTCACTAGAGCACCGTTGCGCCATGGAACCCTAGCCGTGGGAGCTTCAAGTCATCGCCACCATTGATTGAGTGCATGTCTAGCCAATCTGAGCATGTCACTGGATTAGCAACATCAAGAGCTTGTTGTAGAGGTCTCGGCAACTACTGGCGGTGACCATAGGGCCCTAAGCCACCGCTGTCGATGTGGCATGTCCCGCGTTCGATGCATGGTACCCAAATGTGCGCCGCGTAAGCCTCGGCGCTAGCATGTTGCTTGTGTGTCTCTTGCATCGGTAGCCGAGTCAACAGAGTTGAGTTAGCTAGTCTGGTCCACCTGTCAGCCGCTTGGATCTGTAGCCTGGTCCACCGTGGACTGTAGCATGTTCTATGGACCCGGTTTGTGGACCGAGGGCCCACTTGTCAGCCTATATGCGACTTTTCTAGATTTAATTATTCCCTTGTTGATATCAGCATGATATCATAAATGGATTTTTCTTTAGGAAAATAATTCGGAAAAAATCAAATTTTCTCTTTTTTTTGGAATTTTCTTTTATTTGAATATTTAGGGAGCCCGTTCTTGCTCATACGAACTCTGATTGAGACGATTCAAATTTCTAAAAAAATAAAATTGAGATCTATTTAATAATTAATTTTATTTTATTTTTGGAGTTTTTTTATATCTAGTTTGTATTTATTTGGTGTATCATCTCGATTTACGTAGAAGTCAAAGTGTCGAGATCGTTCGAAGGTGAAGCGTTGACTCAAGATCAAGGTCCAGATCAAGAATAAGAGCTTTTCAAGGCAAGTTGTGCTTTGATCATGTTGAACCCAGTTTTACAAATATTGTATTGTTTTGAATTACTGCATATTATTTTATGCTTATAATTGTTTTCAATTAATTTGGGAGACTAGCTATTCAAACAAATTGTATTATACCTACCTTGTCATTTATATGCTATGATTATTTGTCACCCTAGGATGGATAATTATTAGTTAGTTGATAATAGATACCAAGATGGGTTAGTTAGATCATGAATAGTGTGCTCAGCTATGCAACTGTTATTGACATCATTTTGAAGTTTCAAATTCAATTTGACTAATGGGATATGGAACATATTTATGAAAGGGTGTGTCATGTGTTGTCACACAATGATGTTAAGTTGTTGATGGCATGTGTTGCATGATAATCAACTAGGGTAGTAAATGATTTAGATTGAGGCAAGTGGCAAGTGTCATTGAGCCGTGGTGGGTCTGTGTGGCAATAAGTTGATATGTTGATATGAAAGTGGATGTGAGGTTGTTTCTACAAGTGATTGAAAGTCTTGCCTATGTCAAGTAAGGACTTAACCTTGCAAGCCATTGAACTAGGCTAATCATGCAATCACATGTCTGTTATGGGCCATAGTGAGTTAGGCTTATCAGGAGGGTCTATGTTCGAATAGAGTTTCCAAAAGGTTTTATTATGATCTTCTTAGTCCTATGTCGATGGGTACGTATAATGGCCGACAACATAAGATTGATCTATCTTGTGGGTAAAGTATATATCCTCTGCAGAGTGTAAATCTATTCGAATAACCATGTCCCCCGTTATGGACAATGCTCATGAATTTCAGTCAAGTGTTAGATTTTATAAAATGAAACTTGGAAGGGAGTTTGTATGCCAATGGAAGTATTGAAAGACGTTTAGGGCTGTGTGCCAGTTTATTCTCGAGAAATACTTGGAAGCTTTATTATTATTATTGTTATTTGTTTTACTATCATTTCAATCTATTGTATTCATTGTAAATGTTGCTTTAATGCAAAGTAACCATGTCATTCATTCATTTGGAATAAGCCTTGCATATAGTTATATTAGACTTGCATGCATTCTATGCACAATTTGTTGAGTGCTTTATGTACTCACCCTTGCCGTAACAAAATCGTCAATTGAAGGAGTCTACACCTGCCTTAGAGGAGTACTAGGAGGAGGTGAGTTATGAGGGGCAAATCTTGTTAGTTGCTTATGGTATATTGATGGGTTTTCTTCAAAGTTTTCTATTTCGCTGAAGTTTTATCTATTATAGTTTAAGCCCTGTGTGGTATAATTATGTAAAGTCGACTATAAGGTCACACTACTACAGGAATGTACATCTCAATCGGTTCATTTTCGTCATCACAGTCAGTTTGGTGGCAATACAAAGTCATTAGACAGTGATAAGGAGACACTATCACAGTCGGTTTTCACCCGATAGTGTTAAATGGACATCACAATGGGTTCTAGCTGAGAACCGATTATGATGTATAGCACATCACAATCGGTTCTAATATCACAATCGGTTGTGAGCTAGAATTGATTATGATGTGTGATGTGACACATCATAATTGGTTATAGCTCACAACCGATTGTGATGTGCACCACAAACATCATATTACACACGGTATGCACTGAAAACAGCACAGATTACACACAGTATGCATATCACATTCACAATATAGAACACAAATATATATACTTAACGGTTAGTACACATATCACATTCACATGATATAATATTGCTTACATATGGACTAGTAGGAGCCTGTCAGGTCTCTAAACCTACCGTTCTCTGCTAGAACTTCTGTCCAGTACCACTGGCATATGTGGTCTCATAATTTGTTGAGATATTTTTTTGTAAGCTCTTGAGGGGGATATCGATCTTCTGTAAACTAGAAATGAGTGCACTAATTTAAGTTTTAAAATTTGTATGTAAAAGGCTGCATGTATATACCTTAGGGAAAAGGTGTGAGCCGCCGACAACGACCAGCATGTGATGCATGATATAGAAGCCGCACAGGTCATTGCTCCCCTGTTGATGACACTACGAACAAAGAAAATTAAATTAAGAGATGAAGAATAGATGTTAGAAAAATTAATCCTATGCTAGGCACTTGTACCTTGAAGTGCTTCCACTCCAGTTGGTCACCTCGTTTGTCACTGTGTCGCCCTCCTTTAGCAACGTAAGACAAGAAACTCTACATACATTGGAGAGATGCTATTGAGGCAAAAAAATTAACGTAGTTAAATACATAAAGTGTTAGGTTAGAGGAATGTACTTACTTCTGCAAAACTGAAACATTCCAAAAATTTGGATTTTAGAATGTTTGAATTTAAAAATTCACCATTTGCAATTTCTTTGAATTAATTTCAGCTTAATTTGAATTTTCTATTTATAAAAGGATTTAATTTGGCTAATCTATTCATCAAACAAAAGGTTTTCAGTTTTAGTTGGCTTCATTATGCTGTAAGGAATTTTTTTGTATTTTTTTGACATTTTTCTGAATTTATTTGGATTTATTTGCTTTTATTTGAATTTTGGGGATTTTATTAATTCGAAAAATGCTTTAATTCCAAAAACCCTTTCGGGCTGAATCCATTCGTCGGCCCGTTCCTTTTTCTGCCGCCCGGCCGCTCATGCGTCCGTTTCCTTCCATGACCCGCTCCTTTCCCTCCGCTCGGCCGCTTCCCGGCTGCTCGCTTCCCGGCCCGACTCGGTTCGGCCGCTCATGCGGCGCCACGACGCAGCGTGGGCCCTTTGTCGCCGATCGGGCCGTCGTTCCGAGCCGGACTCGCCGCCGTTCGGCCGCTACCGCCGCCGCGCGTTTTCGCGCCACCATGCCGCAGTATCCGCGTCGGACTCCCTCGGCATCATCGTCTATAAAAGCCGCCGCACCCGCTCCTGCCCCGTTTCCCGAGTTTCGCCGCTCGCGCGCCGCCAAAATCCAAACCCTAGCCGTCGCTTTGCGCCGCCGTCCCGAGAAGCTTCTCCACCGCCGTTCGTCGCCTCCGGTGAGCCTCCGCCGTTGTTTTTGGTCTCGCCGAACTCCCCGCGCCGCCCTCTTCCTTTTGCCTCTATTCCGGTTCGGATCCGTCGCGGTTTTGCGCGAAGCCGCACCGTCTTCTCCGCTTCCGGCGTGCCGCGCCGCCGCTGTGCTTGCCGACGACCGCGCCGTGTCTCAGCCGTTCGATCCACCCCGGCCTCGATGCCCGCCGCGTGGGCGGCCCCGATCGAGCCGCGTCGCGCTGCCTCGTCTTCCGTCGGCGTCCCGCCCAATGTCGCCTCGTTCAGCGCCACGCCGCGTCGGCAACCGCATGGCTGCCACGTCAGCCCTAGCCCGCCGCGTGGACGCCACGTCAGCGTGGCCTGCCACGTCGTCCCCAGATCTCCTCGGTGGACGCAGTCCATCGTGAGCCGAGCCACTAACATGTGGGTCCCACGTGACAGTCGGTTTTCTTTTTCTTTTTCTGATTTTCCAGAAAACCCAAAATTCCAGCCAATCACGTCTCGCCACGTGTCAGCCTCTCTGTTTTTCTGATTTTCTGATCTGGGAATCTTCCAAGAGCCCGTTCTCCTTCGTTCGAGCTCCGATTCCAATGATTCAAATTTCTAAATTCATCTATATTCAAGATCTATCCTCCGGTACCATTCTTTTCAATTTTTGAATTTTATTTGAATTTGTTTTATTTATTTGCTCTCGTTTCGCGTGTAGACGACGCAGTCGAAGATCAGTCGAATCAACAATCAGAGGTAGAACCAGCAAGAGGCAGCGAAGGCAAGTCTTCCTTGAACATGTTGATCCCAAATTTTATGAAAATGTTATGTTGTTTTCAAATTATGCATGCTTACCTTTATGCAAAGTACTTTAAACGTAGTCTTAAGGTTTAGTTAATTTCAGTTTGTTATACCCTCATTGGTATTGATCATGTCGAACCTTTGACACCCTAGATGATATATACTAGCTATTTTATTTGGTGATATCCAGTAGATTAGCATGGAACGGTAGAATTGCTTAGTCCAGCTTAAGCGTTTCGGTATTATGCCATGATGGGAATCATTTCAAATGTTGTTTAAACTTATTTGTGAAATCGCGGCAATTGGTGTTGCTGCTATGAGTTAAGTAAAATAAAGTGGAAATGGTTTAAACCGGGGCGGATGGATGTTTGGCGGGTGCAGAAAGCACGAGACCTTGGTATGTGAATGTTCCGCCCTAGTCGATTAAGGACCGAAGCGTGTGTTACCATGGACCGAGCACTACCGTACAACCACAAGTCTATATGGGTACGACCTGGCTAAATAATTTGTGCGTCTCATTATTAGCTTCGCCAGTTGGTGAGTGCCAGATATTGGCAGGCGCAAGAGGGGCTTCAGATCAAGCAGCTAGAACCCTAACAATGTGAAACCTTAGCGGCGAGGTTAATAGTGGGGTTGTGCATTGTAAAGGCCTTGTCATGATCTCTCTGCCGACACACCAAAGGAAGTGTGTTAAGTGCATGGCAACAAGAGTCGATCATGTCTTGTGGGTAAAGTGTACACACTCTGCAGAGTTAAAACTACTTAAGTAGCCGTGCCCACAGTCAAGGGCAGGCGAGGTACGCTTGCACATTGTAGTTTTCATGGTTTTGTTTTAAAGGAAAATGATGGTTTGGGAATCCGAGAGCAGATGGAACTCTCGGGTTATGGTTTGGCAGATGGAGCCAGTCAGGTAGATGGAACCTGCTTTAATTGTTATATCAAATTCAATTACTATGCTATATCATTTTGTTCAAATGATGCCTCATGAAATTACTATTGGTATTTACCGTTAAACTTTGCTTTATGCTAAAAAGAACCATAGTATGCCTTCAATTGTTTAGCCTGGCATATAGTTATCATGCATTATGTTTCCAAGACTTGCGGAGTACATTTTGTGCTCACCCTTGCAACATCCCCAACCTTCCACAGAAGAGTGTGCAGAAGTTGAAGCTGACTACGATTTCTACGCTTGTGGTTTCGACGAAGGTGATCCGGAATGCTAGGACGCGAACCCCAGTCGATTGCCTGTTGGGCAAATGGATGGGCTTACTTACTTTGCTTTTGTTATTTCGTTTCCGCTGTTTCTTATTGAACTCAAGCCATGATGCTTCTTATTTGTAATAATTGGCCATAAGGCTAATACTCTTTTGCTTAATTAATATTATTTGAATCGTGATATGGATGTGATGTCATCACTGTTTCCACTGTGTGTGCTAGCTTTTCCTGGACTAGCACAGGTTATACACAGAGGGTTCGGATTTGGAAATCCGGTCCCGACAAAAACAGGCTATATCGTGTTGGCCATTAATCTCTTCTCGAGCGAGTTAAAAGTGTAGACTTTGTTTTCACTCGGAGTGAGCACGAGTAGAACCCAATGGTTGCTTATTAAATGGTATGCAGTACAAGAAAAATAAGTTCATATATGGTTTAAGTGCGTACAAGTAATTGAAGGGTAAAGTAGTACATACTCCTCGTGGTACGGGAAAAGAATGATGTCCTTTCTTGACTCAGCCTGTAATGCCCGCTTGATGTAGTTGGCAAGGAAATCCAATTGAAGCCTGGCCATGGTTGCAGACACAATCTCGGAGTCGATGAACCCAACTCAGTGTTGACCCATCACGGCTCGCTGCCTCATTATCCTGCAACTCATGTTGAATGTTAAAAAATATAATACAAAATCATATAACAGTCATAGGCTCATACTGTATGGTGTGATACAACGTCTAGGATTGAACAGTAGAAATATAGATCGCTTTCAGGCTGTACAAACGGAACATATCCTCAAAATTGACTGGGAATGTCCCATGTTCCTCACGGTGGAAATGTCCCCCTCGATACCTCACATTGAAATAGACGTGACACTCACCCTCATTCGCCTTGTCAATGTACTATCCATAGAGTAAGCGACTGCACAGGCCTAGAGCATTCAATTCGTTGCTAGGCATAAGGGCTTTCCATGTACGCACTCCTTATAATCTCGAGGGGACTATGTGGCCTCTATCAACTTTCCTTTCTGGATAGAAAGAGTCTCCGAGGTCAGGACAAAAGGCTTTCCATGTATTTCATGGGGTGTTGTGGCTTCTGTCAACTTTTCCTTCTTGACAGAAAGAGTCTTTGAGGTCTCCTTTGGTTGTCGTGCTAGTCCTTTTGCGCACCAGCTCTGCACTCTGCGTAGGAGCCAACTTGGACGGAGGAGTCATCATGGTGGTGGGAGCAGGAGTAGGTGTAGGTACGATAGGAACCTATAAAGCACATGCATATGAACGTGTTGCAGTACTAGAATGATCGAGAAGACGCAGGGATTTATACCTTGAGTAGTACAACACCCGTCATGGGCCACTTGATGAACGACATCCGTGCTTACCCGAGAGTGGTGATATCTTCATTCGGGGGAAACTCTAGCACATGAAATAGGATGTCTTCGTGGACATAATCCATCTGCACCCTCATGTGGCACTTCCCTAAAGTGTTACCATGCACCGTGTTATTCTCCTTGCATGGAAATGCAACCCCGTGTTCAACCTCGATAGGAAATCCGTTTTCCATCATGATAAGCTGGCACTTGGCAGACGCCTGCAAGAAGTGCACAACTTGATCGGAAATATTGTTTAGCTTACTCTCATACCTTTAAGTTAGAAACAATTATTACCTTCAGCTAGGGACCAGCCTGATCATTTTTAAAAGCGTAGCTGCTAGGGCGGGGCACATGCCTTTCTACGAGAGGTGAGCCAATATGCCTCTGACGCTGGGAGATCATCGCCATCATCTCGGCCCTCAAGCTCTCCTCACGTGCTATTATCTCTCTCGCATCTCCTCCTTCAGCTCCTCCCTTAGTTCTTCTCTCAGCGTGTCCTTGAGACGCTCCGCACGTGTCTCCCAAGATCTTGATCTAGCACTAGCAGCGTCCTCTTGAAAGAAGGACCTCTTTGTATGCCCCGCACCTGCGGTAAGCACTAGGTCCTTATGATCGGGCTTCCGGATCGCCGAAGACAGGATGTCCTTTGACCCTTGGCTCTGAAAGGTCCCCTACTCTTTTTGCTGGCTTATCTACTCCTACAAGAAGTGAGTATAAATTAATTCTAAAATACAATAGGAATGGTCAATTATAATGTACTAAGTTAGATGTATTACAATGGTGGAGATGATCCGCACGATCACGGGGTTTGGGACTACAAGCCGACCGTCGAAGGTTTTCTTTGTCCTCGCTAATACCCAATCGCTTGCCCGCTCCTCACATATGTGGGCATAAGACATCAATGTCCCAGAGTTCGCACACTCCTCGGCTAGTCGCGCCCACTCTGCCTTCTTCCCTTCATAGCCGGTGGAACCGAGGTGGTACGCCTGTGTGTTCTGCCTCTGGATAGCGATGTTCTTAGGTGGGAACTGATCGGTTCTTAGATAAGAACCGATTGTGATGTGCCCAATGCTACATCACAATCGGTTCTAACTTGAGAACCGATTGTGATTATTATTATATTATTAACACCCTCTCCAAAATTATTTGTCACAATCGGTTTTTCCTAAAAAGTTAGGAACCAACCCACATGAAGCGAAAGTGTTGTACCATTCTGTAGTAGTGTCAGTCAACTGTCTTATGTTTAATAAATGAAGTCTTTTATTATGTTTCCACTATATTTGATTATGATATTTCATTTATGTTGCCACTGTGTGTACTAGCATGATCCTGGACTAGTGCAATATACACAGAGGGTCCAGATTTGCATATTCGGGTCCTAACAATAGTGGTTGGCACCATGGTGTTTGTCTGGATTCACAGATCCACAGTTATCCTAGATCCAACGTCATGAAGATCGGGCACCTCATATCATCTTGATATTAGAGCGCCAGGTTGACACGGTAGGATTATTTACCCTTAGATTAGTTTTTGTTTTATGTCCTAAATTGAAAATTGCTCCAAAAATTTCAAGCTTTAGTTTCAATACAGTATTTTGGTGAGTTTTGTTAGGTTTGATCCATTAGAATCTTTATTTTAGTTGCTGATCATTTTTAATTCATGTAGCGTTTGTTTCAATCTATCCAATATCTTTTTTTTGTCATAGCTTTTGCATACGAGCTCATATTCTTGTGTTTCTTACTTTCTTGAAACCTTAGGGTGAGCTCTACAGAAACCTATTTGGGGACGAACTCTAATTTCATCTCTAGATCAGTTTAATATGGGTGTCAAAGTTAGTGAATCAAGTTGTAGACCCAATCCAGATTGGTTTGGGATTATGATCATAATTCTCACATCCAAAGTCCAGTTGAGAAAATTTTGTACTTTCCTGAATCCTAAGAGAGTCCTCTACAACAATGTTTTTGGGCATCTAATGTGATTCGGATTCTTTAAAACTAAAATTGATTTGGATTTGAATTTGAAAGACCATGTGGAGGTCTACCCATGTTGGTGATGAGTATTTGACTAAATTTGAGCTTGGTATGCTCTGGTTTGAGTTTGATTTAAATTGGATTTTCAATTTGAAGCAATTTGAGTTGAGTCAGATATTCGACAGTAGCACCCGAACTCTGTTTAGTGGAGAGTCCTTATAAGCACCTGGTCAATTACTGCCAAACTTTGACTTGGTCGAGTAACACCCCGCCGACTTGTGGTCGAATGACTCGAGTAGATTGGTAGTCGCTAAGTATCGAGTAGGGATATTGCCAGGTCGAGCGAAAGGTTCGTTCAAACGCTTGGTGATTACTGCCAAGTTCTAGCTTGGTCAAGTAATGCCCCGTCGGCTTGTGGTCGAATGACTCGAGTAGATTGGGAATCGTTAAGTATCAAGTAAGGATGTTGCCGGGGCGAGCGGAAGGTTCGTTCAAACGCTTTGTCGATTACTGCCAAGTTCTGGCTTGGTCGAGTAATGCCCCATCGGCTTGTGGTCGAATGACTCGAGTAGATTGGGAATCGCTAAGTATCAAGTAGGGATGCTGCTGGGTCGAGCGCCCTGCCATGAGCCCGTCTCGAGTCCTTGGGTTAGCCACAAGATACTCGATGTCGACTCATCGACTCGACTCTGAGCAGAGTTATTGCATATCATTTTGGGCAATGCTATATGATGTGTTTTCCTTGTTTTTGATGGTTGTAGGACGATGGTGCTAGGTCATGGTGAGGTGAAGGATGATCGGGACTAGGCAAGGTGAGCCGGAGGTCCAGACGGTCGAGGATCGCTGAAGATGATCGGAGACGAAGTTGGTGCAAACCTAGAAGACAAGGAATGGATGAGATGCTAGTTAGGAGCTGCTCGGATCAAGGAGGGCCATTGGATCACGGTCTAAATGATAGAGTAGCGGGTCTAGTTAGTATGCGTTGAAAAGAGTGAAAAAACCCGATATGTGTGTGGGTTTCGGGTTAGCCCATGTATGAGTGAATAAATCAATCCTAACCCTTGATGGTGGTCCTTAGGGTACAAGGAACTCATCCAAGGATAGAGGGTGACTCAAGAGTAGTATAAATAGAGGGGTAGGGATAGCCTGCCCCCTCTTGAAGGTTTTGAGGTTTTTGATGCTCCTTTGAGCTTTGCCCACCTTGTTGTGAGGCTTTGTAACCTCTCCTTCCAGAAATGAAAAACCAAAATCTCTAAATTCTGAATTTACTTTCCGCATTTACATTCCGCACTTAAATTCAGTCTTTACATTCCGCAATCTATATTCTTGAAATTTACATTTACACAATTTGGATTTGCCTCCCTTCCTTCTACATGCTTTTACCGAGGATGTTGATTGATGGATGAATCTTCTTCAGATCATATCCCAATCATTTAGGCAATCCATGTGTTTTTCTTGCAAGAAACCGATCTTGTGTTCTTGAGTGAATCTTTCTTCTAGATCGTGTTGCTGGAATTTTGGACTTGTGTTCTTACTTTCCTTGACGTGTGAGAAGTTATCCAAGATCATCTTGATCATCAAAACCCCACGAGCAAGATCAAGATCAAGTTCTTGAGTTTTTGCTCAAACTTGTGTGTTCTTCCTTAAAAGTGTAAAAGGTCAAAACTTTGACATCAATCCTTGCGATTGAAGGTTGGAATAAGTTTCTGACATCCTTAGGAAGACATCTACCAAGTTTCATAAGTTTTTGACCATCCAATCAAAAGTTGGATCATTTTTGCTTTTGGAGCTAGTGCTAATTTTTCTGCTATTCTTGAGCCCGGTCGTATCGACCCTAGTACATTCATACTAGATCCCGGTCATACCAGCCATGCAGAGCAAATAGCTCTTTCTCATTTGTTTTTCTTGGGTGTTTTGTTTGAGAGCTTGTTTGGATAATTTTGTCTAGTGGAAAATTTTATTTGGGATCATTCACCCCCCTCTGATTGCCATCTCAATCCTTCAGAATTTGGTCAGATTGAATGAATTTGGGTCAAATATGTGCTTCTCAGTTTTTCAACTATAAAATTTTACACCCGAGTTTCAAATTATGTGTTCTTGTACTTGTTTTAAAGCTTAGAACATCACCTCGATTTATTCCAGTGTGAGCACACCAGATTCAATCATTTTCACACTTGTTGTGACAAGTTTCCTGCACTGTTTTGGCCGAATTAGGGTTTCTTGCATCATTTTGTGTTCTAACTTGTTCCTTTGAGTTGGTTAAGTCCAGTAATATCCATAAACCATAAAATCCCAAAAATATCAGTACACATACCTTTGGAAACCAATTCATCCTTTGCAAATACTTTAATCCCAATTGAGAATAGCTATTTGATATTGCTTAGGGTGTTCATATTGATACGTTTCATAAATTGCTCAATTCCCAAAATGCAGTGCATAGCATAAACCCAAGAATAAACAATATTAGCTATCTTGAAAATAATGTGGTCTAAGTTTACAATAGAGAACAGTACAAATATATAAAAGAGACTAAGGGGGCATGAAACCTAGCCTAGGGCCGACCAAGGTGGATTCTACACTCCTGGACCCTATCTCTAACTCAAATTACTAATCTAATTCTGCCAATCTAGAAGCTGATACTTGTTAGCCAATTAAAAGATAGAAGGAAGCCGATGCTGGCTTCTCGTAATGGAGTTAAATAGAGAGAATATTCTACGCTTTCAAACAAATCTAGGAACGCCACAATCCAAGTCCGTGTGTGAAAATTATGACCTTTTTAAGTTTGACTAGTCTGGCATTCCGAATTGATCTCTTTTGCTCTTTAAATCTAATTCGGTCTTATCTCTCCCTTGTTTCCTTATCTTGTCCGAATTGGGCTTGGTGCCCAGTGATGTTGGTAGTGCTAAGATTAGGGACAATTGTGGCTTAAATTACAGACACCGGTGATGAAGGCATGGCTTTGGTGATGATATGACAACGACAAAGAGAGAGGGAAGGAGAGAAAGGGGAAGGGATAGTGATTGGATGTTATGTCATCACCCTCCATTTCCCTGCACAACCACCGCTCGCCATAGTTGTGTACGCTCGCTTTGCGTGAAGGGAGAGGATTGTGTGGGAAGAGGAATCGGGAAGGAGCTCACGCCGTAGGAATTCTTTTCTGAAACTAAGGCCAGGAGCTCTGCCATTCATTAAACAAGAAGAGAAAGCAAGCTAGCCATGAGGCCAAAACTCTAATAACCAGCAAACCTAGCTAGAAAGCATCAAGAAACCTAAAAAATCAATATCATTACAACAGACTTGACCTTATAAGATAAATAGCATATGACATTTCAAAAATACATAGTCAATTAGTTCTATGCATGATGAACGAAAATACAGTGATCATCATTGAAGGGAAACGCGGTATGCTACGCTAGCACAAAAAAAAAACTACCGCGCAACCAGAAAGCTACTCGCAAGAAGGGGATCATAGATAAGATTACCACTAGACGCGCAGTTGCGGAATCCTTCGCGCGTCGATGTAGTGGTTCGTCCTCGCCGCAGTCGTTGCGTCGATGTAGTGGGTCGTCCTCGCCTCGCCGTGGATCGTCCTCCCACGCCGCAGTCGCAGCAGCGTCACCGCAGTAGTCCACACGTCCAGAGATGAAACGCCGTGCGTCGGTGTGCAAGCACCTAGTCGCTCGGCAGGGGCAGCGAGAGGAGGAGGCTAGGGTTTCAAGTGAATCAAACCTAAACCGTGGAAAGCACACTCTGCGCCCTCCCTCCTCCCCTCCTTATATAGCCACGAGATGAAACCCTAAACCCGGGCCCACCAAAGATGCTAAGCCCACGAGGTTCATTAATTACGGATCCAATCCAAATTAATGCGTCCCACCCATTAAGTGTGTGACCTGCGAGGTTCACATACGTTTGGACATGGATTCGAAAACTCCTTTTCAATCCAATAGTTGGTAGCGGCTTCTTGCAAAGTATGCCAACTCCCAAACATACTGTGATCAAATCGAAAAGAACCTATCAAAAGAACTCATGTAATAATCCCTTTGCCAAGTATATGAAGATTGATCTCAAGGCGAGAAGCATGTCATCCTTTGATGATTCAATCCATCTCTCGTATCCGTGATATATTAATAAGTTGTGATTGACTCCTCAATCACGGCATGGCCATGCACTTTCTTAATCATATCACACGAGTGGCCTTGTCATATATCTCCGTTTCATTGGAGTGGCAAATTCCATCTTGATCGCTCACTTCCTCTCTGCACGTTTCATAGTAAACATGAAAGCTACCTTTATAACTATCCGGTTAGGAAGTAGTGTTTGATAGCCCCAAGGAAAACTATTACACATGTAGGGAATATGACAATCTCGTGTCTAAGGATCATACATCTTCTAGGTATGAGATACACGATGACACATAAGAATGAAACATTCTCGCGATGTCCCATAGCGGGTCTATCTAACCCATGTTCTTCAACATGGTCCACAATGTAGAGATGATATCTCCATATCCCATGATCTATGAAGCATGATCATCGATCACTACATGTCTTGATCTATTCATCGTAGTCCTATATGATGATATCCGATCGTAGATATTTATCGAATTACATCATTAAGTAAAGAGCTTCATAATCAAGTCACATACTTGTTGATCAATACAATGATATACATTCATTGGACCAATAATCATATTATTATTCATAAACATAGTCATGTTACAATCATCTAAATGATTGCCTCAAGGACATAACACTAACAATCTCCCACTTGCACTTGAGTCAATCAATTAAGTATCTAATACCAATAGACCTTGTGTGCGCCTCATGCTTAGGTCAGTGGCGTTGGCTTTGTCAACGGATCGGCCACATTGGCTTCAGTATGTACTTTGCATATTCGACGCGTCACCTCTATCCACAATCTCGCGAATAAGGTGAAAGCGACGGAGTATGTGTTTAGACTTTTGATGTGATCTAGGCTCTTTTGCTTGTGCAATGGCACCACTATTATCACAATAGATGTCCATTGGACTAGAGACACTAGCGACCACACCAAGCTCTGTGATAAACTTCTTAATCCACACAGCCTCCTTTGCGGCCTCCGGCGCAATGTACTCCGCTCATCGTAGAGTCGGCCACCGTGTTTTGCTTGGAACTCTTCCACCATCGCTCCTCCATTAAGTGTAAACACAAACCCGGATTGCGATCGAAAATCATCTTTGTCAGTTTGGAAGCTTGCATCGGTGTAACCCTTTGCAACCAGATCTTCCTCACCTCCAAAACAAGGAACATACCCTTAGTTCTTCTCAAGTACTTGAGATATTTTTACGGCTATCCAATGACCATCACGAGGATCCGCTTGGTATCCGCTCGTGACACTTAGAGCATATGAGACATCCGGGCGTGTCTGATCATGGCATACATAATAGACCCAATAGTGAAGCATATGGAATCTTGCTCATCTGTCTCGCTCATCGGATGTCGAAGGACACCGATTCTTGCAGAGATCGATGCCATGTGACATTGGCATGAAACCTCTCTTGGATTCATGCATATTGAACCTTTTCAATATCTTGTCAATGTACGTTTCCTAACTTAATCCAATTAACCTTTTTGATCTATCTCTATAGATTTTTATGCCCAAGATATAGCATGCTTCTCCCAAGTCCTTCATTGAGAAACTCCTTTTCAATGAAGTCTTAACATCTTCAAGCATAGGAATGTCATTCCCGATTAATAATATGTCATCCACATACAAAATCGTAAATACAAGTGCGCTCCCACTAGCCTTCTTGTAAACACAAGACTCTTCTTCATTTTTGATAAAGTCAAAACCTTTGACTACTTCATCAAAACGAATGTTCCAACTCCTAGATGCTTGCTTTAACCCATAAATGGATCTTTGAAGCTTGCATACCCTTTTAGCATATTTAGGATCAACAAAGCCTTGAGGTTGTATCATGTATACATCCTCGTAAAGATTCCCATTAAGGAAGGTCGTTTTGACATCCATCCGCCATATTTCATAATCAAAATATGCAGAATAGCTAAAATGATCCGGACAGACTTGAGCATGGCTACCGTGAGAAAGTTTCATCATAGTCAACTCCTTGAACTTGTTTGAAACCCTTTGCCACCAACCGTGCCTTATAGATCTGAACATTTCCATCTACGTCTATCTTATTCTTGAAAATCCATTTGCACTCAATGGTTTTTACACCATCAATGAATCGACCAAGTTCCAAACTTGATTGTCATGCATGGATTGAATTTCGGATCTCATGGCTTCAAGCCATTTTTCGAGTTTGGGTCCATCATTGCTTCTTCATAAGTCGTGGGCTCATCATTGTCCAACAATAATATGTCATTCCCATATCTAATAGGTACATGACGTGGCCTCCCGACCTACGTGGGGCTGGAGTCTCTTCCACAGGTTGTACAACACTTTGTACATCTTGTGAAGGTTCAGAGGTAGCTTGAACATATTCATGTGATTCTCGAACTTCATCAAGATACACATCACTCCTACTGATTTCTTTTGAAAGAAACTCTTTCTCCAAAAAGACACCATTTCGAGCAACAAAAACTTTGTTCTCGTTTCTTTTGTAAAAGTAATATCCTTTTGTTTCTTTAGGATACCCCACAAAAAGCATTTTTCTGATTTAGGTGCGAGTTTATCGATTGTAAACGCGTTTTACATAAGCCTCACATCCCCATATCTTGAGAAATGACAACATGGGCCTTCTCCCACCCATATCTCATATGGCGTCTTCTCAACGGATTTTGATGGGACCCTATTCAAAGTGAACGCATTGTCTCTAGAGCGAAACCCCAAAAGGATAATGGCGGATCTGTTTGGTGATCATTGACCGAACCATATCTAATAAAGTCCGATTCGTCGTTCGGACACACCATTCCATTGAGGCGTTCTGGCGGAGTAAGTTGCGAACGATTCCACATTGCTTTAAATGATCACCAAACTCTTGGCTCAAGTATTCGCCACCACGATCGGATCGTAAGTGTTTTATTGTTTTGCCAAGTTGATTTTGTACTTCGCTCAAACTCTTTGAACCTTTCAAAAGTTTGATTTATGCCTCATTAAATAGATATATCCATATCTCTGAAGTCATCGGTAAAAGTTACAAAATCATGAAACCCACCCCTAGCGATCGAGCTCATTGGTCCACATACATCCGTATGTACTAGGGCCAATAATTCACTTGCTCTCTCACTAAAACACGTGAAAGGGCTTTTGTCATCTTGCCAAGTAAACAAGATTCACATGTTTCAAATGATTCAAAATCAAATGAGGTTAGAAGTCCATCACCATGGAGCTTCTTCATGCGCTTCTCATTTATATGACCTAAGCGACAATGCCACAAAAAGGTAGGGTTCAAATCATTAGGCGGTGCCTTTTACATTAATATTATAGACGTGTTTTTCTTCGAGTTCAAGGACGTACAACCCATCCACCATGGGGCAACGACCATAATACATATCATTCAAAAATATTGAACAAACAAAGTTCTTTATTCGAAATCATAAACTTCATGTTCCAAACAAGAAGATGAAATAATGTTTCTACTCAAAGATGGAACAAAATAACAATTATTGAGTTCTAAAACTAATCCTCAAGGCAAATGCAATGGGTATGTGCCAACAGCAAGACCAAAGAACTCTTGCTTTATTCCCCACGCGAAGATCCACTTCTCCTTTGCCAAGTCTCTACTCTTTATCACCCGCAACGAATTGCAAATGTGAGCAACCAACCGTATCATATACCCATGAGTGAGTGAAGAAGTAGCAAGATTAATTTCTATAACATTAATACCAAGTGGAAACCACATTTCCATTCTTCTTATCTGCCTGTACTTTTCGCAGCCCGTTTCCAATGCCCCGATTTCTTGCAATAGAAGCATTGGGTATCGTTGAGGCCAACTTTAAGCTTCGAAGCTTAGTTTTGAGGCTCGCAATCTCATCTTGAGCCTTGCCCTTGCCCTTGCTCTTTCCCTTCCCCCCACCTTAGCCTTTCTCTTTTTGAAAGCGGTTGTTTTCAACCATCATCACATGATTGGGTTTTTCTTAATGCTTTCCTCCATGCCTTGAGCATCCCATGTAGCTCGGTTAGGCTCTTCTCCATGCTATTCATATGAAAATTCATAATGAATGGCTCAAAGCTCTGAGGCAGAGACTGGAGAATAACATCTGTGGCCAAACCGAGGCTAAGGGGAAACTCAAGTTTTTCCAATCTCCCAATGTAACCAATCATCTTGATCACATGAGGATCGACCGATCGCCTTGACCGACTTACAAGCAAATAAAAGCTTTGAGATACCATACCTCTCAGCTCTTGCTTGATTCCCAAACATGCCCTTCAAGCCCACAATCATATTGTAAGCATCCTGGTCCTCATATTGCTTTTGGAGCTCGAGTCCATTGTGACTAGCATGAGACAAATGACCTCTCTGAAGCATTAACATGCTTTTCATATTCAACCCTCAAATTGCGAAGCAGATTTTCTACCGGTTCATCAGGAATTGGATTCTCTAGAACATAGTCCTTCTTTTCATGCTTGAGAACAATTCTCAGGTTGCGATACCAATCAACAAAATTAGTTCCATTCAGTTTTTCCCTTTCCAAAACCGATCTCAAAGCAAAACCAGGTGTAGCAGGAGTAGGAGAAGGTGCCATTGAACTACAACAAAAATATGCAAAGATTCTAAGCACTATGTTTATGTTAAACTTTTTAATTAAAGACACTCCTATTTTATGTCCTTTTATAGACACATAGTGAGTATTCAAGATCCATATTCATTAAACACTAGTGAGCTTTGGCATCACTGCTAGAAATTTAATGACATAGGTAAGCAACACCTTTGCTAATTACATCATATGTAACTCTTGTTTGTTGAGTATGAAAACAAGTAATGAATGCCTCCATCAACTTGACTCATGGCCAGTCAACTTGCCCCAAGGGCTCACATGAGGAGGAGCACTTCCGTATTCGGTGCCAATTAAGAAACCTGCCTCATGTGTGTTTTCCTAGACACCAATTGTCTTGTATAGGTTCCTTCATTATGAAATCAAATCCCAACCACTTATGTCCTCAAGCCCAAAACCGTTTTGATAGCTCGTTTAAATCGCCATTGTTATGCGTGATGTGTCCAACACATCCCTATCATCTATTGAGATAGCCATTGATATACTACTTTGGCAATCATATCAATAACGATCTAAATTCTTGATAGGTGCAACAATTGGATGGACAATTTGATTTAAGATTTTTAACTATAAGGATGAACAAAGATTACTATGAACATAGCATCACATGCAATGAGCATAAAGAAAATAGCAAGGATAAAACACACATCCACGTAAAATCAAAATAAGTCGTGAAATAGCATGGCCCTTAGCATTAAGATCTCCATCATCATGCTTGGTTGTTCACCTAGCCACCTTGCTTGATTTGTTCACCTAGCCATCGTCTTCATCATTATGGATGCAACTCCTTACAACTTTTGATAATGAATTTTACATGAGGGTTTGAAGCATCACAAGTCGACACGCAGTGTCGTTATACAATTTAAATAGCCTTATGGCTTAACACGCACGCAGCCATGTGGAAATTACATGCATCACATACACATAGGCCATACTATTTCACATAATTCCTCAAAAACGAGTTAAACAAAAGCAACCCTACGACTCGGTCCGAGAGGCGCGCGCCACGGGTCAAGGCGGCGCCAAGGCAGTAATCCATGGCGGTCGTGGCGGGGTCCAAGGCGAGCCACGCGGCCACGTGGCGGGTCGAGGCGCGCCCTTGAAATTGTTTTTAGAGGCATGTCTTCCGCCATGGGAAAACACCTCAAAATTTCCACGGATCAACCAGATTGACCAATCCGATCTAATATAATTGGCTTGGTCCCATATGGATACGTTTGAAACCACGATGGCGGTAACCCGACCGGTAAGGGCAACGCCGCACCATGAACGGACTCACCCAAATCAATATTGAATCATTTGCGCTACCATGGATCAACCAGATTGACCCAATCCAACTCGATCGATTGGCTTGGTCCCATATGGATACGTTTGAAACCCCGATGGCGGTAACCCGACCGGTAAGGGTAACGTCGCACCATGAACGGACTCACCCAAATCAAGATTGTGTCGGTTTGCACTTTCTCAAACCCTAAACCGATCGATCTCATCGATGGTCGCCGTCACCAATTCATCACATGAACTGGTGAACATGTAATAGATCCAATCTACTAACCTCACACATCATATGTGCAACATCCGATCACAAAACTATACGAGATGGCTCGATACCATCGAAGGGAACGCGGTATGCTACGCTAGCACAAAAAAACTACCGCGCAACCGTAAAGCTACTCGCAAGAAGGGGATCATAGATAAGATTACCACTAGACGCACGATTGCGGAATCCTTCGCGTCGATGTAGTGGTTCGTCCTCGCCGCGATCGTTGCGTCGATGTAGTGGATCATCCTCGCCTCGCCGTGGATCGTCCTCCCACGCCGCAGATCGCAGCAGCGCGTCACCGCAGAGTCCACACGCCCGAGATGGAACGCCGTGCGTCGGTGTGCAAGCACCTAGTCGCTCGGCGAGGCAGAGAGGAGGAGGCTAGGGTTTCAAGTGAATCAAACCTAAACCGTGGAAAGCACACTCGCGCCTCCTCCTCCCTCCTTATATAGCCACGAGATGAAACCCTAAACCAGGGCCCACCAATGCTAAGCCCACGAGGTTCATTAATTACGGATCCAATCCAAATTAATGCGTCCCACCCATTAAGTGTGTGACCTGCGCAGTTCACATACGCTTTGGACATGGATTCGAAAACTCCTTTTCAATCCAATAGTTGGTAGCGGCTTCTTGCAAAGTATGCCAACTCCCAAACATACTGTGATCAAATCGAATGTAACCTATCAAAAGAACTCATGTAATAATCCCTTTGCCAAGTATATGAAGATTGATCTCAAGGCGAAGCATGTCATCCTTTGATGATTCAATCCATCTCTCGTATCCGTGATATATTAATAAGTTGTGATTGACTCTCAATCACGGCATGGCCATGCACTTTCTTAATCATATCACACGAGTGGCCTTGTCATATATCTCCGTTTCATTGGAGTGGCAAATTCCATCTTGATTGCTCACTTCCTCTCGCACGTTTCATAGTAAACATGAAAGCTACCTTTATAACTATCCGGTTAGGAAGTAGTGTTTGATAGCCCCAAGGAAAACTATTACACATGTAGGGAATATGACAATCTCAGTCTAAGGATCATACATCTTCTAGGTATGAGATACACGATGACACATAAGAATGAAACATTCTCGCAGTTGTCCCATAGCGGGTCTATCTAACCCATGTTCTTCAACATGGTCCACAATGTAGAGATGATATCTCCATATCCCATGATCTATGAAGCATGATCATCGATCACTACATGTGCTGATCTATTCATCGTAGTCCTATACGATGATATCCGATCAGAGATATTTATCGAATTACATCATTAAGTAAAGAGCTTCATAATCAAGTCACATACTTGTTGATCAATACAATGATATACATTCATTGGACCAATAATCATATTATTATTCATAAACATAGTCATGTTACAATCATCTAAATGATTGCCTCAAGGACATAACACTAACAATCATCACAGGAAGCAGCAACAGAATTGGCCAAATCTTTTTGACGATCAAAAATACTTCATCATCAAATATAGTAACGAATCGTCACAGATTGGCATGTATGGAGGACTTGCACAATAGAATAAGAATATGTGACAAACTATTTCATTTGTGATGAAAAGTTTTTGTCATGCAATATTTCTAGTTTCTACGATGATATTGGGTATGTCATAATGGTAACTATTACAATACTAGTTCTTTAATGGCGAATTCATGAACAAAAAGCTTTTGTCACAAAAGTTTATGTACATAGAGGTAGGAATTTCCCCATTCTAACATTTAGAATCCAATCATGCCATGACTTTTCCCACATTCTAACATTTGGAGGGTGGCAGTTTGAGCCATCAATGGATGGATTCTAACCTAGATCTTCATGATTCATGACAGAGAGATCTAGATTAGGTATTAGATTGCAGGAATTTACCTCTTCCTTTCAATTATTGTTGATGAGGTGAGCATCCAATGAAAGCATAGCACTTTCGTGATCATGAAGGTAATCTTTTTTAGATCTAATATTGGTTGATTCTTGTTTGCTCCTGATGGTTTCCTCTGAGTAGATTGCTTCTTGTCGGTTTTGCACTCTTGAACATTTGTCTAAAACAAATTGTTTCTACATGACATTTAATTGAATGCAAGAAATATGCTCAATGAAAACAGGAAATGAGACATTTCATTTTTCCAATCAGTGGAAGAACTTGAAGTCATGGAAGTTTGCTTACTTGACTGGCGGGTACAGGGGCATAGTTCTATTTTGCATCTAAGTATGTTGCTGCTCGATGGAGTATTGAACAATTTTGTTTTCCTTATGTGAGAGTGTTGTGCTCTCTTGTACACTCAGATGGTTATCATGGCTTTAGAACTTATATGATTGATTTGGGATGTAATCTCTCATGTAACAGGTGGTTTTTGTTAGATGGAAGTAAAATTACATGATTGTCTCAACAATTTTGTGATGTTCCTATGCTTTGGATTGTTTGTGATATGATCCACTACTACAGAAAAGACCATCATACACGATTCAAAAATGTCATCACAGACGATTTTTTGAATCGTTTATAAGCATTTGTTTGTGATGATATATCGCATCGTAGATGGTTTCTGAACCGTTGTGAAACACTAGGCTATCACAGACAGTTTGTATCAAGAGCCATCTGTGATAATATATTATCGTATCAATTGAATAATTTGTAGGCATAGTGAAAAGTTAAGTACCTTCTCGCATCTATGAGAACAAATGTTGATGGATTCCAAGGGAATATCCAATTCTATCCATAGTTCATCATGAAAGTTGTTATGCTCTGATTTACTTTCCTCTTCATCCTCATCCTTGAATGAGAATACCATAGGCAGACTATTTTCACTCTAGTCTTATGCAAGAACATGATCTTCTTTATGCTTCTCTATTTCATCAAAATGATTTTGTACCTGCACAAGACCAGAGTGAAAATAGGCTGCCTTTGGTATTCTCATTCGGGGATGAGGATGAAGTGGAAGATAAATCAGAGTATGATAACTTTCAGGGCGAACTTTGGATGGAATTGGATTTTTCCTTGAAATCCATCAATATTTGTTCTCATAGATGCAAGGAGGTACTTAACTTTCTGCTATGCCTATAAATTATTCCACTGATATGATACACTTTTGTTTGCAACATTGTAGTAGATTGTCAAAACAAGTTGAACTTGATACATGTCTTTCTTATGATAAAACTTTCATAATGTATAGTAGTCTAAACATCTCTTTAAGCCTTGTTATGCAAACTTTTTATCTTTAGAAATTAGAGATTGGAATGGTTGAAGATATTGAGTTTTACAAATGTCAATCTACCACCTATGGATAAAGAACCTATGCACATCGATATAGTTTCCTAACCATTTGACATTTTCCTAGCTATCCTATCATTCTCAACTTCGTTACATGCTGATGCACAGATGCAACTATGGTGTTGGGACCCGAATTTGCAAATTCAGACCCTCTGTGTATATCGTACTAGTCCAGGATCACGCTAGTGCACACAGGCTCAACATAGATACTATCAAAGTCATACACAGCGAAATATAGCATAACTTAAATAATTAATAATAACTGTTGTCTTACATGATTATTGCCACACAGGGCTTAACTAAGAAATAGCAATTAGCAAAGAATGAAATAAAGTAAACGTAGCGACTCCCAGCCACCACGGCAATCTGACGAGGCTCGAACCCTAAGCATTCGCATCCGGATAATCCTCCTGCACGAAAGGCGTAAATTCTTCTTCTGAAGTTGTTGTTGTTGGAGTGAGTACATAAAGCACTCAACAAGTTGTGCACAGTAATGCAATTCTAATATTCTACATGCTTGGCTTATTCCAAGGAAGGCTAACATGGTTATTTTGCAATAAAGCGGCATTTAACAAGAATATAATAAATAGATTGAAAAACAGTAAAACAAATAACAATAATTAATAGATTCAGTATTACAAGTAAATTAGATTTCCACTCCTAAGTCAAGTTCCATTTACTTCGTGGCAGTCCTGCCATCCCATCCAGTTTTTATTTGAATAAAGTCTAACCCTTAACTGTAATTCCCGAGCATTGCCCAATACCGTGAGCACGGCTACTCAAATAGATTGTACACTCTACAGAGGTTATGCACTTTACCCACACGATACAACCAAACACCACCAAGGCGAGTGATCATAACAAAGCCTTTACAATGATGCTACACCTAGACCCAGTACTGCTCGCTAAGGTTTCAACATTGAAGGGTTAAACCACCACAACAGGGCCCCCCTCTTGAGCCATGTGAGTTAAACCGTAAACCCGAGACTCACTATTCACCACGACAGAACCGAAATCTAGGCTTCACAAATTATTCAGCTAGGCTGTCCCATTCCAGACATATGGTTGCAAGAAAGACTCGGGTCAAAGGCTTGCAAGGTTAAGTCCTTAAAGTGATTAAGGCAAGACTTCCACATACCGCTGCCAATCCTGGCCCACCTTGGCACACCGCCCCTTGCCACTTGCCACAATCTAAATCATGACCACCCCAGTTGATTACCAGGCACCACGTGCTACCAACATTTCAATCTAGTTGTGTAACCTCCTCACCACGACAATTTGATATCACTGTGTGACAACATATGACACACTAATTCATAAACATTGTTTCATATTCCATTAGTCAAGATTAAGTATCAACATTTGGACACATGTGATGACGTGGCATGGCTAAGCAAACTAATACGGTCTAACTAGTCCCATGTTGATTATTAATATTAACCAACTATAGTTCCACATCCTAGGGCGACAATTAGATCATGGCATACAATTGACAAGGTATGATTTAATTCAATTAGGCATATTATCTATTTCCCAGATTAATTGAAATCATTTATCCACATAAAATATCATACATAAATTTAAGAGACAAAATAGCAATTTTGTGAAATCAGGTGCAACATCGTCAAAGCACAACTTGCCTTGAAGTAGATGCTGGTCTTGCTCTGAGCTTGAGTCTTGAAGCGACGAACCATCCTCCGGATCATCAAGCAGTTCAACGTCTACGCGAAACGATGCCAAAATAGCAAATAAACACCAAACCAGAGAGCAACCAAACTCCAAAAATAAAATAAAATTCACCAATAAATAGATCTTGATTTTAAATGTTTTTATAAATTTGAATCACTCAAATCTGAGTTAAAATGCAAAAGATATGCCCTTTTGAAGTTTGAATAAATACTGAAAATACAGAAATTAGAAAAACCAATTTTCCCGAATTATTTTTATACAAAAAAATTGATTTACTGCGCAAGCGACACGTGGACCAATCAGAGACGGACACATGACTTTGGCGCATGGACTTAGTCCACGAAATCACGCTGGTCCACCGTGGACTCGAGATACTGTGCTGTGGACCGGCTGATATCAGCACGACATCATCGCGACACGTGGGCCAATCAAATTGCGTCACATCGCTCGATCTATGGTCCACGCCCACGGCACGCGCTTGTCCACGGTGCACCCGGCGCACGACGCTTCGGTACCCACATCGACACGCGTCGCACATCCGCGAGATGATCCAACGGCTACCGCACTACGCACACGCGGTTCAATCCAGAACGTCCGATCAAATCTAACGGCCAGAGCTTTACCCGAGCGGAACACTGCTGACGATGAAGATGTGGCGCGATCTGGACGGTCCGATGGAGATCCGACGACTGCGCGAAGCTCCGAAGCACGGCGATGTCGCGGCGGCGCTGCGTTCCCGGAGACGAAGACGACGACGGGTCCGACGGCGAACTAGCTCCTTCCGGCGACGAAGAGGTGGTAGCTCCAGTGCGGCTCGACACGGTGTACCCGAAACTGGAACCCACACGACGGGTGGAGGCTTGACGGAGGCGAAACGGCGAGAAAACGAGTGGCGACGCTACGAAGAACTACGGCGAGCTCTCGGGGCTAAACGGCAGCGACTCCGACGAAGAGGCTAGGCTAGCAGATGCGCACAGGGATGGCGATCATCAGGGTGCGGTCCGCGCTTTAAATAGCCTCGGCATGCGCGCAAATATGGAAACCCTAAATCACGCGGCGGCGGCAGGTCGGCGACGGGTTCGGAAACCGTATCAGAGACGACGACCGTGAACCGTCTGATCCGCGATGAACGGTCACGATGACGCCCAAAGCGATACGATCCGATCCGCACTTTCCAAATCCAACGGATGCGATCTAACCTTTCCAAAACAACGCGATGCGATCTCGGACGCACGATCCCGATCCAACGGCTCGCAGGCGTTAGGGTTCTGCGATGAAGAAAACCGCCCGATGGAAATCCAACGGCCGAGCGCGAAGGCGATGGTGACGGCGGAGCGGGCTGAACGGGCCGCACGCGATGGGCTCACACGCGCACAGTGCTAGGCTTGGCCCAGTACTGTTCACCGATTTTTTTAACGCTTTTCGATTTAAAATAATTTCCAAAATTGGATTAATTCATTTAGGGCAATTAAAATATCAGTAAAATCCCCAGAAAATCTCATAAATACCTTGAGACATTCTGAACTCAAATAAAATATTTTTGGCAAAACTTTATATTAGTTTTATCTATATATAATTAGTTTCACCAAAGGTTCAATGTACTTAATTAAAATAAATTCAAATAATTTCTGAAAAATCCAATAAATTCAGAAAATCACCAAAATGCAAATGAGTGAAATTATAGGTAAAATTTGGGATGTTACATATGGTTGTGTCTACATGGGCATACAACAATTGCACAGGCCACAACTAGGCCAAAATATTAACAGAACTCCCCTATGCAGATAGTGGAGGAGCGTACAGTATCACTATATAAATATGAAACAAAAGCATCAATAATCAACCGTAGCACAGTGCCCTTATCATGCATTTCACCTGGCATCCGGGAAAATAATTGGAAAAAAAGACTGATTCACATAAATCAGTCACTATTAGTATTGTCTTCAAAGAAGACAGCTAACAGAAATACAAGATAGAACTTATGGCATCATTCCGGCTCTCTTTAGATCACCTACTTCTCCAGACGTTGGTCCATTACCACCATGATGATATATTGGAGATTTGAGTTCATGACATCAATTCAACAAAAAGAGGCTTGGTTATCATGTGTTGGGCATCGAGTGTTCTACACTAATGGAATTTTAGGAAGGGGCTAACTCTAGGACCTCACAATAACTTTGGATAGTAGTACTGAAATGCTAGGATTTAGTACGGTCAACAGCCTTAGGCACGTATACTCCCTCCGATCACAAATAGTTGTCGTTTTGAACATAAGTGATGTCAAACTTTTGAAAATTTGACTATCAATATCTTTTTAAATTTTTAAATTGGATACAAGAAAATCATATGTATAGATTTGTCTCAAAAACTACTTTCATAATATTATATATTTATTGGGTTTTATAAATATATTATAATAGAAATTAGTAGTCAAAGCTATGTTTTGAAGACCATGTCGATGTCAAAATTGACAGCTATTTGTGACCGGAGGGAGTACGTAGGTAAAAGAAATCTAACAAAATCTCTTGGATTTGATCTCCAATTATTGACTATTACCAAAAGTAATGATTCCTCCAAACCAACTAAACCACTCTACCAAAGCCAGGGTACAGATGGATGTAACTATACGAGTAGGAGGCGCAGAACTTCACTCGATGGTGGTGGTGTCGTAGCCGGGTCCATCCACCTGCAATTCCTAGGGTAGAGACAGCAGGGGAATGCACATGAATCATCTTGCTTAAACTGGATTGGAGATCAAATTGACATTGGATCGAGTGAGAAGGTTCGACTTACGACCACCTGTGTGGAAGCTGTGGCATCAGCGGAGGGATCGTCCTTAGTTGTAGGAAAAGTGTAGACGAAGAGGGTGGTGCAGACCGAATATGTTGTCGAAGGGTCGGGGTATCGGATCCACAGCCAGCGGCCCAGGGGACAGCCAGATACGGCAGTCGAAGACAGTGAGGAGGATGGTGTAGACCGGATCCGGTTGCCCAAGGCTCCCCAATGGCGCACCCATCCACGGTTTGCCGCTCGTGCTCGCCGCGAAGAAGAGGATGGAGAGATCCGAGCAACCAGGAAAGTGGAGGAGGGCGGGAGGACTCATGGAGTGAAGGGGCGACGACAGCACGCGGAGAGCAGGGGAGGCGGTGAAGGATGGGTTCGGCCGCAGGTGCAAGCGTCGGCGGAAGGGAGTCATTGTGGATTTGGAGGTGGGCGGCATAGGTGGAGGAGGGCTGCAAATCTAAAGGCACGCGACGAATTTGGAGGCATGGTGAATCTAGAGGTGGGCAGAATTACAGACGATTCGTGGTACAAGACGAATCGTCTGTGATATCAGTTTGTTATAGATGCATGTCTGGTAACTTTGATGGTCGTGTTAGCAAAACCGTTTGTGATTAGCTTTAATATAGACAGTTTTTAAAAATCATCTGTAATGAGGCATCTAATATAGGACTTTCTATAGTAGTGATCTTAAAATAACTCTTAACAAATATTTTTGTTGGTCAATGGCATTTCACATGGGGGGGAGGCAGTTAATGGTAGATTGATTTATTTTGTTGTCTTGGTGTTCCATATAACAGTGACAAAAGAAAAGCTTAGCATGTGACAAAAAAATTATCATAGAATATATAAATTTATGATGATAATATTTGTCATGCTTTATCGTGCCCTGAACTTGCCTGAGCGTACAGGACCCATCAGTGACGAAATGCAACGGAATGCATGACCATTATTTTTGTCACAAAAAAAATTCGCATACCATTACGAAAAAAAAAATCCGGTACAAGATTTGTGACGAATTGGCACTGGCAGTACCTCGTCACTAGGGGTGAAAACGGGTCGGATACGGACGGATATTGCTTTTCCCGTATCCTAACCCATATTTTTTTTCCAGATTCGGAACCGGATATGGGTTAGCCGGATCCGGATACGAATCCGGATAATTCGGGATACGGATTCGGATCGGAAACGGATAGAAAAAAATCATTGAAATTAGATTAAGCTTCCTAAACTTTAATTAATAAGAAATACCAGCAAAGATAACAAAAAACAATCACTGTGACTCTCATCATCTCATGTACAATGTACCTTAGTTAGATGTTCAACAGAAGACCTGCTTACCTATCATGATATCATTTCTAGTTGTTCAACAAAAAGAACTGTATTCTAAACCAAATTAGCATTACTTTGAAGAAAAGGAGCTGCATTAAACCAACAAATTAAGCAACTCTGTGCGCGACTCTAAACCGTCAGTTTTCCAATGACACAAAGAATAGATACTTAGCTTCGGTTCCTACTTCCTAGTACAATAGATTGATTAGCTTCTTTGTCAACGAGTAACTTAGTATGGTTCACATGAAAACGCCACAATTTCAACCTTTTTGGTCTGATAAAACCTAGTCAGTCCAAGAGGAGAGTCCAGTAAACTAGGTGCCTACGCATGTAGTTTTCTCAAGTTTAAACATATCAGAACTTGAGTGAGCAAAAATGGACTGGGAAGAGATGCCATCCGATCCCTAATACCAAGAACTCAGACCATCTACATTGGAATAAATAAGCACATCCCAGATAAAGAACTAGAGGCCATTCATTTTCCCTTAGAATTTGCAGCATTCGACCAATATGAACCTCGGAGGATTCATTGTCCATCTGGAATTAGCTAGTATAATTAATGGCTGAACTAATAAAGTAGTTCGATAGCAAAATAAGGTAGCATAAAAGTATAACCCTTCCAGAAGCAAGTACCTCTAGCTCCGGAATGAGACGTCTTGATATTTTGTGCTATCAGGTGATCATAAACTAACTCCCCTATGGCACGCCTGATCATTGGAGGCTCATCAATAAGCAAATCCTATAGTGGACCCAAATCATCGTCACTCAGAAGTTGATGCCTGCAAAGAAATAACAGTTAATTTCATTTGTTTTCTCATTGTGTGAGCTATTCTAAAAGTCTAAATCTCAATTAAACCTTCTACTTCTACAAACAAAATAGGTGCTGAGATGAATTTGAATCTAATATTTTGTATAAGCATCACATTGTTGTTCATTTGTAATAACTGTTTGCGTACATTTGCTACACTTTAAACTCTAATGAGAAAAGGGTTTACTCAAACAATGTTCCAACAAAATATTATGATGAGAAGGCCATTCTTTATGCTGCAGGCAGCCAAGGACCAAGGTTCAACTCCAACCATTTACTAGCACTGATTCAGCAATGTCAAAATTCCAACATTAGTTTGCGTGTGGCTGGAATACCATATCATATTCAAGCTCAATAAGGCCTTTAGCTTCAGATAATGTTTTTGTAATTCAGATAGTATTCAAACCTAATCCGTTGGGTTTCATTGTTATTTGTTAATATGGTAGAACAACAAATAAACCATCTGCTTGTCATGCGAATATAAATTTAGTTCCGATAATGTTCTTCTTTGGATTTCAGATACAACACCCCAGCCCCAGGTCTCCCTCCACTGGTTATCCCCTGGCATTGTCCCTTGACAAACATACGTAGAAGAAGGATCTGCAAGTGTTTCCCCTGAAATGCGATTTGGTGAAGGCAAGCGGCGGGGAGTCAAAGCGCCGACCGGGGAAAGACACCTTCGGGGGGAGTCAGAGCGCTGGCCGGGGGAAGTCAGAGCGCCGGCCAGGGGGAGACACCGTCGGGGGGCAGTCGGAGTGCAGGCCGGGGGGAGTCAGAGCGCGGGCCAGGGGGAGACGCCGTCGAGGGGAGCCGGAGCGCCGACCGGGGGAAGACGCCACCAGGGGGAGTCGGAGCGCGGGCGGGGAGAGTGTAGGGACCCGAATCCACTGATTCGAACCCACTGTGTTTACTGCACTATTCCCAGGATCAACGCTAGTGCACACAGCTTAACATTGGTACATATCACATCATACACAACGATAATAGAATAATAGTTCATTTATTGATATAGCTAAATGTATGATCTTATGACCAACTTACATTATTAAGCCACGCAGGGCAAGACTGAGAATATAAGCTAATAATTAAGCGTGAAAGTAGAAACGTAGATAGCTCATCGACCACCACAGCAACCGACAAGGCTCGGACCCTAATGACTCGTGTCTTCATGAACTTCATCTTCCAACACAGTGTAGATTCTTCAACTGTTGATTATTGTTGTTTGGCAAGGGTGAGTACTTAAAGCACTCAACAAGTTGTGCATGAAATGCGCTCTATTTATCTATATGTAAGGCTTATTCCAAAGGATAGGCTATCATGGCTATTTTGCAATAAGCGGCATTTATGAACAAATACAATGAATAGATTGTAAAGAATGTAAAACAAATAGCAATAATAAATAAATTCAGATTTCTCAAGTAAACCAAGTTTCCAATCCTAAATCAAGTTCCAATCTTCCATATGGCCATCCCGCCATCCCAACCAAGTTGTCCAATTTATTAATCTAACCCTTAATCAGTAATTCCGAGCATTGCTCAATACCGCGAAACACGGCTATCCGAATAGTTTCACACTCTGCAGAGGTTATGCACTTTACCCACGTGATACAACCAAACACCACAAAGGCGAGAGATTATAACAAAGCCTTTACAATGCTCTATCTTAACCCTACTACCCGCTAAGGTTTCAACATCATGGTCTGTAAACCACATCCGGGGCCCCCTCTTGCGCCATGTGAATTACACCGACCCGGAACTCACACCGACCACGATAGTAACAACATTAAGACTTTGCAAATTACTCACTAGGTGGCCCATACGGACATGTGGTTGCATGATTGACTCAGTCAAAGGCTTGCAAGGTTAAGTCCTTAATGTGATCAAGGCAAGACTTCCACATACCATCGCCCATCGGGCCCACCTTGCCTCCTCGCCTTGCCACTTGCCCCAATCTAAGTGATTATCACCCGCTTGATTACCAAGCACCACGTGCCATCAACAATTCAACATCGTTATGTGACATGACTCGCCACAACAACTCAATCTCATCGTGTGATCCCACATGACACACAAGTTCATAATATCGTTCCATATTCCATTAATCAAGATTAATTTATCAATGATGATGACACATGTGATGACGTGGCATGGCTAAGCAACTAATACGGTCTAAACCTCCGATGTTGATTATAGTCATTAATCAACTATATTAAACCAATCTAGGGTGACAATGGATCATGGCATACAATGACAAGGTAGGGTATAGATCAATCTGGTATTTTAGCTAAGCCCAAACTAATTTGAAACAGTTGTATAATTGAATTATATGCAATAGTGTAAATCAAACATAGCAATTTTATAAACATGGGTTCAACATGATCAAAGCACAACTTGCCTTAGAATAGGTCCTGATCTTGATCTGAAGCTTGCTCTTGAGTTGCTTGATCTTCCTCCGAAGCGTCGCACAATTCAACGTCTACGCGTACCGAAAGAGAAAAGCAAATAAATGCCAAAACAGAGAGCAATTGAACTCCAAAAATCAGTTAAAATTCACCAATAACTAGATCTCAATTTTACAAATTTTTAGAAACTGGAATCACTCAAATCCGAGTTACGATGCAAAAGATATAGCCTTTTAAAGTTTGAAATAAATATCAAATCGTAAAATCGTAAATTCGAATTTAACATTTATTTTATATTGAAAAAGCAATTTATGACGTCGACATGACGTCAGCGATAACTGAGCCAATCGGGTGGCGACACGTCGCTCGCGTATGGATCGGGTCCATGACGCAGCGCAAGTCTACTGCACCCGGTCCACACGCCCGATCTCCGTGCGCCACGCGGCATCATCTGGTTGGCGCAACCCACGGTGCGATCCAGGCCTTCCATCACCGATCCGACGGCTCACGTTTAGCGACGACGTGGCTTACCGACACGTATTCCACGCGGCAAGAAGCGACGTGTTCGATCCCGAATCCAACGGCCGCAAATGCTTACGAGATTCGACGACGAGCTCGGCGCGCTTCACCGGAGACCGAGACGAAGACGAGCCCGACGGCGTTCGGCGAACAAAAGGCGGCGAAGACACTGAACCGGCGTCTCCTCGCGGCGATCCCAGATCTACCCTCCACGGCGCGAAGAACACCGGCCGCCACGAAACGAAGAAACGACGGCGGCGGTTGTCCACGGGTCCGGCGAGTCCGTCACGAGCTCCACGCAGCGCTTTAGCGGTAAAGCTAGGGAAAACGTGCGCGGCGGCGGTGATCCTCGGGGTTCGATCGGTCCGCTTTTAAGGGCCTTGAGTCCGTCATGGCACGAACGCCGGCCGCGTCGAAATCGGCGCGGATTCGAATCGGACACGGCGGCGCTGTCGCCTCATCGCGACCGTCCACGTGGCGCGTCCGACGGCGCCACCCGCTAGGGTTTCCACCGACGCGACGCCTACCGTCCGATCCTCGATCAACGGTCCACGATCGAGCCTCTAGAATCGGGCGAAAGGCTATGCGCGGTAAACGCGAAAAAAGATAATGGGCTTGGCCCAACACTGTTCAACTTCTATTTAAAAGGATTTTCTATTTAAAACAATTCCAGAACTTCATTTTATTTGTTTTAGGCAATAAAATAATCAGGAAAATTCCAAGAAAAATCTCAAAAATACTTTGAGACATTCTGGACTCAAATAAAATATTTTGCCAAAACTTTTACTTTAACTTTGCACAGGTTTAAATACTTTTGAATAAAAAGCAATAAACTTGCAATAACATTTAATTCAAATAAATCCAGAAAAATCCAAATAAATTCCAGAAAATCACAAATGCACTTTTAAGCAATAAAATAATATTTGGCAGATTTTTGGGATGTTACAAACCTCCCCATAATGTAATCTCGGCAGAGATTCTGGGGCTAACTAGAGAATAGGTTCGAATTCGACTTCAAATCTTCTTCTCGCTCCCGGTGGCTTCACTCTCGAATGATTGCTCCATCAACTCTGCAAAGCGAATAGTCTTGTTTCGGTCTTGCGCTCCATAACATCCAAAATTCGATCGGTTGCTCTTTATAAGTCAAATCTTCTTGCACTCTATTGCATCCAACGGGTTTGTTCTGTTGGCACTCGAGACACTTCTTAAGCTGCGACACATGGAATACATCATGCACTCCTGCCAAGGATCGAGGCAATTCTAATCGATAAGCTACCTCTCCTCGACGGCTCGTAATCTTGAGCGGACCAACATATCTTGGTGCAAGCTTCCCTTTAACGTGAAATCTTTTAACGCCCTTAAGAGGGTAACCACGAGATACACATGATCTTACGTTCAAAACTCAAATCTCGACGACGGTTATCTGCGTAGCTTTTCTGCCTTGATCGTCTTGTCTTCAACCTCTCTCGATCATTGCGACTTGACTTTCGGCTTCTCGAGAATGTCCGCCCAAACACCAACGCTCTCCGTTTCATTCCAATTCAACGAGTACGACAAGCACGTCCATACAATGCCTCGAATGGTGACATCGTAGGCTAGCTTGATAACTATTATTATAATCAATTACGCATATGGCAAACATTTATCCCATGACGTGGCATACGCTAAAGCACGCTCTCAACATATCCTCTAAAATCGATTTACTCTTTCGGTCGACCATCCATGCTCGGGTGATATCTTTAGATTGAAATTGAGACGAGTCCCCATTGCTTCATGCAACTTATTCCAAAATCTTGAGGTAAATTGAGTACCTCATGCGACACAATCTTCTTGGGCACTCCGCAAGCATACGATCCTTGACATGTACAACTCGCTAAACGATCTCCGGAGTAAGTGGTCTTTCTTGGGATGAAATGGCGACCTTGGTTAGACGATCCACTATAACCCAAATGGAATCGTAACCTTTACGAGTCTTAGGTAAACCGGTGATAAAATCCATTCGATTTCCTCCCACTTCCATTCCGAATTTTCAACGGTACCGCAACAAACCGTGGGTCTTTGATGCATAGCCTTTACTCTCGACATACGTCGCATAATGCAACATGCTCACCACTTCACGCTTCATATTCGCCACCGAAATCTCTCTTTCAAATCTTGGTACATCTTAGCGCTTCTGGATGAATCGAGTACTTTGAATCATGAGCTTCCTCAAGAATCAATTGTTTCAACTCCTTTTATCCTAATTACACAAATTCGGCCTTTGAAGAACATAATTCCTTGTTCGTCAGAGTGAAATCTATGGCTAGGCCTTCTTCCTTTTAGCTTTGATTTTGAAATTTTATCGTCGTCTTGTTGACCTTCTCGATCGATCTTCCAAATATGGCTTTACTTCTAGCGCAGACTATCATTCCTTACTGAACGACTTCCAATCTCAACTTCCAAATTCCTTGCATAATTCGGTTGATCCTCAATTGACAAGGTATTCGAACTATGGCTCTTTCGACTCGAGCATCCGCCACCACATTGGCTTTTCGAGGTGATAATGGATTCCCACGTTATAATCCTTAATTAGCTCCACCATCTTATCTGTCTCATATTCAGTCGACTTGAGTGAATATGTATTTGAGACTCTTATGGTCCGTATATATCTCACATCTATTTCCTATGAGATAATGGCGCCATATCTTTAAAGCATGCACTACGGCACTAATTCCAAATCATGCGTTGGGTAATTCACTTCATGCGGTCTTAAGCGTCTCGGCGCATAAGCAACGACTTTGCCTTCTTGCATTAACACGCATCCCAAGCCTTGCTTCGAAGCATCGCAGTAAATGTCAAATCCATTCTGCACATCTGGCAACACTAATACGGGGGCTGTTGTTAAGCGTTTCTTCAATTCCATAAAACTTTGCTCGCACTCTGGCGTCCATGCAAACTTCTTTTCTTTCTTCAACAACTGTGTCAAGGGTTTAGCAATTGTCGAGAATCCTTCTATGAACCGACGGTAATATCCCGCCATTCCCAGAAAACTACGGATCGGGTAATGACTTCGGTGGCTCGATTGCAACATCACGTCCACTTTCTTTGGGTCATTGCGACTCCTTTGGTAGTCATTACATGACCCAAGAATTCGACTTTCTCCTTCCAGAATTCACACTTGCTAAACTTTGCATATAGCTGATGCTCTCGCAGCCTGTCTAAAACCATCCTTAGATGTTCTGCATGCTCTTCTTCTGTCTTCGAGTAAACCAAGATATCGTCTATGAAGACTACAACAAACTTATCCAAATATTCCATGAAAACCTTATTCATCATGTTCATGAAATATGCTGGGGCATTAGTCAATCCAAATGACATGACTGTGAACTCATAATGTCCATATCGCGTAGAAAACGCGGTCTTAGGTATATCCTCCGCTCGGATCTTCAATCGATGGTATCACGAGCGAAGATCTATCTTGGAGAAAACTCCAGCTCCTCTTAAGCGATCAAATAAGTCATCGATCACGGGCAACGGATACTTATTCTTGATCGTTACTTCATTAAGTGCACGATAGTCGATGCACATTCTAAGACTTCCATCCTTCTTGCGAACAAACAAAACCGGGGCTCCCACGGTGATGAACTTGGTCTAATGAAACCTTTTTCTTGCGGTTCCTCAATCGCTTCTTCATTTCCACTAACTCGCTTCGGTAGGCATCCGATATGGTCTCTTTGATATCGGTCTTTGTACTGGCGCTAACTCGATAACGAACTCGATATCACGGTCCGTGGCAATCCCGCAAATCTTCCGAAACACATCCGGTATTCCCGCCATCGCACATCTTCCATGCTGATGGCTTTCACGCTGTTGACCATTAACTGCCCATCTCGAACTGCGGTCGCTTGAAACTCCACTTTCTTGCCACTAGGGCCTTCCAAAGTCACGATCCTTCTGCCACAATCCAAAAAAGCCTTATGCTTTGACAGCCAATCCATTCCAAGGATGACGTCTAGGGATTGCGCGTCTATCAAGATAAGATTCGCTAGAAATTCTATCCCATCCATAAGCAACTTAGCTCCCAAACACCCAAGGCTAGATCTAAGCTCAGATCCTGGGGCTTGGACTAAGAGCACACACTTAAGATTCACCACTTTAAATCCATTCTTGGTTGCAAAACTTTGAGACACAAGCGAATGCGAAGCTCGAAATCAAACAAAGCGTAGCGGTCTTCGAGTTGACCGAAACTTACCCGAGACGACGTCTGTTGCCTCTTGAGCTCCATCCGCGGTGATGTGGTTGATCCTTCCACGCCTTTGTTGATCGCGGCGATGCTCGGCTTGGCTTGGTGCGCGATTTCCTCCGAGGTGGTACCTTGGCGGTGTCGTTCCCAAGTTGAAACGAATCGGCGTGATGCCTCCTTCGTGGACACCTATTAGAAAAGTGCCACGGCTCATTGCGGTATAGCATCTCTTCACTGCGATTCTTGATTCCCTCTGGTGCATTGTTGCCTTGTCTTTGGAGTTTGAAAATTCGATTGGCATGGCGAGGTGTAGGAGTTGATGTCTTATTTGCAGCTGGTGGTTGGAATCTAGCAAATTGCTGTGGTGACATCCTCAAACGTAGATGATTTGGACGTCCACCCTGATTGTTCATCAAGCGCTTACGGTTTTCACCCAGCTCTTTACGCTTATCCTCTAGGATCAACGCCTTATTCACTAACTCCTGGAAGTCTGGAAAGTTGTGGGTAATCAATCCCACCTGCAGTCCTGAATTCAGTCCCTTCATGAAACGAGACTGCCTAGCTTTGTCTGTCGCTACGTCTTCAGGGGCATAGCGAGCTAACTGGGTAAATTTGTTCAAGTATTCGGCCACTGGTTGGCCTCCTTGCTTCAAAGCTCTGAACTCCTCCTTCTTAAGATCCATCATTCCCTCTGGGACATGGTACTGGCGGAAAGCATTAGTAAACTCCTCCCGTGTTATCTCTGTGGGGCTCCATGGCGGCACAAGATGGTTCTCCCACCACTCTGCGGCGGTCCCTTCCGGTTGATGAGGCGTAAAGCACCTTCTCATTTCCTTCACACCGAGTGATGTGCGGCTTCTTCTCAATTGTCCTAAGCCGTCATCGGCTTCCAAAGGATTCACATTTCGAAAAATTTGGTGGCCTAGTCCTCATAAAATCGATAGCTTTGACATAGGTCGAGGTCCACCATGATTGTTACGAGTTGCGGGGTTGTTGTGATTTATCTTTGCATTGGTCATCTGCTGCATCTGCCGCATCATTATCTGCATCGTTGAGTCTGCGCGCGAAATGCTCCTAGATTCTCGCATGTCTCATCGTCGGTGGTTGAGGGCTGCCTCCATCATTGGGGTTGTCATTCGACGCATCCACTTCTGAAGCACCGTTGTTTCTCAGTATTCACCATCGATGATTGCCTCTTAGGTTAGGAAAGGTAGATGTAGCATAGATAAGAAGTAAGAATTTCTAAAGCGGGAGATATATTATACCCAAACGAACAATTCTTTATTTAACTTGGTATGGTGCTTATTTAAGCCTACAAGCTTTGCAACACATAACGCACACTCGGCATTACAAAGAAGCAAACTAAACACGAAACCTTAACGTCAACTAAAAGGTAAAGACTAACTTAAAGACGCGACTCATACTCGAGTCTCAACACGGCTCAAAGGTGACACTCACTCATCCACCCACCACAGGTGAGGTCGATCCGGCGCATACACGGTGGATGGCGGGCATCGGGCGAACCTATCCCGGTGACCTACTCACGGGTCCTCTGCAACAACGGGTCTGCACTCCCCTCGGTTCCCACTCTCGCTCCTCTGGATCCTCCTCGGACTCCTCGGTGGCTCTGAACTCCCGAGTCACGCGCCCACTCGTCCTCAAGCGCCTCGTGGCCTCTCCCAGCTCAGTGATCATCCCGATGGCTGAAGCACGGGTCACCTCGAGCTCCTGCTCGGCCACTCTAAGTGCCTCGTACACAGTCTCCAGCTCCTGGGTAGTATCTCTCATGTGATCCTCCGGGCAAGGCGAACTCGCAAGGTGCGTCGCGAGCACACTCGCTCCCCTCGATCCGTCGTCTTCGGCACGCTTGAACGTCTGGGTGCAGTCGGAACACTGAATCGTGAAGCTCGTCGGCGTAGTCGCGGCAGACACGGCGAAGAGCAAGGCGAGCGACCTCCTGGATTGCAACCTCGTGCGAGAATCTTACGGCGAGATGTTGATTGGCTCGCTAGCTTCCTCGTTCTCGGCGTAGATGATCAACTTGCAAATGAACCCTCGGTGAACACCATTCACTGTCCAGCTGCCTCCTCGGTAAAGTGGACGATAGAAGCCTCCAAGCGTCTGAAGTACTCTCCACAGCTCCATGGCGTAGCCGCCAGCTGACTCCTCAAAGGCCGGAACGATCGGCATCTGCTCCACAAGAACTTTGAAATAAGTTCTCCACCCGAAACGGCAAGTAAGACGGTAAATTTAGCAAAGGCAAGAAGTAGAGAATGAGATGAGTCGAGAGTGTTTTATTAGTCAAGTTTGGATTTTTTAGAAAATAGTTTTGGACTCTCACAAGACACCTCCACACTATCTAGGGCCAAGACCTACAGTCAGTATGCTCTGATACCACCTCTGTAGGGACCCGAATCCACTTATTCGAACCCACTGTGTTTACTGCACTATTCCTAGGATCAACGCTAGTGCACACAGCTTAACATTGGTACATATCACATCATACACAACGATAATAGAATAATAGTTCATTTATTGATATAGCTAAATGTATGATCTTATGACCAACTTACATTATTAAACCACGCAGGCAAGGCGAGAATATAAGCTAATAATTAGCGTGGAAAGTAGAAACGTAGATAGCTCATCGATTCACCACAGTGCAACCGACAAGGCTCGGACCCTAATGACTCGTGTCTTCATGAACTTCATCTTCCAACACAGTGTAGATTCTTCAACTGTTGATTATTGTTGTTTGGCAAGGGTGAGTACTTAAAGCACTCAACAAGTTGTGCATGAAATGCGCTTCTATTTATCTATATGTAAGGCTTATTCCAAAGGATAGGCTATCATGGCTATTTTGCAATAAGCGGCATTTATGAACAAATACAATGAATAGATTGTAAAGAATGTAAAACAAATAGCAATAATAAATAAATTCAGATATTTCTCAAGTAAACCAAGTTTCCAATCCTAAATCAAGTTCCAATCTTCCATATGGCCATCCCGCCATCCCAACCAAGTTGTCCAATTTATTAATCTAACCCTTAATCGTAATTCCGAGCATTGCTCAATACATGAGCACGGCTATCCGAATAGTTTCACACTCTGCAGAGGTTATGCACTTTACCCACGTGATACAACCAAACACCACAAAGGCGAGAGATTATAACAAAGCCTTTACAATGCTCTATCTTAACCCTGTACTACCGCTAAGGTTTCAACATCAAGGTCTCAGAAACTACATCCGGGGCCCCTCTTGCGCCATGTGAATTACACCACGACCCGGGAACTCACACGACCACGATAGTAACAACATTAAGACTTTGCAAATTACTCACTAGGTGGCCCATACGGACATGTGGTTGCATGATTGACTCAGTCAAAGGCTTGCAAGGTTAAGTCCTTAATGTGATCAAGGCAAGACTTCCACATACCATCGCCCATCGGGCCCACCTTGCCTCCTCGCCTTGCCACTTGCCCCAATCTAAGTGATTATCACCCGATTGATTACCAAGCACCACGTGCCATCAACAATTCAACATCGTTGCGTGACATGACTCGCCACAACAACTCAATCTCATCGTGTGATCCCACATGACACACAAGTTCATAATATCGTTCCATATTCCATTAATCAAGATTAATTTATCAATGATGATGACACATGTGATGACGTGGCATGGCTAAGCAACTAATACGGTCTAAACCTCCAATGTTGATTATAGTCATTAATCAACTATATTAAACCAATCTAGGGTGACAATGGATCATGGCATACAATGACAAGATAGGGTATAGATCAATCTGGTATTTTAGCTAAGCCCAAACTAATTTGAAACAGTTGTATAATTGAATTATATGCAATAGTGTAAATCAAACATAGCAATTTTATAAACATGGGTTCAACATGATCAAAGCACAACTTGCCTTGGAATAGGTCCTGATCTTGATCTGAAGCTTGCTCTTGAGTTGCTTGATCTTCCTCCGAAGCGTCGCACAATTCAACGTCTACGCGTACCGAAAGAGAAAAGCAAATAAATGCCAAAACAGAGAGCAATTGAACTCCAAAAATCAGTTAAAATTCACCAATAACTAGATCTCAATTTTACAAATTTTTAGAAACTGGAATCACTCAAATCCGAGTTACGATGCAAAAGATATAGCCTTTTAAAGTTTGAAATAAATACTGAAATCAGAAAATCAGAAATTCGAATTTAACAGATTTATTTTTATACTGAAAAAGCAATTTATGACGTCAGCATGACGTCAGCGATGAACTGAGCCAATCGGGTGGCGACACGTCGCTCGGCGTATGGATCGGGTCCATGACGCAATAAAGTCTGATGCGCCGGTCCCACGGCGCCGATCTCCGTGCGCCACGCGGCATCATCGGTTGGCGCAACCCACGGTGCGATCGAGCCTTCCATCACCGATCCGACGGCTCACGTTTAGCGGCGAGCGTGGCTTACCGAAACACGTATTCCACGCGGCAAGAAGCGGCGTGTTCGATCCCGAATCCAACGGCCGCAAATGCTTACGAGATTCGACAGCGAGCTCGGCGGCGCGTTCACCGGAGACCGAGACGAAGACGAGCCCGACGGCGTTCGGCGAACAAAAGGCGGCGAAGACACAGAACCGGCGTCTCCTCGCGGCGATCCTGATCTACCCTCCGCGGCGGAAGAACACCGGTCGGCCACGAAACGAAGAAACGACGGCGGCGGTTGTCCACGGGTCCGGCGAGTCCGTCACGAGCTCCACGCAGCGCTTTAGCGGCCAAAGCTAGGGAAAACGTCGCGGCGAAGCGGGTGATCCTCGGGGTTCGATCGGTCCGCTTTTAAGGGCCTTGGAGTCCGTCGCGGGCACGAACGCCGGCCGCGTCGGAAATCGGCGCCGGATTCGAATCGGACACGGCGGCGCTGTCGCCGCCTATCGCGACCGCCCACGTGGCGCGTCCGACGCCGCCACCCGCTAGGGTTTCCACCGACGCGACGCCTCGGCCGTCCGATCCTCGGATCAACGGTCACGATCGAGCCTCTAGAATCGGGCGAAGGCTATGCGCGCGGGCGGCACGAAAACGATAATGGGCTTGGCCCAACACTGCTCAACTTCTTTTTAAAAGGATTTTCTATTTAAAACAATTCCAGAACTTCATTTTATTTGTTTTAGGCAATAAAATAATCAGGAAAATTTCAAGAAAAATCTCAAAAATACTTTGAGACATTCTGGACTCAAATAAAATATTTTTGCCAAAACTTTTACTTTAACTTTGCACAGGTTTAAATACTTTTGAATAAAAAGCAATAAACTTGCAATAACATTTAATTCAAATAAATCTAGAAAAATCCAAATAAATTCCAGAAAATCACAAATGCACTTTTAAGCAATAAAATAATATTTGGCAGATTTTTGGGATGTTACAGAGAGACGCCGCCGAGGGAAGTAGGAGCATCGGCTGGGGGGAGTCGGTGCGCCGGCCGGTGGGGAGACGCCGGTCGTGGAGAGTGATGGCCGGGGAGATCAGGGAACGGGAGGAGAAGAATTTCAGATCTGGGCTTGGGGGTGGAGCGGCTTGGGGACCGAATGGGGCTAGGGCACACGGGACGCGAGTGGGAGTCTGGGAGACTACCTGACCGATAGGCGCGGACGAGAGATTAGGTTTCCAAATTCGGATATCTGAATAGGGCAAATATCCGATATCCGGTTTCCGATCCGTATTTTTCGGATAGTATACGCTCCGAATCCGATCCGATATCCGTTTTCAACTATCCGGATCCGGATCCGACCCGATATCCGATTTTCTTCCCGAATCTGGTTCTAATCGGATCCGGCTCTGGATCGGACGAGAACTATCCGTCCCGTTTTCAACCCTACTCGTCACAGCCTACATTCTGTGACGGGCATACGGTAACATGTAGTGTGACAAGAAAAATATGTCATAAAACAATTTCTATGGCAGAAAAGCTATCTTCTGTGATGGTTTTCGATCATCATAAAATATCAAAACAGTAGTAGTGATCGAAAAAACCATAAACTACGCCAAACCAGAGGCATACAACAGGGAAGGTCTACAACAAGGAAAAATAACTATAAAGCGAACACCCTTCTTCTATTACTCAGCACAGGTCCATCGTGCTTTGTATCTGAACCATGCCGGGCAGCGACAGCCTATCATGCCCGTCGTGCTGTGTCATGTTGGCCCGGCTCGCCTTCGGCGAGCCCAAGCACGACCCATTTGCGCTTCATGCTTGCTTCGTGTCGTGCCGGTCCAAGTCCAGCCTATTTGCACTATTACGACGAGAGGAAATGAGCCAGAGACACATGGGGCTATGACAATGAACACAAATATTAGGAGAAAATGAACTAAATTTTATTCATTCTTGAATCTCTCTTGTCCGTTTCTCTCAATCTCTCTTAGCTCTCCCCTCTCTCGCATGTATATCTCAATCTCTCAGCGATGAGCGAGCGAGGCGGTGAGAGGAGTGAAGAGAGCGAAGAGCGTCGTTAGCCGAGGAGAGAACGAGAGAGAGCGATGAGCAAGCAAGAAACAGTAACGTGCGGGGCCGTGCCGCCTATCATGCCCGGCACGACCTGAGGAACAATAACGTACTGGCCCAACATAGGCCATTTCATGCCGAGCTGTGCTTTGGACCGGGCCATACCGCCGTGCCTCGAGCCGGTCCACAAAAGCACGGCCCGAGTGCCCACCTCTAGAATCTTTGATACGGAAGAACGTGTTCAACAGTGCGATATTGATTATCAAATACCCTTGTATTCTTTTCCTTCCAAATATTTCAACAAATGTATATATAATCAAAGCATCAAAATGTCGTCTTTGTTCCTTTGGTAATCCTTTCCTCCCTCCGTTGTTGTTAGGGGTGGGCATTCGTTTAATTCGGTTCGGTTTTTTCAGTTTTAAAGTATTTCGGTTTTTGGATTCTGCTAACCAAACCGAAACCGAACAGCTTTAAAAACCGAACCGAATTAACCGAACCAAATCGATTCAGTTAATTCGGTTTTCCGGTTAACCAAATTATTCTCACCCTCCATCACATCCACACCCATGGAGTCATGGAAATAGCCTGCTCAAGGCGGAGGTAGCCGGAGAGGGGGCAGCACATGGGGCTACTCTGGCAGGGGCGGGTCGGATGCTGTGGGCAGATTGTTTTGCTGTAAACAACAGAAAACCACTCCTTTTTCAGACAAATCCATAGTACACACTATCTGAATGTGGGTTCACATTCACTGAATTTCTTTGTACAAAAAGATTATACGGAAGCATCTCAAATTCTTGGACTTCTAAGCAGAATCCAAAATTCAGGGAGCCCAAAAAACAAGCCCGCAATTAGGGACAACACACAGGACATTTGGAAATCAGATAGCAACAACAAAGCTAGAGAGCAAAACCGTGGGTGGTCACCACTCACATCCGGGTCCGGCTACAGGGACAGGGTAAGAAAAGACAGAACTTTTCATCCGCCTGCGACGGCGATTACCTTGAGCTCAACGTTGACGACCTTGCAGAGGATCTTGTACGACACCTGGAACATCTTGATTTAGTCGGCTAGCAGTGAACAGTCCGTCGGCTCTTACAGCTATACTACCACATCACATGCACCAGCAAGAAGAAGCGCGTCACCACTCGTGATGTAACAAAAAACAACAAACACCCAGAAGAAACCAAGAACCCAACACTGCAGCAGAGCAAAGAATTCATTCACCACCGGAACACACGCACGCGTACACGCACCTGCTCCAGGTGGCCCTGTAGGAAGTAGAACACCCTCTCGTCTATCTATGGCACCTCCATGAGCAGCCCCGGGCAGACGCGCCACAGCTCCGCGAACAGCTTCGGGTCCCGTGCTGCTAAGAATCAACTGGAGACCCGTGAATGAGCGAACAGACTATGAGCTCCCAGAAGGCGAGAACCAGAGGACGCACGAAGGGACATTGCGCAGTGGACTCACCTTGCGCCATGGCCATGGGTGGTGGTGTGGTGGGTGGGTGTGCGTCATCCTGGCCTCTCCCAAGGAGCGAAGTGGGGGGAGATCACCGGAGAGGTGAGGGATCCAGAGGAGGAGACTTATGAGAGGGATTTGAAGGGGGAGAATAATGGGAATCGCGTCTCTTTCCTCACTGAGGACGGAGGAGCCGAAGAGGAGAGAGATTGGGGTTGGATTGGGATCTTGTGGAACACATTTGGCTGATTGGCTTCGGAACAAAATAACTGAACGGAAATATGAAAACCGAAAAACCAAAATAATCGGTTAATTCGGTTAGATTTTCGATTTTAGTTTTTTTTCCCACTGGTATTTGTTGCTATTCCAGAACATGTTTGTCGCCGCCCACGCGCACGACCGCCGCGGCTCTGAGCACCCTCTATATCGGGGTTGACGGCACCCTGCTGCGGTTTCTCGCCGAAGGCCTCGCCTATGGCTCCATGCCCAACTCGCCGCTGCGGCTGCTCGCCTCCACTCGCAGCCACACTCGCCACCATGTTGACTTGCTACGAAGGATGGTTGTGTGTGAAGTATTTAGGTTTGATTGGACACGGTCACAGGATTAACTGAGGGGGACGGCCATTGTTATGGCAATCCGATGGTGATTATATATACGTGCTGAAATTATGTGTCCCGTTGGTTTAGCTCAAATCGCTATAGCAAAACCGATAAAAATTCGGCGATTCGCCATCCACGAAATTGGCACTTCCCTCTTTTTTTAATCATTAAAAAATCACAGTCACCGTGCTGTGTTACACACACCTGCCCACGAGCACCGTTTACTGATTTGTTCGCCCTTTCCCGTCTCCCCAAGCTCCAAGGTCCATCCATGGCTAGCACCACCACGCTCCCCTTCCTCTTCCTCTCGCTGGTCACAGCGCTCTTCCTTCTCATCTTCCTCCGCAGCCTCAAGAGCAGGAAGCGCCAACGCCACCTTCCGCCTAGCCCACCGTCCCTCCCCGTCATCGGCCACCTCCACCTCTTCAAGAAGCCGCTCCACCGCGCGCTGGCCGCGCTATCGGCGGCGCACGGCCCGGTGCTCCTCCTCCGCTTCGGCTCCCGCCACGTGGTTCACGTCACGGACCCCGCCGTCGCCGAGGAGTGCCTGACCACCCACGACGTCAACTTCGCAAACCGCCCGCAGCTCCCATCCGGGCGCTACCTATCCAATGGCTACACCACGCTGGGGTCCTCCAGCTACGGCCCCAACTGGCGCAACCTCCGCCGCATCGCCACCGTCGAGGTGTTCTCCACGCACCGCCTCCTCCGCTCCGCCGCCGTCCGGGCCGGCGAGGTCGGGGACATGGCGCGGCGCCTCTTCTTGGCCGGCGCCGGTGCCGACGCCTCGAAGCCCGCGCACGCCAACGTGAAGGCGCGGACGTTCGAGCTCGCCCTGAACATCGTGGCGCGGATGATCGCGGGGAAGCGGTACTACGGCGAGGGAGACGCGGAGGCGGAGTCCGAGGAGGCGGCGAGGTTCCGAGACGTGGTGCGCGAGTACTTCGCGATGCACGGGGCATCCAACTTGCAGGACTTCGTGCCGGTGCTTGGGCTGGTGGACATCAGCGGCGCGAAGCGTCGGGCGGTGAGGCTGTCGAGGACGCGCAACGCGTGGGCGCAGCGGCTCATCGACGAGCACCGCGCGGCAGCCGCGGAGGGGAGGGAGCAGGGGAGGACGATGGTCGGCGACTTGCTGGAGATGCAGGCGTCGGAGCCGGAGGCTTATAGCGACAAGGTCATCAGAGCGCTGTGTCTGGTGAGTACTATAAAGTATAAAACACTAGTAGCTCAATTGGCTTCTTTGATTGCTTCTTCTCGTTTATTAAGATCTGAGACTGGAATGTGCCTAGGGGGAAAAACTAAGGAGAAATGCTACCGCTAGTTCATACTCTTACCCGTTCTGTTTAGCAAATTGTGAGATTTAGGGACTGTATTCTTGATTAGTAGCCATTCATATGAACTACGAAGTATATAAGTTGCACTTCGTATATGAGTAAACTAGTAATTAAGCTATTTTCCTCGTAAAAAAACTAACATATTCATTGATGCTAAAACAGGCTACTCAGTGTTAATTTAGCCATGTGTGTTCAGAATCACGATAGAATATTTCAGTTCGAGATATAAGGTCGTGGTTAACGACTAATTCGCCTATCTATCTATATATATTATGTAAAAATAACCGGTGATATTCAAGGTACCTCATTCATTTTAAAGGCAAAAAAATCTCACAATAATCATAAATTCTAGAAATTCTCACATTAGTCGGAACAAAAAAAAAGAAAGATCTCCACCACTTATTTTGGTGGGGCCATATTATAACGGTGCAGATTAATCGTATACAACAAATATAATTGTATTTCAATCATTGAAAGGATCTCCATCACTTATTTTGGTGGAACCAGATTGTAACGGTGCAGATTAATTATGTACAAATAGAGTTATATAACAAATACAGTTGTTCATCCATCCTAAATGGCATCCCTATCAAGTACGTCCAGGCTGGTCTTCCCTGCCACACATATAGTATTAGATTCACTCGCAGCAATTTTGAGTCAGGTAGTGGCTGAAGTTCACAAGGGTCATGTTTGGAGCGCGTGAAGAAACATAAACCAAGAAAGACTCCAGAATTGTGGGACGCAGTCAATGTATGGAATCATATGGGGATGAAAACACACAGCAAAGAATATCAAAAGGTTTTCGGATGCATTACAGAAAAGGCACATGAATTTTAAAAGGAGTGAGTATAACTTTTCAAATGACGTTGTTTACTTGTTTGGATACTTGTAGTCTATTTATGTGGAGACCTGTAGTATATTTTTGTTTTGATCTCAATATTATTGTCACTAGTATATGCTGCTGCTGCTGCATGCTCCATTGGTCCACTCAAACGGATAACGAAGAGTTAATAAATTCCCAACTCACTGATATCCCTAGTTGAGATAGAAAAAGTATTTATAATAGGGATATTGTTTTGCAAAACGTAGGACTTAGATATAGCCAAACTATTTTGTTTCAAGGACTACATCAGTGTCGAAGGTTTAAAGATAATATGTGGTATGTTGCATCATCTTTTAGAGTTTCAAGTTCAAACCCCAATTATACCGGGAAAAAAGAGGAATATTCTTTTAATATGAGCATTTGTTCTTCGAAGAGAAAAATATAAGCTTTGGTCTTTGTTTTTTTTGTTTCTATTATCTTTTAATTTACAGTTTATAGATATAATTTTTTGGTTTATGTTTGCAAAGATTGAATTTGAACTTAAAACTTTATAGACTAAGTTCAAAAATATATTTACTTTTATCGGAATTCTTAATGCTAATTTGATGCGCAAGCTGAAGTAGTCGTGTGGTTGCACTGTATATGCTCCCCTATGATGCTTATAGCTTAGTTGGTGCAAAAGTAAGACAGTGTACTAAATTATTTCGCTGTTTTATTTAAAAGTAATTATTTTACATTTTTTGACTTTGGACGTTTAAATAACAACCTTATCTTTTATGGGATAATTGATTATATGTCTTGCAGTTCGTTGTCACTTTAGGATTTGTCTCTCTTTATGTTGTAACTGTGGTACTTGGATACTTTAGAAAATAGGTGTATTGCTATCGGATATCAGTGACTATCGTATTTTTCAAAAATGAAAATAATTTTCCAATACTTCACTGATACTTTCCTTAATAGTTCTAACCATAATACCTTTATCAATTCAGAAGAAAACGTTGAAATCGTTTATTCTCATTCCATAGTCCATTCACTCTCCCTACACCACCGCCCCCACTCTCTTCCCTAGACTCACACCAATATTCCTCTCCCTCTCCCCACGTAGATGGTGGTGTGCGCACCCTCTCCCTGCCGGCGTGATGGCGCCACTAGTCCTTACGCACGGTGCATCCTTCTACTAGTGCTCTTCTTCCCTCTTGACTGTAGTAGTGTGGTATAGTCCCAGACAACCAGCGGTAGCCAGGAGCTGATGATTGCAGCAATGGCTAAAAGGCAAGATATATTGATGAGGACATCTATGATGAGGATGTCTCTACATCAAGTACTTCACCTATTTCAGAAACTCTAGATTTAGAACCATTACAAGGACCAAATGACTTGCACACAAGCACGCCGATTATGCCAGTAGGTGACTTCTTTCCTTAAGCCAAATTAACTATGTTATTACTGAGAATATGTTACTACCTAAGAATCGTTCTTTGTTGATTATTACATGTATGGGCTTGGAAGAAAGTAGCTGTTGGACAATGTCGGTTTTAGCGTCACAAAGGACTTGCCCAGTGCTAGGATTAACATGGAAAGAAGGGAAGGCTTACAAGCAATTCAAAAAGGCCAAAAATACATTGGAGATTTCAAGAAATTTGAGCCAATTTCAAACAGAAATCAGAGGAGGATTCGAAGCCAATTTTGGACAAACATCAAAGGAGGATTCGGATTGTATTTCCAGCCCGAAATAAGTACTTGTTTGAAAGGTTATTTCGTGCCCAATCCAATGGATGCATAGCCAGCTACATATTCTAAATATACCGGCTGCAACAAGGGAAATACTCTAAGTCCAAAATTGAGTCCTTTCCGAAGTCCACAATTGAGTCCTTTAGGGTTGCGCTTCCACCTACTATATATTTTGTAGCTGACCCTAGTTTGTAGTCAGACTTTGATTTTGGATTTAGCTCTTGCTATTGTGAAGTCATTTTGCTGCAAACTTGATGTCTCAATTTAATCATTCATCGTTGAGTGATTTCTTTAACAGTTGCTTTTTCAATTCTTGTCGGATTTGCTTGAGCCGTTTTTCGTGAATAGGTCAGTCGTGTTTAGACACGGTTGATAACAAATCGAGGAGTGGTTTAGCGATTGCGAGGTTGCTAATCACGTTCTTGGATCACGGTTAGCCTCGTCACAACTCAAGTTATCGGATTTCTCATACAACGGAAAATCGGGACCAAATTGCATGCACTCATCGTAAATCGAGGCGTGTGCATATCAGGTGGTATCAGAGCCTACGTTGCTGGTAGGAAATCATCTATCCCTAGTTTATTAGACTGAATTTTTGTTTTACCTAAAGTCCAGAAATTGCCATACAAAAACTTCCATTATCTAGCCCGTTTTCGCTTTCAATCTTTTATTTTCTGTTTGCTTAATTGATTTTGTGTCCATGCTAGTTGTGTCTAGTTGTTTTTCATCTATTCTCGTGGGTCTTAGCATAAGAAAAATCCGACTAAAATTATTTGGAGTTCTTGAAGCCCTAGTTTTCATATTTTAGCCGCCGGTTAAAGCCCTACTTTCTACCCAAAAACTCTTTGTGCAGCTGCCACCAAAATTTGGTTATCTTTCACTTTTATTAGCTTTCTGACTCCAAAACCACCTTCTTGTTTTGGCAGCACTTATCAGTAGATTGAAATCTACACGTGTTACAATCTTGCTCTAGCTACCTGTCTGTTTCCAGGATCTGCCCGTGTTTGTGATTTTTCACAAATATTTCAGTTGCGAGTTTGGTATTGGTGTAAAAAGAGTCAGAAATCTGGCCAAACAAAAAAAAAGAATCATTGAAAAATAAACTTTCGGCAAACAGTTATACATCAAATACTGACTTGCTGCTAAGGGGATCATGATCTGTAACTTCGCCTAGTGTGTTAGATAGATCCTTGGAGCTTTTAAATTACATATGTTGTGATTATCTTGTGCCTACTTCTTATATACACTTGTCATAGCCTAATTCCTCTCTTATTGAACAACAATTTAGGCTAAGTGCTTGTTACCAACTATAATTCAATTTATGCAATTTCTGGAACTTCAGATTGATTTCCTTGCTACAAAATTTTATTCATACCTAGAACTCCACAAATTTGCCATTGATCAGCGTGTTCTAGCACTTTGTAATCGCTCTATTAACTCCCTTTTGAAAGTTATTACAAACCAGCAAACATGCAAGCAATTTTCGAGAAAGGTAAGAGCTTTGGTTGGTAAGATTTTTGAGTTGAGTTCCACTTTCAGTTTCAGTACTTGGTAGGGTTTGCTACTATTTTTCACTAAACATAGCAGGATCAAGAAGTTCTCGGGCTCAAGTCATGGTGATGATGATGGTAATGGTGTGCACAAACCTTGAGTACTGTCGTTGTCCCCTCATTCTCAAGCCATGATGGATGCATTCGTTGGCACCTTTGAGCTGATGCTCTTTGATCAAGTACTTGTTTGTCTGGGTGGTGTGGAGAATCATATTGTCAGCATTGAAGCACGGCTTGAACAAGTTGAGCAAACTCCTCCACCATAGCACCTACCGTATCAAGGTCTTCGAGATTGAGCTGGAGCAAATAATAATGTTGCTGTTGCCAGGCTATTCCAACCTAGAGCAAATTTGAACACTGCATTTTAGCATGTGATGAAGATGATGTGGATCCTTACCAGCGGCATCTTACATGTAATTTAAGAGGGATGGGAGGCAACGGAGGACTTGCACCATGTCGTAATGAAGCAAGAAGAGATGGTGCTTTGGGTAAGATTAAACTCACTATTCCATGTTTTGAAAGGAAGTTTAATCCAAAAGGATATCTTGATTGGGAATTGCTAGTTGAGCAAAAATTCATTTGCCATGATTATCTAGAAGATAGAAGAGTATGTGTCGTCACTAGTGAGTTTAGTGATTACCATCTATTTGGTGGAGTCACATTCGACAAAAAAAATAGAGATCCTCGCACTTGGGAAGAGTTGAAGCACTTGATGAGATCCAGATTTGTGCCCTCTTATTTTTAGAGATTTGCTTAACAGACTTCAGAGATTGAATCAAGGTAGTAAGTCTGTGGAAGACTACTATCAAGAATTGCAAATCGGTATGCTTCGTTCCAATGTGCACAAAGAGGAGAATACGAAGAAGGCCAGATTCTTTGCATAAAGAGATTCAATACATACTTGATTTTCTGCATTATAACTCTTTGGATTAGCTTTTCCATTATGTATGCAAAGCGGAGAGGCAAGTTCAGGAGAAAGGTCAGAATTATAACCAATCTGGTTGTAGCAACCCTAGAAATCCTACACCTTAGAAGAACAGTAATCAATGCTAAAGAGGTGCAGTACCTTTATCTAGCTGACCTACTGCAACAACTAGCCAAGAGAAGCAATCTTGCAGCTGAGCTCCATTGACTACATCTAAACTGCCTGTTTTTATACATGCTTCATCTAAAAGCACAACATAGGTTGGCTCTACTTCACAAACCAAAGACATAAAATATTTCAAATGCAAGGGAAAGGGGCATTACATACATGATTGCCAAATCAACGAGCTCTCATCATTCGAGAAGATGGCGAATACACATCAGCTAGTGAGATAGATGACGACGAATCTGATTATAAGCACTTGGAGCACACTTATGGGACTGATTTAGAAGAGATCACATTTGATACAAGTCACACAAGCATAATCATTTGTCGTGTTCTATGCTCTCGGAGAAAGCGGAGAACGGACAGAGCCACAATCTATTTTTGTTAAAATTTGTGATCAAGGAGCACTCGTTGTTAGTGTTATGCCCTTGAGGCAATCATTTAGATGATTGTAACATGACTATGTTTATGAATAATAATATGATTATTGGTCCAATGAATGTATATCATTGTATTGATCAACAAGTATGTGACTTGATTATGAAGCTCTTTACTTAATGATGTAATTCGATAAATATCTCTGATCGGATATCATCGTATAGGACTACGATGAATAGATCAGCACATGTAGTGATCGATGATCATGCTTCATAGATCATGGGATATGGAGATATCATCTCTACATTGTGGACCATGTTGAAGAACATGGGTTAGATAGACCCGCTATGGGACAACTGCGAGAATATTTCATTCTTATGTGTCATCGATGTATCTCATACCTAGAAGATGTATGATCCTTAGACACGAGATTGTCATATTCCTACATGTGTAATAGTTTTCCTTGGGGCTATCAAACACTACTTCCTAACCGGATAGTTATAAAGGTAGCTTTCATGTTTACTATGAAGCGTGCAGAGGAAGTGAGCAATCAAGATGGAATTTGCCACTCCAATGAAACGGAGATATATGACAAGGCCACTCGTGTGATATGATTAAGAAAGTGCATGGCCATGCCGTGATTGAGAGTCAATCACAACTTATTAATATATCACGGATACGAGAGATGGATTGAATCATCAAAGGATGACATGCTTCTCGCCTTGAGATCAATCTTCATATACTTGGCAAAGGATTATTACATGAGTTCTTTTGATAGGTTACATTCGATTTGATCACAGTATGTTTGGGAGTTGGCATACTTTGCAAGAAGCCGCTACCAACTATTGGATTGAAAAGGAGTTTTCGAATCCATGTCCAAGCGTATGTGAACCTGCAGGTCACACACTTAATGGGTGGGGCGCATTAATTTGGATTGGATCCGTAATTAATGAACCTCGTGGGCTTAGCATCTTTGGTGGGCCTGGTTTAGGGTTTCATCTCGTGGCTATATAAGGAGGGAGGAGGAGGCGCGGTGTGTGCTTTCCACGGTTTAGGTTTGATTCACTTGAAACCCTAGCCTCCTCCTCTCGCTGCCCTGCCGAGCGACTAGGTGCTTGCACACCGACGTCTGGCGTTCCATCTCTCGGACGTGTGGACTCTGCGGTGGCGCTGCTGCGGCTGCGGCGTGGGAGGGCGATCCACGGCGAGGCGAGGACGATCCACTACATCGGCGCAACGATCGCGGCGAGGACGAACCACTACATCGGCGCGAAGGATTCCGCAATCGCTGCGCGTCTAGTGGTAATCTTATCTATGATCCCCTTCTTGCGAGTAGCTTTACGGTTGCGCGGTAGTTTTTTTTGTGCTAGCGTAGCATACCGCGTTTCCTTCAATGGTTTCGAGCCATCTCGTATAGTTTTGTGATCTCGATGTTGCACATATGATGTGTGAGGTTAGTAGATTGGATCTATTACATGTTCACCCAGTTCATGTGATGAATTGGTGACGGCGACCATCGATGAGATCGATCGATTTAGGGTTTGAGAAAGTGCAAACCGACTCAATCTTGATTTGGGTGAGTCCGTTCATGGTGCGACGTTACCCTTACCGGTCGGGTTACCGCCATCGTGGTTTCAAAGCGTATCCATATGGGACCAAGCCAATCGATCAAGTTGGATTGGGTCAATCTGGTTGATCCATGGTAGCGCAAACAGATTCAATATTGATTTGGGTGAGTCCGTTCATGATGTACGACGTTGCCCTTACGGTCGGGTTACCGCCATCGTGGTTTCAAACGTATCCATATGGGACCAAGCCAATTATATTAGATCGGATTGGGTCAATCTGGTTGATCCGTGGAAATTTTGAGGTGTTTTCCCATGGCGGAAGACATGCCTCTAAAAAATTTCTAGCGGACCAAGCCAATTATACTTCACAACCAGATCGCCGCGAGGCTCGCCTTGGACCCGCGCCGCCCCTCGGACCGCCGCCGGCCGGCCAGTAGGACCGCCCGCGTATTGCCCCTGACCCGCGAGCGCCGCCTCGGACCCGAGTCGTAGGGTTGCTTTTGTTTAACTCGTTTTTGCAGGAATTATGTGAAATAGTATGGCCTATGTGTATGTGATGCATGTAATTTCCACATGGCTGCGTGCGTGTTAAGCCATAAGGCTATTTAAATTGTATAACGACTGCGTGTCGACTTGTGATGCTTCAAACCCTCATATAAAATTCATTATCAAAAGTTGTAAGGAGTTGCATCCATAATGATGAAGACGATGGCTAGGTGAACAAATCAAGCAAGGTGGCTAGGTGAACAACCAAGCATGATGATGGAGATCTTAATGCTAAGGGCCATGCTATTTCACGACTTATTTTGATTTTACGTGGATGTGTGTTTTATCCTTGCTATTTTCTTTATGCTCATTGCATGTGATGCTATGTTCATAGTAATCTTTGTTCATCCTTATAGTTAAAAATCTTAAATCAAATTGTCCATCCAATTGTTGCACCTATCAAGAATTTAGATCGTTATTGATATGATGCCAAAGTAGTATATCAATGGCTATCTCAATAGATGATAGGGATGTGTTGGACACATCACGCATAACAATGGCGATTTAAACGAGCTATCAAAACGGTTTTGGGCTTGAGGACATAAGTGGTTGGGATTTGATTTGATAATGAAGGAACCTATACAAGACAATTGGTGTCTAGGAAAACACACATGAGGCGGGTTTCTTAATTGGCACCGAATACGGAAGTGCTCCTCCTCATGTGAGCCCTTGGGGCGAGTTGACTGGCCATGAGTCAAGTTGATGGAGGCATTCATTACTAGTTTTCATACTCAACAAACAAGAGTTACATATGATGTAATTAGCAAAGGTGTTGCTTACCTATGTCATTAAATTTCTAGCAGTGATGCCAAAGCTCACTAGTGTTTAATGAATATGGATCTTGAATACTCACTATGTGTCTATAAAAGGACATAAAATAGGAGTGTCTTTAATTAAAAGTTTAATAAAAGTTTTACATAAACATAGTGCTTAGAATCTTTGCATATTTTTGTTGTAGTTCAATGGCACCTTCTCCTACTCTGCTACACTGGTTTTGCTTTGAGATCGGTTTTGGAAAGGGAAAAACTGAATGGAACTAATTTTGTTGATTGGTATCGCAACTTTGAGAATTGTTCTCAAGCATGAAGAGAAGGACTATGTTCTAGAGAATCCAATTCTGATGAACCACCAAAATGCTTTCTCGCAATTTGAGGGTTGAATATGAAAAGCATGTTAATGCTTCAGAGAGGTCACTGTCTCATGCTAGTCACAATGGACTCGAGCTCCAAAAGCAATATGAGGACCAGGATGCTTACAATATGATTGTGGGCTTGAAGGGCATGTTTGGGAATCAAGCAAGAGCTGAGAGGTATGGTATCTCAAAGCTTTTATTTGCTTGTAAGTCGGTGAAGGCATCCGTCGATCCTCATGTGATCAAGATGATTGGTTACATTGGGAGATTGGAAAAACTTGAGTTTCCCTTAGCCTCGGTTTGGCCACGGATGTTATTCTCAGTCTACGCCTCGAGCTTTGAGTCATTCATTATGAATTTTCATATGAATAGCATGGAGAAGAGCCTAACCGAGCTACATGGGATGCTCAAGGTCATGGAGAAAGCATTAAGAAAAACCCAATCATGTGATGATGGTTGAGAAAACAACCGCTTTCAAAAAGAGAAAGGCTAAGGTGGGGAACGGGAAAGAGCAAGGGCAAGGGCAAGGGCAAGGCTCAAGATGAGATCGCGAGCCTCAAAACTAAGCTTCGTGCTTAAAGTTGGCCCTCAACTGATACCCAATGCTTCTATTGCAAGAAATCGGGGCATTGGAAACGGGCTGCGAAAAGTACAGCGCAGATAAGAAGAATGGAAATGTGGTTTCACTTGGTATTAATGTTATAGAAATTAATCTTGCTACTTCTTCACTCGGCTCATGGGTATATGATACCGGTTCGGTTGCTCACATTTGCAATTCGTTGCGAGGGTGATAAAGAGTAGAGACTTGGCAAAAGGAGAAGTGGATCTTGGCGTGGGGAATAAAGCAAGAGTTCTTTGGTCTTACTGTTGGCACATACCCATTGCATTTGCCTTGAGTTAGTTTTAGAACTCAATAATTGTTATTTTGTTCCATCTTTGAGTAGAAACATTATTTCTTCTTCTTGTTTGGAACATGAAGGTTATGATTTGAATAAAGAACTTTGTTTGTTCAATATTTTTGAATGATATGTATTATGGTCGTTGCCCCATGGTGGATGGGTTGTACGTCCTTGAACTCAAGAAAAACACATCTATAATATTAATGTAAAAAGGCACCGCCTAATGATTTGAACCCTACCTTTTGTGGCATTGTCGCTTAGGTCATATAAATGAGAAGCGCATGAAGAAGCTCCATGGTGATGGACTTCTAACCTCATTTGATTTTGAATCATTTGAAACATGTGAATCTTGTTTACTTGGCAAGATGACAAAAGCCCTTTCACAGGTTTTAGTGAGAGAGCAAGTGAATTATTGGCCCTAGTACATACTGATGTATGTGGACCAATGAGCTCATTGCTAGGGGTGGGTTTGATGCTTTGTAACTTTTACCGATGACTTGATGAGATATGGATATATCTATTTAATGAGGCATAAATCAAACTTTTGAAAGGTTCAAAGAGTTTGAGCGAAGTACAAAATCAACTTGGCAAAACAATAAAACACTTACGATCCGATCGTGGTGGCGAATACTTGAGCCAAGAGTTTGGTGATCATTTAAAGCAATGTGGAATCGTTCCGCAACTTACTCCGCCAGGAACGCCTCAATGGAATGGTGTGTCCGAACGACGTAACGGACTTTATTAGATATGGTTCGGTCAATGATCACCAAACAGATCGCCATTATCCTTTGGGGTTTCGCTCTAGAGACAATTGCGTTCACTTTGAATAGGGTCCCATCAAAATCCGTTGAGAAGACGCCATATGAGATATGGACCGGGAGAAGACCCATGTTGTCATTTCTCAAGATATGGGGATGTGAGGCTTATGTAAAACGTTTACAATCAGATAAACTCGCACCAAAATCGAAAAAATGCTTTTTGTGGGCTATCCTAAAGAAACAAAAGGATATTACTTTTACAAAAGAAACGAGAACAAAGTTTTGTTGCTCAAATGGTGTCTTTTGGAGAAAGAGTTTCTTTCAAAAGAAATCAGTAGGAGTGATGTGTATCTTGATGAAGTTCGAGAATCACATGAATATGTTCAAGCTACCACTGAACCTTCACAAGATGTACAAAGTGTTGTACAACTTGTGGAAGAGACTCCACCCACGTAGGTCGGGAGGCCACGTCATGTACCTATTAGATATGGGAATGACATATTATTGTTGGACAATGATGAGCCCACGACTTATGAAGAAACAATGATGGACCCAAACTCAAAAAATGGCTTGAAGCCATGAGATCCAAATTCAATCCATGCATGACAATCAAGTTTGGAACTTGGTCGATTCACTGATGGTGTAAAAACCATTGAGTGCAAATGGATTTTCAAGAAAAGATAGACGTAGATGGAAATGTTTAGATCTATAAGGCACGGTTGGTGGCAAAGGGTTTCAAACAAGTTCAAGGAGTTGACTATGATGAAACTTTCTCACCGGTAGCCATGCTCAAGTCTGTCGGATCATTTTAGCTATTCTTGCATATTTTGATTATGAAATATGGCGGATGGATGTCAAAACAGCCTTCCTTAATGGGAATCTTTACGAGGATGTATACATGATACAACTGAAGGCTTTGTTGATCCTAAATATGCTAAAAGGGTATGCAAGCTTCAAAGATCCATTTATGGGTTAAAGCAAGCATCTAGGAGTTGGAACATTCGTTTTGATGAAGTAGTCAAAGGTTTTGACTTTATCAAAAATGAAGAAGAGCCTTGTGTTTACAAGAAGGCTAGTGGGAGCGCACTTGTATTTCGATTTTGTATGTGGATGACATATTATTAATCGGGAATGACATTCCTATGCTTGAAGATGTTAAGACTTCATTGAAAAGGAGTTTCGATGAAGGACTTGGGAGAAGCATGCTATATCTTGGGCATAAAAATCTATAGAGATAGATCAAAAAGGTTAATTGGATTAAGTCAGGAAACGTACATTGACAAGATATTGAAAAGGTTCAATATGCATGAATCCAAGAGAGGTTTCATGCCAATATCACATGGCATCAGTCTCTGCAAGAATCAGTGTCCTTCGACATCTGATGAGCGAGACAGATGAGCAAGATTCCATATGCTTCACTATTGGGTCTATTATGTATGCCATGATCTGCACACGCCCGGATGTCTCATATGCTCTAAGTGTCACGGCGGATACCAAGCGGATCTGGTGATGGTCATTGGATAGCCGTAAAAATATCTGAAGTACTTGAGAAGAACTAAGGGTATGTTCCTTGTTTTTGGAGGTGAGGAAGATCTGGTTGCAAAGGGTTACACCGATGCAAGCTTCCAAACCGACAAAGATGATTTTCGATCGCAATCCGGGTTTGTGTTTACACTTAATGGAGGAGCGATGGTGGAAGAGTTCCAAGCAAAACACGGTGGCCGACTCTCTGACGAAGCGGAGTACATTGCGGCCGGAGGCCGCAAAGGAGGCTGTGTGGATTAAGAACTTTATCACGAGCTTGGTGTGGTCGCTAGTGTCTCTAGTCCAATGGACATCTATTGTGATAATAGTGGTGCCATTGCACAAGCAAAAGAGCCTAGATCACATCAAAGTCTAAACACATACTCCGTCGCTTTCACCTTATTCGCGAGATTGTGGATAGAGGTGACGTCGAATATGCAAAGTACATACGGAAGCCAATGTGGCGATCCGTTGACAAAGCCATCGCCACACCTAAGCATGAGGCGCACACAAGGTCTATTGGTATTAGATACTTAATTGATTGACTCAAGTGCAAGTGGGAGATTGTTAGTGTTATGCCCTTGAGACAATCATTTAGATGATTGTAACATGACTATGTTTATGAATAATAATATGATTATTGGTCCAATGAATGTATATCATTGTATTGATCAACAAGTATGTGACTTGATTATGAAGCTCTTTACTTAATGATGTAATTCGATAAATATCTACGATCGGATATCATCGTATAGGACTACGATGAATAGATCAAGACATGTAGTGATCGATGATCATGCTTCATAGATCATGGGATATGGAGATATCATCTCTACATTGTGGACCATGTTGAAGAACATGGGTTAGATAGACCCGCTATGGGACATCGCGAGAATGTTTCATTCTTATGTGTCATCGTGTATCTCATACCTAGAAGATGTATGATCCTTAGACCGAGATTGTCATATTCCCTACATGTGTAATAGTTTTCCTTGGGGCTATCAAACACTACTTCCTAACCGGATAGTTATAAAGGTAGCTTTCATGTTTACTATGAAACGTGCGAGAGGAAGTGGCGATCAAGATGGAATTTGCCACTCCAATGAAACGGAGATATATGACAAGGCCACTCGTGTGATATGATTAAGAAAGTGCATGGCCATGCCGTGATTGAGGAGTCAATCACAACTTATTAATATATCACGGATACGAGAGATGGATTGAATCATCAAAGGATGACATGCTTCTCGCCTTGAGATCAATCTTCATATACTTGGCAAAGGGATTATTACATGAGTTCTTTTGATAGGTTCATTCGATTTGATCACGGATGTTTGGGAGTTGGCATACTTTGCAAGAAGCCGCTACCAACTATTGGATTGAAAAGGAGTTTTCGAATCCATGTCCAAACGTATGTGAACCTGCAGGTCACACACTTAATGGGTGGGGCGCATTAATTTGGATTGGATCCGTAATTAATGAACCTCGTGGGCTTAGCATCTTTGGTGGGCCCGGTTTAGGTTTCATCTCGTGGCTATATAAGGAGGAGGAGGAGGCGCGGTGTGTGCTTTCCACGGTTTAGGTTTGATTCACTTGAAACCCTAGCCTCCTCCTCTCGCTGCCCTGCCGAGCGACTAGGTGCTTGCACACGACGCACGGCGTTCCATCTCTGGGCGTGTGGACTATGCGGTGTGGCTGCTGCGATCTGCGGCGTGGGAGGGCGATCCACGGCGGGCGAGGACGATCCACTACATCGACGCAACGATCGCGGCGAGGACGAACCACTACATCGGCGCGAAGGATTCCGCAACTGCGCGTCTAGTGGTAATCTTATCTATGATCCCCTTCTTGCGAGTAGCTTTCTGGTTGCGCGGTAGTTTTTTTTTGTGCTAGCGTAGCATACCGCGTTTCCCTTCACTCGTGCAAGGTGATAATCGATGATGGAAATTGCAACAACATTGTGAGTTTAGAGATGGTTGAGAGGCTTAGTTTGACCACACGATTGCACCTGTTGGTACCTATTCTGATCTTGTGGATTGTGATGTGGTGCTAGGGGTGGCAACGAGGAAAATCCCCGCGGGGAACGTCCTCCCATCCCCAATTTCCGATAACCAAAACTTCCCTGTCTCCGTCCCCGTCCCCGCACACGGGGCTTAATTCCCTCGTCCTCGATTCCCGACGGGTTTGCGGGGTTCCGACGGGGACTAATCCCCGAAAAAGCTACATGAAAGACCAGATGCTACATGAGTGAATCACTAGAGTAATGGTACATGTGTGATTGAAGTGAGTGAATCACTAGAGTAATTCATATTTAGCATGTTTATTAATAATGGCCTCACATATACTCTTTTTTCTTTTGAGAATGATCATTTGCTCCCATCTATTAGTGATAACGCAGGGACGAGGAATGGTGGAACGTCCCCGACCCCACGATCCCCGACGGGGGCAATATTTTCCCGATAAGCCCCCCACGGGGGTAGATTTCCCCGTCCCCGTCCCCTAATAAGGGAATTCCCGACACGAAACAGGGATCGGGGCCCATTGCCATCCCTATGTGGTGCTAATGCAAGCCTATGCACTACTACTTGGAAGGCCATGGCAGTATGATAAGAATACTACACATTATAGACGTTCAAACAAATACTCTTTTATGCACAAAGATAAGAAGGTCTCTCTTGTTCCGATGTCACCGGAAGAAATTCACAAAGATGATTTAAATAGGTCTGAGTGTCAGAACAAAGGAAAGAGAGATGAGTGACATCCACAAAACAGGGAGCGAGAACCACAAGCCTAAATTATCAGAAAAGAATGAAAGAAGTGCAAAGAAAAGAGAAATACAACTTAAGAGAGAGGTTTTATTAGCCACTAAAAGTGAGATGTGTTAGAAACCCTTCCCCAACTTTTCTCTTGACGCTTTACCCTCTATTTTGTCTGTTTCGGTTGTTTCTTTAATGTAGGAGTTTACGGATGTGTTCTAGATGAGAAACCGATGGGGCTGCCACCATTGCAATGGATAGAACATCAAACCGACTTGATTCTAGGGGTATCTTTGTCTAACCGTCCTCCGTACTGCACCAACCCCGAGGAGACAAAAGAAATTCAGTGCCAAGTGCAAGATCTTCTCGATAAAGGGGAGGTTGTTTGCTTGCATATTGTAACAAGAACAATTGTTTAATATCGTGATACCAAAATTTTGAGCCACTTTTAGAGGACGCTTTAGGGCAAGCTTAGAACCAAAGCTATTGTTTTCTACAACGTGCCATCCACAAATCGATGGGCAAACCGAGGTCATTAACCGCACACTTCGTACAATGTTGCGGGCAATACTATAGAAGAACTTGAAGTTATAGGAGTGCTTACCACACATTGAGTTTGCCTACAACCGGTTCGTGCATTCCACAACAAAGTTCTATTCGTTTGAAGTTGTTTATGGATTCAAACCAACAGCGCCCATTGATGTATTACCTTTGCTGCCTTCAAAAAAGGTAAATTTGGATGCCGAGAAGGGAGCTGCAATGATTTGTAAGATACATAAAATGATGAAGGTGAATATGGAGAAGATGCAAGCTCAATACAAGAAGTATGTGAATAAGGGAAGGAAGGAGATGTTATTCGAAGAAGGTGACTTAGTATGGTTACATATGCGCAATGTTCGGTTTCCTGAACAGCGCAAGTCAAAACTAATGCCATGAGGTGATGGACCATTCAAAGTGCTTACAAAGATCAATGATAATGCCTACAAGTTGAAGTTGCTCGAGGAATATGGAGTGAGTAATACATTCAACATTTCTGATTTATCTCCATACTTGGGAGATGGCGACGAGCTAGAGTGAAGGATGACTCATTCTCAAGAGGGGAGTATTATAAGGACATCCCTACATCAAGTACTTCTCCCATTTTAGAAATCTAGAACCATTGCAAGGACCTAACTCGCGCATGCGCATGACGGTTAGGCCAGTAGGTGACTTCTTTCCTTAGCCAAATTAACTATGTTATTACTAAGAATATGTTGCTACCTAAGAGTTATTCTTTGTTAATTATTACATGTATGGGCTTAGAAGAAAGTAGCTATTGAATAATGTCAGTTTTAGCGCCACAAAGGACACACCTAGTGCTAAGATTTACATGGGAAGAAGGGAAGACTTATAAGCAATTAAAGAAGGTCAAAAATACATAAGAGATTTCAATAAATTTGAGCCAATTTTCGATGGAAATCAGAGGAGGATTTGGAGCCAATTTTGGACAGACATTGGAGGAGGATTCGGATTGTATTTTCAGCCCGAAACAAAGGAGGGTAGGCCTCAACAAAAAGCCCATAACTTTCACAAATGGAGTTGGAAGATCGAAATGGCGATCAGAGGGGGGTGAATGATCCCAAATAAATTTTTCGCCTACTCAAAGTACTCCAATCAATCTCGCAATAAAAATCTGAAACACCCAAAGATTTTCCTTCAAACTGGTGTTTCTCAGATTCGCACACCCTCCAAAACCTGAAGAATTAGACAACTATGTGTACCCCTAGTTTGCATGGATGAGAACCATGAATCATGTGAAGGATTTTTTAATCACAATCCTGGTTGTCAAATGTCCAAACAAAGAGGAATCAACTCAAAGACTACTTTTCTAAAAGAGATAAAGCTAAAACACCAAAGTCTCTTTCCAGAAAAGAAAAAGCAGATTTTTCAGGAATTGTCCTCAATTGGAGCAGGTGGTTGGTGTGAGTTTCTGTTGCTCTAAAATTTTTGGAAATTTTGCTCCCTGTGAGAAGTAGAGTCATGAAAAACTTCACCAAAAATCACCTCAAAAAGCTTTGTAGAATAAATATGAAAAATCAAGCATTACAGACAGTCAGGAACTTCGACCAGAATGTTTGAGGCTCGGTTTTCACTTCATAGCGCTCAAACGGTGCAACCAGTGGACTCATACATTTTTCCAGAGATGGATATATGAGTCATGCACCTTCTCTAACAAGAATCACTTAAAAAGGATTTTTATAGATTTTTATAAAAATCAAAGACTGACTGCTGCGCGAAGAACAAGTTCTGGACAGATTTGCAATTTGATAAAAACTTGATCTCTAGTCTATCCTATGGTACAAGAAAGATGTAAAACCATATTAACACCCTCAAGACATCCTAGAAGAACAGCATTTAGAAGGAGGGGAGGCAAATCCAAATTGCGATAAAGTAAATTGCGAGAATGTAAATGCGGGAAAGTAAATGCTGAATTTAAATTGTGTAATTTAAATGCGTAATGTAAATGCGTAAAGGAAATGAAACATGAACATAAATGAAGAACATTTCATTTCTAGAATGAGAGGTTATAAAGACTTACATTTCATGTGGGCAAAGCTCACAGGAGCATCAAAAACCTCAAAACATTCAAAGGGGAAGGCTACCCCTCTACCCCTGTTTATACAACTCTTGGGCCACCTACCACCCTTGGATGAGCCTCTAAACCCTAGAGCATCCATCAAGGGTTAGGATTTACCCACTCAACTAGCCATGCAAGGGTTCACCCAAAATCCACAACACATAATGGGTTTTTCTTGCACGGTTTTCAAAGCATACTAACTAGATCCGCTATCCTATCAACTAGACCGCAATCCGACGGCCCTCATCGATCCGAGCAGCATCTAGCTAGCATCACATCCATTCCTTGTCTTCATGGCTTGCACGAACTCCATCTCCGATCATCTTCCGGCGATCCCCGACCGTCTGGACCTGCGACGCTCCTCGCCTAGTCCTGGCCATCCTTCTCCTCACCATAACCTAGCACCGTCGTCCTGCAACCATCAAAAACAAGAAAACTCCTCACATAGTAATGCCCACAAAGATGTGTAATAAATTCATCAAAGTCCACTCATTAAAATTCATTTTTACTCGATCTGACCGGTAGCACTGGGAAAACAGAGAAGACCTCAAATTGCTTCCAATTGAAAATCTATTTCAAATCAAACTCAAACAAGAGCAATCCAAACTCAAATTTAGTCAAATACTCATCACAAATCTGGATAGACCTCCACATGGTCCTTCAATCTCCCCCTTGATGAGTATATTGACAAACACAACAAAAGGCATATGATTTGAGTTTGAAGAGGATGAAGAAGAAAGCAATTTTTTAGTTGCAAAGTCAAACTTGGTCCAAAGATAGAAATTTTAGCCATGACCAAGTTGACGAAGAGGAATTTAGATTTTAGAGTTAAATTTAAGAAAGAGCAAGTTTTCAACAAAAACTCTAAAATCCAACTAAACATGTCAAATGTGATTATGAGATTATGATCCAATAGAAGTAGTAGCATAGTTTTACAAAAATCATAATAACCAAATAAACATTCACATTTTTATCTTTTTAGTGATGCCTTTTCTACGTTTTCTCCCCCTTTTGGCAATATAGGTATCAATTGTTTTTATGTATGCATGAAATGCAACCGAAAGAGCTTTGAAGATTATCCAATTGATCAAAATGGTAAGATATTACACCAAGCTTGTCAATTTCAGAATATGACTAAACTAAGACATGTCCAAGACCAATACATTTTATGAAAAAACTTAGTTTTACAATATTTCATTTTAGCATGATTTGACAAGTGCAAAACTTAGCAAAATTTCAAAGCTAGAAGCAAAACCACTCAAGGATCAAATGGAAAACCTAGAGTTCAACCTACTCTAACACTTTGGGGAATTTTGAAGTGCATATAAGGTCCTTCAAGCTCATTTTTCAATTTATGCAAATTTCCTTTAAGACTTTAAAAAACATAGCGGGGTGCAAATGTTTGACATTATTTGCATTCTTTACCCACTTATGTGTTTAATATTTGCATTTTTTTTAAATTGACTCGAGCCATTTTCGATCATCTCAAGAGTAACTCTTAAGAGAATGATCTTGGTCATAATACAATATATTCCAAGTTCATCCCAAGTGCAATGGGAAGTAATCTCGTGAATATAAAGTGTTGAAATCAATTTTGCACAAAAGAGTCAATTTTTTTTATTTTTTAATTTAGCACATACGAGCAATTCTGAAGGACTCAAATATGGATCAAACAAATTTCACCCAAGTTGCTATAGGGACTCTAGAGAAATCCAAAATTTCACAATTCATGGTAAAAACCCCTAGAGAAGAAACTTAGTAAGTAAAAGCAACATATTTCGTCAAGTTTTCATTTAAAGCTTCCAAATTTTTCAGATTTTAATAAGCTTAGCATGATAAATGGACTTGGACATATCTAAGCTAGTGATTTTCTTCAAAAGATATAGCATGATGTATTTCATGAAGATTGAGTCAATTGCATAATAAACAAAGCTCACAAAACAAAAAATGCAGTCTAAATACAATGCATGAACAGATTCCCAAGCTCCCTCTCAACAAATGAATCAATTTTAAGCTCAAATCTGGTTAAAGTTGAGTTATTATCAAGATTAGGCATAAGGAAAACCCAAATAAACTCAATAACAACCAGAAAAACAGAATGAGGAGAAGAAGTTGAGAAACTGCAAAACTGGATGGCTATTGAGCATAGATAAGATAGAAGAGACTCACTACAGCTCAGACTCGCTCTTATCTTCCCCAGTGATTGACATAGGGAAGCTGACTCTAGATCCCAACTAAGGAGTGCACACAGACCCTGTCTACCCAAGAGGCCCAACACCTGCTAGACTTTAAGACTATGAGAGAACTCAACTTAGAGAAGAGAGAACAGCTAATCACGTATGATAGCAACCTAAAACACAAGATAGGAGGTCCATGCAAAGCATACCAGAAGTCTAAGTGAGTGAACTCAACTCAAGAAAAAATAAGCCCAAAATCACTCAAAAGATAAAACAAAGAGAAAAGAAAAACTGGAAGAGAACAATATTTTACATAATATACAAACCAGTTTCCCCTCACGAAAGGCCGTAAGGGCTTACGACTCCAAGCTCACTCCTCAAGGCAACAAATCTAGAGCTATCCAAAGGCTTGGTGAAGATATCGGCTAACTGGAGGTCACTCTCTACAAACTGATGGGTGATATCTCCCTTCTCCACATGGTCTCTAAGGAAGTGATATCTAATATCAATGTGCTTGGTCCGGGAATGTTGCACTGGGTTTTTAGCAATACAAATACCAGAAGTGTTGTCACAGAAAAGTGGCACACTCTCTATCTCTAACTCGTAGTCCCGCAAGGTCGAACTCATCCAGAGCATCTGGCTACAACAACTGGCTGCAGCAACATACTTGGCCTCAGCGGTGGACTGTGCAACTCCGGACTGCTTCCTAGATGATCAAGAAACAAGAGAAGTGTCAATGAATTGGCAAGTGCCAGAAGTGCTCTTCCTATCTATCCTACAGCCAGCAAAGTCGGCATCGAAAAAGGCTCTAAGAGATAGACAAGAAGAGGAAGAGTACCAAATACCATAATCAGTGTTAGCATGAAGGTACCTGAAGATGCGCTTAATCGCCTGGCGGTGAGAGGCGCGAGGATAACCTTGAAATCGAACGCACAGACACACATCGAAATGTATGTCCGGCCTCGAAGCAGTGAGGTACAAGAGGGAGTCGATCATGCTCCGAAACTCCTTTTGATCAGCAGGCTCACCATCCTCATCCGGCTCGAGGATAGCAGTGGTGGCCATAGGAGTCATCACCGGCTTCCCGTCAGACATATCGAAACGCCTCAGAAGGTCCCGGGTATACTTGCCTTGATGCAAGAAAGTACCCTCCCAAGTCTGCTTGATTTGGAAGCCAAGAAAGTACCTCAATTCGCCCATCATACTCATCTCAAACTCTGTGCTCATCACCTCAGAAAACTAAGACACGAGCGAATGAGACGAGCCACCAAAAATGATATCGTCCACATAAATCTGGACGAGAAGAAAATGCAACTCATGGTGTCTGATGAACAGAGTCTTGTCTACTACGCCCATTTTGAAGTCATGGCTGAGAAGATAAGACTTGAGCCTCTCATACCATGCTCTGGGGGCCTGCTTGAGTCCATACAGAGCTTTGGAAAGCTTGTATACATGACTCGAAAACTTGGGGTTCTCAAATCCTAGATGTTGTTTGACATAAACCTCTTCCTCAATATAGCCATTGAGGAATGCACTCTTGACATCCATTTGATAGAGCTTGAAGCCCCGGGATGTAAAGAATGCAAGCAGGATCCTAATAGCCTCTAGTCTAGCTACAGGGTCAAAGGTCTCCTTAAAGTCAAGACCCTCAATCTGAGAAAAGCCCTATGCAACTAGCCTAGCCTTGTTGCGAACGACAACCCCATCCTCACTCAGCTTGTTTTTTAACACCCACTTGGTCCTAATGACATTATGACCAAATGGACGTTCTACAAGCTGCCAGACTTTGTTCCTCTCGAAGTTTTCAAGTTCCTCATGCATAGCATTAGTCCAAGACTCGCCAGATAATGCATAAGTCACATCCTTCGGCTCAAACGAGGCAACAAAGGCATAGTGAAGGCAGAAACTGGACAAACCTGATTTTGAGCAAGTGACTCGCTCAAACAGATCACTGATGATCTTATTAGGGGGATGAGAACGCTGAATATGACGGGAGGTCCAGAAGCAGAAGTGGCTTCTACCTCATGCACAAAAGAGGTAGGAGCAGAGCCACTAGCTGAATGAGAGTCAGAAGGCAAGGGCTGGCCTTCTTGAGGTGCAGAAATGGAAACAGGAGGCAACTCAGGTGTAGAGGGGACTGGATCAGGTGGAATACCATCATCTCCATCATCCTCATCCTCTACAAAGATAGTCTTGGAGGACGAAGAAAAGCCTGAAATGTCAGGTCTAGATCCTGGGCTAGCCTCATCAAAGGTCACTTCACAGGTCTCTATGATCCTATGCGCATCGCAACTCCAGACCTTATAGCTACGAGAAAAAGTCGAATAACCCAGAAAGATACCATCAGAAGAGCGAGACTCAAACTTATCCAGTTTACCATACTTCAAAATGAAACACTTGCAACCAAACACGCAAAAATGAGAAACACTAGGCTTTCGCTCATACCTCAACTCGTAAGAATTGCGATGCAAATGTGCTCTCAAGAATATACGATTAGAAACATGGCAAGCGGTAGCTATAGCCTCAGCCCAAAACTTCCTAGGAGTACTGTACTCGTCAAGCATTGTCCTGGCCATCTCTACCGGGGTCCTGTTCTTCCTTTCTACTACCCATTTTGTTGAGGGATGTAGGGAGAGGAGAACTGATGCTCTAAACCAGACTCCACACAGAAACTCTCAAAATAGGAGTTCTTGAACTCCGTGCCATTGTCGTTGCGTATAGCTCGTAGGGCACCAAGGGGCTCAAAAGACAACATTGAACCAAACCCCTAAAATGGGTAAAAGTCTCATCCTTCGAGGACATGAAAAACACCCAAGAATATTTCAAAAAATCATCAACAATGACAAGAACATACCAATTCCCACCCACTGACTGCACTCTAGCTGGACCAACAGTGTCCATATGTAAAAGCTGTCCTGGTGCATCAGTCATCACAACAGTGACTGGGGGATGAGAAGCAGCAACCATCTTGCCATGTCGGCAGGGAGAGCAAACTAAGTCTTTGACCATTTTGAGTTTGGGCAAACCACGAATGAGATCGTGGCTGCTAACTCGGGTCAAATGATCAAATCCAATGTGACCAAGTCTCCTATGCCAAAAGGAGAGATCACGGGACTCTAAAGCAATCAAACACCGAAGAGAGTCTCAAGAAGAAACAGAAAAATCAGCACGGAAGACTCCCAAATCTAGAAATCCCGCAAACTAACCCTCCTAATGAATCGAGGATTCTACAGGAATTACTCTTAAAACTCACCTCGAAAGAGTCATCAATAAGCTGAGAAACAGAAAGCAAATTGTATTGCAGCTTACTTACTAAGGCAACATCTTTAAAAATTAAATTATCATTAATGCAGATAGTACCTTCAGCAATGACTCTACCTGAAGAAGTATCACCGAAAGTGATCAACACATCACTGGGGGCTCGAACTAGGAAAGAGAACCATCGATAATCTCCGGTCATATGATGAGAACAACCGGAGTCGACAATCCAAACATCTCCCTTCCCCATCCGACGAACCTGATCAAGACACTAGAGAGAAAGATGACTTAATACTGGGATAGAGTGAAGACTTAAGAACCCAATACTGAACCATACGACACCTCAGAGTATCAGTCACAGAAGAAGACTGGACTCGAGTGTCTCTCTGATGTTTAAACCTAACAAGATCAGTAACAGCTCTAGTAGATGATCTAGGTGCTGAAACTGGGTTGGCCTACTGTGGTGCAAAGGCCGAACCACCTCAGTGAGGCTGCCTAAAACTCATACCAGAAAACACCTCACGCCGCTGATATCTACCTCGATGAGAAAAACGAGGAATATCAAGAGGACGATGGAAAGACTGACCACGAGCGGCTCCAAGACTAAAACTCGAAGAAACAGCATGAAAACCGAGTCCTGGGCGCTGCCCAAAAACAGGCGACGACTCTCTAACCTGTCTAGAAGTAGTGTGTGCCTTAGGAGCACTCAAAGTCTGGGGATGACCCTGAATATTTCTAAGAGCAGCAACACGCTCACACCGAGTGTTCTTGGCGTGCCTGAAACATAAATCTACTAGGTGACCATCCTTCTTACAGAAGGTGCATGTGTACTTCGCCTTGCTAGAGGCAGAAGCAACAGGAGTAACAACCTTTTGATCAGAAATCCTATGGACAACCCCGGTAGATCTAAACACAGTGGTACTTACTCTGGGAGCTACCACTATCTCATCACTCTTGGAGCCGCACACAATGGTGGGAGGATGCGCCCGAGCGTGCTCTAAGGGGTTAAATCCTAGACCCTGATTAAATCTGCTAATCTTGGATTGGTCTAGAATGAGATTGAGCTTCTTCTTGCCTCCTACAAACTTCTCGAGAGTGCTCATGAGATACTCACACTCCCGAAAGAAAGAGGCACATGAAGAACAGGGAAGAGAGGAAGAAGAAGAACCAGAAAGAGAAGCTCTCTCAGCACGTGCATTTTTCTCCCTCAGCACGGCTGCCTCAATCTTGAGGGCCTCACGAGAAACGCACGACACATTTCTAATCCTATGGACTTGGTCTTCTAACTTCTTCCTAAGTTCAACACGGATTTTATCCAGGTCCCCCTCAATCACATTATATCGCAAGCAACTTTCTTGTGACTTATCTAGTAAGTCCTTAGGAAGTTTAGCACACTTGACATTTAGTGATTCATTGTCAAGTTTTAGTTGCCTACAGTCCTCACATGAGCTGACTTGGTCCTTAGAAGCAAGTATTTCAAGTTCATCGTTTGTAGAAGAAAGCTTCCTAAGGTGATCGCTCATGGCATCGATTTCAGCAAGCAATTTAGGGCAATTAGAGCATGATGGAGTAGAGTGAGTATGAAGAAAACTAGCATCTAGTGGAATAGCATCAATAGAATTATCGCTAGCATTCTTCAACCTAAGACTATCTAATTCAGACAACACACTATCATGCATAGTCCTTAGGTTTTTCAACTCCACAAGAAGAGCATCATACAAAGAATAGTCATCAGTGACTTGAGAAGAAGAAGATCTAAGAGAAGCTAACTCTCGAGTTAAGGTACCTACTTCCTTCTCTAGCTCCACACACCTAGCTCTAGCTCTAGCATAAAATTTTTCTAATTTGCAGAAAGCTTTATTGAGCTGGTCATAGGATGGTACCTCGTTCGATTCGCTGTAGAGCTCGGAGTCGCTGATGCCGTTGGTGTCGGCCATGAAGCACATGCCGGAAAAGTCGTCGCCGCCTTTCTTCTCTTGCAGATCATCCTCGCCCTCGTCGCTCCATGTCTTCGTGTCGGAGAGATTGATGTCGTCAAGCGCGGCGAGGACGCGGTGGAAGAGCTTCTTGTTCTTGGAGAAGTTGCGGTACTTCTTCTCACGCGCCGGCTCGCGAACTAGAGGCTTCTTGTTGCGGTTCTTGTCGATGTAGTCGTTCTTTGTCTTCTCCAGTTTGGGGCAATTAGCCCGAATGTGGTTAGGGCCACCACACTCGAAGCATGTGATCATGCCACCTCTCTTTCTCTCTCTCACCCTCTTATATGCATGAGAAAACTTGCGAGCAAGAAGAGCAAGCTCATTTTCTGGAAATTTTTCCAGTGGGTCATCGCTTAGCTCGCAAAGGGCGTAAAGAGAGAAACCAGCAGAAAGATCAAGGGAAGATCCAGTGGGATCAGTGACTAAGGCCATCGACTGTGATTTCGTCTTGTGAGAGACGACGTCGATCTCATGAGTCTTGAGACGGGAGTAAAGCCCATCAAGAGTTAAGGTCGACAAGTCGGTAGTGTCCTTGATGGTGGTCACTTTCATTTTCCAAACTCAAAGATCGAGTGCGGCCAAGAAATTTCGAGCATTATCCGAGTCAGGGTATATACAACTAATTGCTCGAAGATCGCTCAAAATCTTTGTAAAATGACCGAAACACTCATCAAGACTCTCACCAACGTGTTGTTCAAACTTGTTGTACTCACGCTTGTACTGATCCTGCCTCATGGTCTTGATTTGGGTAGTGCCCTCATGGTAAGCATCGAGGGTCACCCAAATCTCGTGAGCGGAATGGAGGTGAAAAATCCTATCGTACTCACTGTGGCTAAGACCCTGTATGAGAATGTTCCTTGCCTTAGCGTTCGCCTCAACGTCAGCCATATTGCCGACCGTGATGTTTTCATCAGCATGAACCTCATACGGGAGTTTCACCTTCTGCCATATCAAGAAGCCCTGGGCAGTGATGTATGACTCCATCCGCGATTTCCAAAATGGAAAATCAACTCCAGCAAAAATAGGAGGCTTGGTGGAATACTTGTCCATCACCATGGCTCTTGAGACCGGTCAAGATCTATGGAAGAGCAAAATCGGCTCTGATATCAATTGAAAGATCGAAATGGCGATCAAAGGGGGGTGAATGACCCCAAATAAAATTTTCGCCTACTCAAAGTACTCCAAACAATCTCGCAATAAAAATCTGAAACACCCAAAGATTTTCCTTCAAACTGATGTTTCTCAGATTCGCACGCCCTCCAAAACTTGAAGAATTAGACAACTATGTGTACCCCTAACTTGCATGGATGAGAACCATGAATCATGTGAGGGATTTTTTAATCACAATCCTGGTTTTTAAGTGTCCAAACAAAGAGGAATCAACTCAAAGACTACTTTTCTAGAAGAGATAAAGCTAAAACACCAAAGTCTCTTTCCAGAAAAGTAAAAGCAGATTTTTCAGGAATTGTCCTATATTGGAGAAGGTGGTTAGTGAGTTTCTGTTGCTCTAAAATTTTTAGGAATTTTTCTCCCGGTGATCAGTTCAGTCGTGAAACACTCCACCAAAAATAATCTCAAAAAGCTTTGTAGAATAAACATGAAAAATCAAGCATTACAGATAGTCAGGAACTTCGACAGAATATTTGAGGCTCGGTTTTCACTTCATAGCGCTCAAACGGTGCAACCAGTGGACTCACAAAGTTTGTCAAAGATGGATATATGAGTCGTGCACCTTCTCCAACAAGAATCACTTAAAAAGGATTTTTCTAGATTTTTATAAAAATCAAAGACTGATTGCTGTGCGAAGAACAAGTTCACAGATTTGCAATTTGATAAAAACTTGATCTCTAGTCTATCCTAGGGTACAAGAAAGATGTAAAACCATATGAACACCCTCAAGGCATCCTAGAAGAACAGCATTTAGAAGGAGGAGAGGCAAATCCAAATTACGATAAAGTAAATTGCGGGAATGTAAATGCGGGAAAGTACATGCTGAATTTAAATTGCGTAATTTAAATGCGTAAAGTAAATGTGTAAAGGAAATGAAACATGAATATAAATGAATAACATTTCATTTCTAGAAGGAGAGGTTACAAAGCCTCACATTTCATATGGGCAAAGCTCAAAGAAGCATCAAAAACCTCAAAACCTTCAAAGGGTGAAGGCTACCCCTCCACCCCTATTTATACAACTTTTGGGCCACCTACCACCCTTGGATGAGCCTCTAAACCCTAGAGCATCCATCAAGGGCTAGGATTTACCCACTCAACCAACTATGCAAGGGTTCACCCAAAACCCACAACACATGAGTTTTCTTGCACGGTTTTCAAAGCATACTAACTAGACCCGCTATCCTATCAACTAGACCGCAATCCGACGGCCCTCATCGATCCAAGCAGCATCTAGCTAGCATCACATCTATTCCTTGTCTTCATGGCTTGCACGGACTCCGTCTCCGATCATCTTCCGGCGATCCTCGACCGTCTGGACCTTCGACGCTCCTCGTCTTGTCCCGGCCATCCTTCGCCTCACCATGACCTTGCATCGTCGTCCTGCAACCATCAAAAACAAGAAAACTTCTAACATAGCAATGCCCACAAAGATGTGTAATAAATCCTTCAAAGTCCACTAATTAAAATTCATTTTTACTCGATCTGCCGGTAGCATCGGGAAAACAGAGAAGACCTCAAATTGCTTCCAATTGAAAATCTATTTCAAATCAAACTCAAACAAGAGCAACTCAAGCTCAAATTTAGTCAAATACTCATCACAAATCTGGATAGACCTCCACATGGTCCTTCAGGAGTCGAAACGGAGCAAATAAGTATTTGTTTGAAAGGTTATTTCATACCCATTCTAATGGATGGATGCATAGCCAGCTACATATTCTAAACATGCGAGCTGCAACAAGGGAAACACTCTGAGTCTAGAATTGAGTCCTTTTCGAAGTCCACAATTGAGTCCTTTAGGGTTGTGCCTCCACCTACTATATATTTTGCAAGCGGCCCGAGTTTTAAGTCAGACTTTGATTTTGGGTTTAGCTCTTGCTATTGTAAAGGCACTTTGCCGCAAACTTGAAGTCTCAATTCAATCATTCATTGTTGAGTGATTTCTTTCTTTGTTGCTCTTTCAATTCTTGTTGGATTTGCTTAGGCCGTTCTTCGTGAATAGGTCAGTCGTGTTTTGACATAGTTGATAACCAATCGAGGAGTGGTTTAGCGATTGTGAGATTGTTGGTCGCGTTTTCGGATTGTGGTTAGCCTCCCCTTTGTCAAGGTCACAACTCAAGTTATCGGATATCTCCTACGACGGAAGATCGGGATCAACTTGCATGCATGCATCTTAAATCGAGTTGTGTGCGGCTGGCAGGAATAGAAGTGCAGAATTGTAGAGACGTTTGGGGCAATAGTAGACTAGATGTCCTAAGCCGCTATAGGCTGATGGGCATTCGAGATGGTCTAGCCGATTTGCTTCTTCATTTTCTTTATTATTATATCTTTTATGTCTATTTTACGTATGATATACCATATCTCATGTATATTTATTTTAATTTATTATATATATACACACGTATCGCCATATCGGTGTTTTTGTGGAAATGGTGTATCGCAGTATCAGCATATCGTGTATCCGTATTGGTATCGGCGTATGCAAGCAACCTAGCGTTGTAATACATTATTTGCCACATTTTACATTGACTCCACAAATATGTGCCACTTTTTGAATGTTTGAGATGAATTCATTCCATTCAAATCTATTGAGAGGCGAAAAGATAAAATTACCCTCCAATCCCAACCCTTAGTTCCTTGTGCCCCTGCTTCTCCCCAGCCTGCTTTCTCTGTCTTCTTTCCCCAAACCATCTTGCTCCGACATCCCCCTTCATCGTCCGTGTGCTCATCCGCACGCCTTTTCCTAGCTCCACCCCAACCGCTGCTGCTAAGTAACACCGGTTCGTCGACATCCACAAAGGTGGCACAGGGCTAGCTACGACGACCAAAATATAGGTGACACATGCCTCGACAACGGTGGGGCTTTAGCACCAGAGCGAATTCGGAGGTGCGCGCATGAGCATTGTGCCAACATGGCTATGCCTCCAGGAGAGATGGTTTCGACGGAGATGCCCTGAGGCAAGCTTGCAACATGACCCTATGGCACAGCGAAGGCACTCGCTCGCTCTGTGTTCATCGACAACAAGTCTTAGGTTAGGTGCACGAGGGCAAGGCGATGGGTGAGGTCAAAGTTGCATCGAAGAGAGACATCGACAAGTGCGGTGAGCTAGGGATGACACAAGTGGTGAGGTCAAAGGTGCATCGAAGAGGGAGATTGACGTGTCCGACGAGCTGGCTTCGCTAAGAGATGAGGAAGGTGGGAGGGGGGAGAGCTTAATTTGATAGAAGATTGACGATGATGGTGAATTTTTGGAAAGGGGATGAGTGGCAACGTAGCTCACCGTGCTAGGGATGGTGATGACGATGGCTCGAAGGGGAGGAAGCAGGTGGAGGAAGGGGTGGTGTTGCAATGGGAAAAGTAACCCGATGTGTGTGCATGGTCACTGTGTGGTCGTCGTGCCCAGGACCGGCTGGCCGTCGTCAGCAGCCATGAGCAAATTGAGGAGGTCGAGAAAGACTCAAAAACAAGGGTATAATTGTATTTTCGCTTCTGAAATGGACTCAGAATCCAACGAATTCAGTTAAAAAATTAGAAAAGTGGCAAACAATGTAGAGCAAATTCCATGCAAGATATCAACTTTTCTTGTGTACCCAAAAAAACGCGTTTTCTTCCATGCCAGTGGTATGAAATTTTGTGTTCGTATATGACACTGCCGTCCATCCACCATGAACCATCTGTTAAGTGGCATGCAAAAAGACCAATTTGCCCCTCTCCTTATTCCTCATCTTTGTTCTTTTTCCTTCCCTTCCCCCCAAATCCTCCACCCTCACGTCGAGCTCGAGCTCCCCAAAATCCGGCTGCCCCTTCGCCTCATGCTTGTTCCATCATCGGCGAGATCAGCGACCCTGTGAGCTCGCCAGGTGAGGGCAGCCGGCGGCGCGCTCGAGGGTAGCGGTGTCCGGGAGTTCTTGGACGCCCTTGACGGTGAGGAGCTGGTGCGTGTCCATGGAGGTGTAGGTGAGGTGCACGCAGCGGAAGGGCCCCAATGTGCAGCGAGGGCATGACGGCGGTGCAGGTCTGGCTGAGCCGGCGGAGAGGCCCAACGGTGGAGGACTGACAAAGACACCGAAGAGGCCGCCGGCGACGGGGTACAGCGGCGGCGGAGGGCTGAGGAAGGCGACAAAGAGGCCACTGGTGGCAGGGTGAGCAGATCCAGTGGAGGTTGAGATCGGCAGCAATCCAGGTGGCGGTCTCCGACTCTCCGTGCGCGACGGCCTGTCCGGCCTTGCCGCCGTGGTCGCTCGAGGTTGAGTAGAAAGAAGGCAGGTCGTGCAACGGTGCAAGGACGATGGAGTGACGTGGATGGCATGAGAGGCAACGAAATATCATCCGATGGCATAGAAGGAAAAAGCATTTTTCCAGTGGCATATGAGGAAACTGGTATTTTTGCATAACAAATAAGGATTTTTTTTTTCTCAATAACGTATTACAATGTAAAAGGTAGCAAATCCTAACATGGCAACGAAGTAGAGGGCATATAACCAATTGTCCTTATCATTTATATACTAATAGTAGGATCTTATGGAGGCCCAAGGAAAACCAAGAAACTCCAGCTTCAGTCGATAAAAAAATCTAATCGACTAAATTGATGGGACTGAATAATAATTTATAATAATTGATGGAACTAAGTTGACCCAGTTATACAAGTTTAGATACCTAAATGTCCACTCTTAAGTTTGGGGATATTTGGCACACTTATCTAATCGTGTTCATTGAGATCGCTAATACCCAAATTTCTACATTACATTTGGCATGTTTATGAGTGTTATCATGCTGTTTACATTCCAAACTAAGCATCAAATGGGTGAAATACATAATTCATGCAATAAATCTTCTACTCAGCTTCTCGCAGTTGTCTTAATTGAATTTACAAACAGGTAAATTGTGTTGCATCTATGTCTAAGGGTACAAGCGTTGCATTCTTCTTACAGTTCAGCTTGTCACCAACACATATAGATCACAAATTCTTTTCCTCACTGATGCAATTGATCTTTGCTACAATAGACCATCCTGCAAACTGGAACAGACACCTCGTCAAGCTCCATCGAGTGGGGCATGGCGCTGCTGCTCAACCATCCGGACACAATGGCGAAGGCCAGAGCAGAGATCGACGAGGTCGTTGGCACAGGGCGCCTCGTGCAGGAGGAAGACTTGCCCAACCTCCCCTACCTCCAGTGCATCATGAAAGAGAACCTCCGTCTCCACCCCATTGGCCCACTCCTCGCCCCGCACGAGTCGTCCGCCGACTGCTCCATCGCTGGCTACGACATTCCGGCAGGGACAATGCTTCTTATCAACGTGCACGCAATGCACAGGGACGCGAGCATGTGGGAGGAGCCGGAAAAGTTCTCGCCAGAGAGGTTCGAATGTGGGAAGAGCGAGGGGAAGTGGATGTTGCCGTTCGGGATGGGGCGGAGACGGTGCCCTGGCGAGGGCCTCGCCGTGAAGGTGGTCGGCCTTGCACTGGGCACACTCGTGCAGTGCTTTGAGTGGAGTAGGGTTGGACAGGAGGAGATTGACATGACTGAAGAGTCAGGGCTTACCATGCCCAAGGCTGCGCCGTTGGAGGCTTTGTATTGGCCTCGTCCAGAGATGGCCTCAGTGCTAAGGGCACTTTAGGAGAAAGTTACCTTTTTTTTTGACAGAGGTGAGGACAAAGTTGCCTGCTACGGAAATAATTGGGAGGGAGGCGTGGATCAGAAATGGATTTGATTGGAAACCTTATTTGATGATGTAATCTAACGGTATTGATGTGAACAGTTATCTCCATTTCTGCATGCATGAAGCATCAGAATTGAGAAATGATCTAGCTAGACTATTTTCTCGCTTGAAATATCTTCATCTTAATTGTCTTGCAAGCACTACTACACCCTTTTTCGGAATGGCTTAGGCAGAACCATTTGGTAGTAATAGATGCTCCAAGAAACATGTGAGACTGAAGCAATGGTGACATTTTTGCATTCCATATAACTGTTATAAATTTTGTTAGACCAACAAGTATCAATTTCCTTGGGATTGTAATAACTGGAAAAGTTGTAATTACTTGTGGATAAATATATTTTCTACCCTCTGGTTCACAAAAACTTATCGGTTTGGAATATGTGCAATCAAACTTTTGAAACCTTAACTATCGATTTCTTTTTAAATATTTAGATGGGATGCATGAAAATTACGTGTAGATTCGTCATGAAATGTACTTTCGAAATATTATAATTTTATTGGATTTTTTAAATATATAATAATAGAAATTAGTGGTCAAAGTTGAGTTTTGGAGACCGTGTTGGTGTTTAAATTGACAACTATTTATGACGGATGGAGTAATAGAATTTTGATTTATCACAGCAACGCAGTTAATCACAAGATGAACATGCACGCTTGATCTCTGAGTTCTCATGAATATAATGATTTTCTTTATCGAGAACAGTGATGAAACTGTATTGTATGTCCTGGCCTGTCCCCCTATTCATCCAAGCATTTGTTTCTCTCAATTTTCAATGAATGTACACAAAGCATTTAATTTTCTTATTTCTCACTATGGTATAGCTAAGTATATACTAGGAGGAGTGCAATCGGCTCGGATTCGATTAGATATCGCTCTTTCCTAAACTATATTTTTTGTTGGATTCGGAGTCAGATACGGATAGTACTAGATATGAGTACGGCGTGGATAATATCGGTTACGGATTCGAAACGAATACAGAGCGAAATCGATACGGTATCGGATATTTTTTCGGATATCGCGCGAAAATAGATACCGCATAAAGCACACATATAGCAATGTTTAATCAACCGTATGTGTTTGAATGTAATAAAACTATCCAATTTAATGACTGTATGATGATGACTACTTCATAGCGAAAAGAAGAATAAAGATTGACAATTTTTTTGATAGAAACAAACCACAAAGTTCAGGTTCTGCATGAAACTAAAAGGAAGTGACAGACAGCATTAGAGGCTTTTATATGCAGCACAGTAACACAGCCTTATTGATTGTGCAGCGAAATTACTCTTAACAGTTTAACTAGAAAGAAAAGCAAAACAACTCTTATAGAAACAACTTCTGAGCACTAACTTCTGAACTCTTCTTTTCGTCAGCATCTAATTCACCTTGTCGATGCCCACCATTTTCAAGCTCCAAACGCATCAGCAGCGATTCATCCCATCACCATGGTGCCCTGATTGAGTAGCTCCTATTCTTCCACCAGCTGCATTTTTGCCCAAACATTAATCAAGGTACCATGTATCTCGCAACATGGTAACATTCAGTCTCAACTATCAAGCATATATATACACACACATACATATTTATTGTGCGTGCGTGCGTACGTGTTATATATAGATATGCTATTCTTCGGCAACGTGTAGAATAGGATATTCTACAAGCTAGCTAGTACCCAACCGAGTTGCCGAACATGGTCTAACCGAGCAGATCGTACATGGTCCAACTGAGCTGCGCATTTGCTCTGCTGTCGTATGGGCCATATGGGCTATGTTTACACTAACGTTGTAAAAGCCCATTTAGATCAGACGAAGTACACGTCATGGGAATATCGTGAGAAATTTATACTTTTTATGGATGTATTCACATTGTTTTGCAGTAACTTTCATGTTTGTTTTACTATACATTACGTGTTACAGTTACTACAAATACCGGCTATAGCTCATACGCATGTATATTAGTAGTTATCGAATTAGTATGGTAAGCCGATTCAAGGTCGCAGCCAGTTTCAGCAAATATGGATAGTAAAAAAGAAGTTTTGGTGATAGTAAAGGGAAGTCATGTGGATTGAAAAGGATGTTGTGTGGATAGTAAAAAGATTTTCTATTGATTGTAAAAGGAAGTAGTAAAAAGAAGATATATTGGTAGTAAAAAGGAAGTTCTGTGGTTTGTGAATTTACCCGTCACACCTTCAAGTTTAATAAGTTGGTCAATTCGTTTTCATAATAGTAATTTTTACGGGTTTTGGTCGCGTTCTGGTAGATTAGTTTGTAAGTACGCATTGTTATGTTGAAGATAGTAATTCTTAATCACAACATGAACATGCACGCTTGATCTCTGAGTTCTCATGAATATAATGATTTTCTTTATCGAGAACAGTGATGAAACTGTATTGTATGTCCTGGCCTGTCCCCCCTATTCATCCAAGCATTTGTTTCTCTCAATTTTCAATGAATGTACACAAAGCATTTAATTTTCTTATTTCTCACTATGGTATAGCTAAGTAAGTATATAATATGAGGGGTGCAATCGGCTCAGATTCGATTAGATATTGCTCTTTTTGTATCATAAACTATATTTTTTGTTAGATTCGGAGTCGGATACGGATAGTGCCGGATATAAATACGGAGTGGATAATATCGGTTACGGATTCGAAGCGCATACAGAGCAAAATCGATACGGTATCGGATAGTTTTTCCGGATATTGCGAGAAAATAGATACCACATAAAGCACACATATAGCAATGTTTAATCAACCGTATGAGTTTGAATATAATAAAACTATCGCAATTTAATGACTGTATGATGATGACTACTTCATAGCGAAAATAAGAACAAAGATTGACATTTTTTTTGATAGAAACAAATCACAAAGTTCAGGTTCGGCATGAAACTAAAAGGAAGTGTGAAAGATCGAAATGGCGATCAGAGGGGGTGAATGATCTCAAATAAAATTTCCCCCACTCAAAGTACTCCAAACACTCTTGCAATAAAACTCTAAAGCACCCAAAGATTTTTGTTCAAACTGGTGTTTCTCAGATTCGCACACCCTCCAAAAATCCAGAACAATTAGACAACTATGTGTACCCCTAGCTTGCATAGATAAGAACCATGAATCATGTGAGGGGTTTTTAATCACAATCCTGATTGTCAAATGTCCAAACAAAAGAGGAATCAATTCAAAAGACTTCTTTTCTAAAAGAGATAAAGCTAAAACACCAAAGTCTCTTTTCAGAAAAGTTTAAAGCTGATTTTTCAGAAATTGTCCTCAGTTGGAATAGGTGGTTGGTGAGTTTCTGTTGCTCTAAAATTTTTGAGAATTTTTTTCCCTGTGAGCAGTTGAGACATGAACCATTACACCAAAAATCACCTCAGAATGCTTTGTAGAATAAGAATGAAAAATCAAGCAATACAGACAGTCAGGAACTTCGACAAGAAAGTTTGAGGCTCGGTTTTCACTTCATATCTCTCAAACCGTGCAACCAGTGGACTCAAGAAATTTTATAAAGATGTATATATGAGTTCTGCACCTTCTCCAAAATTAATCACTTAAAAATAATTTTTATATATTTTTATAAAAATCAAACACTGACTGCTGCACGAAGAACAAGTTCTGGACAGATTTGCAATTTGATAAAAAAGTTGATCTCTAGTCTATCCAAGGGTGTAAGAAAGATGTAAAACCAAATGAACACCCTCAAGACATCCTAGAAGAACAGCATTTATAAGGAGGGGAGGCAAATCCAAATTGCATAAATGTAAGTGCTGAATTTAATTGCGGAATTTAAGTGCGGAATTTAAGTGCATAATGTAAATTGCGGAATTTAAATGCATAATATAAATGCACAAAGAAAAGAAATGATACGAGGAAACATTTCATTTCTGGAAGGAGAGGTTACAAAGCCTCACATTCATGTGGGCAAAGCTCAAAAGAGCATCAAAAACCTTCAAGGGAAGGAGGCTACCCCTCCACCCCTATTTATACTACTCTTGGGCTACCTACCACCCTTAGATGAGTCCCTCAACCCTAGAGCACTCATCTAAGGGCTAGAATTAACCCACACACACAGCCATGCAAGGGCTAACCCAAAACCCACACACATACCGGGTTTTCTTGCACGGTTTTCAAAGCATACTACCTAGACCCGCTAACCTATCAACTAGACCTCAATCCGACAGCCCTCATTGATCCACGCGACATCTAGCTAGCATCAACTCCTTTCCTTGTCTTCTTGACTTGCCCGGACTCCGTCTCCGATCATCTTCCGGCGATCTCCCAACCGTCTGGACCTCCGACGCTCCTCGCCTAGTCCCGGTCATCCTTCGCCTCACCATGACCTAGCACCGTCGTCATGCAACCATCAAAAACAAGGAAACTCCTCACATAGCAATACCCACAAAGATGTGCAATAAACAATCCAACTCATCACTACCGCGTCCATACGACCGGTACTGCCACTAGAGACAACTCAAATTGCTTCATTTTGAAAATCAATCCAAATCAAACTCAAACATAAGCACACTTTGTTCAAATAAAGTCAAATACTCATCACAAATATGGATGAACCTCCACATGGTCCTTCAAAGTGATATAAAACCGTAGAGGCTTTTATATGCAGCACATTAATTAACACAGCTTTATTGATTGTTTATTGATTGTGCAGCGAAATTACTCTTAACAGTTTAGCTAGAAAGAAAAGGAAAACAACTCTTGTAGAAACAACTTCTGAGCACTAACTTCTGAACTCTTCTTTTCGTCGGCATCTAATTAACCTTGTCGATGCTCACCATTTTCAAGCTCGAAACGCATCAGCAGCGATTCATCCCATTACCATGGTGCCCTGATTGAGTAGCTCCTATTCTTCCACCTGCTGCATTTTTCCCCAAACATTAATCAAGGTACCATGTATCTCGCAACATGGTAACATTCAGTCTGAACTATCAAGCATATATATATATATATATATATACACACATACATATTGTATATATGTATGTATGTATATGTATATGTATGTGTATATAGATATGATATTCTTCGGCAACGTGTAGAATAGGATATTCTACATGCTAGCTAGTATCCAACCGAGTTATCGAAACGTGGTCTAACCGAGCAGATCGTACATGGTCCAACCGAGCTGCGCATTCGCTCTGCCGTCGTATGGGCCATATGGGCTATGTTTACACTAACGTTGTAAAAGCCCATTTAGATCTGACGAAGTACACGCCATGGGAATATCGTGAGAAATTTATACTTTTTATGGATGTATTTACATTGTTTTATAGTAACTTTCATGTTTGTTTTACTATACATTACGTGTTACAGTTACTACAATTACTTCTATAGCTCATATACATGCATATTAGTAGTTATCAAATTAGTATGGTAAGCCGATTCAAGGTCTCAGCCAGTTTCAGCAAATATGGATAGTAAAAAAGAAGTTTCGGTGATAGTAAAGGGAACCATGTGGATTGTAAAAGGATGTTGTGTGGATAGTAAAAAGATTTTCTATTGATTGTAAAAGGAAGTAGTAAAAAGAAGATATATTGATAGTAAAACGAAGTTCTGAGGTTTGTGCATTTACCCGTCACACCTTCAAGTTTAATAAGTTTGTCAATTCGTTTTCATAATAGTAATTTTTACGGGTTTTGGTCTCGTTCTAGTAGATTAGTTTGTACGTACGCATTGTTATGTTGAAGATAGTAATTCTTACCATATGCGGTAGTAAAAATTTTGTGTTACATGTTACGTCGTAGGAATACTACAATTTTGTTCGAATTTTAGTGTCGCTAGTGGTTACCGCACAAAGTTTATTATACCTTTTATTATACGTAGTAATGGCAATATTTTTTTTGGAAATATAAAACTACCGTTTTGTGTTCATTTGTATCCTTGGTTTTCGAGCTAGGTCGCGTGTAAGTTCAAGCTCCATTGGTTTTGGTGATTGGCTTAATATTAATGTTTAATCATTGTTTAATGACAAATCTAATTATTATGAGACTAGCATGTTTAATTGAGGTACATTCTTATTAGTCTCAAATTCGGATGGAAAATGAAAAACCAAGGCATGCACTCATATTCACTCTATTGTCTTAATGCATACATAGGATTCAAGTTAAAAGATAAACTCTTCCATTGCCTTAGTCTAAATATGTGCATTATGTTTTCAAATCTATATATACATGAATGCACACATCTAGGGGGAGTTCATAATTTAACTTGATGTTTCAATTGTATTGATTCATGTCCTCTTGCTATATAATATAAAGGAACAATCTTTTGAGTATATATATAACTTGTGTAGTTGAAGTATACTCATGCTAATATAGGATAAACTCATATGCAATCTAAGATTGATTATGTGCATATTGGTTCCAAAGTCCAATTATCTATATGCACATATCAAATGGAGTTTATTCTATAGTTGATGATCTCAAATGTATTGATTCCTATCCATCACTCAAACATATTGGATCATTACTTTCCATCAAATTGAGTATATGAAACTTGTGTAGTGATATATACTCATGTCAATTTAAATAAGTTTAAATTGAGTTCGGTTGTCTCTCAATCAATCAAAGAATATTTCATTATGTGTTGATGGTGTCTCTTTGTTGATTAAAGACAAGCGAAAAGTTCTTTAGTTTAGTGAAGCATTAGTTGCATCAAAGTACTCAAGACACCAATTAATCTTTCAAATTGATTTGGGTTATGCTCAATCGATCTTAGAGGCATCCATTATGTGTGAATGGAGTGTGGTGATGATTGAGACAACCGTGTTTGTTGGACTAACATCTTCCATGAGTTGTGAAGTAGGTTGAGTCCAAGATGATAAAGAATCGGGAAGAAGAAGTCTTCATGTGTTGATGAGTTTCAAGAGGTGATCACTGAAGTGAAGAGAAGGGCTAGAGAAGGTTCATCATGTGTTGGTGAACAAGAAGAAGAAGATTCGATCCCGGAGAGAAGATGATTGGAAATCATAAAAGCTTCAAGTGGATCGCTAGAGGCAAAGGTATAACTAGCTAGGGCTAAGGATGTGTTCCTAGTCTTTTACCAGTCTCGGTGTTTGGATGTGAGATCGGGTTGCTAGTTAGGTACCGTACTATTAAGAGGGGTTGAGTCTTTTAGCTTGAGCTTCATCATGTGTTGATGAACTCAATTCGGTTTACTCTAGCTCACTCTCCTGTTTGGTGTTTTGCATGGAGCTAACCATTTGGCATGTGTTGCAAATGGGTGAAGCTCGTGCATTGGATTTTGCATGAGCAAAGTATTTGCATGTGTTGCAAATAAGGGTGCTCATGCTTGCATCTTAATTGAATCTTATTTGATTTGGTTTTTGTTTGGAGCTAAGTTTTGCATGTGTTGCAAAAGGAGAAAGCTCAAGCAACTTGATTTGTTGTGATTGTTTGCATTGTGCTAGAGATTTGCATGTGTCGCAAATAGAGAGCTTATGCTTTGGTGTTCTAGCTTGTGATTGGATCATGTGTTGATCATCACAAGGCTAAGCTTGGTTTATGCTTTGTGTTTGTAAAATGTGTTTTTGCAAAGTATTGATTTGTTATTTGTAAATGTGTTTTGCAAATAAGCTGGAAGTTATGAGGTTCGATCCTAGAGCATGTGTTGGCATTTGCAAATGTGTTTTGCAAAGTGTCGGGATCATGTGTTTATCCTTACATGGCTAAGAGGATTGATCTTATAAGTTCGTGGTTTATTTGCGAATGTGTTGTTCAAATAAGTTGGAGTTGTTATTTGCAAATGTGTTTTGCAAATGAACTTGAGATTATGGGTTTCGATCCTAGAGCATGTGAATAGGGTTTGCAAATGTGTTTTGCAAATTGACTTGATCATGTGTTGATCATCACATGGCTAAGAGGATTGATCTCATAAGTTCTTGGTTTATTTGCAAATGTGTTTTGCAAATAAGTTGTGCTTAATGCGATTCTTTGGACTATGTGATTAACATGTGCAAATGTGTTTTGCATAGTATTGTGATCATGTGTTGATCCTCACATAGCTCAAAGAATAAATCTTTAATGGTTTGGAGAAAAGTTTTTGTGAAAAACTATGTTTTCTCTATATGGCCTGTCGTACCGCCCATATAGGGCCGGTAGCACCGCCTGGCCGGTAGTACCGCTTATGGGAGCATGTACTACCACTCAGTCCGGTGCTACCGCCCATGGTAGCCCGGTAGCACCAGAGGTCCGGTGCTACCGCCCCTTTGGCTGGTGTGGAAATTCCAGAGAGGGTATTTTGGGGGTTCTAGCAGGCCGGTGCTACCAGCCATGGTAGCCCGGTGCTACCGGATGAACCCTCGGTGTAAAAATTCCAGAGAGGGATATTTTTGCGGTTGACTCGGGTCCGGTGCTACCGGGGTGAAGGCCGATGCTACCGCCCGAGCAGTAGCACCGCTCCCAGTTGGCCGGTGTTATCGGAATTCCTGCAACGACTAGTTTTGTAGCCGTTGGTGAGGAGGCCGGTGCTACCGGTCCTAGTAGGGCGGTAGCATCGGGTTTGCTGGACTTTTGCCCAATTCGTCCCCAACGGCTAGTTTTGGCTTGGAGGCTATAAAAGGAGGCCTTGGGGGGCAAGGGCACATGTTGTTGCTGTTGCTAGAACATTTGGGTGTTTGTAGGAGTTGAGTGCATGTGTTGCCCTTTTCCATTTGCTTCTTGAGCTAGTGTGAGCCTCTAATTGCATGTGTTGCAATTAGGAGAGGATTGAGAGCCTCTTGTGCATGTGTTGCACTTGAGGAGGAGCGTAGTGCATGTGTTGCACTTAGGAGGTCATCGGAGTGCATGTGTTGCACTAGGTGAGGTTCAAGCTAGAAGGCTTGACTTGTTACTCTTGGTGTTTGCCGACACCTAGACGGCGTAGCGGCGTTGTGGGTGGGAGCTCTCAACGGAAGTTGTGAGAAGCCCCGGCAAAGTTTGTGAAGGTTGGAGCTCGCCTACCCGAGAGGGAAAAGGAGCTATCACTAGTGGATTCGAGGTGGGTGCTCAATTCGTGGAGCCGGTCCAATTCGTTTGGGCTAACCTCAACGTGGACTAGGGGAGACCGGCAAGTCTCCGAACACCACGGTAAAAAGTATTGTGCCTCGTGTGCTTGCATTGTATTCGTTATTTATATTGAAGCAATTTATATTCATAGAATTAAATTGATTGATTGCTTGTCTTTAGGATTGCAATATTTGCTAGAGACAAAATTAGTTAGTGCACTTAGTGAGCCTGGTTGACTTAGGCCTCATTTGTCAAAACCTTAGTTTATCGCTTTCGCATTAATAATCGTTAAAGTTTTGGCATTAGGATAATTAGGGGTGAATTGGTTTGTAGAAATTAGTAGAAAGAATTTTAAAAGCCGCCTATTCACCTGAATCTGTTTTTTCTTTGTTCTAGACATGTTTTTATTTGTAGTTGCGATTAACGAACAAAATTCACCAGTAGCGTACTGACAACATGATGAACAGAATGATATAAATAGCGCTAATATTTGTACTACAATGTGATAGTAATTTTATATTATGGATGTAGTAATTGTTAGTAATAGATGTAGTAATTTATGATACCATTCTGGGAACATGTTCTCGAGTTTGTACAAGAATTCGTTAGCTTTTACACATAGTAATACCCAGCATTTCAGATAGTAAGTAACATACCGATCGGTTTTTTGATGTTTTTACCATGGTATGTTTTAGGCAGATAATTGCATGCATGAGTTACTATCGATTCCCTATTAATGTACTGTCGACTACGAACGTGATATCAGTCGTGATTCCCTATTAATTTACTACTATCATATCATCGCCCAGGTGCGTTATGTTCGTTTGTTCGATATGTACCTCATAATATTACTACTATCATATCACTAGAAGATTTGTTTGTAATTGACTAATGCATTACTGGAGATAGTAATACTTTATATGATTTGCAGTAAAAATATTATGACAATATCTTTCTTCGTTTTACTATACATTTCGTGTTACAGTTACTACAGTTACATTGTATGTTTTAGGCACATATTGTATACATGAGTTACTATCGATTCCCTATTAATTACTACTATCATATCATCGGCTAGATTCGTTATGTTCATTTGTACTATATGTATCTCATAATATTACTACTACCATATCACTGGCAGATTCGTTTGTAATTGCCTAATATACTGCTAGAGATAGTAATAATTTACATGATTTACAGTAAGAACCTTATGATAAAACTGACTTCGTTTTACTATACATTACGTGTTACAAGTATTATAATTACATTTTATGTTTTAGGCAAATAATTGCATACATGAGTTACTATCATTCCATGACAATTTGCTGCTGACTACGCACGTGATATCAGCCGTGACCACAAAGTGCGAATCGGGATTATTTTTCTTGCGTTTTGGGCCAGTGTGTGTTAATGGGTCGTACGATACCCACAATTTCAGCGGCAGGGTGTTTATGGCTAGTGCTTAGAATATCTACCTCTACGCGCTGGCATAGAATAGCGCCACCGTATATATATACATATATGCATGTATGTATATCTACGTATGTATGTATATGTATCTGTATGTATGTACATATCTAACGAAATGGGGCACCATGGGGCCTAAGCACCATAATTTTAAATGCGTGAATTCAAGTCAAATTTGGGTATATTTTTTGAAACTTTAGGTTTTAGGGTATATACCCATCTATAACAATTCAAATGAAACACATATCTTTGAAAAAATGTACTCGAATTCAAAAATTTGAATGAATTTACATCACATACTTTGCTGATTTATATATAAAATCAGCACATACCAACAATCAAACTATCATTAAAAAAGAAAACTCTAGTTTGAATTTTAGTTCAAATTTTTTGAATAAGTTAGTAAACTGGTTAAACTCAACATCATAAAAAATTTAGAAAATTTCGCATGTAAATATATAGGGAAAATACCCATTTGGGATCATAGTGCCTGGGCACCATGGTGCCCTAGGTAATTGTACTATACACACACATACATATATATATATGTATGTATGTATGTATGTATGTATGTATGTATGTATGTATGTATGTATGTATGTATGTATGTATGTATGTATGTATGTATGTATGTATGTATGTATGTATGTATGTATGTATGTATGTATGTATGTATGTATATATGTGTCAGGACCCGGATTTGCAAATCCGAAACCCTCTGTGTATACTGTACTAGTCCAGGATCACGCTAGTGCACACAGTGAAAACATAGATGAAATATCATTCCATACAACGAATTAACTAATAAGAAGCAAATCATTATTAAATAAAGCAAACGACCTTATGGTCAATGTTTACACCTTTATGCCTTAAGGGCTTAAGAAACAAATAACTATTGCAGCGGAAAAGATAACTTGAGCCATTCGACATGCCACAGGCAATCGTGTGGGGAACGCATTCCTTATCCATGTAGTCTTCATAGAATTCCTCCTCATGATATTCAGCATTTCCTGATGCTTCCTCAGCAACTGATCAACAAAGGCGCATAGCCGTGAGTACAAAAAGTACTCAGCAAGCCGTAGGGAATTGATGCAATATATTCATGCACAGCTTGACAAGGATGGCCATATGGTTCATTTGCAGAAAGCAATAACTTGAATTGAAATACAATAAATAGATTGAAAGCATATTTATGAAAAGATAAATAAATAACTGGTAGATCAATGGTAGACAACAAAACAACAGTGAACTCCCCCCGTTCACATCCCAACAATTCCACATTCTACATTTCATGAAATACTCTATACCTCGTGTGAAATTCCCGGGCTTTGTCCATGACCGCGGACGCGGCTATTCGAATAGTTTTACACTCTGCAGAGGTTGTACAACTTTACCCACAAGACATGACCATCTCTTTGTGCAATCGATCTTAACACACTTCCTTTGGTGTGTCGCAGAGATATCATGACAAAGCCTTTACAATGCACTGTCTAAACTCGGTACTGCCCGCTAAGGTTTCTCCCCTTAGGGCTCTCTCTTGCGCCTTGCGAATCTACCCGTCCATCCCGGAACCCACACCACCAATTGGCAGTACTCAAGGCTAGACATTGCAAATTAATCAGCTAGGTCTGTCCCATACCAGACATGTGGTAGTACGGTTAGGCCCAGTTCAATGGCGCACAAGATTAAGTCCTTAGTTGTCTCAGGCAAGACATCCACATCCCAATGTGCTAGAAAGCACTCCCTTTACTGCACGATCACTTGCCCGAGGGAAAACAATTCGTTCAACCAAGACCAATGGCAAACCCCGCCATGGTACAACAAATTTTACAACAGTGGCTAACAGCCACGATTCAATATCTCATTAAGTCAAGATTAACATTATTCAACATGTGATATGAATCCTAATGTATATCTAAGCATGTCTAAGCATAGCTACGATAACCCAATGTTGGTATAATGATTATGTCCAACTAGTAATGTCCCAACCTAGGTTTAACAATGGATACATGGCATCCCAATAATCAAGGTGGCATAATGTCAACTAGGTATACAGCTATTCCCATGAAATAATCATTGATACACAAATAGCATGCAATTGTATAAAACAAATTACTTTGCAAACATAGGATCAATATGGTCAAAGGATTACGACTTGCCTTGCTGATCTAGTCTTGGAGTCTTGGTCTTCAAGTCTTCGTTCGCTCCCTTGGAATTAGCGTCTACCGGAAAAGAAGCAACGAAACCAAATAAATACAAAACAGAGACTCAAACAATCTCAAAACTGAAAATAAATGGCTCTGGAAGATAGAGCTTGATTTTAGAAAAATTTAGAAACTTTAATCGCCTAAATCAGAGTTCGTATGAGCAAGAACGGGCCTCCGAAAGATTAAATTCAGAGAAAAAGGCTGAAAATAAGAAAAACAGAATTTCTGGATTTATTTTTCTATTGGAAAATCGATTTATTGCACAACGCTGACGTCAGCAATCAATTTCCCTAATAAAGAAATAAATCAGAAAATCCTATTAGGCTGATAGGTGGGACCCTCGGTGCATGGACCGAGTCCACGGATCTGCTACCGTTCACGGTGATCCGGCTCACGAGCGAGGCTAGGGTCGACGTCACGGACGTCATCACCGACGGCAAAGACGTGACGCTGACGCAACGCACACGCGGCTGCTGACTGGGCGCTGACGTGGGCAGATCAGACGAACGAGAAGCGAGACCACGGTGGGGAAGACGTGGCGCAATCCGAAGCGCTCGGAGGCGATCGGACGGACACCACGAAGCGAAGGGGGACAACGGCGAGCGGCGGCGCTTACCGGAGGCGAGGAAGAAGACGTGGCAAACGTCGCAACGGCGACGGATTGGACGCGAGACAAGACGGACCGGGGAGAGGGCGACGCGGGCAACGCGGGGAGACCAACGGCGATGGCGAAGACGCAACGGCGGCGAAGAAAAAGGCGGCGGAAAGCTTCGGCAAGGGCGGCAGACTCCGGCGAGGGCGCGCGCGTCAACGGCGGCTGCTCGGACGATGGGCGAAGGGGCAAACGACGCGGCGCGAAGAGGGGAACCTCGGGAGGGGGGTTGGCGGCGCTTAAATACCCCTCGGAAGGCATGCTTGGCACGGACTTCGAGACGGCAGCGCGTGCGGCAGCGGGACTCCGGAGCTAGGGTTAGGGTTTCACGGGGCGGCGACGTGGCGCAATCCGTGCACGAGGTGCCGATCGGACGATCCACGCGGGCGGACTAGGCCGGCTGGGCCGCGGGCGAGCGGGCTGAGCGAACGCGCGAGGAAGGTGGGTTGCGGAGAGGAGGCGGGCTCTACAGCGCGGAGTTGGGCCGAGCGGGGACGCGGGCTGGGTTGAGGCGGCAGGCTGGAGAAGCGGGCCGGCGGGGAATTCGGCCCGAAAGGCTTTTTGAGATTTAAAAATATTTTCCAATTTAAGAAAAATCCAGGAATTCAAATAAGTGCAAATAAATTCAAATAAATAGCAAATAAATTCATAAAAATCACCAAAAATATAGAAAAATTCCTTGGAGCACAATGAACCCAACTAAAATTGAAAATCTTTAGTTTGGTGAATAGTTTAGTCAAATTAAATCCTTCCATTAATGAAAAATTCAAATTAAGCTGGAATTAATTCAAGAGAAATGCAAATGGTTTATTTTTGAATTCAAACATTCCAAAACTCAAATTTTGGGATGTTACAGTATGTATGTATGTATGTATGTATGTATGTATGTATGTATGTATGTATGTATGTATGTATGTATGTATGTATGTATGTATGTATGTATGTATGTATGTATGTATGTATGTATGTATGTATGTATGTATGAATGTATGTATGTATGTATGTATGCATGCATGTATGTGTGTATACTTATATATGTATACGTATCAAGGTTTGAAATTTTGTTTTTGGATTATATCTCAGAGGGGATCCAAACTCAAGACTTCCAACAATCCTTGCAAAAGCATCCCTATGTAAGTGAGCAACATTCTCTAGGTACACTCCCAACAAGTGTGACACAAGTACAAAATACTGCAAGGAAACCAACCAAGAGTGCTTGTTAGCATTTGATTATCATTCTATTTTATTATAACCAAAAGAAATGAAAAGGACTTACATCACAACTGAGTTTAGGGTACTTCAAAAGGTCCAAAAATATCAAGGGAGTCACAATATCAAGACCAACATAGATGACCTGTGGAAGTAACATTTCAGTTATCGAGTATCAAACTAACTAGTAATTGCAATTAGTTTTTGATGTGTAGAAATGACAATGCAAATGGTTAAGAAAATAGAAAATAAATGTCCTTTAACTAGAAAGCTCTTCTAGTTTTTTTTCTTGCAGGTCAATACACAGGGTGGCAGAAAGGTCAGTTTGTGCAACACTTTATGATATTCAAAACTTGGAAAAGCTCTAACCTTATAACTCCAAACCCTAGGTTAATTCACTTATGATTACCTATCCGAACAAACTTTATGTGAGTTGATGTAACTGTATGTGAGAGCACAAGACTGTACAGATGCTAGTGAGACATTAAGTAGTTTGAAAACATGATCACTCTGTTTTTCCTGAAAGTGATTGTATACATGTTTTATGCAAAGTTATCCTGTCATATCGTACAATCAATAGATGATAGCTGGAGTGTTGAAAAGTTAAGTATGGATCAATGAGAGCAAGAATGTAATTGAAGAAAAATGAAATGGCATAGTCATCATTGGCAACTGTCATTGTAATTTGCAGTGCTAATGAAATAATTTTCCCCATTATCTTTTTTCAATTGAAGTAAAATTGAGGACTAAGTTTGCCCAAAATACATTTGCAGAACCCAAACATTACTAGTTTTTTGATTCCTATCGACCTGTAGCACTGTCATCATTGGCAACTGTCATGTGTTTTGCTATAATGCCCATCATCACAGACTCATCACAATTGATTGTAGTGCACATTGTCTGAAAATGAGATCTTATTAGCCAGAGTGATTGCTTTGATAGATATATAGTACATTTCAGTTGTGTCGGCTATGAAATTCTAACTATTCACTATTTTGTACAACAACAACTATTTATATGTGTGCAGTACTTGTACTGTTATGCACATGTGGTCAATAAGTTAGATGAATAGCCTATAAAGTTAGTGTAGCATAGAAGGTCATTTGAATTGGATGTTATTGCACAACTAGAAATTGTTTAACATGTGAATTGCTTGCTAGTAGCCTTTGTTTTGTTACTTACGGAAGTATATGCTTTTTTTCATTGCGTATTGTTCCCTGCAATTTATCTTGTTCTCTTAATGTCCTTAAAACGGTTTTTTACTTTACATGCCATTAATGTTGCTGTAATATGATTAATGTTAGAGTTTAGGTTGCGTGACCTACGTCTTCCGTTCGAGGGTGCTTGTTTAAAAATATGTTAAAATGGCATATTTGTAAGCAAGCGGTCTCGAATTGTCCATGTTTTTTGGATAGTTCGAGGATATGTGGTTCCGACAAGTTTCTAATTAGCTGTTGTACAACTCCAGAGAAAGTTTCGGCAGCATCTCCCTGATGTTCTCCGGATATACGCCTACTTGACCTGTTTTCAAGACGTGTATTTGGAAAATAGCGGGGAGATATTGCCAAATTTTTTTGGAGTTATACAACAACTTAGGAACTTGCTCGAACCACATATCCTCGAATGGGATTAGGACCTAACCTAATTAGAGATTAGGAGTCATCATTGATACGTACTTAGTTGGTCAACAAATAGACGTTTCTTTAAGATCATCTATTAATCTGTTAATTTACTACAATATGCTAGAACAATTATATGCTATGAATTATCCATTAATCTGTTACTTTACATGATTCATTGTCAGGTCCACATAATAGCTATGAATTGCTTTCTCTCATTTGAAATACATGGCTATGTCAGATATATATATTCGAAATGTTGCAAGGAGAGAATATCGACTCATCGCTAAATAAAACAGAAGGTGCTACTGAGGGGCCGAGTAAAGTGGTAAATGTTGAGGTGCCGAGTAAGATGAGAAAGGCCTAAGGATCGAACAAAGGGGGCATAGAGAGAACACTGCAGATTCTCCACTTTGATGCCATGGGGGTTTGCATGGGTCCTTTGAAGTACAAGGGGTGCTACCGATCTTTTCTCGGCCAATTGATGAAGGAGATAGTACCGATCATGGTTAAAGATTGGAGGAAGAAAGTCAGCGCCGAGCAGAAGAATCGGTTGTGGAAAGAAGTTAAGGGGAAATAGATTATACAACAGGAAGATGAAAGCAATGCGAGACGGTATGCTTTGAAGAGAATGGGTGTATCTTTGAGGTACTTCAGGGTTATCATGCTGGTGAGTACATGCTGAAAGGCCGTACTCCCTTTGAGAGTAATCCGTTTGTGACTCCTAATGTTTGGGAGGAGTTCATAAGGATGAAGAGTACGCCCGAGGCGGATGAGCTGAGAAAGTAAAACATCGCTATCCAGAGGAAGAACACACACGCGCATCACCTCGGTTCCACCGGCTATGAAGGGAAGAAGGCAGAGTGGGCGCTACTAGCTGAGGAGTGCGTGAACTCTGGGACGACGATGCCTTACTCCCACATATGTGAGGAGCTAGCACGCGACTGGGTCTTAACGAGGACAAAAAAACCTCCTATGGTCGGCTTGTAGTTTCAAACCCCACGACTGCGCGGATCGTCTCCACCATCGTAAGACATCTAACTTAGTACATTGCAGTTGACCCTTCTCGTTGTATTTTAGAACTAATTTATATTCGCTTCATGCAGAAGGAGGTAAGCTGGTAGAAAGAGCAAGGGACCTTTTAGAGCCAAGAGTTGAAGAACATCCTATCTTCGGCAATCGGGAAGCCCGATCATAACGGTCAGATGCTTGTCGTAGGTGCAGGGCATACGAAGAAGTCTTTCTTTCAAGAGGACGCTGCTAGTACTAGATCAAGATCATAGGGGGCATGTGCGGAGCACCTCACGAACACGCTAAGGGAGGAGATCAAGGAGGAGACGAGGGAGGAGATGATGGCATGTAAGGAGCACCTGAGAGCTAGATGATGGCGATGATCTCCCAGAGTCAGAGTCAGATGGCCTCACCTCTTGTAGAAAGGCTTGTGCCCTACCCCAGTAGCTGCGGTTCCAAAAATGATCAGTCCGGTCCTTAACTTTAAGTAATAATTGTTTTTGACTTAAAGGTACAAGAGTAACTCCTACAATATTTTCGATCAAGTTGCGCACTTTTTGTAGGCACCTGCTGTAACACCCCAAAATTTTACCCATAATTTCACTCATGTGCATTTTGGTGATTTTCTGAATTTATTGGATTTTTCCAGAAATTAATTGAATTTATTTTAATTAAGTATATTGAACCTTTGGTGAAAACTAAGTATATATAGATAAAGCTAATATAAAGTTTTGCCAAAAATATTTTATTTGAGCTCAGAATGTCTCAAAGTATTTATGAGAATTTTCTGGGATTTTTCATGATATTTTAATTATTTAAACAGATTAAACTAATTTTGGGAATTAATTTAAATAAAAAAGCGTTAGAAATTCGGGATGAACAGTACTGGGCCGAAGCCCAGCACTGTGCGCGTGTGGCCCAGCGTTGTGCGGCCTGCCAGCCACTTCGCCGTCGCCGAGCGTGCGGACCGTTGGATCGGATCGTGCGGTCCTCTTTCCTCGGCGAAACCCTAGCGTGTGAGCCGTTGGATCGAGATCAAGCGGTCGGGATCGCTTCGCGTTGTTTTGGAAAGATTTAATCGCATCCGTTGATTTTGGAAAGAGCGGATCGGATCGGATCGCCCGAGATCTAATTGTGGTTGTTGATCGCAAATCGGACGGTTCTCGGTCGTTGTCTCCGATTCGGTTTTCGAATCCGCCGCCGCTTGCCGTCGCCGCCGCGTGATCTTAGGGTTGCCATATTTGAGCGTTTGCCGAGGCTATAAAAGCAGCGGACCGCACCCCGAGGATCGCCATCGCAGTGCGCACCCAGCCGCTCTAGTCTCTTCATCGGTTTCGTCGCCGTTTAGCCGCAAGAGCTCGCCGTAGTTTTCAAGCGCCACCACTCGTTTTCTCGCCTTTCCGCTGTCGTCAAACCTCCTTCCGCCGAATTGGTTCCAGATTCGGGGTCACCGTTCCAAGACTCGTCGAGGCCGCCACTTCTTCTCGCCGGAGTCGCGCCGAAACGCCGTGCGGGTGGTCGTCTTCCTCCGCTCGGATGCAAGCCCGCCGCCGTGTCTAGGAGCTTCGCGTAGCCATTGGATCTTCGCCGAACCGTCCAGATCGCGCCGCGTCATCCTCATCAGTTGTGAACCTCTTCGGTAAGATGGACCGTTAGATCTAAGATGAGCGGCCAGGATAGTGCCACGTTGGAGTAGATCGGTAGTCGTTGGATCTCCTTGCGGATGCGCACCGCGTGTCGAGCATCGGCACGGGCGGCGTCGCAGCCAGTAGATGCGTGCCGCGTGTCGGGGGCGTGACGCAAGGCATCGTGAGCCACGTCCACGGTGGACTAGAGGCGGTTCTGTGGACCGGGTCTATGCACCGAGGTGACGTGTCAGCGTCTGATTGGCTTGGTCCAGGTCTAACGTCAGCTTGGCGCAATAAAGATCTTTTCCAATAGAAAAATAATTCGAAAAAATCAGAAATTATATTTTCTGTAATTTCAGTATTTATTCAAACTTCAAAAGGCTATATCTTTTGCATTTTAACTCGGATTTGAGATTCAAATTTATAAAAATTTGTAAAATCAAGATCTATTTATTGGTGAATTTTATTTGATTTTTTATAGTTTGTTTGCTCTCTGGTTTGGTGTTTATTTGTTATTTTGGCATCGTTTCGCGTAGACGTTGAATTGATCGGAGATTCGGAGGAAGATTCATCGCTTCAAGACCCCAACTCAGAGCAAGACCAGCACCTACTCCAAGGCAAGTTGTGCTTTGATCATGTTACACCTAATTTTCACCAAATTGCTATTTTGTCTCTTAAACTTTATGCATGATATTTTATGTGTATAAATGATTTCAATTAATCTGGGAATTAGATAATATTCCTATTTGAATTAAATCATAACTTGTCAATTATATGCCATGATCTATTTGTCACCATAGGATGTGGAACTATAGTTGGTTAATATTGATAATCAACATGGGACTAGTTAGACCGTCGTAGATTGCTTAGCCATGCCACGTCATCACATGTGTCCGAATGTAGATACTTAATCTTGACTAATGGAATATAGAACAATGTTTAAGAATTTGTGTCATGTGTTGTCACACAGTGCTATCAAGTTGTCGTGGCGAGGAGGTCACACAACTAGATTGAAATGTTGGTGGCACGTGGTGCTTGGTAATCAACTAGAGTGGTAATGATTTAGATTGGGGCAAGTGGCAAGGGGCAGTGTGCCAAGGTGGGCCAGGATTGGCAGGGGTTTGTGGAAGTCTTGCCTTAATCACTTTAAGGACTTAACCTTGCAAGCCTTTGACCTGAGTCTTCCTTGCAACCACATGTCTGGAATGGGACAGCCTAGCTGAATAATTTGTGAAGCTTAGATTTCGGTGCTGTCGTGGTGAATAGTGAGTTCTGGGTTTACGGTTTAACTCACATGGTGCAAGAGGGGGGGCCCTGTTGTGGTGGTTTAACCCTTCAGTGTTGAAACCTTAGCGAACAGTACTGGGTCTAGGTTTAGCATTGTAAAGGCTTTGTTATGATCACTCGTCTTGGTGGTGTTTGGTTGTATCGTGTGGGTAAAGTGCATAACCTCTGCAGAGTGTACAATCTATTCGAATAGCCGTACTCACGGTATTGGGCAATGCTAGGGAATTACAGTTAAGGGTTAAACTTTTGTTAAACAAAAACCTATTGGGATAGCAAGGTGCCATGGAAGGTGGAAATTGATTTAGGATTGGAAACTTGGTTTACTTCATAAATGCTGAATTTATTAATTACTGTATTTGTTTTACTGCTTTCCAATCTATTTACTGTATTCTTGTTAAATGCTGCTTTATTGCAAAATATCCTTATTAGCCATTCCTTTGGATTAAGCCAAGCATATAGAATATTAGACTTGCATTGCTGTGCACAACTTGTTGAGTGCTTTATTTACTCACCCCAACAACAACAACTTCAGAAGAGGAAGAATCTACGCCTTTCGTGGAGGAGGATTATCTGGATGCGAATGCTTAGGTCCGAGCCTCGTCAGTTGCCTGCGGTGAACTGGGGAGCTGCTACGCTTATTTATTTTTCCGCTGCTGCTTATTTGCTATTTCTTTTATAAGCCATGTGTGGCAATAATCATGTAAGACAACAATTACTATTAATTATTAAAGTTATGCTATATTCCGCTATGTATGACTGTGATAGCATCTATGTTGAGCCTGTGTGCACTAGCGTGATCCTGGACTAGTGCAGTATACACAGAGGGTCCGGATTTGCAAATTCGGGTCCCGACACCTGCCAAGTGCCAGCTTGTCGTGATGGAAGATGGATTTTCCATTAAGGCTGGACACGGGTGGCATTTCCATGCAAAGAGACTAACACAACACATGGTAACTCTTTGGGGAAGGGCTACATGAGAGTGCAAGTCGACTATGTCCACAAAGACTTCCTATCTCATGTGCTGGAGTTCCCCCTGAATGAAGATATCACCACTCTCGGGCAAGCATGGATGTCGTTCATCAAGTGGCGCACGATGAGTGTTGTACTACTGAAAGTAAAAATCCCCTGCGTCTTCTCGATCATTATAGTACTACAACATGTTACATATGCATGTGCTTTGTAGGTTTCTATCATACCTGCACCTGCTCTTGCTCCCACCACTATGATGAGTCCTACACAGAGTACAGAGCTGGTGCGTAAAAGGACTAGTACAACACCTAAAGATCCATAGGAGATCTCAGAGACTTATTCTGTGAAGAAGGCAAAGTTGATAGAGGCCACAGCGCCCCCTCAAATACATGAAAAACCCCCTGTCCCAACCTCGAAGACTCCGTCTATCGAGGAAGTAAAGTTGGCAGAGGTCACAGAGCCCTCCAAGATTATAAGGGGTATGCACATGGAAAGCCCCTTGTCATAAGCAACGAATTGAACGCTCTAGGCATATACACTCGCTTGCTCCATGGCTGGTACATTTATAAGGCGAATGAGGCCGAGCGTCACGTCGATTTCAATGTGATGTATCGAGGGGCACATTTCCACCACGAGGAGCATGAGACATTCCCAATCAGTTTTGAGGATACCTTCCATTTGTACAGCCTGAAAGCCATCGATATTTCTACTGTATGATCCTGGATGCTATCAGTATCGCACCATATAGCATGAGCCTATGACTGTTATAGGATTTTGTATTACGTTTTTTAACATTTGATACGAGTTGCAGGATAATGAGGCAGCAAGCCGTGATGGGTAAACACCCAGTTGGATTCGTCGATCCCGAGATGGTGTCTGCGACCATGGCTATGCTTCAATTGGAGTTTCTTGTCAACTACATAAGTAGGCATTGCAAGCTAAGGCGAAAAAGGACTTCGTTCTATTCCCTTACCACGAGGAGTAAGTATTACTTTACCCTTCAATTACTTGTACACACTTAAACAATATATAAACTTCACTCATCGTCGCTCCGAGTGAAAACACAATCTACACTTTTAACTCGATCGAGAAGAGATCGATGACATACGCGATCAATCCTGTTTCGCAGAAGTAAGTACATTCCTCTAACCTAAGACTTTCTATATTTAACTACGTTAATTTGTTTTGCCTCAATTTCATCTCTCCAATGTATGTAGGGCTTTCTTGTCTTACGTTGCTGAAGGAAGGCGACACGATCACAAATGAGACGACTAGCTGTAGTGGAACCGCTTCAAGGTACAACTGCCTAGCATAGGATTAATTTTTTTTGACATCTGTTCTTCGTCTGTTAATTTGATTTTCTTTGTTCATAGTGTCATCAACAGGGGTGCGACAACCTATACGACTTCTACATCATGCATCATATGTTGATCATGGTCGGCGGCTCATATCTTTTCCCTAAGGTATATGTACATGCCTAATACACTCACCCTTCTACATATAGATTTTAAAACTAATATTAGTGCACTCATTTCTACTTTTTAGAAGATTGATATCCCCCAAGAGCTTACAAAACAAAGATTTCAACAAATTACAAGACTGCATATGCCAGTAGTACTGGACAGAAGATATAGCGGAGGATGGTAGTTTTAGAAATCCGACAGGCCCCTACTAGTCCATATGTAAACAATACTATATATGTGAATATGATATGTGTACTGAACGCTAAGTATGTTTGTGTTCTATATTGTGAACGAATGTGTTATGCGTATCGTAAAGTGTTTGTGTTCTATATATATTGTGATTGTGATATGCATAGTAGTGTAATATGTGCTATTTTCGATGCATACTCTGTGTAATCTGCTATTTTTAGTGCACATCACAATCGGTTGTGAGCTAGAACCGATTGTGATGTTGGGCACATCACAATCGGTTCTCATCTAGAACCGATTGTAATATTCCCCACATCACAATCGGTTCTCATCACATCACAATTGGTTCTAGACGAGAACCGATTGTGATGTGCACCATATCACAATCGGTTCTAGATAAGAACCGATTGTGATGAGAATTTATCATAATTGGGCGAAAACCGACTATGACAACACTTCCTCATCACTACCTAATGACTTTGTATCACTACCAACTGTGATGACAAAAAAGAACCGATTGTGATGTACATTTCTGTAGTAGTGTCCCATACCCTAGAGATGCATTTCTTTCACATCTTGCTAGAAGGCACATTTTCTCTAGTGATCTCACATTCAGGTTCATCTTGAGTTCCTTCAGCTTCAGATGTTATTGCCGCTCTCACTACTAATGTTGTCGAACTCGGTATAGATACATTTGTACCGTGTGTGGTAGTAGGTGACGCTCCAGTATTGCGCACATATTTGTGCAAGCACTGCCAAACTCCATCACAAAGTAGTTACTGGGCTGAACACAAAAAGACACAATCATTAGGACTTTTCATGTAAAACCAGTCACACTGTTGGTGAAGTGACGCTTTTCAGAACAGTCAAAGTGAGTAAGCAAGTACTTTGCCTGACATTTGTTATATCAGATATTTTCAGTCATCTACAATATGGTAAGTGAAGATTATATATGCTTACCATTACCAGCTTGGTCAGGGACAACTTTTAAAAGTTGTTTCGTAGATTTTTGAACACTATTAAAAAGACTAGGATGGAAGCCATAACAAATAAAACTACATCCAATTCTCTTTTATCAGATGTACATGCTACATTCATATGTGCTTATATCCATCCTTCTTACACTCTTCGGCGTGCCATCATAGCAATTGGGCATGCCTTTTGTTCGCAAACAATCGCTTCAGACGGGAGATTATAGGGAAATACCACACCACCTTTCGGGAGGATCTCTTCTTCTTACGCTTCACCTCGACATCATCGTTATCGATATCATCATCGTTGCCTTTATACCACTTTGCTTTGCAAACAGCATAGACATCCAAGTCTATAAACTCATTGTGATACAATATGCAATCGTTTGGATATATGTGTATTCTTTGTACTTCCAGTCCCAACAGGCAGACAACCTGCTTGACCTGGTATGTAGTTGCAGGCAACACGTTACCTTCTGGAAGCAAGTCCCCCAAGAGACATAACAACTCAGTGAAGCTCTTATCGGACCAACCATTGCTTGCCTTCAACTGCAGTAGTGTAAGCATGGTATGCAGCATTTTGTGCTCCTCCTTGCAGCCCGAGTACAATGGTGTTGTAGAGTCCTCTACCATACGTTGGAACTTTCGAAACTCTCTTTCACTCGTGAAGTCCCCCTCCCCATCACGCAATATTTGATCTAGATCATCTTCGTGGCTATCAACGAACGTATCTTCGACCACCGTCATATCGTTGTCTCCGTCATCTTCATCAATGTGTTACCCTTCATATACAATCTCATCTTCACCGTGCTCGATCCAACAGGTATAGCTATCCTTGAAACCCCTTCGAAGCAAGTGTGCACGTATCGACTCTATGGTAGAAAACAACTTCTCATTTTTATAATCAACGCATGGACAACACATATAGTCCGTCAGTTTCTTCGACTTGTGCGCCACAACCACATTCAGAAAACAAGTCACACCATTAAAGAAATTTGGGCCGCAACGGTCCGTGTCATACATCCACCTTCGGTCCATCTACAATTAATTATATTAAACTAAATTTTAGTAAATCAATAAATGATCACAAAATAATTTATTCTTAACATTAGTCACACAGTGCTAATTAATTAAATAAATAAACATCAGATAAGCATATAATTAATTGCAAATAACAATATAATTATAAATGATTAGATTTAAAAATCCATCTAGCAATTTTGACTATATTAAAATACATCAACCTTTTTTCATTATTTAAATATCCATCTAGCAATTTTCACTATTTAAAATTCCTCTAGCAATTTTCACTATTTAAAATTCCACTAAATCACTAAAATGAATAAGAATTGTAATGTATTCACTAAATTAGCTAGATCTTAATTTGAGCTCTACCGAGCTAAAATGCTCACACCATACAATCACTAATTAGTAAAATCTAGAGCAATCTATAAAGTACAATCTAACTACAAATATAATGTAGATCAAGTTACTAACATTGGACAGAAATTTGAGATGAATTTTAGTACAATTTTCCAGTAGAAAGTCGCTAAAATCCTTGCCACCGAGAAAAGACAGAGCTCCTCTCTGTTCTACTCGGTTGGGGAAGGGAATTTCACCTATATAAAGATACTTATCACTGCTGATTCTGCGCAGAACCGGCAGTGATAAGGATTGCGTGGGAAAATACTTATCACTTTGCGCGAGAAAATACTTATCACTGTTGTTTCTGGAATAGAACCGGTAGTGAAAATGCTGATACCACTGCTGGGTAGTAAACGAAACGAACCAGCAGTGATACATCACGGCCGATTTTGGATATAAACCGGCAATGATATCTTGTTATCACTGCGGGTTATATTCACGAACCAGTAGTGATATGTGCTCCCACTGGCCGGACTTTTAAACCGGCAGTGATATGCCAGCAAGGAGGGCCTGTTCTGTAGTAGTGTGTACTTGTTCATAAATGCTACTTTACTGCAAAATAGCCATGTTAGCCTTTTCCTTTGGAATAAGCCTTGCATATAGATTATTAGAAAATGCATTTGTCCAACAACCACAATCAACAGTTGAGGAGTTTACCCTTATGTTGGAGGAGTACCAAGAGGACACAAGAGTTTAGGGTTCGAGCCTTGTCGGTTGCTCGTGGTAAACTGATGGGTTATCTACATCTTTAATTTTTCGCTGCATTGTCTTAGTTTCTTATTTCAAGTCTAGCCCTGCGAGGCTTAATAATGTAAGTTGGTCATAAGATCATACAGTTACTTAAATTCAATTAATGGAGTCTTATTATTATTATCGTTGTGTATGATGTGATATTTACCAATGTTGAGCTTGTGTGCACTAGCGTGATCCTAGACTAGTGCAGTATACACAGAGGGTCTGAATTGATGAATTCAAGTCCTGACAGAGTTTTGGCCTCGTTGGAGAGGCTTTGTAATCATCCCTCTGGGTTGTGCCCAAGATCTTACTCCTATTTTGATCTCTTTCTTTCTTGAGTTTTGATCTCTCTATGTCATTTTTTCTTCTTGATCTCGTGTTACCAAGGATGAATGATTGATGGATGAATCCTCTGTAGATCATATCTCAATTATCTAGGTAAGCTTCAACTTGATCATCAAAGTTTTCTCAAGAAACCAGTTAATGGCTTGAGAAGAAAGAATTAGTGGAAGATCTTTATCTTGCATGTTTGATGGGTGTTTCTTTGGTATTCTTGCTTGCTGTGATATGTGGGAGATCGTCTAAGATCATCTCAATCATCAAACCCTTACGAGCAAGCTGAGGGTGAAGTTTGTGGATTTGACCCGGTTTCGATGTAATCTTCTCTAAATTTGAAAAAGGTTAGAACCTTGACATCAATATTTGTAATTAATATTTGGAATAGGTCCCTAACATCCACAGGAAGGTGCATGCAAAGTTTCACGGGATTTAAATCACTTGATCAAAACTTACATCAATTATTGGACTTGAACTTGGGTTGATTTTCCTATTCATCTTGATTTCACTGTTCATTAGGTACTACTGCCTCCCTATAGTGCGGTAATGTTGCCGTAGACTAATTTTCTTTGAGTTTTTTTCTTCCGCTCATCTTCAATCAAGTGAGGTTTTGGTTAATTCTTTTTTTTGGGGGGAGGGGGGGAATTGTTGTTGATCATTCTCCCCTCTTTGATCGCCTAACTCGGTCCTTTAATATCCATATATCCATGATCAATAAAGCATGATCATCAATCAATACATGTGTTGATATATAAATTACAATTGTCCCACATGATGATATAAGGTCAGGGATAATTCAGAATAATATCAAAATATGAATAAGGAGTTTCACGAATAATTCACATACTTGTTGATCGATACTAACGATATTAATTCAAAGGACAAAATAATCATATAATTTCATAAACATAGACATGATACAATCATCTCCATGAGTGGCTCAAAGGCATATCACTAACAAATTCAACGGGAGCTAATAACGAGTGATGAAGATAATCCTACATTGTACACGACTGCACCAATGTCGTTTTAATCAAGTCTCCAAAATTCGATGAAATTTCAGAAATCCCTCTAGAGATTTCGGATTTCGGCCGGGAACGGGATCCGAAATACTGGTCGGGTATAAAAGGGGTGTTTGGGATAGCTCCAGCTCCACCAAAATCCGTGGAGTTGGTGGATCAGGGTATTCCTAGCTCCAGAAATTTATGGAGCTGGAGCTGTGAGTATATTAAGAGTGTTTATGTGGATTATCTTGTTTACATTTTAGACTAAAAATATAAACTTAATTCACTTTATTTTAGCCCACAAACTCCAGCTCTGAGGTGGAGCTGGGATTTGGAGCTATGCCAAACAGGGCAAATAATTTGGAAAATTTCAAGATGCTACAGTAATTTCATAAATTTCGGTGAGGTTTCACCAAATTTCACTGAAATCTTGGATAATTTGACTAGATTTTGACTTTTGAGAACCGGATTTGGTCCAATAACCCTTAAGAATGTAATCTTTGATGAAAATTAATTGAAAAACCTAACTTTTGAGACATTTTATAAAAATAGTAGAAACACTTTCAAATTTTTATAAAATTGTACAAGGTTGATCATAGTCTGAAAAATTTATGGTACTATCTTTAGCAATCTAAGATCAAACATAAAAATTTCCAAAGGAATTTAACTTCATTTTTTATATATAACAATTTTAAAACAGAATGAATATATGTGGGACAGTAACCGTGTCAGAGTTTTATAAATTTTTTCGAGTGTGATCATGATCCAAAATTTTGATGAGAGCTTAAGAGTTGCCTTAGAATCCTTATCTAAAAGTGTGAAAAAATTTAAACCTATTTTGATTGCTCAACAAAAAAATTGTAAACTGTACAAGCATGTACTCTAAAGTCGGAAGACTCTGAAGTAGCACAGTCACAATTTTTGGAAATTCCATTAGTTTCATCGTCATCTACAAATTTGATAGAAACATTACTGATACTTCAAGACCATCCAATTTTTTTTAAAATTTTCTAATGTGGTTTGAAATTTGCCGATATCACGATAGTAGCACTGTCCGAAATTTGCCGTTATCCATTTCGTACAGTAGGGAGCTTAATTACATGAGATCTTAGGATCGATTCCTAGCTATCACCAATTTTTTAAAATTTTTGCATCCTCACACAATGAAAAAAAACTCACAAAAAAAGTGCCGTGGCTTATGACTAGAACCCACAACGTGAGGTTTGTAATCGTGGGACAATACTAATAGAGCTATAGGTACTGATAACTATTAGTACTGAGGAGTTAATTGTTTTATATATGTCAATCACATTGATTTTAATGGTCATATTTGTGGTATATATGTGATGAGTTATCATATGTATCAATTTTATTTCATGCCTGTCATTTGCGCTGCCAATATTTATTGATTGTTTCCAATTGTAACATTTAAAATCCGAATACCAGTCGAAATGCTACCGAAATTTCTAACTTTACACTACCCTTGTAAGAATTTTATAAATTCACTGGAGTGCGATCATGTTCCAAAATTTTTATGAGAGCTCAAGCATTACCTTAAAATCCTTCCGTAAAAGTTTAAAAAATTCTAAACCTTTTTTAGTTGCTCAAGGAAATCTATGTATCGATCATCATGCTTTTATCACGATAATAGCACTGTTAGAATTTTTTAAAATTCCTCATGATTGATAATCATCTAAAAAGTTTATTGCAACATTAATGATGCATCAGGGCCATCCAAAAAAAATTTACAAAATTTTCTAACGTGATTTGTAGTATTTTTCATTCGGTTGAATTTTACAGGTAAGGCTTTTATTAGGATAGCAGAACTGTTTGAACTGTTAAAAATTCATCAAGCTTTATAATCATCTTAAAATTTTATGGGAACATTAGTGATATGTCAGAACTATGCAATTTTTTTTAAAAAAATTCTAACATAGTTTGTTCCATTTTTCATTTGGTTCAAATTTGCCGGTCACACCGTTTTATCTGGACAATAGCAATGTCTAGATTTTTAAAAATTCCTTAGGCTTGATCATCATCTGAAAATTTTATGGGGATATTAATAATGTGTCAGGACCATCCAAAAAATATTCAAAATTTTTCAACATGTTTTGGACTGTTTTTCGCTCAGTTCAATCTCACTCAAATCTCGGCATTTCTTCGCAAAATCTCGGAAATCTCTGTGCAAAAAAAATCCGGATTTGAATTTTTGTTTTCGTATTTCATTAGGAATTTGTTCGAAATTACGAGATCTTGCCAAAATTTTGTCTTTCAATCCCCTCTGAGATGTTCCCGAAACCGAGATTTGAAACCTTGGTTGTAATGCATGTTGCTGCAAAATGAAGCTTGGATGAGGTTTACCAGCTAGACTAATCCTCTCGTAAAATAAAAAGGGGAAAAAGCCAGGCCCTAGCCCAAATATGCCCTTCACTGGCACCAACCTGCACCAATCAAAACCGGGCGCCGATCCATAGGTCAATAAAAACGATGGTGTGATTGTTTAAGCATCAAGTATAAATAATTGAAGGTTCAAGGCTTTCTCTTTGAGATGATAAATTTGGTAGTTTAGGTTCGACAATATGAAAGAATCAGAGAGGTGCTTCTATGCTTTTCATCAAATAGAATCAGAGAGATGGGCTTGAAGATAGAATTGTTTTGATAAGCATGAACTAATGGAAAGTTGGATCGGAATTTTTGTTTTTGTATTTTGTCTAGAATTTATCCGAAATTATGAGATCTCGCTGAAATTTTTTCTTTTAGTCCCCTCCGAGATGTCTCCCAAACCGAGATTTGAAACCTTGGTTGTAATGCATGTTGCTGCAAACCAAGCTTGGATGAGATTTACCAGCTAGACTAATCGTCTCGTAAAATAAAAAGGGAAAAAAAGCTAGGCTCCGGCCCAAATATGCCCATCACTGGCACCAACCTGCACCAATCGTAACGGGGCGGCGATCCACGGGTCAATAAAAACGATGGTATGATTGTTTAAGCATCGGGAAGATTTGCAAACACAACTCATACACTTTTACTTTTATCCTATTTTATCGCAATTTACTTTCGTCGCGTTAGAAGTAGTTCTATTTCACAGATCCCGTCCATCAACTTTCGTAGTTTGCTATTAATAAGTATATTGCCTCTCACCAATGTTTTGATAGACTTCGTTTTGCAACTTTTATTGATGCGTTTATTTGCTTGAAAATCGTCTATCACACTTTTGTAAGTTCCGAGGTGCACCATTCCTAGGGACGCAATGCTGCTTGCTTGGGAAAATCTCATGGTGGTAACATCCTTAAAAAACAAAAATACAGAAACAATGAGTGAAATGTTGCGGCCATTCAGTTGGAATATTGTGATTGTTTAACTTCTAAAACAACGTTGCAGCAAAAAGGACATATTGCAATATATACATGAAACTACCGAAAGCTCCCGTGTTAATTGGCAGGGGCGGATCTAGAAAAATAGATCACTGGGGTCGTTGGGGGTCATTACAATAACTTGTAGCTTATATATGCTTATATACTAATAGAATACAATTAGATTTATATGTGATTTTGGCAAAATCAGTGGGGTCATTTGACCCCACTAATTGCATGCTAGATCCGCCCCTAAATAATTGGTGAAAGGGGCTAGATAGGAATATGGTCTGGGAAACCAAAATTTGGCCTCAAACCGCTCCATCGCCAGTTCCAATTTTCCGGCAGTTTACAACGCTAAAAAAATCGTCCAAAAATATGGAAATTTTATATTAGATTTTGGAAACTAGATTAAAAATAAGTATGGTGGAGACTAGATGAAAAAGAAAATATCTTGAGGGGCACTGCGATTTCCGAAAAACCGCGGGTCTTATAAACTGTGGTGAAGACTAGAGACAGAAGGATTCCTAGTCGTTCCCAAAATGTATACATAAAACAAGCTGACTATATAGTACTCTCCACCAACTAAGACCCGATCATGTTCGCCTACCACCCGCCGCTGCCGGATATCGACGACATCGTCGCAGCGCTGTCCGCCGCGCTGAGGCACTTCCCCACGCTGGCCGGCCGGCTCGGGTACAGCCGCGTGCTTCGTCGGCCGTGCATCCAGGTGGGTGGCCCCGGTGGCATGCTGGTCGTGGAGGCCACGGTGCCCACTGCGCTGGCCGACCACCTACCGTTAGAGCCCTCCAGGCGGCTTGACGTGCTCCGGCCGCCGGCCGGGGCCCAGCGCGACCACGTTTTCATGGTGCAGATCAACCGTTTCGCGTGCGGCGGGGCGGTAGTCGTCAGCGTGCGCCACCACCACGTCGCCGACGGCCGGTCGATGGGCACGTTTTTTTACGTGTGGGCGCGGGCGCTGTGGGGGGACACGCTGAACCACCTCCCGATCTACGACCGGTCATGGCTGCGACCGCGTAGCACGCCCCGGTGCGAGTTCGACCACTGGGGCACCGACTTCCTCGCGCCGACCATCGGCATCGCCATGCACGGCGGCGGTCGTGACGCCGACGCCGACGGCCGCGGCATCACCAACGTCGTGCTGCACTACACCGAGGAATACATCACCAAACTGAAGGACGATTTGGCCAACAAGTACAGCTCCTTCGAAACGCTGCTCGGCCACCTGTGGAGGAAAATGGCTGTGGCCCGCGGCCTCCGCGGCCACGAGTGCACCATGCTCCGCGTCTCCGTCAACGGCCGCCACCGGATGAATCCACCGGTGCCCGACGAGTTCTTCGGCAACCTCGTGCTTAACGCGTACCCTAAGACCGACGTCCAGCGCCTTCTCGCCGGGGGGCTCGCGGGGGCCGCGGCCACCGTCCACGAAGCCGTGCAGCGCGTCGACGGGCGCTACTTCCAGTCGTTCGTCGACTTCGGCGAGCTGCACGGGGACAAGGAGCTCGTGCCAGTGTACGACGTGGACGGCTTCGTGCCGGTGTACGACGCGGAGGACAGCACGGATGCAGCTGCCGCGGCGGACAGCGCGGCCGCAGCGCCGACGGTGGTCCTGGAGGTGGACAACTGGCTGAGCTTCCAGATCGAGGAGATCGGGGGCCCGCTGCTCTGCGGGTTCCTGCTGCCGTGGCTGCCGATCGAGGGCAGCGTCGTGTTCATGCCGGCCGTCGGCGACGGCGGCGGCGTACACGTGTTCGTGACGCTGCTGGAGGAGCACGCCGCCGTGCTGCGGCAGGTATCGCACTCCTTGGACGACGTGCATTTCGTGAGGAGCGCCTTGTAGCACCGCCGCACACGTTCTTCATGGTTTGCTCCTCGCCTCCTCCCCAGATCGATCAGTTTGTTTGGTGCAGATCCTTTCATGGTTAATTTGCTGCTCCCTTGATTAATTACTCCGTGTGGTGATTTTTTATTCCTTTTGTTTCATTGTTCTTCCCACTTCCCAGAAGAAATTGGGATGTCACTGCTGTCAACTCGTTTTCGAAGAAGTGTTAATTTGGTTATTTTCATTGTTGTGAGGGTGTGATTTTGATTTGCAAAGCAATGCTCAAAGAACGTGTTTCATTTGCGTAGAAGTTCTGCAATACACAACTTAGGGATGGCAATGAGGCCCTCCTCCAAGTTAACCCGTGGGAAATTTCTTTATTAGGGGATGGTATGTGGAGATCCCATCGCTTACTATCTTATTAGTATAGTGCCAGTGCTAACGCTACGACGGCAGTACATCTGCTTATCAATTAAATAAAAGATAAGTATGAATATAATACTTAATAATAAATAATCTTGTGATCACATTGTACGTACTACATATTTAGAAGGAGAGCGAATCAAATAAGGAAATAAACAGGGATGATCTGCATGCAAGGAAACCAGACTTGAATTGCCAAAACTGTATGTACTACATATATATTTGGAAAGAGAGCGAATCAAACAAGAAAATAAACAGGGAGGATCCGCATGCCCGAAGGTGTTGCCCTTGATCTCCTCCACGTACCGCGCTCGCCAGCATCGCCTCCGCGAGCGCGGCGTCGACAGCCTCTACCGCCTCCCGCTCCGCGCAAAGGTACGCGTCCATCTCCGGCAGGCCGATCACGCGACGCAAGCCCCTGGTGTAGTCGGCAGGTCGAACGCCGCGCGGGCAGCAGTATGTCATCCTGAAAAGTTGGACCAATAATGGCTTCCCTAATTGTCATCCAAATATGAATGCTAACATGTAGCACCATTTGTGCGTCCTGATTGAGGCTAATTATTATCAGAATATCTGTTACTTCCCATAGTGTATTTAGGAAAAATCCTAAAATGAACTTATTCCTTATATTTATCACACGATAATTGCATTCCATACACACATTCCTTATATAATATTTTTCGCTAAATAATATTATGGCGGCGGTACGTGAGCGCCTTGTATAGGATGTGGTGCACATGCATGAATGGAAGAAAATTAAGCGTGCGATTCATGGTACTGACTGGTATGGTAAATATTGAATCGTAATCAAATGGGTTTAGATTTGCAACATAAATTCCATATATATAGTTCAATTGAAATATATATGTGCGGGCTCTCCTGTTGTGGGCCACATGAATGAATGAGTTAGACACATTAAACAACGGCCATCGGATGTGGGTGAGTAAAACTGAGGAAAGATCTGAGACGTTCATTTTGATGAATGCAAGTTTCTGGGGACATTTTGCTGGGTGCACGAACATTGGGCCATCTCTAATGAGGTGCATTATTTAGGGTGGACGTAGGAAAAATTGCTTAGGTGCATTATAAAGGGGTATAGATACTGGTATAGTGCCCTGTCTTCCGGTTTACTTTTCCCAGCACGTAATATATGGTCTTTTCCTTTTTCTAGAACGTTTGTTTCCTTTTCCTTAATTCCAGGATATTTGTTTCCTTTTCCTTGAGATGATGCTGGAGGTGGGGGAGATTTGTTGTGGGCCACAGGGATGAGTTAGACACATTAAACAATGGCCATCGGATGTGGGTGAGTAAAGCTGAGGAAAGATCTGAGAGGTTAATTTTGATGGAGGCAAATTTCTGGGGACGTTTCGCTGGGTGCATGAAGGTTGAGCCATCTCTAGTGGGGTGCATTATTTGGGGTGGACGTAGAAAAGAATGCTTAGGTGCATTATAAAGGGGTATAGATGGGGACGGGGATGGGAATGCTTCCCTCATTTCTGCTCCCTGCCATACCCTCGATACACTTATATACACATAAATTGATAAATCTAAATGTCTAAAACATAGGTATTTTATTTCTTGTCTAACATATTTAGTATAATCTATATTATATAACTCAAATAGTAATATGATGTTTTCTTAGCAAAAAAAAAACACTCAAATTTTGGAGCATTGGATCTGGGGTGAGATCCATAAGATGTGAAGGGAGGTGGGATTGTGTTTTGATGGATGGTTTGATACTTTGATCTAAAGGTCTAAAATTTGGATATTTGTAAGAAACAAAACATCCGGATGAAAGCTAGACACTCTCATAAATAGGGTTTTGATAAACTCCCTAATAAATATACGTATTGCTATACAACTATGTGAGAAATTTTTGAAATTATATTGATATCATTCGAATTTAAATCCTTAAAAGGGCCCTACCCCACCAATTTCCTTGTAGAGGTAGGGATAGGTGGAAAGTGTCTTCAATTGTTAGATAGGGAGTGGGGATAGGAATATAGAATTTTTTACCTTTTTGACCTCCTTCTTTGTATTTTTTTGAAATTAGCCTCTTGTATGAAGCAATTTCAAAAATAGCCCAGTGCCAGTATATTCAAGCGGTCGTGCAGCGCGTGATTTTTTTTTGCCTTTTCCAGCGGTCACCGACCGCATTAAATTTTTTTTAAAAAAATTTCATCTTTCCAGCGGTCAGCGATCGCTTAATTTTTTTTGTCGCGCGGCGGGAAAAAAATAAAATTTTATTTTCCCGCTTCGCGTCGGCGCGTGAATCGGTGAATCCGATCGCGATCACTGGATTCCGCGAACCCGCGTGGCGGTGGGGGCTCAGGGCGGTGGGCCATTGAAATTGCAAAATAAAAATTCTGCGATCCGCGTCTGCTGGATTGTACTGTTTGGAGGCATTTTTTTATCCGATGAACGCCTAATCGCGGGAAAAATTATACGCGTCGGGCTAGAACAGTAAAAAATTCCAATTTTTTATTGTATTAGCCATAATCGAAAATATGGTCTTCATGAAATTTCGGAAAAATCATAGTTCAAAGTATGGTCAACAAATTCAGGAAAAATCATATTTGTCGATGATAATTATTGTAGTGTTTCGCAAAATTATTTGTCAGTCAATTATCTTCAGAAAAAAAAAAATCAAATTTTGGTGTTCGTCATGCTCTTTTGATGTGCGACAAATTTGACTACAAATAAAACCCGACATTCATATTTGAAAGTGTAGAGCTAATATTTTTTTTTCGATTTGGAGTGTATCAGGATTTCTTTGGCTCATGGCCGAGTGATACCCATATCCGACTGGTGTAGGATATGGCTTGGGCTCAACTTGGAGCGTACCATACATACGTGGCTCTTGGTCGAGTGATACCCATATCCGACTAGTGTAAGATACGGCTCTGGTCCGACTTGGGACATATCATATTTATGTGGCTCTTGGCCGAGTGATACCTACATCCGATTGATGTCAGATATAGCTCTGGTCCGACTTGGGACATATCAAAGTTTATCCGAACGGTATCCGTACCCGTTTATTAGATGCACAGCCTTTCGACCCTCTTGGGGCATACCATTGGATTCGTGCCTTGTCAAGCTCAACTTGTGATATATGATCCGTCACAAGAAGATATTTTTAATCCACACTGGAGGATATCCACACCCGCTTGGTGCGTTGAGTGTTTAAGCATCTCATTGTGGAGTGCAACGTGTCCCGAACTCGACCTGGTCGAGCTATGATTGCCTCTGTCTGTCAGGATGCCGCGCCAATGAGTCATTACAGAATGCTGGGTAGAGACAGGTGTCCTGCAATTTTTCCCGCCAACTCGGCGTAACCCTAATTTTTCCCGCTTTTAAAGGCCAGGCTATGCGTCGCCCGACGGTTCACTCTTGCTCGCGCACTTTTGCCCCTTTTGCTTCCTTGCCTCTCTGACCACTCCGCCGCTAGGGTGAACTGCTGTTGCGCTCGCATCCTCGCGCCGCTGCTGATCCTTTCTCCTGAAAATGTCTTCTCAACCCTCCAAGGACGCTTCCTCGTCTCCTTCGCCCCAGGATTGGACCACATCGACTACGACGGAGGAGCGGCTGCAATCTATGGCGGATGACGGGGTTCTCCCCGCTCCGATCTTGATCTCCGCTCGGCCGGCAGTAGGTGAATCCACCCTCACTCCTCGCCCTGAAGAGGTCGTGGTCTTTGAGTCTTTCTTCCATCGCGGGTTGTGCCTTCCCGCCTGCGGTTTCCTTCGCGGCCTTCTCTACTTCTATGAAATTGAATTGGTGAACTTGAATCCCAATTCCGTACGGCAAATCTCCCTTTTCGTTCATCTTTGTGAGGCCTTCCTAGGCATCTGCCCCCATTTCGATCTTTTTCGCCATTTTTACCTCTTGAAATCTTATCCCTCGAAAAGCGACCCCAAGGTAGTTGGGGGAGCAGGATTTCAACTACGGGAGGGGTTGAAGAAAAACTACTTCGCAAATCCCTTCAAAACCTCTAACAAAGGCTGGCATCAAGAGTGTTTCTATTGCGCCAACCTGAGGCCTGCTCTTCCCTCCTTTGCTGGGCGTCGACCTAAGGCGTCCCTTTCCTGGGTGTCCACCCCCAACGCCGCTGATATGGACCAGGTGCTTGACCTTCTGGCGCTGATTGAGAAATTGAAAGAGGATGAACTCACGGGGGTTGTCTGGCTCTTCATTTTGTTGCTCGCCGGATTCAGCCCCTGAAGGAGCGAGTCCACCTGGGATTCGCGTTCGAAGGGAAGGATGATCCGACCCGGGAACAGCCCGGAGCGCTGTCGAGGGGACAAGTATGTGCTCGGGTAGGCGAATTCTTCATCCCGAGCGTCGACGTGTCCACCGTCAGATGCCCGAAATCCTTCACCGCATCACACCCTCCTCCTGAGGTAAGCGAGTTTGGCCGAGAGATTTTTGCCTGTTGTCTCTGAACGTCTTTTGACGGTATAGTGCTCCCTTTCAGGATCGGTCGGCCTTCTTTAGCGACGCGCCTCTCCCGGAGATGCCCGTTCACAAGGGCACTCTCCCTAAACAACCGGCAAGCTCTTCGGCCGGGGATCCCGCTGCCAAGAAGGGGAAGAAAACAATGGCCAAAGACCCTGCAAAGCCCCGGCGCCCGACTGGCGGTCCCAAGATACAGGAACCGTCGGCACGGGCCACTATGCCTTCGGCCACCTCTCCTCCTGAGCCCGTGGCACAGCCGAGCCCTGATCTAAGGGACTTGGGCAGTCAGGAGGAGTCCAGGGTTCCGACTGGTGGCGCCCCGAGTGGTTCCTCCGGGAGTAGTTCTGCCACCCGGAAGAAGCCACCGATAAGGATGAAGAAGTCTGACAGGTTTGTTACCATATCGACTCTTTAATTGGCGTGTTTCGCCAGCTTGTTTGCTAATAGTTCTTGTAGGAATCCTTCATTCGATGTTCCTGTTGAGACGTCGTCTGGGGTTCTTGTAGAGGCCGAACCCGAGGCCGCTTATGTTTTGGTTGAGGAGGCCTCGCCTGTGGACACCAGAGCTCCTCCCAAGCCCCAGCCGCCTTCACCGACACCTCACGCTTCGGCATTGGGCCCTGCTGCTCAGGAGCACGTCTCCCGTCCGTTCCCCGGATTCCGCCGACCCCCACCCGCCCCCGGCTCGTAATGCAAGCCACGTGGATCGATGAGGAGGATGGCTTGAAGCTCCTGGATGACTCGGAGGAGGAGGAGAAAGAGAGAAATGACTTCTACAGTCATGCCACGACCTGCGCACGCCTGGCCCGGTTAACCACTTCTCTACGCTCGCCGTTTTTCTTGCTTATGCGAGTCGGCATGTAGTCACCTGTTCCCGCGTTGATTGAAGAAAATAGGGGAGCGCTCTGAAAAGAAGGCCGAGTACCTCCAGAAGATGCTCCCGGAGGTCTGAACACGCCAGGAATACCTGGCCGAATTGGAGCAAATCAAGGCTGGGCATGCAACCGAGTTGCGGGCTCTCCGGTCAGAGTTGCAGGCACTGCGGGAGGAGAAGCTGGACGTTATCGGCTCCCTTTGAGGTGAATATCTCTTAACCTCCCCGTACTTCTCGTTCAGTCGATCGGTTTCTTGATTTCCTTATATGCATGTCAGCTCGAGATTCCGATATCATGAAGCTTCAGGGACGGCTCGAAGTCTCGGGAAAGGAATTGGAAAGTACTTTCAGCCGCTCATCCCTCTCCTATCTTCGTCGTCCTCTGCATGGTCCCTGAAAATCTGCTCTGCTTGCAGATTATAAGTTCAGGATGCGGGCGCAGTACGCTGTTTTCAATGACAAGGTCGATGCCCTTGAGACGTATTGCTCAAAGCTCTGTGAAGCCTCGGGCCCTTGCTGAGCTCGCTTCATCCCGAAGGCGAGAGGCCGCTCAGCAGGGACCAGGTTATCAATCGGTTGGAGGAAGCCCCCAAGGAGCTCAAGAGACTTTTGAAGGAAGCGGCGACCAATGGTGCTAGCCAGGCTCTGGCGATCACAAGGTCGCTTTACCCTCGAGTGGATCTTGAAGCTATCAAGGTGGGCTTTGCCTGCAACGTTGATGAAGACCGAGTGGCCGAACTTTGGGAGGAAGTCAAGGATGCTTCTTCTGCTGTAGCGGAGACTTTGGACCTATGAAAAATATATAAAGGCATTTCTTTGATATTATGCTATTTTTCTTTTTCTTTTTTTTATCCGAGTGGCTTTGATATCGCATCCGACTGGTCCAACCCCCAGGCTCTGGGGCATGGTTCATAACGCATGTCCCGGAGTCTTAGAACTTATGGGAGAAAAGCAATCAGACGCGTAAGATCAAAGAAAATTATATGACAATAACTTTGAGAATGAACTTTCATTCGTATAGGAATAATTGAATTACAAAGTTCAAGTGAAAAAACGACGTAGCTGTTCTATGTTCAGGTGTTGCTGACTGTCGCGCCGTCCTCACGCTTGAGTTTATAAGCTCCAGGGCGTACCACCTCATCGACAATGTAAGGGCCTTCCCAGCTTGGAGAGAGCTTATGCTCACTTTTCTGATTCTTTCTAAGGACCAGATCTCCTTTGGAGAAAGCGCGGCTCCTTACATTGCGACCGTGATAGCGACACAAGCCCTGAAGGTACTTTGCCGACCGAATTGTTGCAACGTCCCTGGCTTCTTCCAGTCGGTCGAGGTCTTCTAGCCGGCTTTCTTCCGAGGTAGCTTCCTCATAGCTCCAACCCGCGGGGATCCGACCCAACTTCGGTGGGAGGACCGCCAACCATACACCAGGAAGAAAGGTGACTGCCCGGTTGCTCTGCTGGGGGTTGTTCGCAGCCCCCAGAGTACCGAAGGCGATTCTTTGACCCACCGAGTGGCATATAGTTGGAGACGATCGAAGATCTTTGCCTTTAGGACTTGTAACACCATGCCATTGGCTCATTTGACCTGCCCATTACTCTGGGGGTGTGCCACTGATCCGAAACAAATCTTTATTCCGTGTTCACCGCACCAGTCTTGAAATAGGCCGCCTCTGAATTGAGTGCTGTTGTCCGTTATGATTCAATTTGGTACACCAAACCTAACCACGATTTCGTTGAAGAACTCCTTGGCCTTAATGGTCGTGATTGTGACGACTGGTTTGGCCTCAATCCACTTGGTGAATTTATCGACGGCCACGAAGAGATGAGTATAGCCACCTTGGGCCTTCTTCAAAGGTCCCACCATGTCGAGCCCCAGACCGCAAATGGCCAGGTGATTGGAATGGTTTGTAGTTCCTGTGCCGGTTTGTTCATCTGCCGCGCAAAGAACTGACATCCTTCGCATGTCCGGACGATGTCCTCTGCGTCAGTAACAGTAGTCGGCCAGAAAAATCCCTGGCGATAAGCCTTGCCAACCAGGGTTGATGACGCCGCGTGATTCCCACAAACTCCCGAGTGGATCTCTTTGAGAAGATTTCTTTCTTCTTGCTCTGATATGCATCGTTGTAGAACGCCAATGGAGCTCTTGCGATGGAGTTCTCCCCTGATTACTACATAGCTCTTGCTTCGGTGCATTATTTGCTTGGCCTGCGTGCGGTCTTCGGGTAGCTCGTCCTTCATCAGATAATCCAGATACACGGCTATCCAATCGAGGGTTATGATCAAGACTTCTGTCTTTTTGCTCTTCTCAATTGGGATGTCCGACTTAAGCCGAGTGCGTATTGTGGGTTTGTGAATTTCTTCGACGAATACTCCCACAGGCACTGTGGACCGGCAGGATCCCATCTTGGCTAGTTCATCGGTCGCTTCATTGTCTCGGCGGAGCACGTGAACCAGTTCCAGACCATCAAAATTTCCTTCCAGCTTGCATACCTCCTGGCAGTAGGCAGCCATGTTGTCTACGATGCAGGACCATTATTTTTGCACTTGGTTGACCACGAGCATTGAATCTCCGCAGACCGCCAAACGTCGGATACCGAGCGAAATGGCGATACGGAGCCAATGGATGAGTTCCTCATACTCGGCGGCGTTGTTTGATGCAGGAAAAAGTATTTGAAGAACGTACCTCAATCTTTCTCCGCTTGGCGATATAAGCACTATGCCAGCCCCCGCGCCACTGAGCATGAGAGAACCATCAAACTACATGGTCCAATACTCAAGTTCCTTGACGACCACCGGGCTCTGAAGTTCAGTCCACTCGGCGGTGAAGTCGGCGAGCGCTTGAGACTTTATGGCTGTACGGGACTTGAATAGGATACCGAAGGCTCCAAGCTCGACTGCCTATTTTGTAATTCTCCCAGTGGCCTCCTGGTTATGAAGTATATCTCCTATTGGGAAGGAGGTGACCACCGAAAAAGTATGTTCTTGGAAGTAGTGCTTGAGCTTACGGGATGTAAGAAGTACGGCATATAATAGCTTTTGCACTTGTGGATATCGCACCTTAGATTCACTCAGGACCTCGCTGACGAAGTAGACCGGGTGTTGGATCCTCTGCACGTGGCCCGGTTCCTCCCTTTCGACGATTATTGCAACGTTGACTACATGTGTTGTTGCCGCGATGTAGTCAAGAAGGTCTTTAAATCTTCAAACGCTTGCTGTGCCTCAGGTGTCCATTGGAACTTATCCTACTTCTTGAGGAGTTTAAAGAAAGGCATACCTCGCATACCCAGTCGGGAAATAAACCTGCTGAGTGCCGCCATGCATCCTGTAAGCTTCTGGACGTCCTTCTAGCAAGTTGGAAGTTCCATATTTGATATGGCTCTGAATCTTTTCTGGGTTGGCCTCAATGCCTCGCTGTGATACGATAAACCCGAGCAGTTTTCCCGAAGATACTCCGAAAACACACTTCTCGGGATTGAGCTTCATGCTGAAAGTCCTCAGACTTTCGAACGTCTCGGTTAAGTCGGCGATAAGATCCTTCCTTTCCCAAGTTTTCACCACGACATCATCCACGTATGCCTCCACGTTGCGTCCGAGCTGGGCGTGAAAACAATGTTGAATTGCACGCTGATACGTTGCACCAGCAGTTTTTAATTCGAACGCCATTGTGGTATAGCAAAAGGCTCCGAAAGGCGTGATGAATGAAGTTTTGATGTGATCTTCCGCCTTTAGGCGAATTTGGTGGTACCCTGAGTAGGCATCGAGAAAACTCAGAATTTCGCACCCGGCGGTCGAGTCAACCACCTGATCAATTCGAGGTAGCCCAGAGGGATCCTTCGGACATGCCTTATTGAGATCAGTATAATCAATGCACATGCGCCAAGTTTTATTCTTGTTTTGCACTAGTACAGGGTTTGCCAACCAATCGGGGTGATACACCTCTTTGATGAAACCTGCAGCTAAAAGCTTGGTGATCTCATACTTGATGGCGTTCCGGCGGTCCAGAGCGAATCGCCAAAGCCTCTGCTTGATTGGCTTTGCCTTTTCGTCGACGTGCAGTGAATGCTCGATCACCTCCCTTGGAACACCCGGCATGTCGAATGGTTTCCAAGCAAAGATGTCCTTGTTAGTCTGGAGAAAGGTGACGAGCGCGCCTTTCTATTTTTCATCGAGCCCTAACCCGATCAGAGTCGTCTTGGATGAGTCGAATGGGTCGAGGGTGATTCTCTTGGTTCCTTTGCCTGGCATCATCCCTGTCGTGGTCTGCTTCTTGGACGGGACGTCGCCTTCTTCCTGCAACGTGCACAACAAGAAACAGAGAAAAATTCGTGGGTTTTTTAAATTCGTGGGCCCAAAAAAAAACCCACGAATTTATTTATTTAAATTCGTCGGTTTGTATAAAACCCACGTTTTTAATTAAATTGTACAAAATGAAACCCACAATTTATTTATTTAAATTGTGGGCTCAAATAACACCCACGAATTTAATCATTTAAATTGTGGGCGGTTACCCACGAATTTAAACATTTAAATTGTGGGCCAAAATTACCCACAATTTAAAATTTAAACTGGGCCACGGCCATCCCCACGAATTTAACAGGCAAAACCCAACGGGCCCGCAGCCCAAGACGCGCCACCGACGCGCCCTCCCCACGCCCACACCGCCGCTGCCCCCCCGCCGCCGCCCGCCGCCTCACCGCCGCCTGTGGCCTCGCCTGCCCCCAGCAGCGTCGGCCGCGCGCCCGCGCCTCGCTTCCGCCAGACGCTCCAAGCTGCTTCCACTCGGCCGCCGAGCCATCGCCGCCGCCCTCGGCGTGGCGCGCCGCTCGGCGCTCGAGACTCCTTCGATCGGCGGCCCGCCTGCCGCCGCTTCGCGGCCGGCCACCACTCGCTTCACCACGCACCATTGCTGCTGCCGTTGCCGTCGCCCGGCCGCGCGCCGGTTGGCGCCGGCCATGCGCTGCCCCGCCCCGCGACGCCGCCAGCCGCCGCCCGGCCATGCCAGCGCCCGCCCGCCGCTCGCCTCGCCGGCCGCCCAGACGCGCTGCGCAACCGCCGGCCGGCCACCACGCGCCGCGTCGCCCAGCCGCTGCGCCGCGCCCCTCGCTTCCCTAGCCGCCCCCGCTTCGTGCCTCCGCTCGCTCGCTGGCCGCCGAGACGCCGCCCACCGCCGGCGGCCGACGCCCCACCCGCCCTCCCGTCGCGCCGCCCATCACCGCGCGCCATCGCCGGCGCCGCCCACGGTGCCGCCGCTGCCTGGCGCCACCCCGCCCTCCCGGACCCTCCGCGACGCCCCACCGGCGTGGAGAAGGTATATTTCATCTCTTTTATATTCGTTTAAAGTTATTTCATCTCATTTTATATTCACGCATATGATATATATATTTTTATTTTCTCACCGCTGTATATAACGTTAGAGTTTAGGTTTGTGTCGAACAAAGAGAGAGCATAGGCGTCACCCGTTGGGAACGGCGATCTCACATTTGCTTGTGAGGTGCGCGTTCCTAATTGTCCAACAGATTTTGGACAAAATTTCGAGAATGTTGGTTGTTAGATAGGGCACGTGGCGTGAAGCGATCCGAACGTGATTTCGCCACATAACCTCGTTGTTCTCCGACGCACCAAAGATCGCGTGCGCTTGGAGAACAAAGGTTATGTTGCCGAAATTCCGTTCGGTTCGTAGCGCACGTCACAGGTCGCATGCAATAGCCTCTATTCTTGGGTGGGTTTAGAACACATCTTTCCTAATAGGGTTGTCTTTGTCACCTAAGCCACGGTCGTACGTTGACATTGTTTCATTTGTTTAGCTTTCCTAATAGGGTTGTTTCACAAGCAAGCATTCGCTGGAGGAGCTGAATATGTGTATTGCCCGTGTACCATCTGCGAGGATAACAGCTACTACAACAAGGATATAGTGCAGTATCACATTTGCAAAAACGGGCTCATGCCTAACTATTTAGTGTGGCACCGTCATGGAGAGGCCGCAGGGCAGGCCATTGAGATGGAAGAGATGCTGGACCATGTGGAGGATCACGACCGGATGGAAGAGATGCTGGATGATCTTGGCAGGGGGACTGAATTTAACTCCGGAGGAGGTTCAGGAATTCTATAGGCTACTTGACGCCTCAGACGAGAAGCTGCATGACTTGACCAATGTGACCGTCCTGCAGGCGGTTACACGGCTTATGTCGATGAAGTCGAAGTTCAACTTTTCGAACAAATGCTTCAACGCTTTGCTTGAACTAATGAATGATGTCCTTCCGCCTAACCACAAGATGCCAAAGGATTTGTACCAATCGAAAAAGTTGATGGCCGGCCTCGGGATGAATTATCAGAAGATTGATATGTGCGAGAATAATTGCATGTCGTCGAAGGATCATGACAAGGATACCCATTGTATGCATTGCGTAAGTGCGGTTCGCTGAGGTGGTAGATGAGGAAGGTATCGCTGACTACAAAGGTCGCGACTTAAACGGCCTTCTGTACATGCCGATCACGGATAGGCTTAAACGGTCAGACATGTCAAAAGAAACAAATAAACATATGCGGTGGCACAAAGAAGGTAAATGTGAGGACCAAGACCGGATATGATGGTGCATCCGTCTCGATGGCGAGGCATAGCAGCATTGACCGATTCGATCCTCGTGATTTGCAAGCGACCCTAGGAGTGTCCGTCTTGGTTTGTCCACGGACGGTTTCACACCTTTCAAAGACAAGCGCTAGCCCTACTCTTGTTGGCCGGTCTTCATTATGCCATACAATCTTCCACCGAGATTTGCTTGAAAGAGGGGTTCATATTCCTTGCTCTTGTCATTCCGTGTCCTAACCATCCAGGAAGGATCTCAATGTGTTCATGCGCCCTTAATTGATGAGTCAAGAAGTTGTGGCGAGGGGAAAAGGCATACGACAAATTGGTGGTAGAGAATTTACCTTACGAGCCGCATACCTGTGGTCGGTCCATGATTTGTTGGCATATGGCACTTGGGCCGGCTGGTGTGTTCATGGTCGCCTGTGTTGTCCAATTTGTATAGCTGACTCTGATGCATTCAGGCTCACGCACGGTAAAAAGATCACATTCTTCGATTGCCATCGACAATGGCTTCCGGCGAGGCACCCTTTTAGGAACGATGCCAAAGCATTTCGAAAAGGATAGAAAGTATCGGTATTATAATTGTTAGTGAATTTGTCACTATGTTTATAACTTTGCATCGTAGGAGGCTGAAAGTGGGAGTACTCCCACTTTTGTGGAAGTTTACATCCGGGGGCACCAAGGCGAGGATCCATAGAACCCGGATGTGTTGTGCGATGACGGGGCTAGTGAGAGGATGGTAAGTATAAATGACACAATATGTTTTGTGCAAATTTACATCCAGAGCACCAAAATGTTTGTTTTTGCAAAGCGCCATATGCGTAACAAATGACACAAAGTCATGGGCCGAGGTTGATTGAGGGCCGACGGCCGATGTGGAAGCATTGTACCACGCCGAGGGGCCTAAAGCATGGGAGGTTCGTTAATAAAACTGATTTTATTTGTTTTCGCCTACTAAGGAAAAAATATTGCATGGTCACATTTCAAGATATATCGCTTGTAGGTGGGCCATGGGGATGGAGTTGTGGATCGCGATCGCCCTCCACAAGGCTCGGTTTCTCACACGGGAGTGCTCGCTCGTCGAGGTCCGCACGGAAGCACAAGCGCACGAGGAGGCTCGTGAAGCGCGAGAGGAGGCTCGCAAGCGCGAGAAGAGTCTCGCCAAGCACGAGAGGAAGCTCGCAGGTTTAGAAGACTCGTAATACATGAAAATGTATCTGCAGTACAATCTCAACTTTGAACAAAACGCTCAAGTTTACATTTGTGATTAAAATCTAACAAACAATCTATATGCAAAGAATCACACAATCTCTTGGACCTAACGTGCAAGTTGTTTCGCCTCCTGCTCCGCAGTAAAGATACTTGAGTTCATTACTCTTTAATTCACTTAGCTCATAAAATCACGAATTCACAAACTGGACTATTATGTCATAGGGCTCCCACCACCTCCCTTCTACATGTTTTCTCCGCACATGCAGCCACCACCACAAGGAGAAGCATCACAGGTGCTCACCTCCCCTGCGCCCTTCATAAACCCTATTGGGATGCAGGCACCACCCTAGGAGATGCACCTCAAAGTTATATGATATTCTCATGCATTCTTTATTTTCAAAAACTCTATTATGTATACTTCATATCACAAACTATGATCCACAGAGCTCCCACCTCCTCCTCCTTTCTACATGTTCACTCCACGATGCAACCACCTTCTACAGGAGAGGCACCACAGTAAAGACGGATCGGTTCAATTCGTTATTCAAAATTTGAATGAATGATTTATATGTGGCATAATGTACTGTCTATGCCTTACAGGCTCCCACCTCCAAACCCGTTCTTCATGTACCCACCACCTATGCCAAGCCAAGGAATGCCTATGTACTTCAACCCGTGGGCCCGCAGCCACCTCTGCATTTACACCATTGTATGGATGTCGAAAACATTCTAAGTTTGCGACACGAGCTAAGTTTGTTAATTCTTGAACTTACAGGTTTCGGTCACGCCCAAAGACGCATTAACGATTTACATCATAGAAGACATCTTCAATAATACGGCGGCGGTGGTGGTCATTGCATACGTAGTTTACAAATTGCTGTTTTAGATGTGTGATTGATTATCTAAGGATCTGCTAGAATGTCTCCTTCTGGTTTGAGAGATTGATATATATATATATATATATTATAACTGCAAATGCTTTTTTGTCTGCTGAGTGGATGTCCTATTTACTAGAGAGGTCATGCCAAAATTTTGTACATTTCAATGACTTAGTTTTAAGCCGGTTTTAAACAGTTAAAAGGTTGGTTTCGGTCTTTTAGTAGAGGTAGTAGGTTTGGTGTCTAGTTCATTCTTTTAGTATATATCAATCTGAGTAATCTGTTGCAAAAGTGATAATTTTTGTTGAAATGCATAACTTAGTCGATTTTAGGACATTTAGGCAACTCTTTCTTAAACCTTGCACAAATCATCTCAATGTTCATACTTGAAAAGGTTTACTTGTGTGCTTATGAAAGTTCATTGTCAGGTTCTCAGAGATAAGTGATGGTTTACCAAATTATTAACCCATTACGTGCTATTTGATTTTTCTTTCACAATAACTTTTTGATTTCAACCTTATATTGTGTCGATTTCTTGAATTGAAAAGTTATCTTAAGACAACTTGTCCAATTGTGAACTTATGTTTTAAATGCTTTATATGGCATCCTTGTAGAATGTGTTGTTTGCCCATGTACAATCTGATTGTTTATCCTTGTAGAATGCTTTATATCTCAGATTTTGTATATTGAACTCTTAAAATGACTACCAAAACTCTTAATTGCTTCTTTGAACTATTTTCACTGTTTGTTATCTTTTGAATACTCAGTGATGCAATTGGGGTCTTTGGAAGTTGAATTAAATAATTTTAGTTGTAATCTTGGCCTTATGTTAATACTAGAGATTATTACTTTGATGCTTCATTGAATATGAGATTGATGTTCATATTATTATTGCAGCATATCTTGACTAGCTCGTACGTGTAGTTCTTATATATAGTATCTATTCTTGTTTGGCTTGACCTTGATGGGGAACGCGGTATGCTACACTAGCACAAAAAAAAAACTACCGTGAAACCAGAAAGCTACTCGCAAGAAGGGGATCATAGATAAGATTACCACTAGACGCGCAGTTGCGGAATCCTTCGCACGTCGATGTAGTGGATCGCCCTCGCCGCAGCAAGGCGTCGGTGTAGTGGATCGTCCTCGCCTTGCCGTGGATCGCCCTCCCACGCCGCAGATCGCAGCAACGCCACCGCAGAGTCCACACGCCCAGAGATGGAACGCCGCGCGTCGTGTGCAAGCACCGTCGCCGGCGGGGGAGTAGGCTAGGTTTCGAGTGAATCACTCTTAAACCGTGGGAAAGCACACCGCGCCTCCTCCTCCTCCTTATATAGCCACGAGATGAAACCCTAAACTAGGGCCCATCGGCGTGCTAAGCCCATGAGGTTCATTAATTACCGATCCAATCCAAATTAATGCGTCCCACCATTAAGTGTGTGACCTGCGCAGTTCACGTGACGCTTGGACATGGATTCGAAAACTCCTTTTCAATCCAATAGTTGGTAGCGCTTCTTGCAAAGTATGCCAACTCCCAAACATACTATGATCAAATCGACGTAACCTATCAAAAGTACTCATGCAATAATCCTTTGCCAAGTATATGAAGATTGATCTCAATGTGAGAAGCATGTCATCCTTTGATGATTCAATCCATCTCTCGTATCCGTGATATATTAATAAGTTGTGATTGACTCTCAATCACGGCATGGCCATGCACTTCCTTAATCATATCACACGAGTGGCCTTGTCATATATCTCCGCTTCATTGGAGTGGAAAATTCCATCTTGATCGCCACTTCCTCTCGCACGCTTCATAGTAAACATGAAAGCTACCTTTATAACTATCCGGTTAGGAAGTAGTGTTTGATAGCCCCAAGGAAAACTATTACACATGTAGGGAATATGACAATCTCGTGTCTAAGGATCATACATCTACTAGGTATGAGATACACTAATGACACATAAGAATGAAACATTCTCGCAGTGTCCCATTGCGGGTCTATCTAACCCATGTTCTTCAACATGCGTCCACAATGTATAGATGATATCTCCATATCCCATGATCTATGAAGCATGATCATCGATCACTACATGTGCTGATCTATTCATCGTTGTCCTATACGATGATATCCGATCAGAGATATTTATCGAATTACATCATTAAGTAAAGAGCTTCATAAGCAAGTCACATACTTGTTGATCAATACAATGATATACATTCATTGGACCAATAATCATATTATTATTCATAAACATAGTCATGTTACAATCATCTAAATGATTGCCTCAAGGGCATAACACTAACAGACGTGTCATATTGATATTCTCATATTGTGTCTTAGTTGAATAGTACTATTGATATTCTCATATTGATATTCATGTGAATCAGCATAATGTTACTTGTAGCACAACCTAAGTTAATCTTGAACTTGCAGGATTCTAGGTCATGCCCTCCAGCACGTACTAACGACGACATCATAGAAGACATTTTCAACAGCGCCGACGGTGGTGGTAGCGCCCACAACTCCTGATGTAAACCCGTTGGGTGAATTCCCGATCTTTCGATGAGAGGGCGTGGGATAACTCGATTGGTAGAGGAGACGACGTTCACGGCCCGACTACAGCCTTCCAAGGACGCTGCGCCTTAGCAACCGATACACCACCTCCTATGGTCGCCGCGATCTTGTGGAGCGCGACACTGCCACTAGGGCACTCGTCCCGCAAGCAATCAAGAACTAGCAAGAACAAGTAGAACAAGTACTGAATTACTAGATGTAAAAGAAGGTTTCAAACTCAATCTCCAATAAGGTGGGGTTCAAGACAAGAAGATGGGCGGTTAATCCAAAGATGCGCTTACAAGCAAGTAGCGAGAGCTAAACTTGATCTAAACAAAACCTGTGTTCCCCGGTGGCGGCTAAGGGGTATATAAACGTGGAAGGGTCGACCACAAGGGTGCTGGGGTCGAGCTCCAACCCTAGGACGCATCCCTAATGGACCCAACTTGATGCACGCCCATTGGGCCAAAATATGGTGGCGCAAAGACCACGAATGTAAAAACCTCTCGGTAGTAATTTGACGATTGCGCGCCTCGAACAGATATGGACATGAGTCCGGATCCATATGAAAATAGACTTCATCATAAATCATCGAAGTACTTGAACGCCCCAATCCGAGTCCATATGCGACCGTGGCGTCCGTCACAAGTTGGTGCTGTGCTGCAGTCCGAATCCAGCCTGCTAATCCGCTTCCTTCGGTCCTCTCCTTGGTTCCTAAGCAAAACAAGAGTGCACACGCCTCCACGGTCTAAACATGATGGACATGAACCCAAGAGTGAACTCACCGATGATTAAGTTGACGAGCACAAGCACGAGTAATAGGACCAAGAATAAGTGGTACTTGTGTAGGCGTGATGTATCTTGTGTAGGCATGGATGTATCGCTGGTATTGATGTCCTCATCATCCCCTTCTTGCATTTGAGTCGCCCTCGACTCAAACTCAGCTTCCTCTCCCAAATAAGGCTTTAAATCTGCAATGTTAAAAGTGGACTAACCCCAAAGGTTGCGAGCAGATCCAACTTATATGCATTGTTATTAATTCTCTCCAACACTTTAAACGGTCCATCACCGAGGAAGCAATTTAGATTTTCGCAGTCAGAAACCTTTCTTTTCGCAAATGCAACCAAACTAAATCTCCGTGTTCAAACTTTAGTTCCTTTCTACCTTTATCACCAAAGAAACTTATATTTAGCATTCATGCGCTCTATGTTTTCTTTTGTCGTTTCATGCAGTTTTAACATCGATTCAAAGACGCTTAGTTGCATCAAAATTCAATTTCTCGAAGATGGCAAAGGCATTAAATCAATAGGAGCACGAGGCAACAAACCATATACAATCAAACGGGCACATCTTTGTAGTAGAATGCAATGATCGATTATAAGCAAATTCAATATGAGGCAAACAATCTTCCCACATCTTAATGTTCTTTTTAAAACAACCCTTAACATAGTAGACAAAGTTCTATTCACAACTTCGCTTTGACCATCAGTTTGGGGATGACATGTAGTAGAAAACAAAAGCTTAGTCCCTAATTTTGCCCACAAAGTCTTCCAAAATGACTAAGAAATTTAGCATCACGATCGTAAACGATTGTATTGGGCACACCATGCAAGCGAACAATTTCTCGAAAGAACAAATCAATGATATGAGTAGCATCATCGCTTTATGACATGGTATGAAATGTGCCATCTTAGAAAATCTATCAACAACCACAAACACACTATCACGTCCCTTCCTAGTCCTAGGCAATCCCAACACAAAATCCATAGAAATATCTTCCCAAGGAGCACTAGGAAGGTAGAGGTAAATACAAACCGTGTGGATTTAACCGTGACTTAGCCTTTTGACATGTCGTGCAACGAGCAACAAATCTCTCCACATCTCTTCTCATCTTGGGCCAAAAGAAATGACCAGCAAGTATGTCCTCCATTTTTAGCTCCAAAATGTCCCATCAAGCCACCTCCATGTGCTTCCCGCAACAATAATAAACGAACGGAGCTAGCCGAATGCATAGCTTGTTAGCTCTAAACACAAACCCATCAAGGATTTATGAATTTGTTCCATCCCTTTCCATCTTTACAATGCAACAACACATCCTTGAAATCAAGATCATTAACATATTGGTCTTTAATTGTTTCTAATCCAAAGATTTTGTAATCAAGTTGATTCAAAGAAAGTATATCTCCTAGACAAAGCATCAAGAATGATATTCTCTTTTCCTTTCTTGTGCTTAATAACATAAGGAAAAGATTCAATAAATTCAACCCACTTAGCATGTCTACGGTTCAGTTTTCCTTGACTACTTAATATACTTCAAAGATTCATGATCGTAATGAATAACAAACTCTTTGGGCCACAAATAATGCTACCATGTTTCTAATGTTCGCACTAGAGCATATAATTCCTTATCATAAGTAGAATAATTGAACAGGCCCGCTCAATTTTTCACTAAAATATGCAACAGTTTTGCCTTCTTGTAACAAAACACCACCCAATCCAATCCCACTAGCATCACATTCAAGCTCAAAAGTCTTATTAAAATCGTGAAGTTGGAGGAGAGGTGCATGAGACAATTTATCTTTCAAAGATGTTGAAGGAGTCCTCTTGTACATTGCCCCAACTAAAAGGCACTCCTTCTTTGTAAGCTCATTCAAAGGTGCAGAATGGTAATCAAGTCCTTCACAAAACGGCGATAGAAGCCAGCAAGTCCTAGGAAACTCCGCACTGTGATAGTCTTTGCACAGCCATCCCCAGATAGCTTCTACCTTAGCTTGATCAACCTCAATTCCCTGTGGAGTCACAACATAGCCAAGAAACGACACTCGATCGGTGCAAAATGTGCACTTCTCAAGGTTATCAAATAAACGTGCATCTCGTAAAGCATTAAAAACAGCACGTAAGTGATCAAGATGTTCATCCATAGATTTGTTGTAGATCAATATATCATCAAAGTATACTACAACAAATTTTCATTGAAAGCACGCAAAACCTCGCTCATTAATCTCATGAAAGTGCTAGGCGATTAGTTAACCCAAAAGGCATGACTAACCACTCATATAAACCGAACTTAGTTTTGAAAGCAGCTTTCCATTCATCTCCCAATTTCATACGAATCGGTGGTACCCACTACGCAAATCAACTTTAGAAAACACAATAGCACCACTCAATTCATCAAGCATATCATCTAAACGTGGAATAGGGTGTCGATATCGAATGGTGATATTATTAATAGCTCTACAATCAACACACATACGCCATGTTCCATCTTTCTTAGGCAATAAAATAACCGAATAAAGACAAGGACTAAGAGACTCACGCACATAACCTTTCTCGAGTAGTTCTTGCACTTGCCGCTGAATTTCCTTTGTTTCCTCCGGATTTGTCCTCAGATGGCGACGGTTTGGCAAAGATGCACCAGAATAAGATCAATTTGGTGCTCAATCCTCGTATAGGTGGCAGCCCACTGTATCTCACTTGAAATACATCGAATACTCCCGCAAAACGTTAGCAACCGCAGGAGGCAAAGAATGTTGCATATCTTGAATTGAAATCAACGCATCCTTGCATACCAAAGCGTAGGCAATAGAAGTAGAAGCAATTAATTCATTAACATCGATTTAGTCGCAAGCAAGCAATGTCCTTTCAATTTTATCCCATCTTTCTTATTACCAACAGATTTAATATTTTTGTTGTTCTCGCTTTAGCTTTTGTAGCTTTAGCAACATCATCACGCACAATAGCCTCAGGGACATGGGAAGCAAAACAATTTTCTTATCATGGTGTATGAGAGAATACTGATTTGATCTACCATGATGCATACAATCCGTATCAAATTGCCATGGTCTACCTAGCGTAATATTACAAGCTTCCATAGGCACAACGTCACATTCAACAACATCACGATATGAGCCAATTGCAAAATTAATTTGTACCAGCTTGGTTACCTTGACCTTACCATCGTTGTTAAGCCATCGAATGTGATATGGATGTGGGTGCGGTTTGGTTGTAAGTGCAAGCTTCTCCACCATATCGCTGCTAGCCAAGTTGTTGCAAAGAACCTCCATCAATGATCAAACGGCACTAACGCTCCTTAATGACACACTTTGTTTGAAACAACGATGTCACTGATTCGCTCCGCTTTCTCCATTTGTGCACTAAGCACACGCCGCACAATGAGGCTCTCATAATGCTCGCATCATCCGCACTAATCTGTTCTTCCGTTGTTCTCACTACCGCGCTGTCACCGCAAGCAAAGCAAGTGTAGCTTCATCGAAATCACTAGCAGAGGAATACCCACCATCGCCTTTGACCACCGTAACACGCTTGCTAGGACACCACGCTGCACGTGTCCATAGCCCTTGCATCGATGACACCGACATCTCTTGTTCTACCCGTGGAGGCAACCAAGAGGCACTACCGGCTGGTTTCGGGCAGATTTGGTTGCTGAATTTGTGGGTGAAACACGTGGTTTGTCGCTGGAGAAAGGCGGTGGTGCTGGTCGACTCGGCGAGGAAGTTGGTGGAGGCGCACGCCGGTCATGGAAGTAGTCGTGCCGCTGCCATGGTGTAAGTTTTCCTGCGTAAACGTTAGACCTTGCACTAGCACGTCGTCCCTCGCACTTCCCTTTCAGCTTTACAAGCAAGATGAAACAAACGGGTTATGTTAGCATAATCTTTATAAGTAAGGATGTCCTGAATTTCTATTTAACCCGCCCAAAAATCTAGCCATAGCAGGTTCCTCTCCTCCTCTAAATTACAACGCAAAGATACCCATTTGTAATTCCCGATAATATTCTCTACATTTTTAGCACCTGTCTCAATTGTTGCAACTTGTTTAATGATCACGTGCATAATAAGAAGGAACAAATCTAGCCCGCATGACCCGCTTCAAAGCATCCCAAGTTTGTGGCATGTTATTAGGATTCTTCTTGCCATGTTCTATCCACCAAATGTGGCGAATTCAAGAACTCACTAGTAATGCCCTAACACGCATTTTCGTGAAATTCATGACATGCAAACTTTTGATCAATAGCAATCTCCCAAGTAATGTAAGCATCAGATCATATTTACCATCAAAAGGAGGTATCTTAAATTTAATCTTACTAAAAGCATCATCATTACCATGTACCTCACGCAGCGAAAACCACCCATACCTCTACGGTTAGTACGTAGTCACCGCGATTAGGAGCTTCTTGGTCATCTTGTTCAAGATCGACAACATACTCATCCCAATTATCTTCGACACCCTCATCACGCCCACCGGTGGTATTAGCATGTATCTCACAAATCGCCTCAGAGTGCAGCAAGACTCTTGTCAATACGAGCAACCGACACCTCCACCCCGTAAGCTTGGTGTTGTGTCGATCCGTGGCCTCCAATTGCCCCATCTTTTCATTCGTCACCGCAAGTCATTATCAAGACCTTCCGCAGCGTCTTCACCACTTTTCAAAGTGTTGTATGATGCCTTTGGTACGAGGAGAACGTGGCCTATTCTCGAGAAGCATCATCATCATCCGATCCTCGCCATGGTTAGTCGAACAGAGGCAACAAGAAAACAAGTGAAGGAATAAAACCCTACAGCTATTAGGATGTAGCTACGCAAGGCGCCACTCTCAACCCGTCACACAAGCTCTTACCAATTCTTACCTTGCTCAACAGAGGGGACGGCAACCAACAAGTCCGCAACCGTGGAATGAAGTGTATCGGTGCCACAAAGAACAAGACTCGCTGTCAGAGTCGACTATGTGGAGTCAGAGGTGGGTCAAGCAAGGAATACACTAGCACCACGTTAGTTACAAAAGCAAGTCAATAATCGCTCAACGGTGGTACTGTGGCCGGTCCTAGCCTAGACCGTGCTAGAGACGCGAGCCTGGACACAAAGGAAGTCACAACGCCCCACCGGAAACAAGAGAGAAGCACAAATGAACAGCCCCTTTCCTTTTCTTCTTTTTTTCTTTTTTTTCTTTTTTTTTCTTTTTTTTCTCTTTTTTTTCAGGAGATCCTCAAAACTGAATATATGAATAAAGAGAGTTCAAAATGCTGTTTTGCAGGCGTCATATGCAGAACAAATGACACAATGTCATGGGCCGGAGGTTGATTGGAGGGCCGCACCGGTCGATGTGGAAGCGTTGTACCACGCTGGAGGGGGCCTAAAGCATGGGAGGTTCGTTAATAAAACTGATTTTATTTGTTTTCGCTCTACTAAGGAAAAAAATATTGCATGGTCACATTTCAAGATATATCGCTTGTAGGTGGGCCATGGGGATGGAGTTGTGGATCGCGATCGTCCTCCACGAGGCTCGGTTTCCTCACAGGGAGTGCTCGCCGCCGAGGTCCGCACGGAAGCACAAGCGCACGAGGAGGCTCATGAAGCGCGAGAGGAGGCTCGCAAGCGAGAAGAGTCTCGTCAAGCACGAGAGGAAGCTCGCAGGCGAGAAGACTCGTAATACATGAAAATGTATCTGCAGTACAATCTCAACTTTGAACAAAACGCTCAAGTTTACATTTGTGATTAAAATCTAACAAACAATCTATATGCAAAGAATCACACAATCTCTTGGACCTAACGTGCGCTGTTTCGCCCTCTGCTCCGCAGTAAAGATACTTGAGTTCATTACTCTTTAATTCACTTAGCTCATAAAATCACGAATTCACAAACCGGACTATTCTGTCGTAGGGCTCCCACCCACCTCCCTTCTACATGTTTTCTCCGCACATGCAGCCACCACCACAAGGAGAAGCATCACAGGTGCTCACCTCCCCTGCGTCCTTCATAAACCCTCTCGGGATGCGGGCACCACCCTAGGAGATGCACCTCAAAGTTATATGATATTCTCATGCATTCTTTATTTTCAAAAACTCTATTATGTATACTTCATATCACAAACTATGATCCACAGAGCTCCCACCTCCTCCTCCTTTCTACATGTTCACTCCACGATGCACCACCTTCTACAGAGAGGCACCACAGTAAAGACGGATCGGTTCAATTCGTTATTCAAATTTGAATGAATGATTTATATGTGGCATAATGTACATGTCTATGCCTTACAGGGCTCCCAGCCTCCAAACCCGTTCTTCATGTACCCACCACCCATGCCAAGCCAAGGAATGCCTATGTACTTCAACCCGTGGGCCCTACAGCCACCTCAGACGACACCACAGGTATGGATGTCGAAAACATTCTAAGTTTGCGACACGAGCTAAGTTTGTCAATTCTTGAACTTACAGTGTTTCGGTCACGCCCAAAGACGCATTAACGATTTACATCATAGAAGACATCTTCAACAGCGCCGGCGGCGGTGGTGGTCATTGCATACGTAGTTTACAAATTGCCGTTTTAGATGTGTGATTGATTATCTAAGGATCTGCTAGAATGTCTCCTTCTGGTTTGAGAGATTGATATATATATATATTATAACTGCAAATGCGTTTTTGTCTGCTGAGTGGATGTCCTATTTACTAGAGAGGTCATGCCAAAATTTTGTACATTTCAATGACTTAGTTTTAAGCCGGTTTTAAACAGTTAAAAGGTTGTTTTCAGTCTTTTAGTAGAGGTAGTAGGTTTGGTGTCTAGTTCATTCTTTTAGTATATATCAATCTGAGTAATCTATTGCAAAAGTGATAATTTTTGTTGAAATGCATAACTTAGTCGATTTTAGGACATTTAGGCAACTCTTTCTTAAACCTTGCACAAATCATCTCAATGTTCATACTTGAAAAGGTTTACTTGTGTGCTTATGAAAGTTCATTGTCAGGTTCTCAGAGATAAGTGATGGTTTACCAAATTATTAACCCATTACGTGCTATTTGATTTTTCTTTCACAATAACTTTTTGATTTCAACCTTATATTGTGCTGACTTCTTGGAATTGAAAAGTTATCTTAAGACAACTTGTTCAATTGTGAACTTATGTTTCAAATGCTTTATATGGCATCCTTGTAGAATGTGTTGTTTGCCCATGTACAATCTGATTGTTTATCCTTGTAGAATGCTTTATATTTGTACTTTGTATATTGAACTCTTAAAATGACTACCAAAACTCTTAATTGCTTCTTTGAACTATTTTCACTGCTTGTTATCTTTGAATACTCGGTGATGCAATTGGGGTCTTTGGAAGTTGAATTAAATAATTTTAGTTGTAATCTTGGCCTTATGTTAATACTAGAGAGTATTACTTTGATGCTTCATTGAATATGAGATTGATGTTCATATTATTATTGCAGCATATCTTGACTAGCTCGTACGTGTAGTTCTTATATATAGTATCTATTCTTGGTTAGCTTGACCTGTCATATTGATATTCTCATATTGTGTCTTGGTTGAATATTACTATTGATATTCTCATATTGATATTCATGTGAATCAAAGATAATGTTACTTGTAGCACAACCTCGTTAATCTTGAACTTGCAGGATTCTAGGTCATGCCCTCCAAAGACGCACTAACGATTTACATCATAGAAGACATTTTCAACAGCGCCGACGGTGGTGGTAGCGCCCACAACTCCTGATGTAAACCCGTTGGGTGAATTCCCGATCTTTCGATGAGAGGGCGTGGGATAACTTGATTGGTAGAGGAGACGACGCTCACGGCGCACTACAGCCTTCCAAGGACGCCGCGCTTTAGCAACCGATACACCACCTCCTATGGCTGCCGCGATCTTGTGGAGCGCGACACCACACAGCCACTAGGGCACTTGTCCCGCAAGCAATCAAGAACTAGCAAGAACAAGTACTCAATTACTAGATGTAAAAGAAGGTTTCAAACTCAATCTCCAATAAGGTGGGGTTCAAGACAAGAAGACGGGCGGCTAATCCAAAGACGCTACTTACAAGCAAGTAGCGAGCTAAACTTGATCTAAACAAAACCCAGTGTTCCCGGTGGCGGCTAAGGGGTATATAAACGTGGAAGGGTCGACCACAAGGGTGCTGGGGTCGAGCTCCAACCCTAGGACGCGTCCCTAATGGACCCAACTTGATACACGCCCATTGGGCCAAAATATGGTGGCGCAAAGACCGTGAATGAAAAACCTCTCGGTAGTAATTTGACGATTGCGCCGCCTGGTACAGATATGGACATGAGTCCAGATCCATATGAAAATAGACTTCATCAGAAATCATCGAAGTACTTGAACGCCCCAATCCGAGTCCATATGCGACCGTGGCGTCCGTCACAAGATGGTGCTGTGCTGCAGTCCGAATCCAGCTGCGAATCCGCTTCCTTCGGTCCTCTCCTTGGTTCCTAAGCAAAACAAGAGTGCACACGTCTCCACGGTCTAAACATGATGGACATGAACTCAAGAGTGAACTCACCTGATGATTAAGTTGACGAGCACGTGCACGAGTAATAGGACCAGTAACAAGTGGTACTTGTGTAGGCGTGGATGTATCTTGTGTAGGCATGGATGTATCGTTGGTATTGATGTCCTCATCAACTCCAACTACCCCGAGGCATGAATTCCATTGTGAGCTCGATTGGTGTATAACTGTTGTACTTTATAACTTGTTGTGATGGATACGTTGTGATCGACTTATTGTGATGGCCTTATTTTAATGGAATGTGGATTGTATCTATTGCGGTTGTAATGTGTTGTACGTCATTGCGTAGTTTACAAATTGTCGTTGGATGTGTGATTGGATTATCTAAGGATCTCGCTAGAATGTCTCCTTCCGTTTGAGAGATTGATATATATATTATAACGCAAATGTTTCTTTGTCTCACGAGTGGCTGTCCTATTTACAAGAGAGGTCATGCCAAATTTTGTACATTTCGAGACTTAGTTTTAAGGCGGTTTTGAAGAGTTAAAAGGTTGGTTTCGATTTTAGTACTCGTAATAGGTTTGGTGTCTCGCTTGTTAATTCTTCGCTCGCTTGAACTTCATTGTGGAGTTTGTCTTTTGTGTTAGTGTTTCGATCGATTTGAACAAAATAGATGATCCTTCTTATTTATTCTTCGCTAGTAATTTTTAGTTTCAATTTTCTTTTTGCCTTTTCTTTTCTTCTTTAGTTGTTATATGTATTGAGTGCGATACATATATATATAAAAATAATATATTTGGATATATATATATATACATTTTTTTGTAAAAATGACTGATAAATTCGTGGGTTTATTAAACCCACGAATTTAACAGATTAAATTGTGGGTTTATTAAACCCACGAATTTATCGATTAAATTCGTGGGTTTAATAAACCCACGAATTTAACTCATATTCACAATTAAATTCGTGGGCTTGCGTAAACCCACGATTTAACTTAAATTGTGGGTACCCACGAATTTAATTAATTAATTTCACGAGTTAAATTCGTGAACTAAATTCGACGGTTTGCTCACGAATTTAAATTAAATTCGTGGGTTTTAGCTTAAATTCGTGGGTTTTTGGCCCACGAATTTTTCCCTGATTCTTGTAGTGGTGGTAGCCTCCGCTTGGATTTTCTTCCCTTTGGCGGTCACCTCCTGCTGCTCGGCAAGTTCACAACTTTCTCGGTCGCATTCCAGAGATCGCTTGACGTCGCTGCGAACCGTGATGATGCTTCTGGGTCTCGGCATCTTCATTATCAAGTAGGTGTAGTGCGGGACGGCCATGAATCTAGTCAGACTGGGCCTTCCCAAGATAGCGTGGTACGCTGTCTCGAAATCAGCCACCTCGAAACTTATGTACTCGGTCCGGTAGTTGTCCTTGGTACCGAAAGTGACGGGCAAAGAAATCTGCTCGAGTGGAAACGAAGAAGCCCCTGGGATCACTCCGTGGAATGGCTGAGTGCTCGGCCTTAGCTCGGAGCGGGGGATGTTCATATCATCGAGGGTTTTGGCGAACAGGACATTGAGTCCACTCCCGCCGTCGATCAGGACCTTCCTTAACTTTACGCTGCGGATAACAGGGTCAAGCACTATTGGGAACTTACCCGGATGTAGAACCCGGTTGGGGTGATCCGAGCGGTCAAAGGTGATCGGTACCTCGGACCACTTTAAATATTTGGGGGCTACTGGTTCCACCGCATTGATCTCCCGAGCGGTAAGCTTTTGCTTCCGCTTGACTCGATCCGCGAGCCCCGTAAATGTAGTTTAGCTCATGCTCGGTCTCATGAAAATCGTCCTCACCAGGAGGGTCCTTCTTCTTGGCAGCTTCATACTTCCCTGCAGCTGGTTGCCTATGGTTTTTACGCGCAAAACGCTTCAGAGTGAAGCAGTCCTTGGCAGCGTGCTTTCCCTTTGGGTGGAAAGGGCATATCGCCTCCATGACAGAATTATAGCCGGGTGCCTCCCTCCGTAGGGCACGAGGCCGGTCGCGTTCGACTACTACGACTAGCTCCTCGCCTTTCCCTTTCTTATCTTTGTGCTTGGAGGACTCGGGCATGTCGTCTTTGTTCTTCTCTCATAGCGATCCTCTTGGCGCCACCAGTATGCGCCCGAGGTCGTGGCGAGCGATCGCCAATAAAACATCTCCTTCACAGAGGTAGGGGGTTTCGTGGATATTTTCTTGATTAGGTCAGGATCACTTACCCCTTTTTGGAAGGCCGCCACCACCACCGCTTCAGATACGTCCCTGACGGTGTTCTTCTTCTGCATGAAACGCCGAATGAAATCTCTCAGCGTCTCGTCCTTCTTCTCCGTGAAGCTGGTACAGTCCCACAGGTGCCGTGCCTCTCGGGTTCCCGGAAGTTAGCGATGAATTGATCGCAAAGATCGCTCCAGGAGTCCACCGAGTTCGCAGGAAGTCCCATGAGCCATGCTTGAGTCGAGGGGATGAGATTGATCGGCAGATAGTTTGCCATCACAGTCTGATTGCCCCCGACCGCCTTAACCGCCAGGGCGTAGACCAGCAGCCAAGCTTTCGGATCTCGTTCCCCGTCAAATTTCACGATGCCCTTGGGATTAAATCCTTCGGGCCATACCACTCGGCGTAGCCGAGGAGTGAACGCTCGGATCCCGTCAATAGATCTCTCATCATGATGGGGGGAGACCGACGTGGCGAGCCTCTGGCTCGGCGATTGTCTTCAACGCGCCGGGGCGGAGTTCGTCGTGGTGAGTTCATGGCTCGACGGTCGTCGTCGTTCCAATCTCGGCGATGATAATCTCTATGGTCGTCGTGGTCGTCGTACCTTTGACCACTTCGTCGATCGTGGCCGGTGCCGAAACGCTCATAGTGGTCGTGGCGCCCGCGTCGCTCTTCCTCGTCCCGCTCCTGCCATCTGGCGGTGATGTCTTGGCGGAAGTCACGGTTGAGAATTCGGCGAGCGTCTCCAACTGGTGGTGTATGGCGCCGACTGCTGGTATTCTGACTGGTTGTAGTGCGACTGCTAGCGACACGAGTAGCCGCGTGGGAGCGCGAGTGCGCTTCACCTACCGGCTTTTCCTCATTCTGCTGGATTGCTGCCGCCGTCACCATAGCCTTGATCTGGGCCACGATCGGGGCCGCCGGGCTGTCCGATGCAATCATCGGGTCCAGCGTGTCGAGAAGCGTCTTGGAAGCGACGACGTTCTGCATCGGCGTGCGGAAGACGGATTGGTCTCCCAACCTGGACTGCAGGATGTCCTCGCGGACATTGCGGCCGTGCGATCAAAGAGATCGCGCCTGCACCTCTTTACCCTTACGAAGGCGATCTCCTCCGTAGCCTCTTGGTCTTCTTGATGGAGATCAGTCCTCTGCTCCTCAATTGCGAAGATGCCACGAAAATCGCAGCAGTTCCTCACAATGCCGACTAGTTTTTTGGGTGAGTCAGAGCGGCATACCTGAGATGGGTTGGCCTGATCTTCACCAGATTGGATCTGGCTTTGGACCAGACAGACAAGCTCTCCGCGCGTATCTGCGATGAAGTCCTGGCTTCCAAAACGAAAGGCCTTGTCAGAGAGGAAGGTGGCGATGAATCCGCCGATTGCTGCCATCGAGTCTGTAGGAAAAGATTATAATGCTTCCCCTACCTGGCGCGCCAACTGTTGACTTTTGTAGTCGGTAATAAATTTATGGGGTAGGCGCTAGATCTCAAAGTCGAAGGTCACACAAGACAAGGGATTAGACAGGTTCAGGGCCTCGACGATGGAGGTAATACCCTAATTCTATGTGCTTGAATTATATGGATCTCTTGGATCAAAGGTTGCTCAAAGCGTAACGTGCTCTGGGCGATATGGTGTGTGAGCTCTAGGGCTTGATTGCTCTATGCTTAGATGATCGGATGTCTATGGTGTTACCCGCCCTCTCCCTTATATACTGGGGGCGGGGCGGCTTACAGAGTCCTGATCGGTTAGGAGATTCCGATCGGTTGCTATATTTTAGCTGGTTACAGGATAGCGTTTACATCTTTATCTATCCTAATAACGACTCGGATTACAACTGTATCTTTTATATCTAAATACACATTCGACTGTCTATTGGACGTGCCCCCTTCTGTGCAGCAGCAATGCTTGGCGTGGGGCTCATCCATTGGGCCTTTTGCTTGGGCCTGTCTCCTCCTTAGGCGATACTGGGTCGGTCATGAAGATACCTGGTTTCATATATTCCACAGTCGGTGACCACTGGATTCCAGCCGATTCACGCGCCGACACGACGCGGGAAAATAAAATTTTATTTTTTCCCGCCGCGCGACAAAAAAAATTCCCGAAAAAAAAATTTAAGCGGTCGCTGACTGCTGGAAAGATGAAAAAAATTTAAAAATTTTCATGCGGTCGGTGACCGCTGGAAAAGGCGAAGAAAATAAAAAAAATCACGCGCTGCACGGCCGCTTGAATATACTGTTACGGGGCTATTTTTGAAATTGCTTCATGCATGGGGCTAATTCTGAAAAAAATACAAAGAAGGAGGCCAAAAAGGTAAAAAATTCAGGAATACATTCCCCGTGGAAAATAGCCCTATTGCCAATGTCCATTCCTAGTTGACCAAATGTGATTCTTTCACATTCAACTCAAGCTGTCAACTGGCTAGGCCGAGGATGGCTTGAGCTCGAAATTATCAAAGTTCAAACTTGAGACTATGTTTAATTAAGCTTAGTTTGAATGAAGGTTAAACAGGTTGAGCTCGACTCGACTGCGCTCAATTGGTAATTAGTATATGTTCATGTAAATTAGTATATTACTAGTTAAGTGCCCGTGCGTTGCTACAAAAATTCTCAAACACAACCTTATTAAGAAAAGTTTTTGAAAGCAATTTTCAAGTTGGTTGATGAGAAAGACATGTATGAAGTGAACTTGTTAGCTACTTAAGAGTGCTTCAAATTATCAGTTAATCATTCATGCTAGTATAATTTTAAAAGGCCTCAACATGATAATACAACGACAATTTTAGAGAATTTGATCTTTTTTCTTTTTTTTCTCCTCCTCTTTTGTCTCGAGTGCAGTCTTCTGCATCTTGTAACTTTAAATTTTGTTTTCTATCCTCATAATTTAATCACAGCTTTAGCTATCTTAAAAAAGAGAGAGAAGGAGCCATGGCCATGGCCTCCTTCCATATCGTTTCTTGCACCATCTTGAATCTTTTGTATTGCTTTTTTCTCTCTCTCCTGTGTGTATGAGCCTTCCTCTCCTGTCTCTTCCTGCATATCTTCGTATGTCCTCTATGATGGAGATGAAGGTGGCCTTTTATAGGTGGAGGAGAGGACAGCCAGGCGTATGAGTGCTTAGCCTCTATGATACGGTGCCTTGTGATCTCCGGGATTGGCACGTGATTTGATTATGCAATTCTTGCCTTTTAATCTTTGCATTCCCATCCGAATGAGATACAATGAAATAGGATTTTTCATGTTATGGGATATGGTGAGTACATCATTCCATCCAAGCGGGATACGATAAGGAAAATCTTTCATTTATAAGAGATATGAATAAAATCCTTCCGTTTTAAGGAGATGTGATCAGTAATATTTCCATAAAATAGAGGGAATTCGGATCGGGTGGGGGACGGGTTGAGCGAACAGAAGGAAAGAGGGGTGGTGGCGGGCTGAGTGAATAGAAGGAAAGAGAGGGTATGGAGAACGGACCGTCGCCACCAAGTCGTAATTAGAAGTAGTAGAGATGTACTAGAACAGTCTCAAGCTCAACTCGAATAGGCACAGCATTGGTCATATTTGTGAGCAACATCCAACTAATTTTCATAGTGGTTGTTTGCTTTGAGTGCTATACTGCAAGGATTAGTTGAAAAAGCTTCATATGATTTCAGTTTTGTAACAAAAGAAGGGCCAAAATGAGAGGAAGCTAAGTGACGGAGATAAGGATGGCTTGGCCAGTACATTAGTTTCAAACATTTGTTGCCGGGGATAGGGTATGCGAGTGAGTTAAGAGCCTGTTTGGCATGGCTGCATCTCCGGCTCCCATATTCTTATTGGATCATCTCCTTTGAGAATCTAGTGCTATCTTCAATTTTGTTTGGCTAGAAGTTTAACTCTGGATTCTAGAATAAGAGTGTATGTAAAATGTCCATACTATCCATGTTTTTGGCACTTGTACATTATTTTGTACTAGTCATGTACCCGTGCGTTGTAACGGAAACTCAATTTGCGACAAAAAAATTATTTGCAAAGAGCACTAACTTTAGTTATGTTTCAATGGTAGGAAAGGCTTATTCCTCCGAAGAGATTTGAGAGGGAGAGCTGAGAGATTTGAGAGAGAGGGGGAGGTGGTGTGGGGTCAAAGTGGTTTGAGATGAAAGACATCGTGGCTGGAGCTGTTGAGGCTATGTGAGCGCGTGAGAAGACGAGAGGAAGGGGTGGGACTATCGGGTTAACTCCCCGTCCATCTCAATCATTCATGTCAGATCCAACGGATCTGGTACTCTAGAGGAGAACGGACGACCGCTACCAACTCCTAATTAGAAGTAGTAAAGATGTATTACTAACTTATTTAAGTGGTTTTTTTGTATATTGCTATTTTCAACATCATTTCAATTTTTTGAACATTTTTGACTAAAAAATATCTTGAATTTATCATGGTATGCACATGAAAAATACAACTGTCATGACGTAAGGTTCTAATTCAACAAGTTATCAATAGGAGGGCATGTTCATGACATAAGGTTCAGAACATAAATGTTTATACCATGAGACACACAAAATTTATGTTACTGTATCTAACTTTTGCTACTTCCAAAATATCAAAAATAAAGATCTACAAGTTGCAAGCTCATCACAGGAACTATCCATAGACACAATACTAGCTTGGTTGTGACAATCCACTGAATATGGCTTGAGGAATTGCATACTTTTGATCCAAGGAAAGGTAGGAACATAATTTGGATCCCAGTCGCACCTACGGAATGCCAAACCCCTCTAGTGTGCTCATGTGTGAAGTTATGGAGCACAATAGTAGACACAATAACCATCTTTCGTGCTCATTAGATAAGATGACATCTTCAGCATAATTTGCCACTACATCTTCTACACCCAAACGATCTCTAAACCGCATTACACATCAATGAGTGTACCATGTTGAAATTCTCTTTAGCAGTAGTTCATTCTGTATCTAATGAGGACATCACTACTATGGATACGTCCACACCTCATTGGACCAACTCCAACACATTATCCATGGGCCAAAAAGATAGAGATATCAAATCCATCACGTTCTAGAATCCAATTCGGCCTCCGGATACCAGTCTGAAGTAAAATAAGCATAACTTTTGCATGTTGTGTCCGATTGGAGAGTTCTTGTGCTTGATTAAAAGCTTACAACAAGACCTTTCAAATAGATCTGGTACCGGCCCTAGATTCATCGTGGATCAGCTGAAATCATCAAAACAATAAGCTATATCAGTGTTTTGGGCTGTTTTGGGCTTTGTAAGCGTGAGGGGGTCCAATCCCAAGTTTGTGCGCCCCCTGGCTGCACACAACCCTAGGAAAACCCTCTCATGTCCCTCCCTCTTATATACTCAGTAGCCGCCGCTTTAGACACTTGGGTTTTGTTTAGTTGTAGTTTTCCTTGGTGAAATGGTAATCTCTTGTTCGGCGAGATCAACAGTAATACCGTGCTTCGGAACCCCACATCAATACTTCAATTATATTTGCAATTTCAGATTGCTTTTGCTTTGTTCTTTCTTGTTTTTTGATTGCTTGCAGGAATTGATCTTCGTCATGAGGTCAACCGGGTTTTGGCACGGTTGATAACAATTCGGAGTTTGGTTCAGCGATTGCTTGGTGTCGGTCGTGTTTCGGTCGTAACCTGGATCGTGAGGGTCATCTCCACAAATCGATAGCTATCCATCTCACCAAAAGATCGGGCCTCCGTTAAGCCTCATCATGGTGGTATTAGAGCTTTCGTTGATCGGTGAGAAATTTCAGTACCTTAGATTAGTTTTTGTTCTCTGTCCCAAATTAAAAATTACTCCACAAAACTCAACCTTTAGATTCAATCTGGCATTTTAGTGAGTTTTTTAGGTTTTGATCCATTAGTGTCCTTGTTTTAGTTGCGGGTCGTTTTTCCTTCGCGTAGCTTTTATTTCAATATGTCTTGTCCATTATTTTGTTCATAACTTTCTCATACGAGCTCGGATTCTTGTGTTCTTACACTTTCCTGAAACCTAGGGATGAGCTCTCCAAAAACCTAGTTGGGCACGGATTCTAATTCCATACCTAAGTTAGATTAATCTGGACATCAAATTGGTGAAGCAAGTTGTACTTCCAATCTAGATCGGTTTGGTATTTTGATCATAATTCTCATGTCCGAACTCCGATTGAGATGTTTTTGTACTTTCCTGAATCCTTGAAGAGTCCTCTACAAAAACGTTTTTTGGGTATTCTTTGTGATTCGAACTCTTTCAAACCGAATTTAAGTCAGATTTGGAATCGGTCTCGTAGACTGAAATTGGGGCTATTATGTGGTGTTTGGTTTTTGAGCTATAACTTTCACACCCGAGCTCCAAATTGCATGTTCTTGTACTCTTTTGAAATCTGAATACATAAGCTTCAATTCCTTCCATAGTGAAACATCCAAATTCGGTTGTTTTCAAGCTTTAATCCGGGCAACAATTCTGCTGCCCTAGAAACATTGAATTTGGGTATCTTGCTTTAATTCGTGTTCTAGCTTTGTTCCTTTGAGTTGGTTGAATCCAGTAGCATCCACAATACATAAAACCCCAAAAATATATGTACACATACCTTTGGGAACCAATTCATCCTTTGCGAATACTTTGATCCCAGTTGAGACTAGCTATTTGATATTGTTTAGGGCTGCTCTACTTTATACATTGCATAATCTTGATTTATCATGTGATACTATCTTGCGACATCAAGTTAGAGATTCCAAAACTTTGTTCATACTAGTGTTGGCCGAAATTCACTCAAAGAAACAAAAGAGAAAGAAAGAGCCAAAAAAAAGAGCAAAAAAGAAGAAGAAAAGAAAACAGAATAGTGGCCGGCAGCACTACATTGAGCAAAACCCTAATTTGTGTTCATTATTTTCAGATTGTGCAATTGTATTAATTAGTGATCAATCTTGTGCCCTTTTACCTTTTCTGAAGCAATTAGCTAGCGTCTCTCCATAACTTATGCAACACGAGCTTTGTTGCTGAAATTATTCTTATTTAGCTCATTCCATTGGTTGCATTAAGTTCCATCATCTTTGCGTGTGTGTTGTCTTTCGATTATATCTTTGAGATCGGCAACTAGGGCATGTGAATTCTAGTTTGAATAATTACTTATCATTACAATAACTAGAATTATCAAATTGCATAGGAAATAAATATTGCCTGTCCAAGCTCCACCTTTTACAAGCCAAATAGGTATCATTCTCCTTGCAATCGCTTTGCCACGCTTGAGTATGTTTATCACGAACCAGCCGCCGGTTACCACCTGTTTGCTTGGTAAGAATTGGTAAGAACTTAGTAAAAGTTTGAAAGTGAGAGACTTTGAATCACCAGCACATAGTAGTTGATAGGAATATATACTTGTGGTTTGTTTCTTGTCTTCACTAACAATGGCAGGTTCTCAACGTCATAGTGCTTGGACCAACAGCATCCTAGGAGAAGAGGTAGTTCACACTCAAAAATACGAAGAACGTACGAGCAAAGCTTCACCATCACCGGAGGTACGACGGCATAGCATGCGTACCAAAAGTAAGTTCACTGTACCTAATTTTAGTGGTAAATATGATCATGAAGGTTATCTTACTTGGGAATTAGCTGTAATACAATCATTTGATAAATATGGAATTCCTGAGCATGATAAGGTTAGGGTTGTTACTAGTGGATTTACTGATCATGCTACTCTTTGGTGGAATGATTATATGCGTAAAAATCAGGACATCCCTAGCATATGGATTAAATTGAAGAAAATTATGAGAGCTAGATTTGTTCCTCCATACGTTGCTGACCACTTACGGAAAGAATTGCAACATCTAAAACAAGGTAGTAAACCGTGGATGAGTACTACCAAGAATTTCAGCGTAGATATTTGCGTTGTGGGTTAGAAGAGATCGAAAAGACTCAGATGAACAGCTTTTATTATGGGCTAGATTTTGATATTCAGATCATGATATCTTGTAAAGAATTCAATTCTATGTCATGCTTGCTTAATCTTTCACGTAAAGCTGAAAGAAAAATAAAGAGAAGACAATCAACCACAGTTCAGGTTCCTACATAGTTAAATGCTACTCCTATTGCATGCACTACACCAAACCCTAATGAGAGCATACACCCCGAGTATGTGAAAGAAATACCAAAAAATTCGAGTGAAGTAGAGGATAGTACATGTGAGGATGATTCTACTAACACAATCCAATCTACTTCTGTTGCTTCTGTTGTTGCTATTCCATTTGATATGCAGGTTACTTCTGAAGATGGGGAGCTAAAAGCTGAAATACCTGCGTTGTCAAGTGAAAATTTTGAGGTACGTACTAATTCTGAGGAAGATGCTAATGACCATGGTACAGATCTGATTTTACAGCAAGAAAGGGGGCAAATTTGTGAGTATGTTCCTACTATACTAATTCTAGTGAGTTACCATCTTGTGCCACTATTGTAGAATCATGTGATGAATTGCACGCTTATAATTTTAATCATGTGGTGCTAATTACGCATAAGAAAGTGATAGCTAGAATATCCCCTGCCACTATTTTGTGCTATATCATGTTGAATGAGCCTGTTAGCTTGAATTGTGCTATGGATAAGATTTCTGAAATTTCATCTCTTAAGTCTTTATCTAGCACCTATGCCTACTGTTTTAAATTCAATTTATTTGGAGATTATGGCATAGATGGCAAGTTTCTTGTTTACAGAATATGCATAACTTGTGATAAACTTGCTGAATTGAAGCTTGCTGTTTTGGACAATCCTAGTTGCATGCTATAGCTTATTTCATGTAAGGCACCATCAAAAATTTTTGATATGTGTGACACACATAGCTTGCTACCTCATTGTTCGAATTTTAGTACATTGACATGTACTGCAAATCAGCATGTCATAGTTGATGAGTGGAAGCCTAGTAAAATTGTGTCACCGTTGTTGGAATTGTTTGATATTGCTTGTTTTCAATTTGATCATATGAATAAGATATGCTTGTTACTAAAACATGTAGTTTTGACCATCTATGTTATTGAACGAGGCTTACAAAACATGAGTATTCTTTATCCATGGACAGGGATAGATATGTGCTTTACTTATATTTGCAAATTAAGTTGCAAACTGAATCTTGTTAATATTTATGCTTATGACCACAAATTGAGTTGCAAAATTGTGAGGAAAGGTGCTTTGCTTAAATCTTATTTCCTCATTTGTTATTATGCAAATAGTATTACACGAATCCAAAATAACAATGAAATATGGGATATATACATATATGCTGCATACACGTTGTTCTTTTTGTTGCTTGTTTCTTCTCTAGCTTGTCCAAAACCGAGGATGGTTTTCTTTCAAGGAGGGGAGGAAGCATCCAAGAGTGCTAGCTTTCATCATGCCATTATATGCTGGAAAGAAGTGTTGAGCTATATGGATATGGATACTTATCAGGTGAATCCTCTAAATTTATTTCTTGTCCTAAAAATATATAAAGACACGGAGCTACTATTTTATTTAATTAAATGCAGGACCCATATGAAGACGTTTTGTGCTAAGGACGAGATAAAAGGAGAGCTTGAGTCCAAGAAGACTCAAATTCAAGAAGGGGAGGATGATGAGGACATCACTACTATGGATACGTCCACACCTCGTTGGACCAACTCCAACACGTCATCCATGGGCCAAAAAGATAGAGATATCAAATCCATCACGTTCTGGAATCCAATTCGGCCTCCGGATACCAGTCTGAAGTAAAACGAGCATAACTTTTGCATACTATGTCCGATTGGAGAGTTCTTATGCTTGATTAGAATCTTACAACAAGACCTTTCAAATGAATCTGGTCCTGGCCCTAGATTCATCATGGATCAGTCGAAATCATTGAAACAATAAGCTACATCACTGTTTTGGGCTGTTTTGGTGTTGGAGTGCATGTAACCGAAAATGACTTTCTTTACAATCTATATAATACGTTCAACTATGTAGTTTTTTTAAGTTCATTCGTGTAGCCACGGATCAAACCTTGTTAGTACTGATTATTTTTGAAATATATTTAGCAGATGGAAGGATTGACATCCAATGAATTTGTAGTTACGATGTCGAGGTACACCACCAAAATGATGGATATTCAGTATGATCCAGTGGATAATGTGCTTTTACTAACTGCGGATGGTGGGGACTTTGATAGGGTGTTCTTGGCCTCACGTATTATGAATGCAAAGACCTCTTTTGTGCATTATGATGGCCAGATTTTCACCTTCTTGAAGAATCTTTCTCTTGTGAAGGATCTAGATTGTTTTCGTGAGAGGTTTGCATGTAGAGATGTGACATTCAAATGTGTCCATTAGGTCAGATCTTTTGAAGAGCCTAAAGACCTTACCCACTCTAGTGCTATTATGCTACAACCATCTGTTGCTATGTTTTGGAAAAGGAGGTAGGGTTTGTGAGTTCTTAGGTGTGTGTGTGTATTTTTGTTAATGTGAAATGTGTTGTACTGTCTGTTGTTAACTGAGATCAATTGTTAATTTTCACATGTGTTTTCTTAATTGTCTCTTGTTGATTCACATGTGTTTTGTTAACCATTTGTTGTTAACTGTACTATATATGTATTGTACATATTTTTCAACTTTGAAATGAAGTTATCTTGTGTTATATCTATACAGAGGGAATGGCTAGCATGATTCTAGAGGTTAGCTATAAAATAGAAAAAATTATGTCCAAAAATATTGCATATCACATATGGTTATTACCTAAATAACCATATGTGATATTCATTATCATAGACGGTTCCTTTATCAAGAACATTGCTGATGATCAAATATCACAAATAGTTCATGTATTCTAACCATTTATAATGATAAGAAGATGGCAATGTCTATTTAACTTCCTGCCTCATCTCTTTTTCACACTGTCACCGTCCTCTCTGCGTTGCTATCATTTTTGGGAAAGCTCAATGATAATCTCTAATCCTACTGTGGACAGTGGAGAAGTTAGGGTCATTGAGTTTAATATAATCTTTCACCATTGCCACCACTGTCGACTTTTGTAGTCGGCAATAAAATTATGGGGCAGGCGCTAGATCTCAAACTCGAAGGTCACACAAGACAAGGGATTAGATGTGTTCAGTGCCCTCGTGATGGAGGTAATACCCTAATCCTGTGTGCTGGAATTATGCGGATCTCTTGGATCTAAGGTTGCTCAAAGCGCAATGTGCTCTGGGCGATATGAGGTGTGCTATGCTCTAAGGCTTGATGATTCTCTCCCGTTGTTGCCCGCCTCTCCCTTATATAGCGGGGTCGTGACGGCTTACGAGTCCCGATCGGTTAGAGATTCGATCGGTTACTAGATTCTAGTCGATTACTGGATAGAGTTTACATCTTTATCTACCCTAATAACGACTCGGATTACAAGCTGTATCTTTATATCTAAATACATATTCGATCGCCTATTGGGCGTGTCCCCTTCCGTCCGGTAGCAATTCTTGGCGTGGGGCCCATCCTTTGGGCCTTCTGCTTGGACCTGTCCCCTCCTTGGGCGATACCGGGCCGGTCTAGAAGATACCTGGTTCAATATATTCCACAGTAGCCCCCGAGTGATTCATGATCCGATTGCTATGCCTCCAACTAGGTCTCAACTTGAATCATTGTTCTGAACTCCCTGTGCAAACTCCTGACTGGTTTCTTCATTTGATTTGAAGGCTTCTTCTTGCAGCGAGTGAATTATGAAGGACTCAAATTTAACCCTTGATTTTTGCTTCAACTGAGTACAATCTTATGTTGGACAAGTTTGTCGTGAGCGGCCTCGTGGACCTGACCCATATTCCAGACATGGATTGAACATTTCTTCTCGCCCGAAGCAAAGCTTTAATATCTTTTCTCTTCATGGATAACCACCGGATGGTCTTTGAGGTCGTCTTAATTTTCTGTGTCAAATATTTTGCTGAAAAACTCCTTGGCTTTTGAAACTACATTAACTCCGAATATCTTCGACTCCTGATGCATTTACTTCATCTTTACTGTGTTGGCTATAAAAGGCGAACTAGCGCTCGTAGAATGCATTCCTTCGCGCTCAGTTCTCCATATCTTTGTTCCACACTTCTTTCTTCTTCATGAGGAGGGGGAGGAGGAGGAACGTCAGGAACGTCCGGGACCCCAGGCTCGCCGAAGAATGGGCGCTTTTTGAGGCTGCCGTGGCTGAATTGGTAGAGGAGGAGGCGGTCGCCCGCGATCGTGCCGCTGTCGACACCCTCCTGGAGATCTTCCCAGCCCTCTTTAGGGCCAGGGAGGCCCTCGTGGATGCATTGGGTCACGTGCGTCGGGGTGAAGTGCAGGTTCCCTATAAATGTAATACTTTCCCGGGCATAACCCCCAGTGAACTTTTTATACATAAATAAAGATGTACCTTTTCTCAGCATTTTTCCATGATCGTCATTTTGACGTAGCTTGAACCCAGCTTGAGGCACGTCGAAGCTTGCATGGTTCCTTGGTCAAGCGGTATTCGCACCCAACCATCGCAGATACTCCTTAGGTCCGACTTGGGACATTTTAGGGTTTGTGCGGCTTGTGGCCGAATGATAACCATGTCCGTAGGACACAGCTTAGGCTCGACTTGAAGCGTATCAGGATTTCTTTGGCTCATGGCCGAGTGATACCCATATCCGACTGATGTAGGATACGTCTTGGGCTCAACTTGGAGCGCACCATACATACGTGAGGCCGAGTGATACCCGTACCCGATTGGTGTCGGATGCAGCTTAGGATCTCTTAGAGCGTATCAGGATTTACGTGGCTCTTGGTCGAGTGGTACCCATATCCGACTGACGTAGGATACAGCTTAGGCTCAACTTGGGGCGTACCAGGGCTTTCTTGGCTCATGGCCGGACGATACCCATATCCGGTTGGTGCGGGATACAGCTCTAGTCCATCTTGGGACATATCGAGGTTTTATTCGAGTGGTATCCGTACTCGTTTAATACGACGCACAGCTTTCTGACCCTCGTGGGGCATACCATTGGATTTATGCCTGTTTAGGCTCGACTCGTGATATATGATTCTGTCATGCGGTAACCACCTAGCGACCCAACATGGGGCATATCACGGGAAGATTTATTTTTAATCCAAACTGAAGGACATCCGCGTCGTGCTTGGAGCGGTAAGTGGTTAAACATCCCATCGTGCGGAGCAACGTGTCCTGGATTTGACCTGGTCAAGCCATGATTGCCTCTACCTGTCAAGACGCCCGCGCCTATGAATTATTATGGAACGCAGGGTAGGAACAGGTGTCCTGCAATTTTTCCCGCCAACTTGGCATAACCCTAATCCTTCCCGCTTTTAAAGGCTAGGCCATGCGTCGCCCGACGGTTCATTCTTCATCGTGCGCTCTTGCCCCTTCTGCTTCCTTGTCTCTCCGACTTCTCCGCCGCTAGGGTTAACCGCTGTTGCGCCTGCACTTTTGCGCCGCCATTGATTCCTCCTTCGAAGATGTCTTCTCCTTCCTCCTCACAACCTTTGCCCCAGAATTGGACGACCTCGACTACGACAGAGGAGAAACTGCAGTCCATGGTGGATGATGGAATTCTCCCAGACTTGGCCTTGATCTCCGCTCGGTCGACTGCTGGTGAATCCGTTCCCACACCTCGTCCCAAAGAGGTAGTGGTATTTGAGTCCTTCCAGCGCGGGCTGAGTCTTCCGGCCTGTGCTTTTCTCCGCGGCCTTTTGTTTTTCTATGGCATCGAGTTGGTGAATTTGAATCCCAACTCTATCTTGCTGATTTCTATCTTTGTTCATCTTTGCGAAACTTTCTTGGGCATCCGCCCCCATTTTGATCTTTTCCGCCATTTTTACCTTCTGAAGCCCTATCCCTCAAAAAGCGACCCCAAGGTAATTGGGGAGCAGATTCCAACTTCGTATTTGTCAAGAAGTCGATTTGCTATTCCCTTCAAGTCTTCGAATAAAGGCTGGCACCAGGAGTGGTTTTATTGTGCCAATCTTGATCCAGCTCTTCCTCCTTTCCTCGGGCGCCGGCCAAAGATGTCCCTCTGTTGGTCCTCTGTCGGTGATGCCTGCAACATGGATCAGGTGCAGGATCTCTTGGCGCTCATTGGCAAATTGAAAGAAGGGGGCCTCACTGGGGTTGGTTTGACCATTCACTTTGTTGCTCGGTGGGTTCAGCCCCTGAAAGAGCGCGTCCACCTGGGGTTTCAGTTTGTGGGCACAGACGATCTAACCCGGGAATTGCCCGACTTAATAACGAAAGAGCAGATTAATGCTCGAGTAGGCGATTTCTTCATCCCGAGCGTCGAGGTGCCCACCAGATTCCCCAAGGCCTTCTCTGCGTTGAATCCTTCTCCTCAGGTGAGATACTTTGTCGACAGATTCTCGTCTTCGTCTCTAAATGGCTTCTCACTTTTAATCTTCCTTTCCAGGATCGCGTTGCCTTTTTCAGTGACGCGCCTCTTCCGAAAATGCCCACTCGCATAGGCGATTCCCCGAAGCGGCGAGCGAGCTCTCCTGTGGGAGATCCTGCCGCCAAGAAGGGGAAGAAGACGGTGGCCACAGACCCCGCGAAGCCTCGGTGCCCGACTGGAGGTCCCAAGATCCGGGACCCGTCGGCACGAGCTCCAACGCCTTCGGCTCCCCTCTCCTGCGAGCCCGCAGCTCAGCCAAGTCCGATATCGAAGGACTTGGGCATTCGGGAGGAGCCTCGAGTGCCTGTCTGCGGTGTCCCGAGTGGTCCTTCAGGGGGCGGCCCTGCCGCTCGAAAGAAGCCTCCGATGACGATGAAGAAGTCCGACAAGTTTGTTACCCTATCGATCCTTATTTCACGCATTTCGCTAGCTTGTTCGATGACAGTTCTTCTTGTAGGGGTCCTTCGCTCGATGTCCCTGTCGGGACGTCGTCTAGGGCCCCTGTGGAGGCTGGGCCCCCGGGGGCTCATGTCCCGGTCGTGGGGGCCACGCCCAGGGACACCGGAGTGCCCTCCGAGCCCCTGGCGCCATCTCCGACTCCTCCTGCCTCGGGGTCAGGCCCCGCTGTTCCGGAGCTGGCTCCTCGTCCGTCCCGCTAGATCGAAGAGGTCTGCCGGGTTCCGCCGACTCCTGCTCGCCCCCAGCTCATAATGCAAGCTGCGTGGGTTGATGAGGAGGAAGGCTTGAAGCTCTTGGATGACTCGGAAGAGGAAGAAAAAGAGAGAAATGAATTTTACAGTCATGCCACGGCCTGCGCACGCCTGGCCTGGGTAACCACTTCTCTACGTTCGCCGTTTTCTTTTTTATATGAGTTAGCATGTAGTCACCTTTTCCCGTGTTGATCACAGAAAATAGGGGAGCGCTCTGAAAAGAAGACCGAGTACCTCCGAAAGATGCTCCCAGAGGTCCGAACACGCCAGGAATACCTGGTGGAATTGGAGTAGATCAAGGCTGGGCATGCAGCCGAGCTACGGGCTCTCCGGTCAGAGTTGCAGGCGCTGCGGGAGGAGAAGCTGGATGTTATCGGCTCCCTCCGAGGTGAATATCTCTTAACCTTCCTGCATTTCTCGCTCGATCATTGGTTTTTGATTTCCTTATATCCGTGTCAGCTCGAGATTCCGATGTCGCGAAGCTTCAGGGGCGGCTCGATGTCTCGGGAAAGGAATTGGAAGGTACTTTCAGCCGCTCAACCATCTCTTATCTTCGTCGTCCTCTGCATGGTCCTTGAAATCCTGCTCTGCTTGCAGATTATAAGATCAAGACGCAGGCGCAGTACTCTGTTTTCAATGACAAGGTTAACGCCCTTGAGACATCTTGCTCAAAGCTCTGCGAAGCCTCGGGGCCCTTGCTGAGCTCGCTTCATCCCGAAGGCGATAGTCCGCTCACCAGGGACCAAGTTATCAATCTCTTGGAGGAAGCCCCCAAGGAGCTCAAGAGACTTTTGAAGGAAGCAGCGACCAATGGTGCTAGCCAGGCTCTGGAGATCACAAGGTTGCTTTACCCCCGAGTGGATTTTGAAGCTATCAAGGAGGGCTACACCTGCAATGTAGATGAGGATCGGGCCGCTGAGCTCTGGGAGGAAGTCAAGGACACCTCTTCGTCTGTTGTAGAAACTTTGGACCTATAAATTGAATGTATATAAATGCGTTTCCATGTTCTTGCATTTCTCTCTTTAAATATGCATCTTTTTCCAAGTGGTTTCGACATATCGTGTTTGACTAGTCCAGCCCGTGGGCTCTGAGGCATGGTTAGTGACGCATGTCTCAGAGTCTTAAAATCGTAGGAGCGAAGCACTCGGACGCATAAATCATGAGAAGATTATGTAAAAACTAACTTTAATATCGATCTTCTCATTCATAAAGAAACAATTGAATTACAAAGTTCAAGTGAAAAAACGACGTAGCTGTTCTATGTTCCAAGTGTTGCTAATCGCCGCGTTGCCGTCTTCTACTTTGAGCTTGTAAGCCCCAGGGCGTACCACCTCGTCGATGACGTAAGGGCCTTCCCAGCTTGGGGAGAGCTTATGCTCGCATTTCTGATTCTTTCTGAGGACCAGATCTCCCTTGGAGAATGCGCGGCTCCTCACATTGCGACCGTGATAGCGACGTAAGCTTTGGAGATACTTTGCCGATCGAATGCTGCGGCGCCCACGGCTTCTTCCAAGGGTCGAGGTCCTCTAGCCGGCTTTCTTCTGAGGCGACTTCTTCATAGCTCCGGACCCGCGGGGATCCGAATTCTAATTTAGTGGGGAGGACTGCCTCCGAGCTGTACACCAGGAAGAAAGGTGACTGCCCGATTGCTCTGCTTGGGGTGGTTCGCAACCCCCAGAGTACCGAAGGCAATTCTTTCACCCACCGAGTGGCGTATGGCTTTAGCCGATCAAAAATCCTTGCCTTCAGGCCTTGTAACACCATGCTGTTGGCTCGCTTGACCTGCCCATTACTTCGGGGGTGGGCTACTCATGCGAAGCAGATTTTTATTCCGAGTTCGTCGCACCAGTCTTGAAATACACCGCTTCTGAATTGGGTGCCGTTGTCCGTGATGATTCGGTTTGGAACTCCGAACCTAACCACGATTTCGTTGAAGAATTCTTTGACTTTTGCTGCTATTATTGTCGCGACTGGTTTGGCCTCCACCTATTTGGTGAATTTATCAACGGCCACGAAGAGATGGGTATAACCACCTTGAGCCTTCTTTAAAGGTCCCACCATGTCGAGCCCCCAGACCGCAAACGGCCAAGTTATGGGGATGGTATGTAGTTCCTGTGCCGGTTTGTTCATCTGACGCGCAAAGAACTGACATCCTTCGCATGTCCGGACGATGTCCTCTACGTCAGTGACCGCAGTCGGCCAGAAAAATCCTTGACGATAGGCTTTGCCGACTAAGGTTGATGACGCCGTATGATTCCCACAAACTCCCGTGTGGATTTCCTTGAGAAGATCTCTCCCTTCTTGTTCTGATATTCACCGTCGTAGTACACCAGAGGAGCTCTTGCGATAGAGTTCTTCCCTGATCACCGCATAGCTTTTGCTTCGGCGCATTATTCGTTTGTCTTGCACGCGGTCTTCTGGTAGTTCGTCCTTCGTCAAATAGTCCAGATACGGAGCTGTCCAATTGGGGGTAATGACTAGGACTTCTACTTCTACGCTCTTCTCGACTGGGGCGTCCGTCCTCGACCGAGTGCTAATCGTGGGCTTGTGAATTTCTTCGACGAATACTCCCATGGGCACTGTAAATCGGCAGGATTCCATTTTTGCTAGCTCGTCGGCCACTTCATTGTCACGGCGGAGCACATGAATAAGTTTCAGGCCATCAAAGTTACCTTCTAGCTTGCGTACCTCCTGGCAATAGGCTGCCATGATGTCTTCGATGCAGGACCATTCTTTTTGCACTTGGATGACCACGAGCATTGAGTCTCCGCGAACTGCCAAACATATCCAATTGATATGGCGATATGGAGCCCATGGATGAGTGCCTCGTACTCAGCAGCGTTGTTTGAAGCGGGAAAAAGTATTTGAAGAATGTACCTCAACCTTTCTCCGCTTGGTGATATGAGCATGATACCAGCCCCGCGCCGCTGAGCATGAGGGAACCATCAAAGTACATTGTCCAGTACTCGAGCTCCTTGTTAACAGCCGGGCTTTTAAGCTCTGTCCACTCGGCCGTGAAGTCGGCGAGCGCTTGAGACTTTATGGCAGTACGAGGCTTGAATAAGATATCGAAAGTTCCAAGCTCGACCGCCCACTTTGCAATTCTCCCAGTGGCCTCCTGGTTGTGAAGTATATCTCCTATTGGGAAGGAGGTGATCACCGAAATAGTATGCTCTTAGAAGTAGTGCTTGAGTTTGCGAGACGTCAGGAGGACAGCATACAATAATTTTTGCACTTGCGGATATCGCACCTTGGATTCGCTCAGGACTTCGCTGATGTAGTAGACCGGGTGTTGGATCTTCTGCATGTGGCCCGCTCCTCCTTTCTCTGACGATCACAAGCTGACTACATGAGTCGTTGCCGCGATGTAAAGTAGCAGGGGCTCCTCTGGCATTGGTGAAACCAAGACCGGGGGCTTCGTCAGGAAGGTCTTCAAGTCTTCAAACGCCTGCTGTGCCTCTGGAGTCCATTGGAACTTGTCCTGCTTCTTGAGGAGTTTAAAGAAAGGCATACCTCGCATACCAATCGGAAATGAACTCACGAGTGTGGCCATGCATCCTGTAAGCTTCTGGATGTCCTTTTGGCAAGTCGGCGGTTCCATTTTTGATATGGCCCTGATCTTCTCTGGGTTGGCCTCGATGCCTCGCTGTGATACGATAAACCCGAGCAGTTTTCCCGAAGATACTCCGAAACACACTTCTCGGGATTAAGCTTCATGCTAAAAACCCTTAGACTCTCGAATGTCTCGGTCAGGTCAGCAATAAGGTCCTTCCTTTCTCTAGACTTCACCACGACATCATCCACATATGCTTCCACATTGCGCCCGAGCTGGGCATGAAAACACCGCTGTATTGCACGCTGGTACGTTGCACCAGCATTTTTCAATTCGAATGCCATCGTGGTATAGCAAAAGGCTCCGAAAGGAGTGATGAATGAAGTTTTGATGTGATCTTCCGCTTTTAGGCGAATCTGGTGGTATCCTGAGTAGGCATCGAGAAAACTCAGAATTTCGCACCCGGCGATCGAGTCAACCACCTGATCAATTCGAGGTAACCCAAAGGGGTCCTTCGGGCATGCCTTATTGAGATCAGTATAATCAACGCACATGCGCCAAGTTTTATTCTTCTTTTGCACTAATACAGGGTTAGCCAATCAATCGGGATGATACACCTCTTTGATAAAACCTGTGTAACATCCCAAAATTCATCTAAATATTATTTTATTGTCATTTGTGCATTTTATGATTTTTCTGGAATTTATTTGGATTTTTCTGGATTTATTTGAATTAATTACAAATTAAGTGTTTTGGCCATTTATTGAAAACTATTTAAATTTGTGCAAAGTTAAAAAGTTTTGCCAAAAATATTTTATCTGAGTTCAAAATGTCTCAAAGTATTTTTGAGAATTTTCTTGGATCTTTCCTAATAGTTGTATTGCTTGAAAACAAATTAAATAAATTTCTGTAATTATTTTAAATGAGAAATCTTTTAAAAAGCCTGATGAACAGTGTCGAGCCGGCCCACAACTGTGCGGCCCAGATAGCCCACACGGCCCAGGTTCCTCTGCGAAACCCTAATCCCCGTAGCCGTCCGATCGCGTCTCTCCGGACCAGATCGCGCCGCGTAGGAGCCGTGTCGTGGCCGTTGATTGCGATGCGTGTACGGCAGGGCGTCGTCGTCTCCGTTCTGGATTCGGAGTCCGCCGCCGTGACGACGCCAAACTCCTTCGCCGTGTAGGGCTCGAACGCCTAGGCTATAAAAGGGAGGGGTAGCCGCCCGAGATTCGCAGGTGTGCGCCGCAGCTTTTGGTCAGAGCCTTTTTGCGAGAGCAGCCCTAGAACGCATCTACGAGCTCGTCGGAGTAAGCCGAACTCCTTCGTCGTGGTTTTTCGTCTGAAGCTCGTCGTCCGTGGAGTCCCCGCCGTCGCCGAGGCTGCCAACTTGTTCGCCGTGACGAGTCGCATCCGTGAAGGGTAGAATCGTCGCCGGAGAGCCCTCCTTCCGCCGTCGCTGTGGTCTTCGTTCCCAAGTCCGGCGAAGTTCTAGTCGCCGCGCCGCCATCAATGCCAAAGAGCTTCAGAGCCGTCGGATCTCGGGGTAAGCCGTTGGATGAAAGACGCGTGGTTCAAGCCCGGATTGAATCGTAGCCGTCCGATCGTATCTGGGCGCGTCAGATCATACCGGCGCCGCGACCAATCGCGTGCCGCCGCGTGTCGGCACGTTCTGCGAGGCGCCGTGGACCGCGTCTGTGGTGGACCAGAGGCGGTCCCGTAGATCGAGTCCATGGACCAGGACACGTGTCGGTGTCTGATTGGTCAGATCAGGGCTAACGTCAGCGTGACGCAGTAACTCTGTTTTTCAATCTGAAAATAATTCGGTTAATTCTGATTTTCTAATTTCTGTAATTTCAATATTTATTCAAACTTCGAAAGGCTATAACTTTTGCATGTTAACTCGGATTTGAGTGATTAAAATTTCTAAAAATTTGTAAAATTGAGATCTATTTAATGGTGAATTTTAATTGATTTTTGGCGTTCATTTGCTTTCTTTTTTGGTATTTATTTGCTTTTCTCCTCTAGTACGCGTAGACGTTGAATTGTGCGACGCTTCGGAGGAATATCCAACAACTCAAGAGCAAGCTCCAGATCAAGATCGGGACCTATTCCAAGGCAAGTTGTGCTTTGATCATGTTGAACCCATGTTTATAAAATTGCTATATTTGTTTTACCCTATTGCATATTATTTCAAGTATACAATTGTTTCAAATTAAATTGGGACTTAGCTATTATACCAATTTGATCTATACCCTACCTTGTCATTGTATGCCATAATCTATTGTCACCCTAGATTGGTTCATTATAGTTGGTTAGTAATGATAATCAACATGGGGTGGTTAGACCGTATTAGTTGCTTAGCCATGCCACGTCATCACATGTGATTGAATCATTGATAATTAATCTTGACTAATGGAATATGGAACGATGTTATGAACTTGTGTGTCATGTGGGATCACACGATGAGATTGAGTTGTTGTGGCGAGTCATGTCACGCAACGATGTTGAATTGTTGATGGCACGTGGTGCTTGGTAATCAACTTGGGTGATATTCACTTAGATTGGGGCAAGTGACAAGGGTATGCCAAGGTGGGCCCGATGGGCAGAGGGTATGTGGATGACTTGCCTTGATCACTCTAAGGACTTGACCTTGCAAGCCTTTGACCTGAGTCAATCATGCAACCACATGTCTGGTATGGGCCAGCCTAGCTGATTAATTTGCAATGTCTTAGCTTTGGTACTATCTTGGTCGGTGTGAGTTCCCGAGTTATGGAGTAATTCACATGGCGCAAGAGGGGGGCCCTGGATGTGGTAACCAGTCCCACCAGTGTTGAAACCTTAGCGGGTGGTACCGGGTTAAGCCAGCGCATTGTAAAGACTTTGTTATAATCACTCGCCTTGGTGGTGTTTGGTTGTATCGCGTGGGTAAAGTGCATAACCTCTGCAGAGTGTGAAACTATTCGGATAGCCGTGCTCGCGGTATTGAGCAATGCTCGGGAATTACAGTTAAGGGTTAGCTTAATTAACTGGACAACTTGGTTGGGATGGCGGAATGCCATGTGGAAGATGGAATTTGACTTAGAATTGGAAACTTGGTTTACTTCAGAAATGCTGAATCTATTTATTGTTATTTGTTTTACAGTCTTTACAATCTATTTATTGTATTTGTTCATAAATGCTGCTTATTGCAAAATAGCCATGATAACCTATCCATTGGAATAAGCCTTACATATAGTTACATAGAATTGCATTCTGTGCACAACTTGTTGAGTGCTTTAAGTACTCACCCTTGCCAATAACAATAATCAACAGTTGAAGAATCTACACCTGTGTTGGAGGAGGAGTTCCAAGAGGACGCGAGTCGTTAGGGTCCGAGGCTTGTCGGTTGCCTGTGGTGAACTGATGAGCTATCTACGTTTTCTACTTTCCGCTGCTTAATTCTTAGCTTATATTTCCAGTCTTGCCCTGCGTGGCTTAATAATGTAAGTCGGTCATAAGATCATACACTTAGCTATATCAATAAATGGAGTATTATTCTATTATCGTTGAGTATGATATGATATGTACCGATGTTGAGCTGTGTGCACTAGCTTTGATCCTGGGACGAGTGCGGTAAACACAGTGGATTCGAATCAGTGGATTCGGGTCCTTACAACCTTAGCTAAAAGCTTGGTGATCTCCTGCTTGATGGCGTTCCGGCGGTCCGGAGCAAATCGCCGAATCCTTTGCTTGATTGGCTTTGCCTTTTCGTCGACGTGCAGTGAATGCTCGATCACCTCCCTTGGAACACCCGGCATGTCGGATGGTTTCCAGGCAAAGTTGTCGTTGTTAGCCTAGAGAAAGGTGACGAGCGCGTCTTCCTATTTGTCCTCGAGCCCTGTCCCGATCAAAGTCGTCTTAGACGGATCGGATGGGTCAAGAATGATTCTCTTGGTTCCTTCGCCGGCCTTCATACCTGGCGTGGCCTGCTTCTTGGACGGGACGTCGCCTTCTTCCCGTAGTGTAGCGGCTTCTACCTGGATTTTCTTTGTCTCGGCGGTCGCCTCCTGCAACTCAACAAGTTCATGGTTCTCTCGGTCGCATTGCAAGGATTGCTTGATGTCACTGCGGACCGTGATGATGCCTTTGGGTCCCGGCATCTTCATCACCAGATAGGTGTAGTGTGGGACGGCCATGAATCTAGTCAGACCGGGCCTTCCCAAGATAGCGTGGTACGCCATCTCGAAATCGGCCACCTCGAAACTTACGTACTCGGTCTGGTAGTTGTCCTTGGTGCCGAAAGTGACGAGCAAAGAAATCTGCCCGAGTGGAAACGAAGACGCCCCAGGGATCACTCCGTGGAACGGCTGAGTGCTCGGCCTTAGCTCGGAGCGGGGAATGTTCATATCGTCGAGGGTTTTGGCGAACAGGACATTGAGTCCACTCACGCCGTCGATCAGGACCTTCCTTAACTTTACGCTGCGGATAACAGGGTCAAGCACTAGTGGGAACTTACCCGGATGTAGAACCCGGTTGGGGTGATCCGAGCGGTCAAAGGTGATCGATACCTCAGACCACTTTAAATATTTGGGGGCTGCTGGTTCCACCGCATTGATCTCCCGAGCGGTAAGCTTTTGCTTCCGCTTGGACTCGTATCCGGTGGAGCCCCCGTAAATGTAGTTCAGCTCATGCTCGGGCTCCTAAAAATCGTCCTCACCAGGAGGGTCCTTCTTCTTGGTAGCTTCATCCTTCGCTGCAGCTGGTTGCCTGTGGTTTTCACGCGCAAAACGCTTCAGAGTGAAGCAGTCCTTGGCAGCGTGCTTTCCCTTTGGGTGGAAAGGGTAGATCGCCTCCATGACAGAATTATAGCTGGGTGCCTCCCTCCGTGGGGCTCGGGGCCGGTCGCGTTCGGCTACTGCGACTAGCTCCTCACCTTTCCCCTTCTTATCTTTGTGCTTGGAGGACTCGGGCTTGTCGTCTTTGTTCTTCTGCTACAGGCGATCCTCTTGGCGCTCAGCCAGGGCGTCCGAGGCCGTGGCGTAGCGATCAGCCAGCGAAAACATGTCCTTCACAGAGGTAGGGGGTTTCATGGACATTTTCTTGATTAGGTCAGGATCACTTACCCCTTTTTGGAAGTCCGCCACCACCACCGCTTCAGATACGTCCCTGACGGTATTCTTCTTCTGCATGAAACGCCGAATGAAATCTCTCAGCGTCTCGTCCTTCTTCTGGTGAAGCTGGTACAGGTCCCACGGGGTGCCAGGCCTCTCGTAGGTTCCCTGGAAGTTAGCGATGAATTGATCGCAAAGATCACTCCAGGAGTCCACCGAGTTCGCAGGAAGCCCCGTGAGCCATGCTTGAGTCGAGGGGGTGAGATTGACCGGCAGATAGTTTGCCATCACAGTCTGATTGCCCCCGACCGCCTTAACCGCCAGGGCGTAGACCTGCAGCCAAGCTTCCAGATCTCGTTCCCCGTCAAATTTCACGATGCCCTTGGGATTGAATCCTTCGGGCCATACCACTCGGCGTAGCCGAGGAGTGAACGCTCGGATCCTGTTAATAGATCTCTCATCATGATGGGGGGAGACCGGCGTGGCGAGCCTCTGGCTCAGCGATTGTCTTCAACGCGCCGGGGCGGAGTTCGGCCCAGCGAGTTCATGGCTCGACGGTCGTCGTCGTTCCAATCTCGGCGATGATAATCTCTATGGTCGTCGTGGTAACAGGGTCAAGCACTAGAGGGAACTTACCCGGATGTAGAACCCGGTCGGGGTGATCCGAGCGATCAAAGGTGATTGGTACCTCGTACCACTTTAAATATTTGGGGGCTGCTGGTTCCACCGCATTGATCTCCCGAACGGTAAGCTTTTGCTTTCGCTTGGACTCATATCTGGTGGAGCCCCCATAAATGTAATTCAGTTCGAGCTCGGGCTCCTGAAAATCGTCCTCACCTGTAGGGTCCTTCTTCTTGGTAGCCTCATCCTTCGCTGGAGCTGGTTGCCTGTGACTTTCACGCGCAAAACGCTTCAGAGTGAAGCAGTCCTTGGCCGCGTGCTTTCCCTTTGGGTGCAAAGGGCAGATCGCCTCCATGACAGAATTATAATTGGGTGCCTCCCTCCGCGGGGCTCGGGGCCGATCACGGTCGGTTACTGCGACTAGCTCCTCGCCTTTCCGCTTCTTATCTCTGTGCTTGGAGGACTCGGGTTTGTCGCCTTTGTTCTTCTGCTGCGGGCGATCCTCTTGGCGCTCGGCCAGGGCGTCCGAGGCCGTGGTGTAGCGATCGGCCAGTGCAAACATCTCCTTCACAGAGGTTGGGGGTTTCCTGGACATTTTCTTGATTAGATCAGGATCACTTACCCCCTTTTTAGAAGGCCGCCACTACCACCGCTTCAGACATGTCCCTGACGGTGTTCTTCTTCTGCATGAAACACCGAATGAAATCTCTTAGCGTCTCGTCCTTCTTCTGGTGAAGCTGATACAGGTCCCACGGGGTGCCAGGCCTCTCGTAGGTTCCTTGGAAGTTCGCGATAAACTGATCGCAGAGGTTGCTCCAGGAATCCACCGAATTCGCCGGAAGTCCTGTGAGCCATGCTTGAGTCGAGGGGGTGAGTTTGACTGGCAGATAATTTGCCATCACGTTCTAGTTTCCTCCGGCTGCTTTGACCGCCAGGGCGTAGACCTGCAGCCAAGCCTCCGGATCTCGCTCTCCATCAAACTTCATGATGCCCTTGGGGTTGAAACCTTCGGGCCAAACCACTCGGCGCAACTGGGGAGTGAACGCTCGGATCCCGTCAATAGATCTCTCATCATGACGAGAGGGAGACCGGCGTGGCGAGCCTATGGCTCGGCGATTGTCTTCAACGCACCGAGGCGGAGTTCGGCACGGTGAGCTCATGGCTCAACGGTCGTCGTTGTTCCGACCCCGACGATGATAGTCTCTATGGTCGTCGCGGTCGTCGTACCTCTGATCACTTCGTCGATCACGGCCGGTGCCGAAACGCTCGTAGTCGTCGTGGCGCCCGCGTCGCTCTTCTTCGTCCCGCTCCTGCCGTCTGGCGGTGATGTCTTGGCGGAGGTCACGGTTGATAATTCGGCGAGCATTACCGAGTGGTGGCGTATGGCACCGACTGCCGGTATTTCGACTGGTTGCAGTCCGACTGCTGGTGACACGAGTAGCCACGTGGGAGCACGAATGCGCTTCACCTACCGGCTTTTCCTGATTCTGCTGGATGGCTGCCGTCGTCACCATGGCCTTGATCTGGGCCACGATCGGGGCCGCCGGGCTGTCCGATGCAATCATCGGGTCCAGCGTGTCGAGAAGCGTCTTGGAGGCGACGACGTTCTGCATCGGCGTGCGGAAGACGGATTGGTCTCCCAATCTGGACTGCAGGATGTCCTCGCGGACATTGCGGCCGCGCGATCAAAGAGATCGCACCTGCACCTCCTTACCCTTATGAAGGCGATCTTCCTCCGCAGCCTCTTGGTCTTCTTGATGGAGATCGGTCCTCTGCTCCTCGATCGCGAAGACGCCATGAAAATCGCAGCAGTTCCTCACAATGCCGACTGGTTTTCTAGGTGAGTCAGAGCGGCATACCTGAGATGGGTTGGCCTGATCTTCACCAGATTGGATCTGGCTTTGGACCAGGCAGACAAGCTCTCCGCGCGTATCCGCGACGAAATCCAGACTTCCGAAGCGGAAGGCCTGGCCGGAGACAAAGGCGGCGATGAATCCACCGATTGCTGCCATCGAGTCTGTAGGAAAATATTATAGCGCTTCCCCTACCTGGCACGCCAACTGTCGACTTTTGTAGTCGACAATAAATTATGGGCAGGCGCTATATCTCAAACTTGAAGGTCACACAAGACAAGGGATTAGACAGGTTCAGACCCTCAGCGATGGAGGTAATACCCTAATCCTGTGTGCTGGAATTATGCGGATCTCTTGGATCTAAGGTTGTTCAAAGCGCAATGTGCTCTGGGCGATATGAGGTGTGCTATGCTCTAAGGCTTGATGATTCTCTCCCCGTTGTTGCCCGCCCTCTCCCTTATATAGCGGGGGTCGTGACGGCTTACAGAGTCCTGATCGGTTAGGAGATTCCAATCGGTTACTAGATTCTAGTTGGTTACAGGATAGAGTTTACATCTTTATCTACCCTAATAACGACTCGGATTACAACTATATCTTTTATATCTAAATACATATTCGACTATCTATTGGACGTGTCCCCTTCCGTGCGGTAGCAATTCTTGGCGTGGGGCTCGTCCTTTGGGCCTTCTGCTTGGACCTGTCCCCTCCTTGGGCGATACTGAGAACCTCATCAAACTTTTTGCTAATGGTCTCACTAGAGTGATTGAACTGATTTTGTGATCTCTTATTCAACTCATTTCCACCACACACCCATAAGAATATCTCAAGTGATTGATGAGTACTCGTGCGCTTGGATGATATCAAGTCGTACCTAATGTTGAATCTAGTTTTGCAAATGCTATTTCGTTTCAATCTATTGCATGATATTTTAAGCTATACTATTTTCAAGTAATTTGGGAATTAGTTAACCTATTTGAATTATACCTATCTTGTCATTTGCTATGTTATATTTATTTGTCACCCTGGGATAGATAATTATTGGTTGGTTGCTAATATATGCCAACCTGAGTTGGTTAGAACATGCTTACTTGCTTAGCCATGCTACGAATAGCTGGTACCTTTTGATAGTTCAAATTCAAACTTGACTAATGATATATGGAACATGTTTGTGAAAAGGGCGTGTCATGGTTGTCACATAATAATATTGAGTTGTTAATGGCATGTGTCGCACGATAATCAACTAGGGTTGCAAATGAATTAAATTGAGGCAAGTAGCAAGAGGTTATGTACTGTAATAGTGAGCCTATGTGATATTTGGGTTGGAGATTCTATGTGAATCACTTTTTATTAGTTATGAGATTATTTGGAAGTCTTGCCTCGATTAATTAAGGACTTAACCTTGTTAGCCATTGAACTGGGCTCATCATACAATCACATATCTACTATGTGTCAGACCTAGCTCAGTAAGTTACCAAGTCTTACATATGATATCTCAGGAGAAAACCAAACTGTGTGCGCATTTAGGGAAGGTGTGTGTGGCAGTGGCTCCTCATCTTGAATGGTGATTGTTCCTAGTCCAACCATGAGTCCCTATTATTCTTCTACTCCATGTGAGAGAGGGATAGCTAGACTAGGCTTATCGGGAGTATCTATGTTCGTAGAGTTTTTAAAAGGTTTTGTTGTGATCTTCTTGTCGCACACCTAAGAAAGCATGTTATTGCATGACAATAAGTGATTGATCATATCTTGTGGGTAAAGTATATAACCTTTGTAGAGTATCAACCTATTCGAACATTCATTTCTCCGGTTCTGGACAACAGTTGAGAATTTCAATTAATGGTTAGATTTTATAAAAATAAACTTGGGAAGGGAGGTTGTGTACCAATGTAAGTAATGGAATTGGTTTAGATTGTGTGCTAGTTTATTTTGAGAAATATCTAAGAAACTTTGTTATTATTGTTATTTTTTTAATATCATTTAAATATATTTATTGTATTCAATTGAAAATGCTATATTTTAGAATAAGCCTTACATGTAGTTAGATGAGACTCGCATTCTATGCACTACTTGTTGAGTGTTTTATGTACTCACCCTTGCCACAACAAATCCATCAGTTGAGAAGGAGTCTACACTTTCTATGGAGGAGGAGTTCCGCGAGGAGGCGAGTTACTAGGAATTGAACCTTGTCATATGTATGTGGCATATCGATAGGTTATCTGCTGATGTTTTTCCTTTCCACTACTGTTTTCATAGTGTTAGCCCTGTGAGGCTTAATAAATGTAAAGTAGACCTTAAGATCATTCAATTATATTTTATCTAATAAATATAGTCTTTTATTATGTTTCCACTGTGTATGATTGTGATATTACATCTATGTTACCATTGTATGTACTAGCGTGAACCCGGAGTAGTGCAGTAGCACCGGCAAGTTAGAAAAAAAGTTAGAATTTTAATTCAGACATTAGCAAAAAGAGTCTCAATTCACCTCCTCTTAGACATCTGAACCAACCCACTTGACAGTCTCTGTGGTCTCATCTTTTAGCAAGGTGAGCTAAAAGGGATATGTGACCATTTCCAATGATCGAATTGTGTCAAATGCATAGAAAAATTCATAATTGTTAGCTTGCTTTTCGCAAAAGTATTCCAGCACTTGCATCATGTCATTATGTGAGTTTTCCTTCAGCAATTTGTGTCCTCAAATTGCTGATATCCTTTTTAGTCTAACGAAGTGATCTTATCTCTCCTCTCAAGAACAATATTATGTACTTCATCCTATCATGCACCGATACGTGGTTTTTCCATCATATCAGTGTCGGACACAATATCCGACACCGATATGACACCAACACACCTTCGATACATGTTGGTGACGAATCGGCCAATTAAATTGTGAAAATAAGGTGCTAGCCGTGTACCCCACACAAGGATCTTGAGATTTCACAAATGAGAATGAAGTGTTTCATCTTCCCTGTCCTTGAAGATTGGAAGAAAGTGAAAGAAGAATATGCTAGATTTTCCACTTGTTCTGTAGAATTCAGTGACTTTGATTCCATTTATGACAGATGGATCCTTGATCCAATGAATTGGTGGGTAAATCATGGACAATCTATTCCTGTGCTACAAACCTTGGCTCTTAAATTGGTTAACCAATTGGCTTCATCTTCTTGTTGTGAAAGAAACTTGAGCACATATAACTTCATCAACAGCATGAAAAGAAACAAATTAGCTCCTGAGCATGCTGAAGATTTGGTCTGCATAATAATTTGAGACTTTTGTCAAGAAGAACAAAAGCCTATAAAACAGGGGCAACTAGAATGTGGAAGGAGATAGCTTTGAATATCTAACTGGTGTTGGCATTCTAGCAGTTGCTAATCTCTCTCTTGTTGAACCAGAGTTGGAGAATATTTCTTTTGAAGATGAATCTACTGTAGTGAACCATGAAGAAGATGAGAATAAGAAGTAAAGGAGTCTCATGTTGTCTTTCAATAAGCTTCAATTTGAGTTTGTTATGTAACTAAGTTGAACCCCTCCTATATTGGGACAATTGCTAGTTGGCTACTATTATATTGGCTATCCCTATCTTAAGTTTTTATGCTTGAAGTTTTAATTTGGCTACTTGTTATCATTTATCAATTATCTGTTGGAGTGTTGTTGGTTGTTGCTTAATTGTTTTGACCGTTTGACTGTTCAAGAATTTAGTCTAAATTTAAATTTGCTGATTATGTTATTTCTTTTCCCAGGTTAATGGAATTCTGAAATCTGAATTACTGGTAATCTGGTATTAATATGAACAATTGAACATATGATAAGTTGACTCAATGAAGATTGAAGAATGAAGAGGCGTGGATCATCTTTGAGGTGCATATTTGTAGTTTACACTTTTACATTATTTTAGTTCAACAAACAAGTAGAAAAATAGAAAATAATACATATTATTATTATTATTATTATTATTATTATTATTATTATTATTATTATTATTATAGCTATGTGGCCATGTTAGTATTTGTGGGAAAATGAAAAATCCCCGTGTCATCATCTTCCTGGTAGGGATGTTGCATTCATTTGTCTTTTTATCAAGGATTTCTCCTCTATTGTCATGCATTTGTGTGATCTGAAAAACCTGGTTTCATTTTGTGGGCTCATTTGATGATTGTGTTCCAGATTTAGGTTTGAGACAACCCACATTTCATTTATCGGGTCACCACCATCATTGCTTTGCATTTTGTTCTCACCATCCTTTTGCTTTTGTTACTTAGAGATGTTGATGCATTAACTCATTCTGTCGCTTGCTTGCTTTTCCCTTGCTTGCTACTTCTTATTGTAACCCTAGTGATCTCACCACTCTTTTTCTTGCTCTGTGTGCGGTAGTTGTTTGCTCTTTTCACTGCAAATCCGGTGACAAATGCATAGAAATTGTAGAAACCATGAGCTTCTTTGTCAGTACCAAACCTCATGCCCGATGCGGGTTTGTGCTTTTCAACATCTGAATTTCCTTTGTCTATTACAGCAGAAACAGTCCTTGTATTCTGCAAAAAGTTATCTATGTCATCCTCTGAAATATCTTCTATGTCAGGCAGGCCAGTGGGCTCAGGCTGTGTGACTTCTTCACTGCTATATTGGTCTGTTGTTGCTGTTGTTGTATTTTCTGTTCTCATGTTGTTTGCCATTTGTTGTGCACTTGACAACATCCCAGACCCTGAGCAATCCTATATTTTTATAGGGGTACAAAGAGACATTCTTATTAAGATAATGTCTGAAACATTTTCTCCAATTGCATTTTGTTTTCTTCATTGTTTTTTCACATCAGCTAAAAAATATTGATTAATTCTCATTTGCATGGCAGCTAACCTTTTCATATACACTTCCAGATAATGCAGTTGAGGCAGTTTTATTTGGAGGGCCAAAGTTCTTCTTGACATCATTCTTGCTTCTTCTGACTGAGTTTTCTTCAACCACATGTTTGTTGAAGCCACCACCAACTCCCTACAATGAGAGATAAGTTTTATTTCTTTTCTTTGAATTTGCAATGGCACATTGAAATTTATATGAAAGAAATCCTTTTTTTGCTGATCTGGTTATCTCTAACTTGGTTGTCGATTTCTTTCATGTGCAAATTGCCCTGCCCTGGCCATTGGAAAGCGGTCTAACCTGCAGAAGTCACCCTTCTCTATATCAATGGATAAATTATGTTTATGTAACATATGTACATCGTTTTTTCGAAAATCTTGCAATTGCTTTACATCTTCAAGAGTATAAGCAATGACATTGCTTAAATTATGATTTTCTTCATCGATCTGCACATACAAATTCCTTTTTTGTAAATGAATGGTGCAAAAGGGAGTAATACATCTTGAAAAACCAGTTGCTCTAATGTGCACATACTTTTAATCCTGCAGCAGATGTTGTTTTCATAGCGGATGACTATGGGAGTCTTTGCTGGTCAGAAACATACTGTTCTACAATTTGTTAAACGTAGATCATTATAAAAGTATTTTTTCCTTGAAATCAGTACGCAAATTGTCATGTGCGTGGAAATTGATGAATTATGTATTTGAGTACCTCCACATTTGTAATTCCAAGGAAAGCAGCATCCTGAAAAAAAAATCATTTCAAGGGTTGTTATTTTTTCAAAAAATTGTTTATACTTTTTTAACACAACCCTACCAGCAATGTACTAGTGTTTGGGTGCAATCCACCAATTTGATGTAACAGGCTTGTAAATGAAGCAACCCCTTGTGCAAAGTTGAAAACATGAACATATACACTATGTTTGTGTCACGTATCTTTTTAATAAAAAAAACAGTTGCAGTTGTGAACATAATGTTCTCTTACCTCTAAACTGTCAGTAATCGCACCAAGATAACCGTTGTCGATGAAGTTGTAATTGCTGTTGTCATGTTCATAAATCAGCATGCTCTGTTTTATCCATTTTTTGGCATACAACCATTAGTTATTAGATAATAATTATTTATTTTCAAAAACTAAATATAATTGAGTCTATTTTCTCAGTCAATATACCTGATAATATTCATTTGGATTTTGTGAGACCCAATGGGATTCTTCTGCATGTTTTTATATCAATTCTTACCTATTTTTACTTATAAAAATGTATGTAAATTATATATTTTTATTTTGTAAAAAGCATGTATGTTGCACCTGTTTGTAAATATGGGCTGACATTTGTGTTGTGCATGGATGATTGACCATAGGGATGTATGTAGTAGTACTTGAACTCGGGGTAACCTGCAACATGAAAAATGGGGAAGGTGTTACTATGATAAAAAGGAGCAAAATACATGTACAGTTTTACTTACATTTCATCAGTGTGTTACTGCTAATAGAGTCCACAAACTGTTGCATGATTGTCTGCACGAATTTGTTCAAAATCACTATACAATAAGGTTCTATTTTTTTCAACAAATTCTTTTTGAGGAAATTCCAGCATCAGAGGTTTTTTACATTATACGGAGACCCATTGTAAATTGGCACTTCATCGTACAGACAACAAAATGATTTTGTTGCCCAATCTTCCTTATCACTGTTTTCACTACTGCACTGAAGCTGGAATGATCCTGTGCAGATATTAAAGATTATTTTGAAGCACTTATCAGGGCAGTACAGTTTTTCAGCAAGTGGAAATATGCATGATTTGGAAAAAATTAAAAAGAAAAGTAAAAGACAGGCAAAGTATAAGTTTACGAATAACAATATAGAGATATTTTTTCTACTGATTATACTAGCTTATTTCCGGTGACAGAGATTACTGCTTGATCCATGTTCTAATTGCATCTGTTATTTTTCTGTTTGACAGATTGTTTACAAATTTTTTTTAGAAAACAAAGTAAGAGAACAGATCCGGGGGACGAGAAGAGATACCAAACAACGAAGTTTGCAGGGAAGTAAAATGAAGTATTGGTTGACCTTTTTTATATATTCATCCATATCCTTGTTGTTCCCTACGGCGATCTCCTTCTCCGTGTTCTGTTCGTCGCCTCCCCCCGCCGTCTTTTTCGTTCTTTCTCTGTTTGGTTTTTTTTTCGACGCTTTGTTGCAATCAAGTTGATGCCTCATTTTTTATATGGGCTGATTCTTGCTTTCTTACTATCATAAGTAGCCTACAAAACAGTCAGCCTGAACAAAAATAGCAGCTCAATCACCCCAAACAAAATAGGTCCACAAAAAACCAAATAAGCCCCAAAACAGCCGGCCTAAAAAAATAGCATCCCACAAAAAAAAAGTGCGCACAAAACACTTCCCAAACAAAATACACCACAATAAAGTAGGCGCCAAAATACTGAGGCCAAAACAAAACAGCAGCCCACAAAACTCGACTGTTAACAAAATTCGTTTTGTCCCGCGCAGGGTTTAAAATGCCGACGAAAACCGGTCGGTTTTCGCAAAAACCGACCGTGCCGAGCCGGTTCGGCAATTAAAACCGTTCGGAAAACCGGTCAGATGAACAGTAAATTTAAAAAATTTGAAGAAATATATCAAAATGTGTCAAACTTTTTTGAAAATTTTTGTACACGGTCCTAAGGAAATCCTAATGATTATGTAAAATTTTCAGATTATTATCAGATACTTACATTTTTTAAAAATTCTGACAGTGATACTGTCAGAATATATACTCTTCAGTTTTTTATTTTCTAGGAGTACAAAATGAAGTCTAATATTTCTTAAACTTTTTTTGTGATTTTATAACGTAATTAAAATTATTATGTAAAATTTTCAGATGATGATCAGATATGTGTATTTTTCAAAAATTCTAAAAGTGCTATTATCATTTATATGCTATTCTGTTTTTGATTTTATATAAGTACTAAATGAAGTCTAATATTTCTTAAAATTTTAGTACATGATCCTTTGGAAATTTTTATGGTTACATTGAAATGTCAGAATATAAAAAAAAATTTAAATATTTATGAAAATCTGACAATGTCTTTGTTCCTTTTCATTAATTTTTGTTTTGGATTTTTTAGAAGTAACAAATGATTTAAAAAATTGATTAAATTTCTCTGAGGTGTTTTATAGATTAATTGGGATTTTTTGTAATTTTTTCAAATTTTTTTGCAATTTTTTCAATTTTTTTGCATTTTCACAATTGTTCCTTCTCTCGTCGGTTTTCGACGAAAACCGAGCGGTTTTCGACAAAAACCGACCGAATTTCGACCTTTTCGACCGGTTTTCGATTTTTTTTGAATCAATTTGACACATGTTTGACTTTCGCAAACCGGTCGGTTTTTACCGAATTTCGATCGGTTTTCGCGAAAAATCGGTGCCGAGCAAGTAGCGATTTTCGAGGTCAAAACGAAAATGTAAACCCTGGTCCCGCGAAGGGAGTCACAAAACGTTTTGTTTGTTTTTTTCTGGTGACAAATGTTTAATGGCACGGTCCAAAATTTGAGTACCTCCTACCAAAATAGTATTCAATTCCCACCTAGACACCTTCTCTTTTTTTTCCAAAATTTTGAAAGATTTCATCATCAAAATAATCCCCAAACTTCTGTATCTCTCTCTCTCTCTCGGAAGATTGGGATTTCTCCAGCGGAATTCAGATTGCAGATCAGATTTCTCAACTGTATGGATCCTCAGCTGACCTTGGTTCCTCCTGATAGTTTCTTGCTTTTGGCAGCCTTCTTTAGTTCCACTTTCCGTTTGACTAGTTTCACTTTCTGTTTGACGGAAGATTCGGTTGGTGCTGTTCTAAGTTGCCTGTCTTGTGGGTAATCCAGTTGGATTTCATGTCAAAAAAGCTTATGATTATGGTTTTCATTTCTCCGTGTCTTCCAAGCAAGTTGCTTTTTTCATATATTCTTTGAAGAAATCCACCACCAAGCATTTCACTGTTCAATTTCATTTGTGGAGAAATGAGGTGCAAACTTTCATAAGGAATACAAGCTCTGGTTACACAAGCATGAAAATTTCTATGCTAGCTCTGGGATATAACAATCTGTCTGCGAGTTACTCCTTCCGTCTGGAAAATTTCCTCGCTCGTAGGTTTGGGCCTGGAACAAAATCACGATTTGTTTGGAACCATTCCACCAGATGTATGGCAGACGCTACCTCAACTCCAGATATTAATTCTGTACATAAATCAATTTCGCGGTCCTCTCCCGACATCATTGGCAAATGCTTCTGAATTGAGGTGATATCCACTTAGGTTCAAATCTGTTCAGTGGAACAATTCCTCCAGAGTTCGGAGGTTTGCAAAAGCATTGGAGACTATCTCTTTCGCAATTTGTTAGAAGTTAACAATGCTGAGTGGAAATTCATGACCAAACTTCACCTCTCAGCTGGCAAATTGTACCAATCTGCAATTTCTTGTTCTAGGTGAAAATAAGTTTATGGGCACTTCCTACTTCGGTTTCCATCCTCTCTACATCACTCATGAGTTATATCTTGGTCACAAAGAAATTCCTTGAAGCATACACGTTAACATTGGAAACCTTGTTAATATACAAAGCCTCATGTTGACTAATTGCAGGCTAACAGGAACACTTCCCTCTTCACTGAGCAAGCTTCAAAACCTGGCAGATTTTGAGATTTCTAGTAACAACCTTAGTGGGCAGTTCACATTGAGCCTTGGGAATCTTACACAACTGGTAAATGTTTTTCTGGGGTCGAACGTTTTTACTGGGAGTATTCCTCGAACTTTAGGAAAATTAAAACCATTGGTTTGTCTAAATCTCTCAAGGAATAAGCTTACCGGTACGGTACCTCAAGAGTAATTCAGTATAACGACACTTTCAGTTATTCTTGATCTCTCTAATAATCTTTTGAGGGGATTTATACCTCTTGAAGTTGGCGATCTGGAAAATCTGGTGGAATTCCAGGCCGAGTCAAACAAATTGCCTGGTTAAATTCCGAGTGCCTTTGGCAAATGTCAACTTCTACAGAGACTCTAACTACAAAATAATTTCTTTTGAGGTAATATCCCATTCGCCATTAGCGGGTTAAAGGGCTTGCAGAACTTCGACCTCTCAAACAACAACTTCTCAGGTCAAATACCTACATTTTTTACGAATTTCCGCCACCTATATTATTTGAATCTCTCTTTCAATAACTTTGTTGGTGAAGTGCCAATCAACGGAGTCTTCTCAAATGCTAGTCCAGTAGCAATTCTGGGAAATGAGAAACTCTGCTGTGGTATCAAGCAACTTCATTTGCCACATTATTCTTCCTTCAAAGACCTGAAAAAAAGATACACAACCTATCATAATAATTGCCATTCCTCTTGCATCGGCAATCTTGTGCCAACTTGGTCAAGCATCGATTTCAAAGATGATGACTTCAAAGCCATTGTGTTTGATTTGATGTAAAATGGAAGCTTACAAGCTAGATTGGTTACATCAAGAAGACAGTGATGAGATCATGAATTCAAGATGCTTGGATCTCCTGCAAAGAATTCATATTGCAATTGATGTGGCTTGTGCACTTTATTGTCCGTCTTCAGCTCGAGTGGCTGGTCCCTTATCCGCATCCATCACTCATTTCATCAATAGTCATTGATTTTGAAAGACCGAGATGGCGACCAGAGGGGGATGAATGGTCCAAAATAAATTTTTTCACCTCTTGGACAAATACTAGCCAAAGACTCAGTACTGCTTGTAAAGAACAGAGACTAGAAAAACACAAGCAGTGTTCAGAAAACAGCACGACTCCAAAAGCCAATCTGTGATCTTGGCTTGCTCGTGAGATTCTAATGATCAAGATAGATATGAATGCCTTCTCACACGTCACAGCAAGCAAGATATCACAGGTGCAAACACCAAAACTCGATCAATTAAGAATTCATCATGAAGGGACAAAAGATTGGTTTCTTTGCAGAACTTGAACCAGGGTTGCCTAGAGGATTTGGATATGCTCTGAGTGAAGATTCATCCAATCAATCTCTCATCCTTGGCAACAAGAATCAGAAGCAAATCAAAATTAAAGAACTGCAAGTCACACGTTTACGCACTTCAAGAACACACAGATTTACAACTTGCAACAAGAACACAAGGATAGCCTAAATGATTGAAAACATCGAATCAAGAGAAGAGTTCATCAACCATGAATTTTAACAAAGATTTAATAGCATGTAGAAGAAGATGAGGCAAATCCAAATTACGTAAAATAAATTGCAAGTAAGTAAATGCGGAATTTAGATAGCAGAATTTAAGTGTGTAATGTAAATGCGTAAAGGAAATGAAACAAGAACATAAATGAAGAGAATTTCATTTCTGGAATTGAGGTTTACAAAGCCTCACAACAAAGTGGGCAAAAACTCAAATGAGCAGCAAAAACCTCAGAACCTTCAAAGAGGGGAGGTTGCCCCTACCCCTCTATTTATAGTGACCTGGGATCAATTCCCACCCTTGGATATCTTGCTTCAATCCTAAGCCAACTTATAAGAGACAGGATTTGATCCTTACACTGTCACTCTCAACAACTCTCAACTACACTCAAGTACTTTCTAGTACATCTGAAAGCAAGCTACACTTATCCACTACTTTATCTTCTAGAACTGCAACCATACATCTCTCCTTGATCCAAGTAGTGATAAGATAGCTTCTCCACTGATCTTTTGTCTCTTGGAACTGCACCGGCTTCATCTCCGGCTATCTTCTGGCGAACTTCCGGCCAACTTGAACCTCCGGCCATCCTATGCCTAGTTCCAGCCTCCCTTCGCCTCACCATGACCATCAAATGAAGTCCTACATTCACAAAGACAAGAAATCCCTTCTTGGTTCCACTATGAACCCATCACAACAATTCGATCACGAGTTGGGATTAGAAAGGACCAAAACGGACCAAAGCATTTCAACCAAATGCAGACAAGCTGTTCTCAATACAGCAGGATCTTCTCAATTTTTTTATGATTTTATATGTTGTTCTACTGAAAAACTTGTTAACATGAAAAAGTTGCTTTTTGACATTCTCTATAACTTTTATGTAGAACACATAATTTTTCGAGTACGGGAAGACCCTTAAAAAGGCAAATTACTGCCAGCTGCAAAACTATTCCGGCGTAAACGTGAAAATCTCTGTTAACCTTCTCTATTTTCTATGATTTTTTATTTTGCTCAAATGAAAAACTTGTCAACATGAAAAAGATGCGTCTTGAAATTATCTACAACTTTCATGTATACCAAATAATTGTTTGAGCACGGGAAGATCCTTAAAAAGTGCTAACAAGAATCGGTCCGGCGCAAACGTGAGACTCACTGTTAACCTTCCCAATTTTCTATGATTTTTATGTTGCTCAAATGAAAAACTTGTCAACATAAAAAAGATGTGTCTTGGAATTCACTACAACTTTCATGTAGAGTACGGAAAGACCTTCAAAAACGCTAATTTCTGCCAGCTGCAAAACCAATCCGACGCGAAAGAAAAGCAGTCCGTCGTAAACGTGAAACTCACTTGACTTGGTCCGGCGCAAATGGGAAAACCTCTGTTTCCCTCTTCCCTTGGTCCAGCGCAAATGGGAAACTCTCTGTTTCTCATTTCTCTTGGTTCGCCGCAAATGGAAAACTCTCTGTTTCTCATTTCCCTTGGTCCGGCGCAAACGTGCAGTCTAACCTAACTCTGTCCGGCGCAAATGCAACTCATGCAACATTTGGTCCGGCGCAAACAACCTTCCAACTTGAAATCCATTTTGAATCCAAAACTCAAACATAAGCTATCCTAGATCACATAAAGTCAAATACTCATCACAAATTTTAGTAGACCTCCACATGGTCCTTCAGATTTTATTTGAACTGACTGCTTTTTTGTTTAGCAGTTGAGTACCTCCATCACAGTGAAGTGCCAGTAGTACATCGTGATCTTAAAACAAGCAATGTTCTTTTGAAATGAAGACATGGCTGGGCCATGTTGTGGATTTTGGCATTTCAAGGATTCTTACGGAAGCAAGCTCACATTCAAACAAGTCAACAAGCACCTCATGGTGCAAAGGGGCAGTTGGATATATTGCTCCAGATTAGCCCAGTCCATTTTATGTTTTTTTATGGTCCTTTTCCCTGGAAAAGTACTTTGCCGGTCCGAGCCAGACCTGCTCCATGCGGCCCAGAGTCTTTTCCACATGCCACGGGTCGGCCCATTTATGGAAACTGCCCTGGCCTCATGGCCCAATAGATCTTATGGGTCGGCCCATTGTGCAATGGCTAACTGTCAATATCACTCTATATGTTGAGTGTGTCTGTACAACCTATGTCCATGAGCTTTTGGAAATGTGAAACTTCATAACCATGAATGCTATTGTTACAAACTTGATGAAAATAGAAATTAGATAATAAATCTATGAAACAAACATGATAAATTATGCTTTCAAGTTTCAACTGGTGCGAAAATTATAATTTAACACGTATATAACATTACTAATTGTGTCACCCATTAGACAACAAATCTACAAACTTCCATAGGTTCTCAGTACAGGAACAATACAAGTTGACAACGTCGCATAGATTCATCGTTACAAGACAATTTCAGCTCATGACTAGCAACAATAAGCATGACCGTCACTACTTACTTAATTACAACCTTTTTCATTACAATAACAATATCACTCAAAGAGTATAGCTTTTAGCACCGACAAACAGTGGATTTCTACATGAGCTGGTGGTTACTCTTGTGCACCGACCTCCTGCAGATAGCGCTCCATGTCCAACACAGCTTGTACATACCAGATAAGAAGTATGCCACAGAAATTATATTGCAATAGGGACATAGCTTTTGAATCACACTTCTAAAACTACTAGCAAGAGGAAAAAGGGTTCAGCTTATACTAGAGCATGGATCAACCAACATGAAATTTATGGTGAAAATCACAAATTCCTGGTTAAATGACATGGAAAAACTTTGTACATAGCGGATGCATCTCATCTTCAGATATATTTTTTTATAATTATTTATGAAGTACATATGAGATACTCTTCCCATTCTACATGAAGGCACATATGGACCAAACAAGCCCAACCATTTCTACAATATGAACACATCAAATTTGCAAGATGCAGAATTTGCATTCAACTCACTAGCAGAATAGAGGACTCGCATCGTGCCCGATCGCGAGTCCTGGCATGACCGTATTATACGTGCCGTGTCGAGTTTCGGTCATACGGTACCTACCGTACCATAGACTAGCTAAAAAAGCCTGACACAACTCCCACCTCTAACGATCACATTCAGTCCACATAGCTGTGCGATGTTAGCGGCCTTCTCAAGTACATCCCATGGCGCCATAAATGAGTCTCCTCAGCTCCCTGGCTGCGAAGCAGGCTGTTGAAATGAAACATACTAGTGGCACCGCAGGCGAAGGAGGCAAGGAGAAAGGCGAGGATCGGGGCGAGGGCAGTGCGGGCGGGATCTGTTCCCCATCTTCTCTGTTGCACGAGTGGCGGAGTGCACAAGGGAGACAGGGAGGAGGCGAAGGAAGAACCATGGTGTGGAGGGCTCTGGAACGACGGAAACAATGACATGCAAAAATCCATCGGCTGGAGAGCGTCGACAGGAAAAGGTGTGGCTAAACCGGTGGAAGGATCTGTCTGCGAATTCATTTTTTCTAGAGGGCTTTTTCGAAAAAAAAAGTGACGTGGCATAGCTGGTTGCGCAAGAATCCCAGGCACTTTAACATATGTATGATTGGTGTTTATGAGTTCAACGGGTACTAATTACGTTTAAAATTTCATACAAAATTCTCCTATACATTAGGGCTTAAGCACACTAGGACAGGGACCTAAGCGTGCTTCCGGAACGTATCATTCAAGTGTGTAAAAAGTGAAGAAGCAAAAGAGATTAAGAGAAGATACTACTGACCAATTCGGTAACCACAAAACAGGGATTTGAAATCTAGTGGTCGAGGGGCATCAGTGAGGTGACAGCCTTAGGATTCTTATAGTGCCACCTTCAAGCGTTTGGACGCATGCCATTTTTTTTAAGAATTAGCAGCCGGACATTTGATCTGTTACATCAGATGCTCGATACAATATTTTTTTTCAACGTCTGCAACATTTATTTTCTACGTATACAATTTTTTTTCGCGCACACATTTCTATTGTTATCGAAGGAAAATATTTCACGCATAGAAAAAAAATATTTCACGTGTAGGGAAAAAATGTTGCAGCGATCCGAATCAACATTCTAATGTTATCGAAAGAAAATATTTCACACGTAAAAAAAATATTTCACAGTTTGTTCGAAAAAATAAGAAGTTCGGCTCCAGCAATTCCGTTTTTTTAGCTAGCTAGCAGCACAAGCTGGAGAAAGCAGTTGCAGGTGTGGGACCCAGCCCTCCAGAGAATCTACGAATTAACCAACCAGCTACTACGGCAAAAGGCAAATCCCTTGTCTCGACTCTCGACCTTCATTATTTTGTCCAAGAGGGAGAGCACCTGAACTTCCAGGAACTTCCGCCTCCTTCCTTCTTTTACCCAAAAGCTTCGGCGTCCTGCATATTTTCAGCCGCTAGATCCAAACCGGCTTTGATCGTAGCCATAACATGTCCAGTCAAACAGCCGGTTAGTGCACCTACCAGTCAAGAAGGAATCGATGAGCTTCGTTGGTTTCAGATCGAGATACCCGGATCTTCCGGGGAATATAGTGATTTCCTGCAGTTCTTCACTCTTGTACAGAAGAGATGCGCTATCTTTCTTTCTAAAAGACCATGTAAAGGTCTACTCATATTTGTGATAAGCAATTAACTGTATTTAAGCTGGTGATGCATAAGTTTGAGTTTGATGCTCATGTTTGTAATGAGCAATTGACTGTATTTGAGCTGGTGGTGTACAAGTTTGAGTTTGATCAGTTTGTAAACTGATTGGGACTAGTTATGAACTTGTCGGAACAGTTTGTGAACTGGTTGGGACTAGTTGTGAACTGATCAGGACAGTTTTTAAACTGATTAGGACTAGTTATGAACTGGTCAGGACAATTTATAAACTTGTTGGGATGTGTTGATTTGATTGCGTATGTTGCTGGGCATTGCTATGTAAGGTGTTTTCTTGTCTTTGATGGTTGCAAGACGACGGTGCTAGGTTATGGTGAGGCGAAGGATGACCGGGACTAGACGAGGAGCGTCGGAGGTCCAGATGGTCGGGGATCGCCGGAAGATGATCAGAGACGGAATCCATGTAAGCTAAGAAGACAAGGAACGGATGAGATGCTAGCTAGGCGCTGCTCGGATCAATGAGGGCCGTGGATCGCGGTCTAGTTGATAGGATAGCGGGTCTAGTTAGTATGCTTTGAGAACCGTGCAAGAAAACCCATTATGTGTGTGGGTTTTAGGTGAGCCCTTGCATGACTAGTTGAGTGGGTCAATCCTAGCTCTTGATGAAGTGCTCTAGGGTTTACAGGCTCATCCAAAGGTGGTAAGTGACACAAGAGTAGTATAAATAGAGGGAAAGGGGTGGCCTTCTCCTCCTGAAGGTTTTTGAGATTTTTTGTGCTCTTTTGAGATTTGTCCACTTGTTTATGAGGCTTTGTAAACCTTCCTTCCAGAAATGAAAATCCAATTTCCTCTCAGTTCTGAATTTACTTTCTGCATTTACATTGTGTCTTTAAATTCAGCAATTTACATTTTGCAATTACTTACTGCATATTTGGATTTGCCTCCCCTCCTTCTAAATGCTTGTGAATCTTATGTCAATGATGAATGATTGATGGATGAGTCTTCTTCAGACCATATCCTAATCATCTAGGCAAATCTAGTTATCTTCCTTACCAGAAACCGATATTTGTACTTGAGAGGATCAATCTTGGAAGATTTGTTTTTTTGATGTTCTTGTCTTGTGTTCTAGCTTGCTATGATATGTGGGAAGTTATGTAGAATCATCTTGATCATTAAGAATCATGAGCTAGCTAAGAGCTATATTTTTGTTCTTAAACCCGTTCTTGTGCACCCTTCCTTAAATTTGAAAAAAGTTAGAACTTTGATATCGATTCTTGCAATCGAAAGTTGGAATAAGTTCCTGACATCTATAGAGAGGTGCATACCAAGTTTCACTGGTTTTGGATCAGCCGATCAAAAGCTTCATCGATTCATGTTTTAAGATCGCATCGATACTGTTCATCCGAATACTATTCACCCAAGCAATGTTCATCCGACCTCTACTGGTCGGGGGTACTATTCACACAACCTCATCTGGTGGTGGTACTGTTCACCCGACCTCGTTTGGGGGGGGGTACTATTCACTTTGAATACTATTCATCCAACCAATCCAGATTCTCTTTTTTGTTTCTCATGCCGACCAATGCAGTGCTACTGTTCATCTAAACATTGTTTACCGAACACTGTTTATTTGACTATTCGCAAAGATCGCTCGCCCAACACTGCTCATCAGAGCACCTTTGCTCACCCGATCAAGACGCCGACTAGTGCGCTTTTTATCGCTCATCCGACCTTAACTAGTCGGTGCTACTGTTCATGTGTTTACCTGTTCGGATTGTTCAGTTTTTTCTATCCGCACTTTTGGTGGTTTGAATTTTAGGGAGAAATTTTATTTGGCTCCTATTCACACCCCTCTAGTCGCATTTTCGGTCCTTCAATTGGTATCAAAGCATATTTTGCACTTTCATAGATCTTGACCGGTCTCAAGAGCCATGGCGACGGACAAATATTCCACCAAGCCTCTCATTTTTTCTAGAGTCGATTTTCCTTTTTGGAAGTCTCGAATGGAATCGTATATCACTGCCCTAGGCTTCCTGATATGGTAGAATGTAATGCTCTCGTATGAGGTTCCTGCCGATGAGCACGTCACGACCGACAATATAGCTGACATTGAGGCAAACGCTAAGGTAAAGAACATCCTCATATAGGGCCTTAGCCGCAGTGAGTACGACATGATTTCTCACCTACGTTCTGCTCATGAGATTTGGGTGACCCTCGATGCTTACTATGAGGGCACTACCCAAATCAAGACAGTGAGGCAGGATCAATATAAGCGTGAATACAATAAATTTGAACAACACGCTGGTGAGAGTCTTGACGAGTGTTTTGGTCATTTTTTTAAAAAAAATTGAGCGATCTTCGAGCAGTTGGTTGCACATACCGTGACTCGGATAACGCTCTAAATTTCTTGACCGCACTCGATCTTCGAGTTTGGGAGATGAAAGTGACCACCATCAAGGACACTACCGACTTGTCGACTCTGACTCTTAACGGGCTCTATTCTGACTCAAGACTCATGAGATCGACGTCGTCTCTCGCAAGACGAAATCCCAGTCGATGGCCTTAGTCACTGATCCCATTGGATCTTCTTTGGATTTCCCTGTTGGTTTCTCCCTCTTCGCCCTTTGTGAGCTAAGCGATGACCAACTGAATTTTTTTTCAGAAAATGAGCTTGCTCTTTTGGCTCACAAATTCTCTCATGCATACAAGAGGGTAAGAGAGAGGAAGAGAGGTGGCATGATCACCTGCTTCGAGTGTGGTGGCTCCAACCACATTCGAGCGAACTATCCCAAACTGGAGAAGTGCAAGAATGACTTCGACGGTTCGGGAAAGAACGACTACACCGACAAGAACCGCAACAAGAAGCCTCCAGTTTGTGAGCTGGCACACGAGAAGAAGTACCGCAACTTCTCGAAGAACAAGAAGCTCTTCCACCGCGTCCTCGCCGCCCTCGACGACATCAGCCTCTCTGACATGGAAACATGGAGCGACGAAGGTGAGGATGATCCGCAAGAGAAGAAAGGCGGCGACGACTTCTCCGGCATGTGCTTCATGGAGGATGCCAACGGCATCAGCGACTCGGACGAGGTACCCTTATATGACCAGCTTAATGAAGCTTTCTGCAAACTAGAAAAATTTCATTCTAGAGCTAGAGCTAGGTGTATGGAGCTTTAGAAGGAAGCAGGTACGTTTATTTGGGAGTTATCGTCTCTTAGATCTTCTCCCTCCCGAGTTTTTGATGATTGCTCTTTGTGTGATTCTTTGCTTGTGAGCTAGAGAACCTAAGGACTATATATGATAGTGTGCTTACTGAGCTTGAGAGTCTTAGGTCGAAGAATACTAGCACTGGTTCTATTGATGTTATTCCTGTAGATGCTAGTTTTCTTCATGCTCACTCTACTCCATCATGTAAATTGCCCTAAACTGTTTGCTGAAATTGATGCTATTAGCACTCACCTTAGGAACCTTTTTTCTAGAAATGATGAACTTGAATTGCATACTTCTAAGGATCTAGTTAGCTCATGTGAGGGCTGTAAGCAACTAAAACTTGACAATGAATCTCTAAATATCAAGTGTGCTAAACTTGCTAAGGACTTACTAGATAAGTCACAAGAAAGTTGCTTACGATGTGCTGAGATTGAGGGAGACTTGGATAAAATCCAAATCGAACTTAGGAAGAAATTAGAAAACCAAGTCTTTATGATTAGAAATGCTCCTTGCGTTTCTTGTGAGGCTTTCAAGATGGAGGCAATCCGTGCTAAGGGAGAAAAATGTACGTGTTGAGAGTTCTTCTCTTTATTGTTCTTCTTCCTCCTCTCTTCCCTGTTCTTCATGTGCCTCTTTCTTCCAGGTGTGTGAGTATCTCATGAGCACTCTCGAGAAGTTTGTAGGAGGCAAGAAGAAGCTCAATCTCATTCTAAACTAATACAATATTAGTCGATTTAATCAGGGTCTAGGATTTGACTATTTAGAGCACACTCGGGCACATCCTCCCACTATTATGCGTGGCTCCAAGAGTGGTGAGATCGTGGTAGCTCTAAAGGTAAGTACCACTATGTTTAGGTCTGCTGGTGTTGTCCATGGGACTTTTGACCAGAAGGTTGCTACCCTGCTGCTTCTGCCTCTAGCAAGGTGAAGTACACATGCACCTTCTGTCAGAAAGATGGTCACCTAGTGGATTTCTGCTTTAGGCACGCAAAGATCACTCGGCGTGAGCGTGTTGCTACTCTTAGGGGTATTCAGGATCATCCCCAAATCCTGAGTGCTCTTAAGGCACGCACTGCTACTAGACAGGTTAGAGAGTTGTCTATTTTTGGGCAGTGTCCAGGACTTGGTTTTCATGCTGTTTCTTCGAGTTTTAGTCCTGGAGCTATTTGTGGTCAGTCTACCAGCCATCCTTATGATATTCCTCATTTTTCCCATCGAGGTAGATATCAGCGGCGTGAGGTGTTTTCTAGTAGGAGATCTAGGCAGCCTTACTGGGATGGTTCGGCCTCTGCATCACGGCGGGCCAACCCAGTTCCAGCACTCAAATCATCTACTAGAGTTGCTACTGATCTTGTGATATTTGAGTGTCAGAGAGACACTTGAGTTCAGACTTCTTCAGTGGCTAGTACTCTGAGGCGTCGTATGGTTCAGTATTGAGTTCCCATGTCTTCACTTTATTCCAGTACTGAGTCATCTTTCTCTTTTGACTTGATCAGGTTCCTCAGATGGGGAAGGGAGAGGTTTGGATTATTGACTCCAGTTGTTCTCGCCACATGACCGGAGATTCTCATTGGTTCTCTTCCCTAATCCGAGCCCTCGGTGATGAGTTGATCACTTTTGGGGATGCGTCTTCAGGTAGAGTCATTGCTAAAGGTAACATCTGCACTAATAAAAATTTTATTCTTAGAAATGTTGCCTTAGTGAGTAAGCTGCAGTATAACTTGCTTTCTGTTTCTCAACTTGTCGATGACTCTTTCGAGGTAAGGTTTAAGAGTAATGCCTGTAGAATCCTTGAGTCATCAGGAGGGCTAGTTTACAGGATTTTTAGATTTGGAAGAGTCTTTCGTGCTGATTGTTCTGCTTCTTCTGGAGACTCTCTTCGATGTTTGATTGCTTCTAAGTCCCATGATCTCTCCTTCTGGCATAGGAGACTTGGTCACATTGGTTTTGATCATTTGACCCGAGTTAACTGCCACGATCTCATTCGTGGTTTGCCAAAACTCAAGATAGTCAAAGACTTAGTTTGCTCTCCTTGCCAACATGGCAAGATGGTTACTGCTTCTCATCCTCCAGTCATCGTAGTGATGACTGATGCACCAGGACAACTTTTACGTATGGACACTGTCGGGTCCAGCTAGAGTGCAGTCAGCAGGAGGGAAGTGGTACGTTCTTGTCATTGTTGATGATTTTTCTAAGTATTATTAAGTATTTTTCATGGCCTCGAAGGACGAGACTTATTCTCACTTCTGGAGTTTGGTCAGTAGGTTGTCTATTGAGCTCTCAGGTGTCTTACGAGCTATACGCAGTGATAATGGCACGGAGTTCAAGAACTCCTACTTTGAGAGTTTCTATGTGGAGTCTGGTTTAGAGCATTAGTTCTCCTCTCCCTACGCCCCTCAGCAAAATGGCGTAGTGAAAAAGAAGAACAGGACCCTGGAAGAGATAGACAGGACGATGCTAGACGAGTACAGTACTCCTAAGAAGTTTTGGACTGAGGCTATAGCTACTGCTTTCCATGTTTCTAATCGCGTATTCTTGAGAGCATATTTGCACCTCACTTCTTACGAGTTGAGGTATGGGCGAAAGTGCAGTGTTTCTTATTTTCGTGTGTTTGGTTGCAAGTGTTTTATCTTGAAGTCTGGTAACCTAGATAAATTTGAGTCTCGTTCTTCTGATGGTGTTTTTCTGGGTTACTCGACTTCTTCTCGTAGCTATAGGATCTAGAGTTGTGATACGAATAAGATCATAGAGACCTGTGATATGACTTTTGATGAGGCTAGCCCAGGTGCTAGACCTGATGTATCAGGCTCTTCTTATCCCTCCAAGACCATCTTTGTAGAGGATGAGGATGATGGTGTTCCACCTGATCCAGTCTCATCTACACCTGAGGTGCCTCCTGTTTCCATTTCTGCACCTTAGGGAGACAAGCCCTTGCCTTCTGACTCTCCTTCAACTAGTGGCTCTGTTCTTGCCTCTTCTGTTCATGAGGTAGAGGCCACTTCTATTTCTGGACCTCCCGACCATATTTAGAGGTGTCATCCACCTGATATGATCATTGGTGATCTGTTTGAGCGTGTCACGCGCTCAAAATCAGGTTTGTCCAGTTTCTGCCTCCACTCAGCCTTTGTTGCCTCCTTTAAGCCGAAGATATTTCTCATGCATTATCTGATGAGTCGTGGATTAATGCTATGCGTGACGAACAATGTATGGCAGCTTGTTGAGCTTCCATTTGATCATAATGTTATTGGGATCAAGTGGGTGTTCAAGAACAAGCAGAGTGAGGATGGAGTTGTCATTAGAAACAAGGCTAGGCTAGTTGCACATGGCTTTACTCAGGTTGAGGATCTTGACTTTGAGGAGACTTTTGCCCCTGTAGCTAGACTAGAGGCTATCCGAATCCTACTTGCATTTTCAGCATCCAAGGGTTTCAAGTTTTATCAAATGGATGTTAAAAGTGCATTCCTCAATGATTTTATTGAGGAAGAGGTTTATGTCAAGCAGCCTCTAGGATTTGAGAATCCCAAATACCTGGACCATGTCTACAAGCTTTCCAAAGGTCTGTATGGACTTAAGCAGGCCCCTAGAGCGTGGTATGAAAGGCTTAAGTCCTACCTTCTTAGTCATGGTTTCAAAATGAGTTTAGTAGACAAGACTCTGTTTATCAGACACCAGGATTCTCATTCCTCCTCGTCCAGATTTATGTGGACGATATCATTTTTTATGGCTCTTCTCATTCTCTTGTGTCTCAATTTTCTAAGGTGATGAGCACAGAGTTTGAGATGAGTATGATGGGCGAGTTGAGCTACTTCATCGGCTTCCAAATCAAGCAGACTCGAGAGAGTACTTTCCTGCACCAAGGTAAGTACACTCGAGACCTCCTGAGGCGGTTTGATATGTCTGATGGGAAGCCTGTGATGACTCATATGGCCACCACTACTGTCCTCGAGCCTTACGAGGATGGTGAGCCTACTAATCAGAAGGAGTTTCGAAGTATGATTGGCTCCCTCCTGTATCTCACTGCCTCGAGGCCGGACATACACTTTGCCGTGTGTAGGTCCGCTCGATTTCAGGCCTCTCCTCGCGCCTCTCAACGCTAGGCGGTGAAGCGCATCTTCAGATACCTTCGAGCTACCATTGATTATGTTATTTGGTACTCTTCCTCTTCTTGACTTTCCCTTAAAGCCTTTTCCGATGCTGACTTTGCTGGCTGTAGGATAGATAAAAAGACCACTTCTGACACTTGCCAATTCATTGGCACTTCTCTTGTTTCTTGGTATTCTAGGAAGTAGTCCAGAGTGCACAGTCTACCGCTGAGGCCGAGTATGTTGCTGTAGCCAGTTGTTGTAGCCAGGTGCTCTGGATGAGATCGACCTTACGGGATTTTGGGTTAGAGATAGAGAGTGTTTCACTGTTCTGTGACAACACCTCTGCTATCTGCATTGCTAATAACCCAGTGCAGCACTCTAGGACCAAGCACATTGATGTTAGATATCACTTCCTTAGAGACCATGTGAAGAAGGGAGACATAGTGCTTCAATTTGTGGAGAGTGATCACCAGATAGCCGATATCTTTACCAAGCCTTTGGATAGCTCTAGATTTGTTGGCTTGAGGAGTGAGCTTGGTGTCGTGTGCCCTTACAGCTTATTGTGAGGGGGAGTTGGTGTGTATATTATGTATTATATATATTTCCTTCCAGTTTTTCCTTTCTCTTGTTTTGTTCTGGGTGCTTATGGGGTTTATTCTCTAGAGTTATGAGTCCACTTCAGTTAGATTTCTGGCATGCTTTGCATGGACCTCTCATTTTGTGCTTTAGGTTGCTATCATGCGTAATTAACTATTCTCTCTTCTCTCTAGGTTGAGTTCCCTCACAGTCTTATAAGTCTAGCAGGTGTTGAGCCCCTTGGGTAGACAGGGTCTGTGTGCACTCCTTAACTTAGGATCTAGAGACAGCTTCCCTATGTTAGTCATTGTAAAGATGAGAGCGAGTTTGAGCCTTAGTGTTCTCTACTATCTTTTTTATACTCTATAGCCACCCAGTTTGCAGTTTCTCGATCTTTCTCTTCTCATTCTATATTTTTGGTTTCGATTGAGTTTATTTGGTTTTACTTGAGCTTAATTCTGCTAATAACTCAACTTGAACCAAATTTGTGCTTAAAATTTATTCACATGTTGAGGGGGGTTTGGGAATCTGTTCATGCATTGCTTATAGACTTTATTTTCTATTTTATGAGCTTTGTCTATTATGCAAATGATCTTCTTCATGCTATACACCATGCTACATTATATGAAGGAAATCACTAGTTTAGATATGTCCAAGTTCATTTATCTTGCGAAGCTTGCTAAAAAATTGCAAATAAGCTTTAAAAGAAAAACTTGATGAAACATGTTGCTTTTACTTACTAAGTTTCTTCTCTAGGTGTATTTGCCAAAATTTGTGAAATTTTGGATTTCTCTAGAGTCTCTATAGCAACTTGGGTGAAACTTGTTTGATCCATACTTGAGTCCTTCATTTGCTCATAAATCAAGTGCTAAAATGAAAATTAAGGAAAAATGACTCTATTTGTGCGCATTTGACTTAACACCTTACATTCACAAAACAACCTCCCATTGCACTCGGGACGAACTTAGAATGCATCGTGTATGACCAAGACCATCCTCTTAAAAGTTCATCTTGAGATGGTCGAATATGGCTTGAGTCATTTGCTTTATAAAAAAATGCAAATAATAATAATAAAACATAAGTGGGTAAAAAATACAAATAACGTCAAACATTTGTACCCCGCTACGTCTTTTAGGATCTTAAAGCAAAATTTACATTAATTGAAAAATGAGCTCGAAGGACCTTGTATGCACTTCTAGATTCCCAAAAGTGTTGAGTAGGTTGAACTCTAGGTTTTCCATTTGATCCTTTGAGTGGCTTTGCGTCTAGTTTTGAAACTAATGCTCAGTGTTGCACTTGTCAAATCTTCCTAAACTTGACATTTTCAAAAGTAAGCTTGCTAGCAAATCTTGTTATTTGCACTTGGATATGTCTTTGTGTAGCATAATCTGAACTTGCATAGCTTGGTGTCATACTTTGTTTATATAGTCACTTGGATAATCTTCAAAGCTTTTTTAGGATGCGTTTCATGCATACATGTGTAAAGGGGGAGAAAATGCCATCTTGATGCCTATATTGTCAAAAGGGGGAGAATTTGTAGAAAAGGCATCATTAAATCATAAAAATATGAATGCATCTTGGTTCTTATGATCATGATAAAAACATGCTATCTCTTAAGGATCATAAGCATAATTGAGCTTTTGTGAGTTTTATTAGATTTTTAGAGCTTTTGTGGGAAACTTTTTCTTTCTTTGGTTCTTGCTCTAAAATCTCTCTTACCAACTTGATCATGATTTTATTTCCTCTTACTCTGAACGAAGTAAGGCTATGCAATCAAATTGCTTTCCTCTTTCCCTTTCAAACTCAAAATTATGCCTTTTTTGTGTTTGTCAATATACTCATCAAGAGGGAGATTGAAAGACCATGTGGAGGTCTACCCATGTTTGTGATGAGCAATTGATCGTATTTGAGCTGGTGGTGCACAAGTTTAAGTTTGATCAGTTTGTAAACTGATTGGGACTAGTTGTGAACTGGTCGGGACAATTTTTGAACTGGTTGGGACTAATTGTGAACTGGTCAGGACAAGTCGTGAATTGGTCAGGACAAGTTGTGAACTGGTCAGACAGTTTATAAACTTGTTGGGATGTGTTGATTTGATTGCGTATGTTATTGGGCATTACTATGTGAGGTGTTTCCTTGTCTTTGATGGTTGCAAGATGATGGTGCTAGGTTATAGCGAGGCGGAGGATGACCGGGACTAGGCGAGGAGCGTCGGAGATTCAGATGGTCGGGGATCGTCGGAAGATGATCGGAGACAGAGTCTATGCAAGCCAAGAAGACAAGGAACGGATGAGATGCTAGCTAGGCACTGTTCGGATCAATGAGGGTCATCAGATCGCGGTCTAGTTGATAGGATAGCGGGTCTAGTTAGTATGCCTTGAGAACCGTGCAACAAAACCCATTATGTGTGTGGGTTTTGGGTGAGCCCTTACATGGCTGGTTGAGTGGGTCAATCCTAGCCCTTGATGAAGTGCTCTAGGGTTTAGAGGCTCATCCAAGGGTGGTAGGTAACCCAAAAGTAGTATAAATAGAGGGGAAGGGGTGGCCTTCTCTTCCTGAAGGTTTTTAAGGTTTTTTCTCCTTTGAGCTTTGCCCACTTGTTTGTGAGGCTTTGTAAACCTTCCTTCCAGAAATAAAAATCTAATTTCCTCTCAGTTCTGAATTTACTTTCTGCATTTACATTGTGTCCTTAAATTCAGCAATTTACATTCTTGCAATTTACTTGCTGCACATTTAGATTTGCCTCCCCTCCTTCTAAATTCTTGTGAATCTTATGCTAAGGATGAATGATTGATGGATGAGTCTTCTTCAGACCATATCGCAATCATCTAGGCAAATCCTGTGTTCTTCCTTGCCAGAAACCGATATTTGTACTTGAGAGGATCAATCTTGGAAGTTTTGGTTTTTTTAGTGTTCTAGTCTTGTGTTCTAGCTTGCTATGAAATGTGGAAAGCCATCTAGGATCATCTTGATCATTAAGAACCCATGAGCTAGCTGAGAGCTACATTTTTGTTCTTGAACCCATTCTTGTGCACCCTTCCTTAAATTTGAAAAAGGTTAAAACTTTGACATCGATTCTTGTAATCGATGGTTGGAATAGGTTCCTGACATCCATAGGGAGGTGCACACCAAGTTTCATTGGTTTTGATCAGCCGATCGAAAGTTACATCGATTCTTGTTTTAAGATCGTGCTGATTTTACTGTTTATCAAAACACTATTCACTCAAGCACTGTTCATCCGACCCCTACTGTTCGGCATACTGTTCACACGACCTCATCTGTTCGGTGGTATTGTTCACCCGACCTCATCTGGTGGGGGGGACTGTTCACCGAACATTGTTCACTTTGAACACTATTCATTTGACCAGTTCAGAGTCTCTTTTTTTGCGCATTCCGAGCAATGCGGTTGATATCGCTCATCCAACACTCGTTCATTCGCCTCGTCTTGACGATCGATTCAGCGATCGTTCGTCCAACATCGCTCACCAAGCACTATTGACGACTAGTGCAGCTTCTACTATTCATTCGACCTTAACTGGTCGGTGCTACTGTTCATGCGTTTACCTATTCGGATTGTTCAGTTCTTTCTATCTGCTCTTTTGGTGGTTTGAATTTTAGGGCCAAATTTTATTTGGCTCCTATTCAACCCCCCTCTAGTCGCCCTTTCGGTCCTTCACTTTCTTTTTCTAAGCGTGCAAATCCCACCTCTAGAATCATTTTCTGTTTCTACGAAGAGTAATGCATCTTGAACAACATATCTAATGTGGAAGACTAATTAAGTGTGGAGGGACAAAAGATCATGTAAAGTGTTGGATAAGACTTGAAAGGCCTAGATGGAGACGGGTGGAGGCCACCAACTCATTTTAGGAAATTTCCAAAAAAAACCCTGTTTCTACGATGAGTAATGTATTTTGAGCAACATATCTTGCAAAAAAAACCCTCTAACCCCCCTATACTTCTATGCTAGCCTGAATCTACTTGATCGAACGAGTTCCTCTCCTCTCGGTTCTAGAGTTAGGGCTCCCCGATCACCGTCGCCATTCTCCCGGCTGCCACTACCACAAGGTCCACAACGCCTCCACTCCTCTTGCCAACAACGCCACCCTCCGGTACCACACTCCCAGCCGGATCCTTCCTCTCGTGTCCTCCCTCTTTCATGATTACTGCATGCATGTTGCTGCTTGCATTCTACCGTCGCTGATGGTACCTGCTAGCTAGCTATTGATGCTTCCACCCTGCTGCCATTGCTAGGAGCATGTAACATCACAATTTTTGTGCCTTTCAAAAGTTTTCCAAATAAAAGAGTAAATTTCACAAAACTAAAAGTTTCTTATACAAACTATCAGAAAACTACAGGTTTTAGCTCATATTTCACAAAACTATATATTTTAAAAGAATATGTGCCACAAAACTAATTATTTTATAATTGACAGTTTCTTCTAATGGGTCTAACAGCGTAGGCCCGCATGGCACAGCCTCATGTGTCCTCATTTCCCATTTCACTCACACGTGACGCTACCATGTGAGTCCACCTTATCAGATCTGTTATAAGAAACAGTTAATTCTAAAATATGTAGTTTTATGATACAAGTTCTATTAAAATCTATAGTTTTGTGAAATAGAAGCTAAAAAATGTAGTTTCCTGGTGGTTTGTACAAGAAACTTGCAGTTTTGTGAAATTTAATCAAAATAAACATTACTATTTGGATTTTTCTTGAATTAATTAAAGCTTAATTGGAATTTTTCTAATAAAATGATTTAATTTGAATAATCTAAATATCAATATAAATAATTTAGTTTGGTTTCTTGTGTTACAAGGAATTGTTCTATATTTTGTTGGAATTTTTGGAGTTTGTTTAGTATTTATTTCGATTTATTAGAATTCCAGCATTTTTTTAATGCAAAAATCCTTTTCTTTTTCTCCAAATACTTTGGGCCAAATCCTAGCTGGCCCAACTCCTTTCCTGCTCCATGACCCACCTCTCCCTCTCTTTCCCTGCTCGGCCTAGCTACACGCCAGCCCATCTCACCAAAAGCCTAACCTAGTGAGCGTTGTGCCACGGCTAGCCCATCTTGCCCACGCACCACTGTAGCGCCACGGTCGTTTTCAGCATTCGTGCCCAAGACACCTCCTAAGGATCATTGTGTGCACCTCGCTCTACCATCCTGTTTGCACCAAAATTTGGCAAACTTGGTCAAAATCGGCAATAAAGTCAAAAATACGGAATTAACGAACAAGATTGGAAAGGTTTGAAAGTAATTGGTAACAGCAAGATCTTTTAAGAAAACAACCGTCCGAGATAAGGCCAATACGAATCAGGACTTGAAACGTGTTGTAAAAGGATACGATTGGCCGATAGGTATAAAAGAAGGGTCGAAGCAAACTGCAGAAGAATCCAACACATACAAACAATCAGCTTTACTTTTCATCTATTTTTCCTGTCGACTAGGAGTAGTTCTTGTAATTTAGCCTTTGTAATCGATTTTGATCAATAAAGTTGCGCATCGCCGATTGTTGATCTTCGCCAATTACGCCTGTGTTCGATTTATTCCGATTTTGTTGCGCACGCCTTCTTCGTAATCGATCCGCTTTATCCTCCGATTAGCCTTAATCGGCTAATTAAATTTACCTTGTTACTTTGATCTTGATCGGCTTCAAGTCGATTGAGTCTAAGCCGATTGATCTTGACGATCGGCTTGAGTGAATTTTATTGTTTTTCCTTGTCGATTCATGTGTCAAATCGACCGCACGCTCAACCGGTGTTCGCGGTGTCTTTGTTGTCGTAAACCCTACCTCAAGTTTTTGACGCCAACACACTCTTGGCACGCTGGTGGGACAATGTCTACGCTGTGAAGTCGATTCCGCCGTCTCGATCTCAACACGGAAGCTATAATCGTCCCAACAATGGACGATTTAACCGCAGAACAACGTCAAGAGATTGAAGATCGGAAAGCCGCGTTAGAAGAGATGATACTAAATTGCTACCAAAAGACTAGACGTGGCGTTACGTAAATCCGCCTGCCGACGGTCAATACCTCGAGACACACAGTGCAGAAACGATAAGTCGATATCTACCGCCAGCCGAATTATCGGCTATGATTAACCAATCTGCACCATGCTTTAATAAACCAATCATCGGCTCTGGTAACGACTCTTAAGCCGATGATAGCAAATAGCGTTAAATCTATAGCCCAGGAGTTAGCCTCGTCAGAAGCTGCATGACCCACTACAAGCTCGCCAAATTATCCTGCTTTTTCAAGATCACAAAACACGCAGAGCACACCAGCCGATCCTAAACCATCGGCTATGACCTCACCTCCCACGATGATGCCCACACAACCTACGGTCATATTGCCTAGGGATCCTCGGTCAAGTGGGGTGAGCCATTACCACGCCTATACCGACGCCGCTAAGTATGATCCATCCATCAATCTACCACCGTCGGCTCCTTTTTACGCTTTCCCCAATCGGTTTCACAGCCGATTGGCTCCGAGAGATATCCCCAAGAGCCTACCCTGCTTAGAAACCCGGGTCCACACAGGGTAGTAACGTACTCAGAACCATTTATCCCGGTGCCGGAACCACAAATTAGGCATAATCGGCACGATCAGTATAATCGAATGCCGACGCGGCGCGGCATATTGGCAACCCGAGCTTGCACTCGGGGGGCAGGATGCAGATTATGATCGACATTATCAAGGGCCTGCTGTGCCAGTGGCCGATAATGCCAATTGGACCGATCAGATCTGTACCGTTTTGAGGGATCAGTTTGGCATACAACCAAAAGGAAAAGTGATCGGCTATAGAAAGCCGTACCCCGATTACATAGATCGCATGCCTTACCCTCATAATTTCAGAGTCCCGGACTTTGCCAAATTCTCTGGGGATGATTCTATCACTACCCTGGAGCATGTTGGACGCTTTATCGCACAATGCGTGAAGCGCCCATCCGACGGGTTAAAAATTAGGTTATTTCCGTTATCTTTATCTGGGGCAGCATTTACTTGGTTCACTTGTTTGCCTCCGAATTCGGTCCATTTACGGAACGATTTGGAAAGCCGATTCCACGAATACTTCTTTTCGGGTAGTTTAGAGTTAAGAATTTCAGATCTGAGTTCTGTCCGCCAAAAGTTTGGAGAATCGGTAATAGATTACATCAAAAGGTTTAGAGAAATCAGAATCGTGTTTTAGCGTTACGTTACGACAATCAACTCGCCGATTTAGCATTTCAAGGTTTGATCCTCCTCTTAGGGAGAAATTCGGTGGGGTGAATTCACCGATTTTAGCAACTTATTGCATCGCGTATCGGCTCAAGAAAGCCGATTCACCGACAATAAGGTGTTTAATGGTAGATTTAAAAATAGTAACAACAAGGAAAAGGATAAGGCTAAGGTCAATATGGTTGAATATTGTCCTAGTGATTCGTCAAGACGAGGAAGCGTAAATAAATATAGCCGAATGGGTAAAAGGATCCAAAAATCCTTAGTCCGTTTCTTGGCTTAAGCCGACTAGGAACAAATCGGAGGTCAAATACTCTTTCGATGTTTCCATGTGCGATCGTATTTTTGATTTACTCGCAAGAAAAGATAATACGATTGCCGAAGGGACATGTGATACCGTCGCCCGATGAGATCAAAAACGCAGTATTGCAAGTGGCATCATTCTTATTCACATAACACTAATGATCGCAATATCTTCCGCCAATGATCCATGCCGCTATTGAAGACGGTCGGTTGAAGTTTGCCGATGAGCCGACCATGCGGTGGATGTCGATCCGCTTCCTATCAATATGGTGCATTACTCGGCTAAAGGAAAAGAGCCGATGCAAGACGAGCGTAAAAGATCGACAAGTCGACGTACGATCAAGCTCGGACGGCAGCCAGACACTGAAGATTACCATCGGCTCCTTACAAATAGAAGCCGATCGAGAAGGAAAAAATTCAAGGACCATTAAACCCAAGGGGAATCCCCAAGTGGGTAAATGGTACAAAGCGGAAAAATCTCCAATTCACCCGGTGAAGAAGTTAGGTCCGACGCTCGCAATTAATGGAGAAATATGAAAGGATGAACACCGACCACGGATCATACCCGCGGTCGGATAACTTGTACCGCACCGAGAATGTGGAAAGGGCACATAGAAGATGTCCTTTGGCGCTTTGTTGGGAAGAGGAGTAGTGTTGCCATCACCATACACCTGCCCGATGGAACATTATCCCCGAGACGATTGGCCAACGCAATCGGCCAGACATAGGCTATCTGGGCCGATTAGAGAGCAAGACAGAAGCCACAGAAGGCCGGTCCATGAAAGATTATCTAAACCGAATCAAGAGCAAAGCCAAGCCAAGACACACAAGACCAGTTCTGATCAAGGAGACTTGGCTGGCCAGATACGAAAGCCGGTGGAACCTAAACCCATGTGGTGCCCATCAGGCCTGAGCAAATCACAACGACGACGGCTTTAGAGGCTAAGGACGCAAGAAATTCGTGAAGCCGATGCCGAGAAAGAGAGAGACGAAGTGTTTAATGAACTTCATCCAATGAGATGCGTCAAGAAAGAGTGGAGAAGAAAAGAGCAAGCCAAGAAGATTTCAATCGGTGGACGACTTGATTCTCCCATGATTCGGATGACACACCTCCCATGGATGTCAACATGGTGTTCACATTACCGCCGAGTTCAAAGTCGATCGAATCGCCAAAGAGGCGATTGCCCGCTTATGCTTCGAGTACTGAGCGCCATCTTTGAAAAACCCAAAGACGATCACCGCATCTGAAACCTCTGTACCTGAAAGGATATATAAATGGCAAGCCGATATCAAGGATGCCGTAGACGGAGGCGCCACAGTGAATCTAATGCCATACACAACATGTAAAAAGCGGGTAAGTCCGACGAAGACTTAATCAAAACTAATATGGTTACGAATGACTTCACAGCGACCCTACGAAGCAAAGGTGTCATGGTCACAGAGTCGATCGCCGGTAGCAAGACCTTGCCGGCGCCGTTCTTTGTAATTGATGCCAAAGGAAATTACGCAGTGTCCGCTTTGACGGATTGGATTCATGCAAACCGCCAGATCCCGTCGACCATGCATCAAGCGCCGCTCAATGGAACGGAGAAGAAGTTGAAGTCATCACAGCCGATACATCGCCCATATTGCCATGGCTAGCTCCGGCGCGAATTGGCAACACGAAGAAGCCGGGTCAGATATCGGGCAAGGTGCCGGACGATCGCGATTTCATATGCGTAAGCAAAACCGACTTATGCCGATCGGTGTCAAGCTCGCACCTTTGATCGGCAAATGAAGTATTGCGCAGATGGGGACAAGAAAAACATTGAAGGCGCTACAGGACAAAATGCAAAGCTATCGGCAAACAACGGATAGCCATGAAGCCATAGAAGACTTCGAAGAAATCGAAAAGTTAGGTCAAGGGTTCACATCCACCGATTTGCTTGAAGAAGTCGATATAGGAAGCGATGATAGAAAAAGACCAACTTTTGTTAGTGCAAATCTAGATATGAAATACAAAGAAAAGCTAATAAAAATACTTAGAAATTATAAAGATTGTTTCGCTTGGGAGTATCATGAAATGCCTGGATTAAGCCGTCAACTGGTGGAACATCGGCTACCCATAAAATCGGGCTATCGGCCATTTAAACAGTATCCCAGGCGTTTTAATCCAGCCTTGTACCAAGTCATAAAAGAGGAGATAGAACGATTGTTGGAAGCAAAGTTTATCAGGCCTTGCCGATCTGTTGAATGGGTTTCCAACATCGTTCGGTAATGAAGAAAATGGAAAACTTCGAAAAAGTCCGACTTCAGAGATTTGAACAAGGCGACGCCAAAAGACGAATACCCCATGCCAATAGCCGATATGCTTATCGACGCTGCATCAGGAAACAAGATCATAAGCTTTCTAGATGGCAATGCCGGGTATAACCAGATATTCATGGCAGAAGCCGATATACCAAAAACAGCCTTCAGATGTCCCGGTGCAATAGGGCTATTCGAGTGGATCAGAATGACTTTCGGCTTGAAAACGCCGGAGCAACCTACCAATGAGCAATGAATCTGATCTTTCACGATTTAATCGCCACATTGTTGAAATTTATATAGATGATGTAGTGGTAAAATCTGCAGAAGATCTCCAACATCCGCCGACTTAGAAAGGGTATTTAAAACATAAGATCGCACGGTTTGAAGATGAATCTTACAAGTGCACGCTTGGTGTGTCTACCGGGCAATTCTTAGGCTTTATGGTACATGAAAGAGGGATCGAAGTTAGCCAAACAAGGGTCAAGGCCATAGCCAATACTAAGCCGCCAACATGCAAAAACGAATTACAAAAGTTGATCGGCAAAATTAACTACCTCCGTCGGTTCATCTCGAACCTCTCTGGTAGGATCCGTGCTTTTACCCCATTGCTGAAGTTAAAAGAAAACGAGGAATTTATATGGGGAGCCGATCAGCAGAAAGCTTTTGACGAAGTAAAAGGGTATTTATCCAACCCTCCAGTCCTGGCTGCACCGAAAAAAGGTATTCCCTTCAGATTATATGTCTCGGCTGAAGAAGATACTATTGGAGCTGTTTTGGCGCAAGAGGTACATGGTAAAGAGAAGGTTATCTTTTATTTAAGCCGACGGTTGCTAGACGCAGAAGTCAGGTATCCTTTTGTCGAAAAATTATGTTTATCATTGTACTTCTCATGCACAAAGCTAAGGCACTACATACTAGCATCGGCTTGTAAAGTTATCTGCAAAACCGATGTCATAAAGTATATATTGTCAGCTCCAATTTTGCGAGGTCGACTGGGCAAATGGGCTTACGCCTTGGTCGAGTTCGACTTATCATACGAATCGGCCAAAGCAGTTAAAGGACAAGTCCTAGCCGATTTCATAACAGGACATGACACAAAGCAAACTTAGTCTTGGTGGCACCATGGAAATTGTTCTTTGATGGATCGGTATGCGAGGAAGGATATGGTGTCGGTATTGTACTCACTTCACCTAGAGGACATAGCTTCGAATTTGCATTCCGGCTAAATAGCCGATGTTCAAACAACCAGGCCGAGTATGAAGCATTACTCAAAGGCTTACAGTTATTGGAAAATATTGGAGTGAGTGCTATTGAGGCATATGGTGATTCACTATTAGTAGTACAACAAATAAAAGGGGAATACCAATGTCGAGATGAAGTGTTAGTAAATTACTTAGAACAGTGCTTAGAAATCATCGGCTCTTTTACATCATTTTCTATCGGTCATATTCCTCGAGAATTGAACGATAGAGCTAATGCTTTGGCCCAACAAGCATCAGGGTATAAAGATGTTGGCCAAGTCAAGAAACCGAATCGTAGATAAAGCAATAATGTGCACGGATATTGCCGATCGGAGAACGCAGATTAAAGATTATCCGTCGACCCATCTAAGCCGATTTAAACGAAGGATACGGCAACAAGCATTGAAGTATGTTGTTATGGACGATATATCAGATTATCGGACTATGGAGGGCTTGTTGTTAAGATGTCTTGAGGTCAAGAAGCCCGAGTGGCGATGGGTGAAGTGCATGAAGGCATTTGTGGTTCTCATCAATCGGCACATAAAATGAAATGGATGCTTAGGCGGACAAAGTTATTTTGGCCGACAATGCTAGAGGATTGCTTCAAATATTACAAAGGATGTCAGACATGTCAAAAGTTTGGCAACGTACAACTAGCACCAGCATCGGCTTTGCATCCAATTATCAAACCTTGGCCGTTCAGAGGTTGGGGAATAGATATAATCGGCCAAATATTTCCTGCCTCGAGTAAAGGCCATAAGTTTATTTTGGCCGCAACCGATTATTTCTCAAAGTGGGTCGAGGCTATACCACTTAAAAAGGTGACCAGTATTGAAGCGATTAGTTTTGTGAATGAACATATCGTCCATCGGTTTGGAATACCGCAAACAATCACGACCGACCAAGGTACGGTATTCATGTCAAATGAGTTTCAGAGTTACGCAACGAGTTTAGGGATCAAATTGTTAAACTCTTCGCCATACTATGCTCAGGCTAATGGACAAGCCGAGTCGTCTAATAAAACGCTAATCAAATTGATCAAACGAAAAATTGATGAGAAGCCAAGGAATTGGCATTCGACTCTATCGGAGTCACTTTGGGCTTATCGGTTATCTTATCACGGAGCGACAAAACTTTCACCTTACCAATTGGTGTATGGACAAGAAGCCGTTCGGCCCGTAGAGATCAATATTGAGTCGATATTTAATAGCCGACAAAATGGTTTGTCGGCTCAAGATTACAATGATTTAGTGGTCGACAACCCGGGCGAGTTAGCGAGTTACGCTTGTCTACACTTGATCGGCTTAAGAAGAACAAGATCGAGTAGCGGGCGCATAATAAAAGGTAATGCCTAAATCTTTCGATCAAGCCGATTTAATATGGAAAACTATACTACTGTTGGTTATAAAGATAACCGATTTGGAAAATGGTCGCCACGTGGGAAGGGCCATATAAAATTAATCGGCTAGTCGGTGGAAACTCGTACTTCACCGGAAACGCTAGAAGGGCATGTCTTGCCTAAAGCAATTAATGGGAAATATCTAAAGAAATACTATCCTAGCGCTTGGATCGGAGCCTAGCCGACTAAAATCTTGTTCGAGCCAAGATTAACACGATGTCGTTGATTGGTCAAAGGATTGTAAACTCAAAATATAAGCAAAATAAAATCGGTTAAACAAATTGATTATGATTAAAACAGATTACAAAAATATTCGGGACGAAACATTCAGACAAGTTTTTCAAGATGAAACAATAAAGTTTTACAACTTAATATCGGATGCCGATCTCGAAGGGTCGCGCCAAAGCCGACAAAGCACCACCGCCTTTGCAATGATCCTTGATTTCATCCGTAAGACGCTCATCGCCTTTGGCATTCCTGTGCACTATTTTTACCTTGGCCGATTGCTTGGTTACATTTTCAATAGCCACCGCAATGCCAAGTTTTTCTTCCTTCACTCCGTCGATGGCCTCCAAGGTTTGTTGGCCTTCTCCGATTTGTTTTCAAGCTTGACCAATTCTTCCCGGAGGAGTTTCTTTGTTTTTTCCAATTTAGAAAGAACTTCTTTCGTTGATTTGAGACGTTGAACACCAATGTCAAATTTGCGTTTTTGGCCTTGGCATCGGCAACCAATTCTTCCAAAAGTTTCCGATCGGCCTCTTGGGCTTCACGACGCTTGATCCGATTCTCTCCTCCTCCACTTCGATTCTTCTATCATCTAAGTGACATACATCCGTAAGAGCTTGCATTGCTTCGGAGGAGATCGGCTTCAACGGCACCATGGCATCCCTTATCGGTGATTGTCACCAGATCTCCGATCGCGGTTGCATCACAAGCTTGAAGAGCTTGTCAAGACGCTCTTTCATGCAGGGGCGTATGACGCACCGATGCCTTTTCCGACACTTGAAGAATTTTTCGATCTCTCGCATCGTAATCATCGGAGCCATGATCTCCGGTCGCCAAGATCATCCAATGAAAATCCAAGTAAGTTTGTTGGATCCGACAATTCCGCAAATCGCTGATCGCGCGGATGAGTCGGCTTTGGTGTAGGAGTCGGTGCAGCTTGAAATATTCGGAAGATCGGCAAGGATCTTCGCGACTTGGGCGATTATGCTGGCTAAAGAAAATAAATGAAGGATAAGCCAATGCAAATAGAATACACAAGTTATCATACAAGGTGTCGTAACTTACTTCTCCAATAGCCGATGCATGAGGCAAACTCTATCCACTTTGTTCTCAGAGGCTTGGGTCCCTTCTTCGCTGGAGCCTTGGTATACTTTGCCTTTTTCTTTTCTAGAAATATAAATCGGATAAAGGTTAGTTCAAGGAAGAAGAAGAAATGGTAAGCTGATTGTATTTACTCTTACTTGGTTGTTTTTTCTCGATATCCGACAAGGATGGACTATGCACCCCTAGAGTGCCAGAGGTATAGCCCGTAAGGCCAGTCGATTGATGAGCTCTCTTGCCCTGCTCATTCCCGGATTGGCTAGAAACAGGCTTCTTGCCGACATCCTTAGCCTGCAAATATATAGCAAGAAAAGTATGATTACGTAAATGCATCCGAATAAGACCGATGTATGAGGCAAGATTATTCAAAGCCGATACCTTATCTACTAAGCTTGAGTTAGTATAACCCGACGAGCTAGCTTCACTGCTAGATTCGCTGTTAGATACTAAGGATGTCTCTGGCAAATTTGGAAAAAATTCTTTGACGATAGTCGAAGGAGTCTTCTCCATATACAAACAATCTGCGATAGCCGACCACCATGTCGTGAAACCCCTGCAAGCGAGCATTCGATGGAAGTGAGGAGACTGCATGCGATTGAAGTTCGTCGGCTAACTCCAAAACTAGCCTCACGATATGGCATTGCGGACCACGGCTCTTGGTTGAAGCCGATCTAGAAGTGGAAGACTTGGTATCACTCGCCAAAGCCGAGCCGCCTTGCATATATTGAAGGGTGGTAAAATTCGTATGAGGGTTTGGAAGGTCCGATTCCGAGTATGAAGGCCGACATGGAAAATGCATGGAGAAATAAAATTCTATACAAGTCCGTGGTCTCCCGAGGCATCGAGAGTCGGCTTCGAGATGGAGAAAAGAAGGCCAAAGAAAATCAATTCGCAGCACCATAGTTAAAGAAATCTTGTCGCTTGAAACCTTCGTGTTCAATTGCAAGAAGAATGACAAAACCTTCTACACCGCCGGAAAGGCCCTTGTCTCATTTCTCGAGCACATCATAAATCTTTCACCAAAGGATCGACATTCTCTAAATTGAATAGGTGCTCCTTCAAGTATATCTTCCCTTGGAAAAGGAGTATCATCGACTGAATCCAAATTAAAAGAACGGCTGAATAAACAAGATGACCATATTTGCACGAACCACATTGGGCCACCTACATTACCGACAAGAAATTTTCCAAAACCCGTATAAAGCCGACTCCTTATTATATAAAGCATTTGGTACACAAAGACCCAAAAGATTTTTCCTAAAGCCACCGACGGCCCTCAACAAGTCTGCTCGCTATCACTTGATATACTTGAGTTGGTCCGAGAGATGCTCCACGTAATGTAAAACGGTCTAGCCAAAGGTTCAGAAAACTACATGTTCTTCGTCCGATACTAGGCCATTGACCTTGTTGTTATTTCCAATATATTTGGCCCAACCTCTCCTTTAGATCGAATGAGTTTATATTTTGGTTTTCCACTAAAAGTCGATACTTGATCTCCATCGGCCAAGACAACACGGTTGAGCAACATCTAAAAGAGTTGGGCCGATGGGACCAAAGGCGGAATAAAAAGCATTAAAGCAATCCGACCAAAATAACGTGCCGTGGCCACTAAGGGCTCATTGGCTTCAGGGTCGGCTAAGGAAAGTGAAATACACTCAGCTATGCCCATTCTTTCACATTCAATCCTCTTTTGGGCTGCTACCGTGATAAACCAATTTCTCCATCCTTTTAGAGCTGTCGGCCAAGCCCTGAAACTCTTATTCCACCCCTCTATGTTGTGACCAGCAGCCGACAGAGGTAATCGAGGGACTTCTTGGTTTGTTACGGTATGGACGTCTAGATTTCCCAAAGGACCCAGAAAATTTTGGTCATTGCTGTGCGGAATCGGAATAAGTACCTGGCTAGGGTCCATTGTAGCCGATGAAGGAAGATTGATGAGCTAAAGGGTTGCCTCAGGAGTACTTCAAACGGTAAGCTTAAGCCGATTGCAAATGATTCAAGAGCTTGTGCGCGTGAAGAATGACCAAGGTGGGGGCCGCATTTTATAGCGTGGTGAAAATTTGAAGCGGCGGGAAATGAATCTCAAAAGACGCGAGCAGTTAAAACGCACTACTCGCATGTCAGAGAATTACGGCGCAAATAAAGTAGCAGTTATTGAGTGAAGTTCAACGGTTAGCTGATTGGAAAAGCCGATAAGTGAAATTTTTGACAAATGACAAGTCATTTCTCAAAAATGGGGGGCATATGTTTGCACCAAAATTTGGCAAAGTTGGTCAAAATCGGCAATAAAGTCAAAAATACGGAATTAACGAACAAGATTGGAAAGGTTTGAAAGTAATTGGTAACAGCAAGATCTTTTAAGAAAACAACCGTCCGAGATAAGGCCAATACGAATCAGGACTTGAAACGTGTTGTAAAAGGATACGATTGGCCGATAGGTATAAAAGAAGGGTCGAAGCAAACTGCAGAAGAATCCAACACATACAAACAATCAGCTTTACTTTTCATCTATTTTTCCTGTCGACTAGGAGTAGTTCTTGTAATTTAGCCTTTGTAATCGATTTTGATCAATAAAGTTGCGCATCGCGATTGTTGATCTTCGCCAATTACGCCTGTGTTCGATTTATTCGATTTTGTTGCGCATCGCCTTCTTCGTAATCGATCCGCTTTATCCTCTGATTAGCCTTAATCGGCTAATTAAATTTACCTTGTTACTTTGATCTTGATCGGCTTCAAGTGATTGAGTCTAAGCCGATTGATCTTGACGATCGGCTTGAGTGAATTTTATTGTTTTTCCTTGTCGATTCATGTGTCAAATCGACCGCACGCTCTGAACCCGGTGTTCGTCTGGTGTGCTGTTGTCAGAAACCCTACCTCAAGTTTTTGACGCCAACACATCCCCGAAGCCCTAGTCACTTTTGCGAGGAATCTCGCCGTCGTGGCATTCGAGCTCGGCGGAGATCAGAACGAGTTGCCTCCACCATTGAAGCCCTTGTGAAGCCTTTCCTCACTATAGATCTTGGTATCGAGTGAGTCTCCGTCCTGTCATCCTCACCACCAGCTCAGGCTTGCCGCTCGCATCTGGATCCACCGTCGCTTGGCTTCGATCCATCGCTGCACCACGGCCACCTCGTCTTCTTCTGAAAGACCATGTGGAGGTCTATTCTTGATGGTGATGAGTAATTGAATGTGTTTTAGCATGTTGTGTTTGGGTTTGAGTTTGATTTGAATTGGATTTTCAGAATGAAGCAATTTGAGTTTTTGCGTGCCATGAGCGGCACTACCAGCCATAAGGGGTGGTATCACGGCGAGGCGACAAAGATCTTGGGGTGGCAATGCTGCCAAGGAGCGGTAGTTATTTTTCAGAGAGAGGTCTTCGTTGGTTCTTCAGAGGAGCTGCACTACCAGCCATGCTGGGGCGGTAGCGCCGGCCGAGTGTACTACCGGCCCAGGGGGCGGTAGTGCCGATCTATTGAGCGATTTTTGAGATTTGAATTTTTAATTTGCATGATATTTATTGCATAACATTTTGGGCAATGCTATGTGATGTGTTTTCTTGTTTTTGATGGTCGCAAGACGACGGTGCTAGGTCATGATGAGGCAGATGAAAGGCTAAACTTGGGAAAGAGAGGTTGTGTGCCAATGAAAGTAATGGAATTAGTTTAGGTTCTATGCCAGTTTATCTTGATAAATATCTGAGAACTTTATTATTGTTGATACTTGTTTTACTCTTTGTTTTAATCTATTTATTGTATTCAATGGAAAATACTGCTTTATTACAAAATAGCTATATCAACCATTCTTTTGAAATAAGCCTTTCATATAGTTATAATAGACTTGCATTCCGGTCAATACCAAAATCATATTGTCAGTTTGGTATCTGATATATCTACATACTTGTCCTATGTTGAATAAAAATTCTCCTTGATATAATCTGTATTAAGTTAGATAATGTAAGATTTCTCAACATGGCCTTACCTATATGCATTTCTCAACATATACTTGCCTATATGCATTTCTCAATAGAAGAACAGCATCACAATTAAATGTCTCAATTGTGTCCAATCATGTTGTTATGGGTTGCCATACTAGATCTTGCCATCCTAAGGTATTTTCCTTTTCAAGCTGCCCCTTTTGATGTTATTGATATACTCCCTCCAATTACAAATAGTTGTTATTTTAGATTTCAACACAGTCCCCAAAACTTAATTTTGACCACTAATTTCTATTGTAATATATTTAAAAAATCCAATAAAATTATAATATTATGAAAGTACGTTTTGAGACGAATATACACGTATGATTTTCATACATCCAATCTAAATATTTAAAAAGATATCGATAACTAAAGTTTCAAAAGTTTGACTACACATATCTCAAATCGACAAGTTTTTGTGAACTGTAGGGAGTATTAGGTAGATTTGTTATAAACCATTTGGTAGATGGTTTTGTGTAATTTTCTCCATTAGAAGGATCTTACGTAAAATGTCGCTACCTCTAAAACAACGCTCCAAGAAAGGAAAGGAAGGTTGTGATTTTGTGTCTTAAAACTGAATATAATATATCTTCATCATCATAGATCTCAAATCAGACACACCACACTGAAAAGATTTTTTTCATTGGATTTAGGCGGGCTATGGGGTACATCAACAATGGATCCTCATTTCGCTCCGGGAATGTGAAGTCGCACATTATATAATAAAGCAGCAGAGCATGTAAGTTCTTTAAAGCAGTAACACTATTAGTGCACTAATCCTAGACTAACTTATATGCCATTGCTATCTAGGGCCAACTTAGGCTTCGTGGTGTTTAATTACATGTGGAGTTGGATCGTTAAATGCTTTGCATACCCTATCGGTTGTGTAAGTGTTTGACTTTGATAATTATTTTGCATTCTACTCTGCTCTTAATAGGTTTCGTCTCGGTCTATGTGCTAACTTGTTTGTTGCATGTCTAGCATCCTACTTGTCCTCCCGATGACGCGCAAAGTGAACAAGGCAAAAGAAGTCTCCCATAAGTTGTGCGTCGCTATTTGGTTGGACTTTCTCTACAAGTGGAAATTTAGCTTGGAAAAGTTGTTGTTATGTGTTCCTCACCAAAACTCCTCCATTTTACTTAGTCTTTGATTTATGTCATTGCTTGGCTTGTACTTCCATAGACCTTGGAATCTTCGGCTAACCAGAGTTATCTATGTTAAGTGTGCTTGTCATGTCTCTACCATCAAATTCAATATGTATCTTTTTATCTATGTTTGACAAAAAATGGTATTTTATTATTGCAAATATCTTGGTATGTGCTATGAAATTTCAATTTATAAACAAATATGTATATTAGATGTTTCGTAGCACGCATGGGCATTTGACTAGTATAAAATAATCTTACACAACCAACATACCTACTCAGGGTGTACCCCTCAAATTGATGGAAATACTTAGATTCTAATATGATCAAATTTGGGCAGCGTGCTTACTCTAGTCCACAGTCGGCTGTATTTTGGATCTTCTCCTACCTATAATGCAAAGATAGGCAACCAACCCCCTTCTACGTGTTCTCGAAAGAAAATTGTTGTTACAAAAATGCTACATCTTAGATACTATGTGTACAGCAACTGTCTATATATACAAGAAAACAAGTATGAAATAGACAATTGGCGTTAATTTCAGGGGATCCAAATAACGGGCTGGTGCTATCTCCTCTTTTTTCCCCCCAAAGTACTGCAGCTCGTCTTATCTTTGTAGCTCGTCAAATATTGTGGCAAGCACAGGAATTTCTATATCAGGCATGGTTTCACGAGCTGAATATGCAGTCAAAGTGCCTAGCTCACTGTCCATGCCTTGGTGACCAATGTTGATCCTGCGAATGTCTGGAGAAGTAGATGTCTGCTGATCTGCAGTCGTAGAAGGCTCCGACACTGTATGAATACTTTCTGACCCACCATGATTCACTCCAAACCTGCATTGGCAAACATCTGCGCTGAACAGAGGATGGACTCGTAGGGACCATACATGACCCTCCTTATGCTCAAATTTTTTTATTACAGGCCTCCAAATAAAAAAAAATTGTAGCATTTCATTCGATGTTACAAGTTTATGTGAGATAGCTTATTTGCGGCGGCAGAGAGAGGGGCTTTGCCACTGCAAAACATGCTTTTAGCCAGGCTGCAGCACTGTCACATTCATGCAAGCATGTTGTTGGGTACACATTGGGTATTTGGGTGTTATCACTTATCAGACTTACAAGCTAAGAATAGCTCGGAACATTATCTTACCTGACATCTGAGCGAGGAGGATTTGCCTGCATAAGGAGGTACGTGGAGCTGAAAAAGATGATGCCAATGTAGGAGTCGATGCTGTTCTGTGTGTCACGGAGCTGGCTGGCCAGCCTCCTGCCGGCGATGACGCGGGACCAAAGCGTGCTCTTCTTGTAGGAGTCGACAAGGCTGGCCGCGTCATCCAGCTCCTTCAGAAGCGCCTGCACCGGGGAAACCATCTCTGAATGCGGCGGCGGCACCACGGTAATGTCCCAATTGCTTGGCCACTGAAGAAGGGAACGGAGCTTCCGTACGCGCTCTTCGAGCTTCTCGCATTCCTCATTGTTCTGTGTATTAACGTGTATGCGCCTCATGATCACGGTGACGAGCGTGATCACGTCCAGTCCAGTTAGCTGTGCGATGTTGGCGGCCCTCCCAAGGATATCCCATGGCGCCATAAATGAGTCTCCTCGGCTCCCTGGCTGCAGTGAAGGCTGATGAAATGAAACATATTGGTGATTTTAAGTACAACTGGTACTAGTTAAGTTTAAAATTTCGTACAAAATTCTCCTATGCATTAGACACACTCGGACAGGGACTTCGGAAAGTATCATTCAAGTGTGTAAAAATTGAAGCAAAAGAGAAGGTACTACTGAGTACTGACCAATTCGGTAACCACAAAACAGGGATTTGAAGTCTAGTGGTGGAGGGGAATCAGTGAGGTGACCCTTAGGACTTTATAGTGCCACCTCCAAGCGTTTGGAAGCATGCCATTTTTTTACTTCGCAATTGCGAGTGTGGGACCCAGCCCTCTAAAGAATCTACGACAAAAACGGCAGATCACTTGTGTCGACCTTCATTATTTTGTTCAGGAGGGAGAGCACCTGAACTCCCAGGAACTTCCACATCCTTCCGTCTTCTACCCAAAAAGTTCGCCGTCCTGCATCTCTATACCACACCGGTGACACCCAGCGATCTCATACTTTCAGCCGTTAAATCCAAACTGGCTTTGATCGTAGCCATCACGTGTCCAGTCAAACAGCACGGTGGTCGTGTACCTACCGATCCCGAATCATACTGTCTTTAGGGATGGCAATTTTACTCATGGGCTTAGGTACTTAACCCAATAAGAGCGGGTATGGATAGCACTTCAGATCCATAGGTTTACGGGTTTGGATACCCGATAAGCTCATAGGATGGGTGTGGGTGTCAATTTGTACCCATAAGTACCCAATGGTTATCGTATGACATGTGGGCCCACTTTTAGAGATATATTAGAAATACAAACTCACTGATTGCTCGACTGAGTCGGCTCCTCCCTAATTCCCCTCGCCCCCATCTCCTCCCTCCCCTTGCCCCCATCGCCTGATTGCCTCGGCCTCCCTCCCCTCGCCTCTGCCTCCCTCTGTGGCCGACGCCCTCTCCTCCCCTCAACTCGTCTCCCTTGACACCGACTCCTCCTATTGCCTCCCTCCGCCCTGAGACGCACAGTGCCCAAAGAAGAGAGAGAAAGGAGAGGCAAGAAGGAGATAGAGAGAGAGGCGACCCCTACTCACCCAGAACGCACTACCCTCACGCGTACTCCTGAGGTCTAGTGTTCTGATGGAGCCATGGCGAGCCTGCGATCGACCAGAAGCGGCGGCGGCGGGACAAGGCAATCTGGAGGAAGCTTCGCGAGGTCCACTTTGACGAGGAGTCTGTCAGGCTCCGTGACTAGGCGACGCCGCGACGCTCATCATCCTACTCGAGTCTGAGGTACCTCACTCTCTCCCCTCGCTCCTGTGGTGCTGTTGATGCGTCAGATTTTGGTTTTTTGGTTCAATGGTTTGCCATTCTTGACATATCGGAGTAGTTCTTGGTGGGTTTCTTTCGGGAGGAGAGAAGGAACAATAGGCGAAAAGAATTGACCGGTCGTCATTGGAGAATCACCACCTACCTCGCTGGTGTTGTCACCTCCTCCGCCATGGCCACCTCCTTTGGCCTTCGGCGTCCGCGAGAGGGGAGGGGAGCATGCGGCGGTCGTAGCGCCCCCCACCTCTCCGCCTTTTCACTTCGGTGCCGCGCACAGATCTGTATCCGTGGGTACCCATTGGGTATCGGGTACCCATTGGGTTTAGGTATAAGCACAGATCTGTACCCGTTAAGCTTAGTGAGTTTAGGTAGACGGGATTTTGTTTGGGTTTAGGTTTGGATTTAAAACGATGTTACCGGAGGTACCTACCCGATTGCCATCCCTAACTGTCTCCCTTAGTCCCCGTCCCACTCCCCAAACTGACACTTTGCTCGCAGGACTCTGCAGGAGAGAAGACGAATCGATGAGCTTCCTTCGTTTCAGATCTAGATACCCGCATCTCCTTAGTGATGTCCAGCACTTCTCCACTCTCGTTCAGAAGAGATGCGCTTCCTTTCTTTCTTTTTTGTTTCCAAGAGTGCAAATCCTATGTCTTTCCATTTTCTGTTTATAAGATGAGTAATATATCTTGAACAACATATCTAATGTGAAACAGTGAAAGATTAAAGCTGTTTGTTTCAGCTTAGGCTTTTTGATTTTGATTTAAAGTTAGCTTTTTGGCTTAACAAGCTTTTAAGCCATCTACTTTTAAGTCAAGACATGCTGTTTGGTATCCTGACTTTTTAATGAGTTGAATAGTGTAGCTTATTGCTAGAAAGTTTGAAATACTACGAAAGACCACGTTAACGTCGGATAAGACTTGGCTCAGACATCTTAGATGGAAGCGGGTGGAGGCCCCCAACTCACGGAATTTTCGGAAACCCCCTGCACAGTGCTAATTTCTCATGAAAAAACCCTTCGCCCTCCCTATCCTACTGTGCCAGCCTGATTACTCGATCAAACGAGTTCCTCTCCTCTCGGTTGTAGAGTTATGGCTCCCCGATCGCCGCCGTCGTTCTCCCGGCCGCCACCACCACGACGCCTACGCTCCTATTGCCAACAACGAAACCCTCCACCACGCCCCCAGCCAGATCCTTCCTCTTTCATGGTTACTGCATGCATGCTGCTAAAATACACAAAATTATTTTAATTTTGTCACATACAAATAATATTAGAAGATTTATCATCGAAGTCTTTTCCATATCGACAACATATAATTAGAAAAGGCGGTGATCAAATATGTGCATTAATTGTAGACCGTGCCAACATTTAACATGACAAATAAAAAAAGAACCGACTTTGGCTATTATTGCCAATTCAACGTCACATTCAATGCCAGCAAATCCAAATTTGTATCTCACTTGAGAGAGAGTTAATGATGAGGTGATTATGCGTGCTAGTTAGGACATTTACAATAGTCTATTTCTTACGATTATCTCTAAATATTTCAACTCATCTAGAGATAGTATTAAAGACAACATCTCTAGTAGTTCGCCTTTAAAATCATTCCTATAACTATTTTATATTTTCCATCACATTTTCTCCCTCACATACCCCCACTATTTGCGTTGGGTTTGTGTGATCAGGTTGTCTGTTGCATAAGAGATATCACATTTTTTTATCATCTTCTCTCTCGTCCACATGAGATTTTGTTAATATGATATAGCTAAGAGACAATTGAATGGCACTTAGGGCATCTCTAATATATTTTTGTGTTGAATCATGGTAGATTCAAACTAGGTAAGCAACCGCGGTGTGCCACGCCGTGACCGTAGCTACCCACACAAGCAAATCGAGAAAACGCGCGATCGACACTCCCTACGCGAGCAAATAGAGGAGACACGCGAAACATTTGATAGAATACAAACACAATTGCGCTTTTTTGCATTTATTCGGCAGAACGGTTGAAAGGATATAAATATATCTGAGCTACCGCGGTGTGCCATGCCACGACCGCCGCTCCGCACGTAAAAAAAATGAAAAAAATGATCTAAACAGTTTTTTTCCGCAAAAGGACATAAAAAGGACTTAAACGCTGTTTTTTTGGACAAGGACAAAATATGACCTAAACGTAATGCTTAAAAAGGCTTAAAAGACATAAGCATAATATAATTTTTTTTCCGGGATAGGACCCAAATGTAACGTTTTTTTCAAAAAAAAAAGACCTAACGGTAATTCTTTTTCCGAAAAAGGATCTAAACGTATTTTTTTGCTGCTCGCCTCGAGCCGCAAGTCGAACCGTCGCCGAGCCGGCTCAAAGCAATGGCATGTCTGGAATTCCACCAACTATAACAGAGGTAGGATTCATGTGCTGTCGTCTGGAGAGTTTCCTCCCAAGCAGCACCACCACGTCCCTCCTACAGAGATTGCCCCTTAGTGACGTTTGTGACGTGATAGATGGTTTTCCAGCAAACCGACAAAGGTGAAGGTGGACAGAAATGCAAGTCAAGATTGATGAATAGAAATGAATTACAGATGGGGATTGCATCTAGCAGCTACAAAAATACTCCTACGGCATGGTAAATTAGATGTGAAAAAAGAAGAATGGATTGGCAGGTATAAGTTCTCCTGTCAACCGGTATAAAGTGTAGCGAGAACTAGCGTCCGGATGTTCGATTTTTGGAATGTTGCGTCGGACGCTCGGTGCAATATTTTTTTTTCAATATGTGCAATATTTTTTTAACATGTGTAACATTTTCTTTCGCCCGCATATTTTTACTGTTATCGAAGAAAAATGTTTCACGTGTAAAATTTTTTTTTCACGCATATGAAAAAAATGTTGCAGCGTCTGTAAAAAATCAGGCGTGTGAGAGCTAGCAATTCCGATAGAGTATTTATAAACAATACTAAACCCTCCTAAATTGGCCGATTTAACAAGAATATGTCGCTAGTATATCAGCCTATGGTTCTTCAAAAGATCTTCTTGCTCCGGACAATACTAAAAAATCCACCACTAAATTGGCCAACTCAATGTGAATATGTTCCGGCCGCATCTTCTCTCCCGCGTCGGCCTTATCTTGTTCAGAAAAATAAGCCAACCTTTCTCTCCATAGCAATGGCCATTTTCCATCGGTTGATCCTATGTATGCGCCAGCTGGCAACAGCATCTAGCTGACCCTTTGGTGGCCAATTATTTTGCGAACCAAAATTGGGCAGCAGAAACATGCTCTACGCATCAATATAACCTAGCAATTTGTATCCGGTGCATTCCATGTTTCAATTACTGACGCACACCGTCGTAATTTCAAATCCAAATTTTATCGGAGAAAAAAAAACAAATTCTCATGAAAAGAAAATTGTCCTTTTTGTTGGGGTTTCTTGAATGATGTTTTACTTCTACTAGTATAGTGCCCATGCTAACTCTACGACAACAGTACACCCGTTTATCAATTAAATGAAAAGATAAGTATGAATATAACACTTAATAATAAATAATCACAGTGCCCGTATGCGAGTACAAAAATAAAGATATAACACTCAATAATATTTTTTGCTAAACGTTTCCTGTATGTTCTTAAGACTTGTTCTTATGTCTTGAAGGATGTTTTGTGCGCACTGATTCCACTTGTATTTTAGTATTTCAATTAAGAAATACTTCTTGAGGATAGGTGAACCCTGTAAGTACATTGTAGAGCATCATCACTATAGACCTACTTTACAATCTTATAAAAAATGATTAATAAAATAAAGATTACCGACCATGCAGATCCGTGTATTAAACTGTTGACCATTCCAGATGTGCATGAAGTTCATGACCAAATAACCTGTCAAGTTCCTGCACAACATTTAATTGCTATATGTAAGTACACAAAAGTTTAACTATTTACTAATCATGTGTAAATAATTTACCGGTCAATTGTTTTTGGAACAGACTTTGAACTATAATACGCCAATCAAAGATATCGTCATTCCATGAGGGATTTACTATCCTCATAGCACGATCGAATATTATACCAATTTTGTTATTCTATCAAGCCCATCCGGGTAGAGGTGTTGGATTAATAACGGAGAAAACCCTGTCCTTCATGTCGAACGATAACATGCTGAATCGTCCTCCGTGATGAAAAGGCAGCATAATCTACAAATATAGATATTATATCTTTTGCACATATATAGTAACATAATAAAGCGTCAAACAATTTATTAAGCAAAGTTTACCATTCGGCATTCAGACAACGCAATTCCAGTCTCAGGCCAAGCGTTAAATAATTTTGCAAGCTTCTCATCTTCAACCTTGACACGAAACTTATGGTACCGTCGATAGTTACAAAGTGGCTGTGATAAATTAAAACATTAAAAAATAGCTAGTTGATTATTGCATAATGTGTATATATATAACGCAAAAATATCAAAACATACGCAGAATTGTAAATCTAGGTAGTGGCATATGGGATCCCTGAAATACATGATTTCATCACTTGCGAGCATGCGCACCCTGCATTAAATCAATCAGTTCATGAGCTAGCAAGCACTTGAGGCCAAGTTTGACTTAGACAGTTCTGTATGTACCTTTGTCCAGGCATGAAAGAGCCAACGTCGCCGGTCACCGTCGCTGCACGTATGCGTATGTATGTACACCGACGTCGCCCGTTGCCGTCGCCGTCGCCATCGCCGCACGCCTACGTATGTATGTACGCCGCCGTCGCCGGCCGCCGTCGCCGGCCGCCGTCGCCGCATGTAAAAGCATCACGGCCTCGCCGAACGACTGGAGGTATGGCACCTCCGTCCCGGCGTTTGGGCGTTCTTTAGTTAGGAATTCCCGGGACCTGCGCAAGGAACACAGAAAAGGAAGGCATGGGTTCAATTTGTGGTTTTTTATAGGATTCTGTTGCATATGTGATCACACAAGGAAAAAAGGATGTGAAGATATGAGTGCCTTTTTAAGCGCCTGCAGTAACTTTATCTTGTGATCATACTATATATACTACATATTTGGAAGGAGAGCGAATCAAACAAGGAAATAAACAGGGAGGATCCGCATGCAAGGAAACCAGACTTGAATTTTTTACTGTCCTGGCATTGTGATCGTATTTTTTTCGAATATGACCCTTCTCAAGACTTTTTTACGGATCTAGCCCTACAGAGCCTAATTTCAGCATACGAAGAGTGCTGAATTTTTTTCATTTTTATCCACGAACCAATGCATGTGTGTTTGCTTATTTTTTCAATTTTTCTCCGGAACCAATGGCAAAGTAGCTACTGCTTAATTTTATCTTTTTTCCTGCGGATCCAGCGGTCGGCGAGCGCGGTTTATTTTTCCATATTTTTCTGGAATTATTAAGTGGACGGGCACCGCTTGAATTGTTTTTTATTTTTTCTCCCACGCTTGAATTTTTCATCGGCCACCGAGCATTTCTTTTTTTTACCAAAATTATCAAGTGGATGGGCACCGCTTGATTGTTTTTAATTATTTTTTGGGAATTTTTTACTGTATTGGCATCATTGTTATAATTTTTTTCGAATCAGACTCTCACGGTGATAAATTTGCGATTGTAGCCTCGAGCCGAAAAAATTCAGCGAAGCGGTGGCGCGGTATTATTTACCAGCACCCAGACTCGAATTTTTTACTATATTAGTATCGTCGTTATAATTTTTTCTGAATCAGGCTCTCGGGCGATGAATTGCGATTGTAGCCTCGAGACAGAAAAAATCAGCGGAGAGGTGCTAGAATTTTTTTTCCGGTCGAGAAGCACTGTAATTTTTTCCCACGCCAAAAATAAAAACCAAGCTTTGCCCGACCGCTGGATAATTTCGGACGTGAATTTTTTCGGCTCAAGGCTACAATTGCAAATTCATCGCCGCGAGAGCTTGATTCGAAAAAAATAATACCGCGCTGTCCCGTCTCCCGGTTTCCTTTTCCCAGCATGTAATGTATAATCCTTTCCTTTTCCAGGACGTTTGTTTCCTTTTCCTTGATTCCAAGACGTTTATTTCCTTTTCCTTGATGATGCTGGAGGTCGGGAGAGATCTGTTATGGGCCACAGGGATGATTAGATACACTAAACAATGCTCATCGGATGTGGGTGAGTAAAGCTGAGGAAAAATCTGAGAGGTTAATTTTGATAGAGGCAAGTTTTTGGGGACGTTTCGCTGGGTGCACGAATGTTAGGCTATTTCTAGTGGGATGCACTATTTGGGTGGACGTAGAAAAGAATATTTACGTGCATTATAAAGAGGTATAGACTATCAACACTCATTAAAGATTTATAGAATATTTATAAATTTCAAAGGGTGCCACATGAATGTTTTAATTGAGATGTCTATTTGAAGCATGTATTAAGTATTTACGATCTTAGTGTTGATATTTTAATTGAGTTGATCTAACGGCTACAGTTTCAAAGGAGATGTGGTACAAGAAGGCTACTGCATTATGAGTCAATTTTAGAGTAAAGTATGATTTTTTTAAAAAAAAAATCATAATCATTTGCACTATATTTTGAGGAAGGATGACAAGAGCGCTGAAGGTTGGGATGGACCAGAGATACCCGAGGCCTCGACACGATGACACGTCCCATGGTAGTAGAAACTTTTTATCTAAAAAATAGCAATCAAATTTTGGGATTTTTTCTCGATGGTATAGTTTTGGGAATTTCGCTCCTCAGAAAACACCTAATGCCAATGATTTGTCCTTAATCATATCAGTTAGAACATGTATACGCAGTGTTGTGTAGTAGGGACTACCTAAGTTTTGGATCAACTTTTTGAAGTATGTAAAACTTAGTTTTGAATCGATTCGCTTGAATATGTCACTCTCACTTCTTTGCGGTGCATAGCAGTTAAGTCTTACAAACAGAATACAAACCATTATAGTTCCTATTTTCCGACTAAACCATTCTTGTGTATTTAGAGTGTGTTTAGTTATTTATACCAAATAGTGTATATAGAGATGAGATGGTCCTATAAAAGAGTCATCCATGCCTTTGGTGCATGAACCGAATAATCCCATCCATGACAACGAGATACAAATTTAAAGAGTATTCCTCTCGAAGGCCTTGTTTGAATGGATGGGGATTTGGATACATCTAAACAAGACCTACATGTTGAATCAGCCCGTGCACCAAAAGCAACTGAACCATGTGGCATATGGATGGACCATCCCATCCCATTGAAGGAAAGAGTTCCAGTGCAGTCCCTGTACGTGGGATAGCAACTTAAGCAGTCCTCACAGGTGTGGACCATCTGATTGAGGCATCCGACGGTCTGGATTAGCCCTCCACTACGCCAAAACCTGCAATAGGTGACGGTCTATTTGTGACGGTTTTTTTCGAACCACCACAAATATAATTATCAGTGGCGGTTTTATATTGAAAATAGCAGGAAGAATATCAGTGGTGATTCTATCGTCGAACCGCCACTGATAATGCATTATCAGTGGCGGTTCGAGGATAGAACCGCCATTGATAATAAATACATCATTAGTGGCGGTTGGAGGATAGAACCGCCACTAATAACTAGGTTATTAGTGGCGGTGCTATCCTCCAACCGCCACTGATACTATTGGATTATCCATGGCGGTTCTATCCTCGAACCGCCAAAGATAATGTATTATCAGTGGCAGTTCGAGGATAGAACCATCACAGATAATGTTATCTGTGGCGGTTCTAGTTAACAACTGCCATGGATAATATTGCCTATAAATAGGTGGTCAGTAGCAGCACTGGTCTTCTTCCTCCCGAGAGCAAACCAAAACTTCTAATTTTTAGATTTCGTTTTCTCCATGTCTTGTGCTTGTACTTCCTCTAGTTGTTCCTTGGTGAGTTATTTTTTCTCCTCTCTTGATTTGTGTTAATCTTGTTGCAATTAAATTTTTAAACCTAGTTTAATTAAGGTTTATATGTAGATGAGATGAAAAGTTTAGATTTTGTTTTTTTTATTTACCTACCATTTTGTAGTTGATGAATTTATTTCCTAGCTAGTTTCATTAGATGATGTTGTGTCCCTTTTATAGATGATGAATTATGATCAAGCATATATTTAATATAAATTGCATTTTAAGTTAATTTGGTAGATGATGAATTTATTATGTAGCTTCTTTAGATGATAAGTAATTAGATTAGTTTTTTAATTACTATTAATTTGGTTCCATTAATGTGGACATATACATCTTGCATATATTAAATTTATTTAATTATGATTATTGGATATTAATATAAATGAATTTTTAGTTAATTTGGTAGGTGGGTGCTCATCATTTTTAGATGATGAATTTATTATCTAGCTTCTTTAGAGGATAAGTATTTAGATTAGTTTTTTAATTACTATTAATTTGGTTCCATTAGTGTATGGACATATACATCTTGCATATATTAAATTTATTTATTTAAGATTATTGGATATTAATATACATGAAATTTTAGTTAATTTGATAGGTGGGTGCTCATCATTTTTAGATGATGAATTTATTATCTAGCTCCTTTAAATGATAAGTAATTAGATTAGTTTTTTAATTACTATTAATTTGGTTTCATTAGTGTGCACATATAATATACATCTTGCATATATTAAATTTATTTAATTAAGATTAGTGGATATTAATATGCATGAAATTTTAGTTAATTTGGTAGGTGCTCATCATTTTTAGATGATGAATTTATTATCTAGCTCCTTTAGATGATAAGTAATTAGATTAGTTTTTTAATCAATCTTTATATGTTAATTAATTTTAGATGGACCGGAGATGGATGTACAATGCGAACCGTTTCAGCCGAGATTACATCGACGGGGTGTCTGGTTTTCTAAGAGCCACTGAGGAGAACAAGTTGCACAAGAAGACGGAGTACATACATTGTCCATGCATTGATTGCAAGAATGAGAAAATATTTTCAGACAAAGAGCACATCCACTTGCACTTGATTCGAAGGGGTTTTGTACTTGGCTATACACGTTGGACAAGTCACGGTGAAGAGGAAAACATACATGAAGGTGATAACGTATTGGATGATGGAGAAGGTATTATGGCAGTTGACATTGGTTATGGATTTGATGAGGATAGGTTGGACATTGATGACGATAATAATCTTGCTTAGATGTTGCGCGATGCAGAAGGGAACTACACTAGTCAGAGAGAGTTTAATCAATTCAAGGGTTTGTTGGACAACTCGGACACACCTTTGTTCCCGGGTTGCAAGGAGGAATACACAAAGTTGCACACCGTGCTTTCACTTCTAAAATTGAAGGCAAGCAATGGTTGGTCCGATAAGAGTTTCACGGCGCTATTACATCTCTTAGCGGACATGCTTCCAGATGGAAACATATTGCCGATAACCACTTATTTAGCTAAGAAGGTTGTATGTCCATTGGGATTAGAAGTAGAAAGAATACATGCATGTCCAAACGATTGTATACTCTATCGCAAAGAGTTTACAGACATGCTTGTATGTTCGGTGTGCAAATCATCGCGATACAAGCGTAAAGGGCATGACAGCGAGGGCACCGTGGTGAAGAAAGGAGCTCTCGCTAAAGTGGTGTGGTATTTACCAGTAATACCTCGGTTGAAGCGTTTATTTGGAAACATAAAGCATGCCCAATTGATGCGATGGCACTCAGAAGAGCATAAAAGGGATGGAAAGCTGAGACACCCTGCTGATTCTGCCCAGTGGAGAACCATCGATAGACTCTTTAGGAAGGACTTCGGTAATGAACCGAGGAATATAAGGTTTGGGTTGAGTACGGATGGAATGAATCCTTTCGGTAACATGAGTTGTATTCATAGCACTTGGCCCGTGACTCTCTGTATCTACAACCTTCCTCCTTGGTTGTGAATGAAACGAAAGTACATTATGATGTCGCTGCTTATCCAAGGGCCGAGACAACCTGGCAATGATATTGATGTATACCTACAACCATTGGTGGAAGATCTTGTGATACTGTGGAACGAAGGTGTACAGGTATGGGATGAGTACAAGCGAGAGTACTTCGTCCTACGCGCATTGTTGTTTTGCACCATCAATGATTTCCCTGCCCTTGGTAACCTATCCGGTCGTACTGTAAAAGGGGCCAAAGCATGCCCCCAGTGTATGGAGAAACCGCTAGCGTGTGGCTCAATAACTCGAGAAAAACTGTGTACATGCATCACCGTAGGTTCCTTCGTAGGAATCACCCCTACCGCAATATGAAGAAACAATTCGACGGGACAAAAGAGGATAGTATAGCTCCAAGGCCTTGTCGTGGGGAAGAGGTATATGATATCATTAAGGATATTAATGTTGTACTTGGAAAGGGAGATAGTAATAATAAATCGAGGTCTCGTACTGAGAAGACCACGTGGAAGAAGAGATCGATATTTTGGAACTTGCCCTATTGGAAGGACTTAGAAGTTCGACACTGCATAGACGTCATGCATGTAGAGAAAAATGTATGTGACAGCTTGATTGGACTTTTGCTGAACATTCCTAGCAAAGCTAAGGACGGACTGAAGGCACGAAGGGATCTGGAAGATATGAAAATCAGAGCTGAGCTACATCCTCAAGACACCGGGAAAGGGTGACTTTACCTTCCCCCAGATTGCTACACACTATCCAAGAAAGAGAGAATAGACCTCTGCAAATGCTTGCATGGTGTGAAAGTTCCGTCCGGTTACTCCGCAAGCATCAAGAAACTGGTCTCGATGAAAGATTTGAAGTTAACTGGCATTAAGTCTCATGATTGTCATGTGATGATGACACAAATGCTTCCTATTGCAATTAGAGGTATTTTTCCTTAAAAGGTCCGAGAGGCAATCATGAGGTTGTGTTTCTTCTTCAACACGATTTCACAGAAGGTCATCGATCCCATCGGACTTTCTGAACTGCAGAATGATGTGATCAAGACATTGTGCCAGCTAGAGATGTATTTCCCTCCATCATTTTTCGATATAATGGTTCATCTCATTGTTCACCTTGTGAATGAGATAAATGTATGTGGCCCCGTATTCCTGCATCAGATGTACCCGTTCGAAAGGTACATGGGTATTCTGAAGAAGTATGTACGCAATCGATCTCGGTCAGAGGTCTGCATTGTGGAAGGTTATGCAACTGAGGAGATTATCGAGTTTTGCGTGGATTACATGGAGGGGTGGAACCGGTAGGAGTGCCTATATCTCGCCATGAGGGTAGGCTAGCTGGGAAAGGGACGATTGGAAGGAAATCAAAAAATTCTTACGATCATGGATTGTTCGAAAAAGCTCATTTCACAGTCCTGCAACAGTCAGTTGAGGTGTCCTCGTATATGGACATGCACAAGGATAAGCTACGAGAGGAAAATCGTGGACGATCAGAGGTTTGGGTAACAAAAGAGCATAACCGTTTGTTCAATCATTGGTTCAAAGAGCATATGACTGGGAAAGAAACGAGTGTTATGTTGAGGTAGTTGGCAAAAGGGCCATCAGGTACAATCTTGATATGGCAAGGATACAACATAAATGAATATACCTTTTACACGAGATCTCAGGATAGCAAAAGCACTTACCAAAATAGTGGTGTCCGCGTAGATGCCTATGACAACACAGGCAGTAAGAAGAGTAGCTTCTATGGGTTCATAGAAGAGATTTTGGAGCTCGACTATTGTATTCTTAAGATCCCGATGTTTCGATGTCATTGGGTACAACTCCCAAAGGGTGTCAAGGTAGACAAGTACAGCTTCACTACTTTGGACATCGAACATGTCGGATACAGAGACGAACCATTCGTACTTGTGAAGCAAGTAGCACAAGTCTTCTATGTAATCGACCCGGCAGATAAGAAGCGCCATGTAGTTCTTCAGGGAAAAAGAAGGATCGTCGGAGTTGAGAATGTTGTGGATGAGGATGAGTACAACCAGTTTGATGAGTTGCCTCCTTTCGTAGATGGCAACATTAGGCTCGAGGAAGAAACCACTCAGGAAGCTACCTATCATCGCGATGATCATGAAGAAAGGCAAATTGTGAAAGAAAATAATTAGCTATATACGAGTAATGGCAATGTGATGTAAACAATATGCATTTGTATGGAGTAATGGAAATGTGGTGTTATGCATTTGTGTGGAGTAATGGAAATGTGGGTCATTAATAATATTTAGTAGGATTACATAGGGTATATAATATTTATTAGGATTATATAGGGTATATAATATTTATTAGGATTATATAAGGTCATTAATATATTAGGATTATATAGGGTATATTACTATATTAGCGTTATATATGGTCATTACTATATTAGGATTATATAGGGTATATTACTATATTAGAATTATATATGGTCATTACTATATTAGGATTATATAGGGTATATAATATTTATTAGGATTATATAGGGTATATAATATTTATTAGGATTATATAAGGTCATTAATATATTAGGATTATATAGGGTATATTACTATATTAGAATTATATATGGTCATTACTATATTAGGATTACATAGGGTATATTTCTATATTAGAATTATATATAGTCATTACTATATTAGGATTATACAGGGTATATAATATTTATTAGGATTACATAGGGTATATAATATTTATTAGGTTTACATAAGGTCATTAATATATTAATATTATATAGGGTCATTAATATATCAGTGGCGGTTCTTCACAAGAACCACCACAAATAATATATGTATCAGTGGCGGTTCTTGTGAAGAACCGTCACTGATAATATGCCCATATATAAAAGTCGATACAGTCTCTCTTCTCACCGAGTGCCCTAAACCCTAAACTCCCACCGCTTCTGACGCGCCCTAGACTCCTAAACTCCCGCGCGCGCGCCGCCGCGCCGACGCCGCCACGATCGCCGCCCCGCCGATGTTGCCCGCCCTTGATGGCGCGAGGCGACGCTGCGCTCCCGACGACACCGCACCCGACGACGCCTCACCCGACGAGCCCGCCCGACGCCGCCCCCGAGGTCGCCCCCGACGCCGCCGCCCGCACCCGACTGTAGTATGGATTTCTCGTACTAATGCTAATTAGTTAATTTCAGTTCTGATGTTTATGCTGGTTGCACTGATTATTGTTTGTTCAACTTGCTAGTTAGTTGTAGAATTGATTTTTCCATATTAGCATTGTAGCTTCTGAGTTTTTTTTGGCGATTAGCTTCAGATGGCTTGAAATGTATCGAGGGAAACCACTGTGGTTTTCTGTTGAGTAAAAAATTTGTGTTGTACCAGTTTGCTGATTAGTAAAAAATGTATTCAGTTTTTAATCGCCGTCCATTGGAACGAATCGTCCTACATGTACTTTGCCCTTTTGTTTGACAGTCGTCGACCTCGTGTTGCACACTAGTTAATAACTCAACCGTAGCTACACCTCGTTTGACATGTAGCTAATTCGAAAGGCAAAATTTGTGACTGTTTGATTGCTTACTCTCCCTACACATTTTAGTTTTGATGTGCACTAGGTAACATATGTGCCTTCTGTATACATAAATAATAATAAAGTATATTTCATGATGAATCTAGCTGGTAATACTAATTATATGCACCAATCTGTATACATTTTTATATATTGATGGTTAGACCTAAAAATGTTTGACCGGTATGAATTTTTGGATGACTCATATTGGACTTGGAGGGAGTAATAGATAGCTAGATTCTGGTAGACATTCATGACTGTGTGTGTGCATGGATCATAGAAAACGTCATATACATGATGATTAATTTAACATTATAGGGTTTTTACACTTTCCATAATCCTTAAGATCAATCCTAATCACAATTACAATACATCTAGGCGCCTCTTTGGATGTAGGGGGTGATCGGGCTCTTGGGCTAGTTGGGATTATATATATACAGAATTAACCTAGGTTTAATTTTTGATTTACAGTTCAGCAATTCATCGACAATGATATATCGATATGCATGCATCATATGGGGCAAATGAGTCAGTTTGTTAATCAGTTAAGGTCACTGGAAAGAAAGATCCTCCATCATTTCCCTCCATCTGATAATCAAGCCTAAAATCACACAAAGAGCACAGCTGTAAATTTCGAACTTGTCGTTAATTATATTAGCCTTTATCACACAATGTACTCCAAATGATTTAGTTCGGTTTGTCTGTCTTCATTTAACCATCTTCTAAAAGATAAGTTCTACGGATTATTGTGCTCTACGGATTATTGCAAGCTCCATGTTGACTTGGTTAGGTCGTTGAACTTGTCCTGAACATACCAGTTTTTGCTCAAGTTTTGGTATATGTTTTGTAAGTTTTTTTCAAGACATGGTCCCAAATACATGAAGCAAATCAAACACATGTACCTTGTCAAGTTCTAACAAGATTTGTTGGATAGTATCCTTGACCTTTGCGATACAACTATTAGCCAATCTTACAACTATTAGCCAATCAAATTAATCATTATGTTAGGAGATGTTTTGTTAAACCATCTGGATTTTGGACTGTAACAGTCCACAGGTGCCGAACACTAAGAGCAAATTATTCTTCCTAGCACAAAACGAACAAACTACAAACTTATCAATGGGTTGTGAACACAAAATTTCAAATAAAAAAGGACCGGCAAATAAAAGAAGGGAACAAAATTGTACAAATTTACGTTAAAAACTGCCTGATTCTTAGCCGCTTTGTCATGTTAGTGAATAACATATGTATCAGGACATCCTAGAAAATATCAAAAAGGAAATTAAAATATTGTGAAGCTCGCATAGTGCTATACTGCTATGGGATCTATATCTTGAGCACATGAGCACAATAACCAAGCTTCATGTCCAGGCCCCATCCATGAATCAGGTCATTCTGCAAGCTCATGACATAAAAAGTCAATGTGCTATTAAAAGTTCTGACCTTTCAGTCTCACTCAATATAATCAGATGATAGGATAAATTGACAAGAACATTAAAGGATTAGAATTTGCACCTGAATTAGATGCCATACACATCTCCAGGCCGCACGAGAAAACACTGGTGCCATGCCCTCAACCCACCTATCCAAGAATGCAAACACTCAAGTTTGTTGGGATGGGATCAGAAGAATTTGCTCAAGAATCAATCAGTTGCATGATGTAGTTTTGTTTCATGTATCGCAAAGGTCAAGAATCAATTAATTAAGCTAAAACCCACTTTATACAAGCCTCTGCCCTTCAAGACTCAACAATGTTTTTCTATTGAATGCCCAATTTATGTTTAAAGATTTGGTGTCACCTGTTGTGTTAATAACGCGCTGGATTCAATACTAATGGTTCCATACTTTACCTCTTTTAGTTCGCACATCCAAGGCTGATATGGAGGAGCAATCCATCTCGAGCCCGAGCCCTAGCCCTAGCCCTAGCAGGTTCCTCAACCTCCACCCAACCACCGATGTTGCCGCCGATGCTGACGTACCTGTGGCAAGACCTCTGGCCGAGGAAGAAATAAGAAGCCCGAAGGCCGGTATACCATCTCAGAGATCTCAGATGCAGGGCCCCTATTGCACCGCCAAAGTTCGTAGCAAAGTACAGAACAACCTGCGGGTATATTGCAAGGGAGAGAGTGCCAATCACCTTTTTGGATTGGCACAAAGTGCCCGATACCATCAAAACGGATCTATGGACGGAGCTCAAACAAACCTTTGAATTCCCCGAAGAAGATGAACACCGCGTGCGTCGGGATGCGTTGATGACCATGGATGCGGCATGGAGGAACTTCAAGGCCAGGCTGAATACTAATTATGTGAAGAAAAACCGGTCGGCCATCGGGGACTACCCAAACTTAGAACCATATTAGGATGAATTTGTGTCGATGAAGCAAAGTGAAGAAGCAAAGAAGTCTAGTGAGGACCACATAAACATAGGAAGGAGGAACATCCATCCACACAGACTTGGTACGGGTGGGTACGCTGGTAAAATCCCTCAATGGGAGAGGCAGGAAGCAGAATCACTACAATCGACTGGTACAAGTCAATTGGCCAGACTACCAGACAGAGTCAAGCACTATGTGCTAGCGAGGGCAAGTGTCACATCTGGTGGGGGCTTATCCTTCAGAAATAGCGATGACGAAGCAATGTCGCAAAGGGTTCAGGAGCTATACGTCGAGTCTTCCCAAGGAACATTCCACCCAGATTGACAGAACGACGAACTAACATGTGCCCTGGGAAACAATGAGCATCCTAGACGGACACAAGGTGTCGGGGTTAAGGTTCCCTGGAAGACAGGATTCCCAGAGCACCTCCACACTTACAAGAGTCGAAAGAGAGCTAGAGAAGCGTTTGCTGAAATAGAAATGATGAGGGAAAAGATGCTTCAAGAATTGCAAGGCACAATAGAACAACAAGTACAACAAGCCATGAGCGATCAAAGCCGAGAACATTATTACGACCAGCCCTCCAATCGTCGCAGCGGCTTGCACATCCGCCCCACTTGTAGAACAGGACATGGGCCATTATCCCGTGGGCGACATACATGACCCCACACGTGCGGCTCACTTTGCCGTCATGAACATATTCATTCAGTGATGCGGGCATAGCATACCCATGCCAAGAAAGAGGTGTATTGCACAACTCTGCGATAAGCGCGGGTTATGGAAAGGTCTAGGTGGACACGGTTAATCCCGGTTGCCAACCTCGGGCTAGAAATGCTCTGAGCAGCGAGGTTACAACTCTAGGAAGTGCCGTCCACTCATTCATCGATGGGCGCAAGCGTGACATCGTCTTGGACCATCATGAAGTGCTGCCCCTCCCGAGGTGAACACGCCAGCCCTCCCGAGGTGACCATGCCGCCTCTCCTGCGGTGAACCTCTGGCCATCCTCTGATAAACCTCGCATGATCGTCACCAACACATCAAGATACAAAAGTTAGTGCGACAACTTCAGTTGACCGACTTAAAAATCCTCCTCTGAAGGCATGGCAGAATAGACAAGCCATATCAGCGAGGTCAGGCGAAGCCAGAACAGAGTTTGATGTTGTGCGCGAGAAAAGTAAGGGTAAAGCGGTCTCTAAAGGACAAGCTGCTGAAGAAAGACTGAAATACGAATTGGCGAAGCCGTTTGTCACCCCTTCGAAGCTTGATAGCCTAACAGTGCAGGTAAGGCGATTACATGAATGGTATATGGAGCGACCTAACCAAGATGTACTCCCGAAGGTGATCACGCCATTCTGAGAGAGGAACATTTCCACCATGAGGGTGCAGTTGCTTCATGATAGAATTCAGCGAGTTGCACAACATGTACTATCAAGATGCCCTCGACGTGTCTCTTATGAAATGCTGGTCACTCTAAGTGTCCAATATAAAAATCATTGTCTACATTCATGTAATACTGATAAATGTGATGTCTAAATCATTTCTTATGTAGATACGAGTTGATAGAACTAAGAAGAACCAAAGGGCCGGTGGCATTCCTCGATCCGGGAATGGTTTGCCAGCCGAAAATCAAAAGAGTACCGAAGGAGGTCGAGGACTACGTATATAACGCTTTCATCAAACTCCAAGACAAGGAGTTCATACTTTTACCATACAATTTCAAGTAAGTGGCTCACTAGCTAGTTCAACTACTTGTTGATCTCGTTCTTTGCTCAGCTTAGGACTAATGACTATGGCATCATACATGTGTTTGTAGTTTCCACTAGATTCTCGTAGTAATTACTCCAGATAAAAGCAAGGTGCTGATCTTGGACCCGCGGGACAAAGATCCAAAAAACTACAAATATATGACAAGTCTAGTGAATAGGGCGTTCCAAGCATATTGTAAAAAGAGCTCGAGATACCATCCTTTCCATAAATCACTGACAATCCGTACTAAATTTCCGGTACGCACAAAAACAATTTTCCTATATCGCATCTTGTAGTCAATAACTCCTTCAATGTCGTATAAGTTTATTCAATTTTTTGCAGTGCCACAAGCAGCCGCTAGGCACAAATTTATGTGGGTACTTAGTGTGCCAATACATGGGCGAAATCTTAGGCTCTACAATAGTAAACAATGACGTAGAGGTTTGCCACGCTAACATCACACATTGATTCGTACATCTCATTCTTTACATAAGCTCTTAAGATAAACTTTTTCTATTTATAGCGTCTGAAGTTGCCTACGGGAGGACTGGTTCCAAATGAAATCCAAGGCATCCAGGGACAGCTCGCCTACTTCATCATGAAGGAAGTACTCAACAAGAACGGCGAGTTCCATGACCCAGATAATAACGATGAAGTCTTCCATACTCATCTGCCACCTCTTGAGGCCCCTACCAACACTGAAGATTCGTAGGCTTATAGTTCAGAAAACTAGTTAATTTTTTCTTACGGTGGTGTAAACTGATGTTTCATTAAATGTCAAGTTTAGTATTGGATGGCATGGCTTGCATATGTTCTAATTTATGTCATTTGATTTAAGAAGTTGTGATTGATCTGCCTGTGTGTTGTTGCCCTTCTCCCGTGCGTGTGTGTGTGTGTTGATGGGTGGTGTGTGTGTGTGCTCTAGACGAGGAGCACTCCCTCTATTGCTTTTCTCCGTGCCCTTTCATGATGGCTAGTAGAGCTTTTATAAGCAGTCTGACTTGCCGTAGTATGTTCGATTGACTAATTCTATTTCATAGCGGTGGGATTCATTTTCATTTCTTGCTTTTCAAGAAAAAAATGGTCCAAATAATCTACAGTGGTCCATAATGTAAGTAGACAAAGCAATCCACTTTAGGAGCAAACCCGCTGAAGTAAGGTTATTTTAGCAGTTTGCAAAGTACATCGCTTCATGCATCCACTGAGCTCTATTTATGCTTCACACTTATAGATTTCGTACTTTTGTGCTTGGAAGTTGGTGATAATTTGTAATGGTCATGTTTTTTTGTACAATCAACCTTTAGTTCATGATTCCATGGGTTTAAGTAATTATAGTGAGGTATGAACACACCTTAGGCAGCAGTGTTGCCATTTGATCGTAACTTTATGGGTTGAACATTTATCATAATTCATAGGTTGTTTCAGTGTCTAGTTTGATGGTAGTAAATATAAATCCATATGATTTATCCTTGCCATAAAAATATTTCATGCTTTAGTAGCCAAGGTAGTGCTTATAAGTAACTACAACAATAGATGTGTACTTTATTGATGAGATATTATGCAGTTCAATGTTAATTTTTAATTCTCCTACAATTGTTTTGGTTATTTTATTCTAATGCATGCTCTTATTGATCTGTTTACGAGATACTATTAAGTGTATTCATCATCAGGCGGAGATGATGATATCCTCGATGATCTGGATGAGATGATATTTGGCAAGAAGGAGGAAGCAATTCGGTGAAGGGCCCAAAAGCGGATCCAAGAAAGATGACCTAATCAGATTTTAATACCTTCCCGATTAGTTCTGAATTCCTCGGGGATCGGAAGATATTCTTGTTTTATAGTGCCGAACGATATCTGTATTCATCTGGTAGAAGATTTCACATTCATTAGGATTTAGATCGCTTCGCATACAATCTTACTTGTGCTTCGCAATTTGTTCAGTTGATAATTTGCTATAAGCAACAAATTCATCATTGATCAAATCGGTATATTGTTGTTGTTTGATCAAATCGGTATATTGCTGTACATTGTAATTGTGTATATGCAAAATCTGTGATTGATGTATATGTTTCAGAGGGCATGGCTAGCAGCACTTGAGGCTAGCCCAAAATACGTTTTTTTATTTTTCGGTCAGGTACTATCTGTGGCGGTTGGTGGATACAACCGCAACAGATAATATTGTTATCTGTGGCGGTTGGTGTATAGAACCGCCACAGATAATATTGTTATCTGTAGTGGTTGGTAGATAGAACCGCCACAGATAATATATTTATCTGTGGAGGTTGGAGGATAGAACCGCCACAGATAATGTTGTTATCTGTGGCGGTCTATTATCTGTGGCGGTTAGAAAACCGCCACCGATAGTCCTCGATTATCAGTGGCACTATATCTGTGGCGGTTCAATAACCGCCACTGATGGCAGTTATGAACCGCCACAGATGACCTTTTTCAGTGTAGTGCTCATCCATTGCTACAGTACAAAAGAAGTTACCGGTGTTTTAGTACAGTGCTTCAAGCAGATCCGGACTGTCGATTTCAGATTTACATGACATCGGAACTCTTTCACCATTGAACCTCGTTCCACCAGCAATGTAAAGCCAATGTGCGCACATACGAGGAAGGTACCAAATATAATAAATAATGATTGACAGTAAATTTATTAACTATTACTCCAAGAGGTGGGCACTGGGCCGTGCTTTTCTGGGCCCGAGGCATGGCAGGCATGGCTCAGCCCAAAGCTCAGTTCGGCATGAAGCGGGCCGTGTCGTGCCAACATGTCACTGTAGCTCGGGCCATGCCAGGCCCAGGAACCAGGCATAGTGGGCGACATGGCCCGGCACGCCCATTTGGGCTGTGCCTATGCCAGCACGGCACAGAACAGTGTCATCGTGCTGCGGCATGGCCCGCAACCCCAACGATATGCTCGGCACGTTCGGCATGGCAGACCTGTCGTGGTCCGCGGTAGGGCACACCCGCCACTACTGCCGACCATGGCCTGTCTCGCCCGTGCCGCACCCCTGCCGCTGCTTTGGAGAGGAAGGCGAAGGGAGGGGGTGCTTACCTGGGCACGTCACCGTGCGCTCGCCGAAGTAGCCGCCGCGCGCCCGCCGCCATGGCGCGCGAGGAGGCGCCAGCGTTGTAGCAGGTGGGGAGGGAGTGAGGGAGGAGAGGGGGCACCGAGGCCGAAGCGTGTGGGGAGGGACGCCAACGCTGGACCAGGTGGGGAGGGAGGGAGGCAAGGGGGCACTGACACTAGAGAGTGTGGGGAGGGGCGCCAACGCTGGACCGGGTGGGAGGGAGGGAGGTGAGGGGGCGCCAACTCGGTGGGGACTGGGGAGGGAGGGAGGTGAGGGGGCGCTGGTGCCAGAATAGTGGGGAGGGAGGGTGGGAGGCGAGGGGATACCTGTGCCGAAGCTGGTTGGGAGGTGCGTCGGCGCTGGACCGGGTGGGGAGGAGCGAGAGGGAGGTGAGGTGGGTGGCGCAAGAGCCGAGGGGTTGGCGTGGGAGCTGAGCCGCTGAGGTGTCTGGGAGACCGTCCGATCGGGAGAGAGAGATGTAGAGAAGAAAAAGAGAGGGAAAAGCCGTGCGGATTTTTCGGTGGAAACTGAAGAGACAGTGATATCATTCCACCCCGCGTGCGGTTTTTCCAGTGAAAAGAGATAGAGGGAAAATGGAGCACCTGGCTGATTCCATCCCGCGCGCGATTTTTAGATTTCGTTCTCTCGCAAGGTTTGGCGACAGTGATGTGATTCCATCCCGTGCGCAGTATTTTTCCGGTGAAAAGAGACAGAGAGGGAAAATGGAGCACCTGGCTGATTCCATCCAGCGTGCGATTTTCAGATTTCGCTCTCTCACAACATTTGGTGATCGATAGAGAGGGACATTGATGTGATACGTGAAAAGAAATAAAGTGCCTAATTCCATCCCGCGCCTGATTTCAATTTTCAACGGCTATTTCAGTGGACACGCTATAAAATCAGCCCGAAGGCTCTCATTTGTTTAACAATCAGCACATACCTCGCTCTCTCATTTATTTAGCACATCCCTCTTTCTCTCATTTGCTTAGTACATTCGCTCTGTTTACTCTCTATTTGCTTTCTTTTTTTGCTCTTCCGCCATGAAATAAAATGTTTCGCAAGATCAAGAGCAAGAGAGCACGTCATCGCTCTCCAAGTCTCCCTCATCGGGGTCAAGAGATTGATCCGTGCCAACTCCCCCCAGCATGGGAGACTACGACATGGATGACCGTCATCTGAACGGTACGCACGACATCGAGTATGCCTCGTACATTCCAGATGCACCGAGCTGAGATGACGCTATATCGGTGTATCCAGGACATGCGTAGGTATCCGCACTGAGCACGCATGCCGCTACATCGATGCCGCCGGGACGAGTGTCCATATCCGGCAGTCGACGTGTGTGGTACTGACAACATATGGACAGAACTGTCGAAATTGTGAACGGGCATGATGTAGTGTATGCTATTTGCTAATACTATCAAGCTAAATTATCTACACGTGCATTTGGTAGAACAGGTCATCTGAAGAGACACGCGGAGACATGCTTGAAGAAGATATTGGCCGGATGGAGCCCAGGCGAGGGCATCCAGACACAGTTCAACTTCAACACTGACGTTCGGTAAGTACATAGGTATACATCGCCGATGTAGCTAGAGACGAAATTGCATGTTACATAGCTACAAAGGATCTTCCACTTAGAATAAGTCAGAGATCTAATTTTGAAAAAATGGTGTAACGTGGTTTTTACCCATAATACCAACATGTTAGTAGAAGAACAACTACACATGACATTTATAAAATGTTTACAAATAAAGTAGAAATGTTGAAATACACCTTCATGATGGTTAGTTTTTCCTTTGCCTTAACATTAGATATATGGACTTCCTTCCATCAAAGAGTAGCCTATATTAGTGTTATTGCACATTACTTAGACGATGACTACGTACTAAACAAAAGGGTCATAGGGTTTAAGCCAATCTCTGAGTCACACACCGGAGAGGCTATCGCTAACCGTGTACTCGAGGTTATTACTGACTTTAAAATAGAAAGTAATATTATTTCCGTCACTCTTGACAATGCATCAACTAACACAACGGCTATGGAGCATCTCTCACCACACCTGGAGACTTATGTTGGAGGTTTTGTACTCCACCAGAGATATGTATGCCACATTATTAATCTCATCGTGCAGGCAGATTTGGTTGTAATAAAACCTAGTTTAGAGAGTATATGCAACGCTATCGATTTTGCTACAGGTTGAAGGATCGAAGTATACCAAGAGAGAGTGAATTGGTGCAAACTAATACCTAAACCTATTTTTTTAATAATTCTAAAAATCACTAAAATATTGATCAAACTTAAAAATTCCCTTCTCTGAAACCTTGTGCTGGTCTCGATGAAGTAAATGGCCACAGTTACGTGGTGAATCTCTACCTGGGCCCTGAGATCCTATTCAACTATCCAACCTTTAGGGGAAAAGATGAGAGTTATCCTTAACAACAATAACAAACTTGGATTCTAGTGGTTTCAAGGTCCCTGAACTAGCTTAATTGCATCTGTAACAACAGAGAAACATAGGACATGGCAATAGCATGCGATGATGTGAAGCCAAGTTATACCATGCACTTTTCAATCAATTTCCACTAGTACGGATGGCAGGAACAATGTTACTCTCACCATTGACCGGACGGCACATCTGTACTTAGCTTGCGTGCTGCTGCCTTCTGGAGAAGACGAGACTCCCCTGCTGCATCCTTTTTCTTGATGACGCTGCTAGCCGCTCGCTGATCTCTTCTTCTCGTGCACCGTCTCCTCGCGCTCCTCTTTTCCCTTTTCTGTTGTGCCGCCGCACGAAGCATCATATTTTTCCTGTTTTCTCTTATGTGGCACACCAAGCCAGGAGGTACCCCTACAATTCATACTCCTCTAAACCCTAACTTCTAATCTCTAATCAAATACATGCATATACCCATACAACATCTACTCCAATAGTAAGTAGTAGAAAGGAACATTTAAACATCTAGAAATCATCCAGAACATACATCGTTTCAACTCATAAATCAAAGAAAACATTTCGTTCACACATGAGCAAAAATCTGGACTGCATAATTAAAACTTTGTGTAGTATTATAAGCAAGAACATTTCTTAAAAATTTTAGAAGGTTATACATAATCATTTTACTTCACCCAATCACCAGCAAAATTAGCATAAGAATAACCAACTAGTTCTAAATGAAAGTCATGAGTACCATAGGATAAAAGCACATATATCTTGTTGAATTCATTGGTCCTCCATTCACATTTGTGCCAACTATATGTTCAAAACTTATTATTGGTGCAGCTCATCATCACTTTATACCATCCACAAACCTGCACTTTGTAAAACAGTTCTAGCATAGGGTTAGATTCATCAAAAGAAATATCATATGATACCTCGAGTCAGTTACAACATTAAACATATTACCATCATTCTTCACAATTTCTAGACTTGAAAACCATTTTTTATCTCATGTCATGTGTCATGTGCAATCCAAATCAATTAGCCACAGGTTTTCAAGTTATTTATCTTTATTCTAAAATGGGAGAAGATGTTTAGGTACCCACACTTTCGATACCTTGCTGTTTTTTATTGAATTGTTTTGGAATCCATGTTGTTTTTGCACTATATGACTCAACCTGGCTTCTAGTTAGATATGTATTATATAAAGATGAAATGCCCAAAGTTGCTTGCTGTTTTTGTGGAGTTTTAGGATCAAAATCAATATTTTTTCTTTGCTGGAAATTAATTTTATTAGCCTCAAAACAATGTGTAGGATGCATAAAACAATTTCTAGCAATATGACCAGTCCTACCACAATTATAGCAATTAACATTATAAAAATTATCCCAAAATTTTGGACCTAAATTAGCATAGCAATTAATTTTAATATGTCCAAATTTTCCACAACTGAAATATTTTTTCACAATGCTATTTTCAGATTTATCATTTGAGATAACAACATGCACATTGAAATTTTCTTTAGCTAACGGAGTTTGAGAACAAGAATTTTTAACGTATCCTAGACCTTTTTTTTCCTGAAAGAGCATTTTGATGTATCTAGTATCATATTTAAGTTTTTCTCACCATTTATCATTTTTTCTAAAGTCATTTTCAAGTAATTGTTTTCTTTAGCAAGATCAGGACATGTATTGCATAAAAATGTGAAAGGATGTTTTTCAAATTCAATTAATTTACCCCTAATTCCAGCAAGGTCCTTACCAGAAAATTCTCTTGCTAACTTATTTACATCGTTCTCTAAATTCGAGCAATTTTTACCAAAGAATTTTTCAATGAATCTACCTAGTTTTGCAAGATAAGACAATTGTCACATGTTAAAGAACTAGATTTTAGCAAAGCATTCTCACTCTTATAAAATTCACATACATCACATGTAATGTTTTCAAGATAAATTTTCATAGCTTTACAAGATTTGCATGGTTTTTCAAGTTCCTTTTTCAATTCTTCACAAAAGTCACAATTATCACATTTTTTACTAGTGGTAAAAAGAATCCTTTCATAGTCCAATTTTAATGCTTTATACTTCTTGATCAATGCTTTTGAAATTCTTTCTTGTGCATGAAAAGATCCAAAAATTTCAGACTTAGATACCTCATTATCATCGTTGGTGTCCTCATCATGTCGTCCTCATTTTCCATGTTCCTCCCCATGAGACATAGATCAACAATATCATCATCCTTGCCAAGACATGTCAATGGATCATCCTCATCGTTATTACTTGAGAGATCAAGCCCCTCCTCCATCTTAAAAATGTCTTCTGAAGTATCTGCTTCATCTTCTTACCTGAAAATTACTTTTGCGAAAAGAGCTAGACTTCTTGTTAGTAAGCTTGAGACAATCACTTTTATAATGATCAAATTCATCATATTCGAAGCATTGTATATCACTAAGATCACTTCTTCCTTTTCGAAAATATTTTTCATTATTCTTTGAAAATTTTGTTCTTAAGGCTTTGTTTACTCTTTTAGACAAAAGTGAAAGTTCATCAAAACCCATGTCATCAATATCCTTTTCTTTTTCAACAGTGGCTAAAGCAATGGAAGAATCATTAGAAAGATCAGTATAGTACTAAATTGACTCATGCTCATCTCATATATCATCAATGAACCAATTAAGGAATCTAGTTTCAAGGAACTCAATTCTTTCAATTCATTTATTGCAGTCGCTTTAACATGCCAAATTTTTTGATCTAAAGACGTAAGCAATTTTCTACATTGATCTTCTTGTGAGAGCACTTTTTCTAGGGCAGAAAGTTTATTAACAAGTTCATTAAAGCGAGTACCAAAATCATTAATCGTCTCCCCAGGGTTCATCTTGAATAGCTCATACTCACATGTGTACAATTCAATTTTAGCATTTTTAACTTCTTTAGTACCTTCATGAATAATCTCTAAAGAACGCCAAATTTCATGAGCAGTTGTTAATGTAGGAATCTGATTAAACTCATCTCTAGACAAAGCACCATAAAAATAACTAATGGCTTTGTGATTCAAGGTGTAAAGCTCCTTTTCTTCCTTAGTAATAATATTTTCAAGTTTTATATATTTCGTAGCTACAATTTTCCACAATTTATACCTTTAGGATTCTAAAAATGACTCCATACATACATTCCAATAAGGTAATCATCACCACTAAAAACAGGAGGTTTAGTGAAAGAAAAAGATGCAACATGCGCCATGCTCTTTAATTGTTAAATTAAATCTAAAGCAAACCCGCTCTGATACCAATTGAAGGATCGAGGCGCACCAAGAGGGGGTGAATTGGTGCAAACTAACACCTAAACTTAATTTTTTTGTATTTTACTAATTCTGGGAATTAATAAAATGGTGACTAAACTTAAAGAATTAATTTAGAATAATAAATCTAATATCATGGAAGAAAACTAGATTAAACATACAAACTAGAAAGCAATCGTACGTAAACAAGAATTAGTAGATCGGAATCCATACTCACTAATTTTCATCAAAGAACATGCATATGAATCCCTTTATATGAAAGCACAACCCTGAAATAATCTTTAAAATTTTTCTCTAATTTTCTTCTCTTTCCTTCCCTGCTCAGGAACACCGTTCACTTAGGGATGAAAACGGAGTGGATAGTTTTCGACCGATCCGGATAATTTTCGGATACTGATAGTTTCGGATCGGATACGAATTCGGATATTTTTAGTCAGATACGGATACGGATTCTGTAGCGCACTATCCGGTGGATACGGATACGGATCCGGATTATCCGACCAACTGGAAATTCTGATATCCGGTCATCAGTCAAGTACTCAAGTCAAGTCTAGGCTTAGCGCCTTAGCCTCAGACACAGACTCGGTTCTGTTAGTTTTATGCCCTTGAGGCAATCATTTAGATGATTGTAACATGACTATGTTTATGAATAATAATATGATTATTGGTCCAATGAATGTATATCATTGCATTGATCAACAAGTATGTGACTTGCTTATGAAGCTCTTTACTTAATGATGTAATTCGATATATATCTCTGATTGGATATCATCATATAGGACAACGATGAATAGATCAGCACATGTAGTGATCGATGATCATGCTTCATAGATCATGGGATATGAAGATATCATCTATACATTGTGGACGCATATTGTAGAACATGGGTTAGATAGACCCGCAATGGGACACTGCGAGCATGTTTCATTCTTATGTGTCATCAGTGTATCTCATACCTAGTAGATGTATGATCCTTAGACTTGAAATTGTCATATTCCCTACATATGTAATAGTTTTCCTTGGGGCTATCAAACACTACTTCCTAACCGGATAGTTATAAAGATAGCTTTCATGTTTACTATGAAACGTGCAGAGGGAAGTGAGCAGTCAAGATGAAATTTGCCACTCCAATGAAACGGAGATATATGACAAGGCCACTCGTGTGATATGATTAAGGAAGTGCATGGCCATGCCGTGATTGAGGAGTCAATCACAACTTATTAATATATCACGGATACGAGAGATGGATTGAATCATCAAAGGATGACATGCTTCTCACCTTGAGATCAATCTTCATATACTTGGCAAAGGGATTATTACATGAGTACTTTTGATAGGTTCTGTCCGATTTGATCATAGTATGTTTGGGAGTTGGCATACTTTGCAAGGAGCCGCTACCAACTATTGGATTGAAAAGGAGTTTTCCGAATCCATATCCAAACGTATGTGAACCTGCAGGGTCACACATTTAATGGGCTGGGACACATTAATTTGGATTGGATCCGTAATTAATGGACCTCGTGGGCTTAGCACGCGGATGGGCCCTAGTTTAGGGTTTCATCTCGTGGCTATATAAGGAGGGGAGGAGGGTGAGTGCAGGGTGTGCTTTCCACGGTTTAGAAGTGATTCACTCGAAACCCTAGCCTCCTCTCGCTGCCCCTGCCGAGCGATCGGTGCTTGCAACCGACGCACGGGGTTCCATCCCTTGACGTGTGGACTACTGCGGTGACGCTGCTGCGACTGCGGCGTGGGAGGACGACCCACGGCGAGGCGAGGATGATCCGCTCCATCGACGCAACGACTGCGACGAGGACGATCCACTACATCGACGCGCGAAGGATTCCGCAACTGCGCGTCTAGTGGTAATCTTATCTATGATCCCCTTCTTGCGAGTAGCTTTCTGGTTATATGGTAGATTTTTTTGTGCTAGCATAGCATATCGCGTTCCTCTTCAGGTTCCTCACCCTCAGGTCTCAGATCTAGGGCAGATGGGCTGTCGTCGTCGTCGCCCATCAGCCTGTCTCCCCCAAGCAGCGCCCTCGGATCGCCTCCCCCAGCGTCGCCCTTATCCCGTCTACCCCAGTGCCTCCCTTGTCCCATCTCCCTCGGCGACGCCGTCGGATCGTTTCCCCCGGATGCTGTCGTTGCCCGTCGGCTTCCCTAGCACCGCCCTCGGATCTTATCCCTTCGGCGTCGCCCTCGTCTCCCTCGACGCCGCCCTCGTCGCCCCCCAATTGCCGTTGCCACCCTTGTCTCCCCCCGGCGCCATCCTCCTCCCCCCGTCATCGCCCTTGACCGCCTCAATACGCCTTTGTCTGCCCCCTGGTGCCGACGTGCCATCCATCATTACTACAAAAGGGGTTATATTAGACACGTCATCACTGATTGTTTTTTACAGAAATCGTCTGGGAAGAGGGTTGGGCACATCGCAGACGGTTTGTGACTCAAATTGTCTGTGATGTCAGCTCATCACAGACAGTTTTATCCACAAACCGTATGTGATAACAGGGATAATTTCACAGACGGTTTGTGGATAAAACCGTCTGTGATGAGGGAAATATCACAAACGGTTTGTGGATAAAACAGTTTGTGATGAGGTAAATATCACATACGGTTTTATCCATAAACCGTTTGTGATGATCAATTCTGATAAATGAATGGTGAGCCCAGTTGTCAGTGAATCGTTAGGAATAGTAAAACAAAACATGCATTACATATATAAGAACTAGCTTCTTGCATGCATCACAATATACAAAAATTTCCCTACAAAAGTTCTTGATGGGAAAGACTACCTAGTCGATCTGGTCCTCATCGTCGCCGAAGTCATCGTTGTCGGAGTCATCACTGCGGCCGTCGGGGTCCTTGCTCGAACAGGCTCTGTCTGTGTCATCCTCCAGCTCCCAGCCATCACGATAGCCCACCGACGAATCGAAGCAATCGTCTCATCAGAGATTGCTGTTGGTGACAGAAGCTTCTTTTCGACGACGGTTGAGGTGGAGGGAGCGGTAGTACTGCCCGAGGCAGGTGACAAACTGGTCAACGGAGGAGACTGTCGGTGTAGCACATAAGTCGCGGTCGGTGCATTCATTGATATGGTGCTGGCATGGCGCCGCAGCCATTGGCATAGGGGCCTTGTCGAAGGCCGAGGAGGCGAAGTCGACGGTGGCGGTGGGGGAGGGTTAGACGATGGTGGAGGCGAAGGCTATGGCGGTGGAGAAGCCGGCGTCGGAGGCGACGATAGTGGTGGAGTCCCACATGGTCGAGCGACGGAGCCGACAGAGGAGGCCTTGGAGTTTGAGTTGCTCATGCTGGCGTCGAAGGCAAACATGCGATGTGGAATGCTATCGATTGATCGAGTATATATCATCGCCGAAGTGCAATTAACGACATGTGCTGGGAAAACGAAACGCCTGGAACACGGTCTTCACAGTGGAATTTGAATATACGGTTTAATTCTCTCGAAACATGAAACGATATACTAGAAACTCTGCGCGTCTATCTTGGAAGATGAAAGGCTTTGGGAAGAAAGCAACATCACAGACGGTTTGTAGATAAAACCATTTGTGATGACCTCATCGCAGACGGTTTTAGCCACAAACTGTCTATGTTATTACCCTCATCACAGATGGTTTTATCCACAAACCGTCTGTATAAAATCGTCGGTGATGAGGGCAATAACATAGATGGTTTTATCCACAAACCGTCTATGATGATCAATTCTGATAAATAAGAATAGATAGCCTTGACCTCCTCTATATTTTTAGGGTTTCCTAGATATTTTTGAGGTGGCTGCGATTGAGAGGCGATCTGGTGAAAGAGACCCTAGATTTAGTGGTGTAATTGTAGATCCTTGTGCTCTAGGTCATCTAAGGTTAGTAATTGCTTCAAATTTGCATTATATTTAAGATCTAGCTTGGTAAAGAGGGAAATGAAGCTAGTTTCTAAATCTAGATTGGTGTAGATCCATCTGTTCTATGTGATGTAAAGTAGTAATTGGTTCAAATTTGCGTTATATTTAAGATCTAGCTTGGTAAAGAGGGAAATGAAGCTGGTTTGTAGATCTAGCTTGGTGTAGATCCATTTGTTCTCTGTGCTGTAAAGTAATAATTGGTTCTAATTGTGTTATACTCAATATGTAGATAGTTACTTAAAGGAAGGTGACCTAGGCTAATAATTGGTTGTAATAGCATTATATTGAAGGTATATACATCTAGCTTGGTAAAGAACGAATTGAAGATGGTTTTGATATAGCTTGGTGTAGATCCATTTGTTCTTTTTTTATCTAAATTAGTAATTGGTTCTAATTGCATTACACTGAAGATGTAGCTAGTCATGTGAAGAGAAAATTGAAGATGATGAGTCTAAATGTAGCTTACATGCATATGTTTACATATCCATTCGTTCTTTTTTATGTTAGGAGCTATATAAGTTAATCGACAAGTTGAAATGTAGACTATATGTAGCATATGTGCGCATGTGCACTCCTGGTGTACTTAATTCATTATTTAATACATGTTGTTACATATGTAGCGTTGATGGATCGAAGCTGGATGTACACTGAGAACCGTGCGAGCGCCGAGTACATTAATGGTGTCTCCACTTTTAGAAGAGCTGCAGAGGAAGATATATTGAACAAGGGGGTGGAATTTATACCTTATCCATGCATTGACTGTGAGAATTTGAGGATGTTTCGAAACCCAGCGCAAATCGAAGCACACTTTATTCTACGGGGTTTCAAAAGGGGGTATACATGTTGGACTAGTCACGGTGAAGAGCAGATTATGTAGGGACCAAGTAGTAATACTATCGTCGACGAAGTCAACGATACTCTGGATATCATCAACGATACTCCGGATGATATCGACTATGCTTTCGATAAGGATAGGTTTCACGATGACAATTTGGATCAAATGCTACAGGATGCAGAAGGGAGCCATGATGAGCGGGAGTACGTAAAATTCCAGGGCATGATGGACGACTCGGAGAAACCTTTGTTCCTGGGTTGTAAGTCCAAATACACAAGGTTGTCATCCGTGCTGGAACTGCTGAAATTAAAGGCAAGTAATGGTTGGTACGACAAGAGTTTTGCGGTGCTTTTAGGTCTGTTAGCGGATATGCTTTCAGAGGGAAACGAGTTGCCTACAACCACCTACAAAGCCAAAAAGGTTCTTTGTCCCTTGGGAATAGAAGTAGAAAGAATACATGCCTGTCCGAACGACTGTATCCTCTACTGTAAAGAGTACGCAAACTTGCATGTATGTCTGGTGTGCAACGCATCCCGTTACAAGCGTAAAAATAGATCAGATAATGACAACGAGAGCATGGAGGTGAATAAAGGACCTCCTGCTAAGGTGGTGTGGTATCTGCCTATAATTCCCCATTTGAAGCGTTTGTTTGCAAACCCAAAAGAGGCAAAATTGCTTCGGTGGCACTCGGATGAGCATAAGAATGATGGAATGATTAGACACCCTACTGATTCCACGTAGTGGAGAAACATCGATAGGAGGTTTGAAGAATTCACAGTGAATCCGAGGAATATAAGGTTCGAATTGAGTACGGATGGAATGAATCATTTCGGCAACATGAGCAGTCGTCATAGCACTTGGTCCGTGAATCTCTGTGTGTACAACCTTCCTCCTAGATTGTGTATGAAGCGGAAGTACATATTGATGTCTACACTCATCCAAGGCCCGAAGCAACCTGGGGACGATATTGATGTGTACCTAGCACCATTGGTGGAATATCTGAACACATTGTGGGCTCTTGGGGTGCAGGTATGGGATGCTCACAAATGAGAGTACTTCACTTTGTGCTGCCTGTTATTCTGCACCATAAATGATTATCCTGCCCTTGCTAACCTGTCGGGGCAGAGTACAATAGGAGCCAAAGCATGTTCTCATTGCTTGGATGACACCGAGAGTGTGTGGCTGAATCACTCACGTAAAACCGTGTACATACGTCACCGTAGGTTCCTTTGGAGGAATCATCCATACCGCAAGATGAAGAAACAATTCAATGGCACGACGGGAGACGGTTTAGCTCCAAAGTCTTTAAGCGGGACAGACATTCATGATATGGTTAAGAACTTGGATGTTGCACTTGAAAAGGGACGTAAATCGAGGACCCGTGAGAAGAGCATGTGGAAGAAGAGATCAATATTTTGGGACCTACCTTATTGGGAGCACCTAGAAGTTCAGCACTGCATCGACGTGATGCACGTAGAGAAGAACGTTTATGATAGCTTGATTGGTCTCTTACTGAACATTAAGGGTAAAACAAAGGACGGTATGAACACATGGCTTGACTTGGTCGATATGGTCATAAAACTTGAGTTAGCACTGAAAGAGACTGATAAAGACCGAACGTACTGCGAACCTGCTTGATACACTCTGTCCAAGGCTAATAGAACCGAATTGTGACAGTGCTTGAATGGTGTGAAAGTTCCGTCTGGTTACTCGTCCAACATGAAGAGACTTGTTTCGATGCAAGATTTGAGTTTAAGTGGCATGAAGTCTCATGATTGCCATGTGCTCAAGACACAGATGCTCCCTATGGCAATTATAAGTATTTTACCGAGCAAGATCCAGGAGACAATCACAAGGCTATGTTATTTCTTTAACACAATTGCGCAGAAGGTCATCGATCCCGAAGGACTAGAAGCGCCACCTGGTTCTTCAGGGAAAGAGGAGGATTGTCGGAGTTGAGAATGTGGTAGATGAGAAAGAATACAACCAGTTTGACGAGTTGCCTCCTATCGGTACTGGCGTCACGGTTCAGGAAGATCAACCTGAGGAAGCTAGCTACACCCGTGTCGATCATCGTGAAGGGCTAATTTTTTTACAGAAGAATAAGCAAGTGGAGTTATGATGATATCGTCATGTTTATTTCAAGTGTACATGTATGTGTTACAATTAATGAGAAGTATGTACCATTTAGAATTAATGAGATGTATGTGTTACAATTATTTATAATTAATGAGATGTATTTATTATATTAAATTATTAACTTGAGGAAAAATTAACTTGGGTTACAATTAATTATAATTAATGATATGTATTTATTATATTTTATTTGGTAACATGACAAAAAAAGAAAAATTACACATCACAGACGGTTTTCATTTCGAATCGTCTGTGATGGAAGAATCACAGACAGTTCAGAATTAAAACCGTCTGTGATCCGCCTCTTGGCCTTGCCGCACCAAGCCCCTGCCACGCCCTAGCCCTCATCGCAGACGGTGGAATGTTACAACCGTCTGTGTTAAAACAAAAAATTGCTTTCCCTTGAATTCGAACCTGGGACCCTACGCATGCAGGCAAAGCCTCTTGCCAACCGAGCTAAGCAATGCTTATTGAACGACATACATAATTGCTATATGAGGAGACTTGTATCATAGACGGTTCAATCTTTGAACCGTCTAGAATGTCCCCTAATCCCCAACCCACTACCCTCACACACTTGCTAACTTGCGCTTGCCATTCGCTAAGTCCGCACCCCTCAAGCCCTCACCCTCGCCCTCACGCCCTGACTCCCTCGCCCTCGCCACCGCGCCCTCGCTGTTGCCGCTACACCCTCACACCCTAACCCTAGCCCTCACGTCCTAACCCTATCTATCTCCATCACTCTCGCCCTGATGCTCTCATGCCCTCGCCCTCCCCCACACGACGAGGTGGTCGTGTCCAGCTCGGTGGTCTCGACACCCAGGAGTCGCAGGCCGTCATCGACCTCCACAACGACGACCTCGCCGTGCTCCTCCGCAGCAAGCTCTGCAATTCGAGGTAACCCATGATTATGTCCTCTCTCAGATGTATCCCTGCGACATAAGTTCATCCTTGACAACTAATTTTGTGAACTCGGCCTTGAACCAGTAGACTTTATACTGTTTTTCTTATCTTGATTAGTATTAGATATCTGCCATTGCTCACTGTCAGTGTTACTTCCTTGTATTTATACTGCTTTGTTCAGTTAATTAGTTGGCTAATGATCTGAATAATAATTGCTTGGTAAAATTGCTAGCTAACTAATCTAAACTTCATTTCATGATTCGCTTAGCAAATATTTAATCTGCTGATCTGAATGAATGTTGAATTGAATATAATCTGTTAACAGTGAGTTTGATTATCAATTCTTTAATGTGTGTGTTAAGGTGGTAAGGGTTCGAGACCTTGTTCACTTAATTAATTGTTTATCCCATTTGTGATTGAGCTTTAAGATTTAAAATCTTCAATTGAGCCCTATTTCTGAGAGCAATATAAAACTTATAACTTAAAATTTGCTTCTCTTAAATTTGCTTCTTTTAAGTTACCTTCTCTTAATGACAGGATGGCGTCCCCTCATTCCTCGTCGCCGAATGGATCTGATGAGGCGCCCAACGTAGGAAATCAGAGACGCGGTCAAAGAGAGCTTAGTAAAAGCCTCAAAGCCAATACACCATCACGGTGGTCAATTAGCGCGATAGTGCCCGCGCCTCCAAAGGCTGCGGCAACTTTTCGGACCATGTGCGGGATTGTTGAGCATGAAAGGGTCCCCATCACCTATTCATCATGGAAGACACTGACAGATGAGGAGCGAGATAACCTATGACAGAAATATTTGCGTTGTTAAAGCTCCCACAAGACACCATACCCGCACTGCGACGGTACGCATTGCTAGTGGCGGGAAAGGCTTGAAAGAACTTCAAGAGTGTCCTCGTCACTAATTACGTGAATAAGGAAATGACTCCATTCCAAAAGTACGGGTTCATCACTGAAGACGTGTGGGGACAATTTGTTGAGTTGAAGACGACGGAAGAGTTTGTGTGTCAAAGTGTGGCACACAAGACCGTCTAGTCAGAAAACACCCACCCACATAGACTCGGCTCAACTGGGTACACGGGCAAGATCACGCAATGGACGAGACAGGACAACGAGGCAGCCCAGAAGGAGGTCACGTCCCACACCGTTAGCCTCGATCGTGGACCCGCGCACCCGAAACTGGGTAAGAGCGAGGTCACATCCCACGTCTTCGGGCGTTGTGTCCTTTGCCAACCCCGCTGATGAGGAAGTGTCCCAACGCGTAATATCTTTGAGCACGAAATATTCCCAAAGGTCTTTCACTTCGGAGAGAGAGAAAGATATACTCTCCACGGCTTTGGGAAACAAGAAGCACTCGAGTCGCACCCGAGGCCTAGGTGTTTTCGTTCCTTGAAAAATGGGATTCCCACATAACTTCGACACGTACCAGAGTAGGAAGAGAAGCAAAACCGAGCGCAAGGAACAGCTAGTAGCCCTGATTGAGGAAAAGGTTGAGGAAAGGCTCAGAGCACAGTTCGCTAATGAGCTCCGAAGCCTTAAGGAAAGGATGGAGCAAAGGATGGCTACGGAGAGGCAGACACGGAACGTGCAAGCCCAAGAAGCACAAGCGCAGTTCAGCCCAACCAACCATCGGAGCAGCTGCGCGTCCGCCCCTGACATGGACGTGGATGAAGCCAAATTTTCTCCTAACGACACCCGGGTAACATGTCTGCAATGCTCCTTAGATAGACATGTTGGACGTGTTAGCTAATTACTTGTGTACTCTTATGTATGTGGCCACGCCTTGCAATCTACAAGTGAGGCTTGCCATCGGCACTGTTCCCCTGCAGGCTGCTTGGGGACACGTGTATGCATCCAGTGTAGGGGCATTTGTGCACGATCGTATTTAGAGTCGGGCTATGCGAAGGTCCATGTCGACGGTGTACATGAAATTTGCAAGGCTGTCAAGTTGAAGATGCCCCCAAACGACGAAATCATCACACTAGGAGATGCGATTGGCACATTCATCCAGTGGCCCAAGAAGGATATCTCCTTTGACGCCTGCCCAGCAGCACTGAAGCTACGAGCACTACTGGAGCCATATGATGCGCCAGAGCTACCAGCACTACCAGAGCCATGTGCTGCACTGAAGGAGCCCGCCAAATCGGCTACCGTGTCCCATCAGGCACAGGCCGTTACTACAGTTCAGGCCCAATCGTCTCCTGTGAAGACAACATTTGGTAGAAGGGGAGGCGGAGACAAGGGCAAATCAAAAGGGACCACGTCAACCCGTGACTTTCTGTTTGCCTCATTGGTGCGGCAATTCGAGCTGGGACAACCATTCGTACTGGATGAGAGCAAGGAGACGCTTACATTAGCCTACGTTAGATTGCAAGATGGGTACATGGAATAAGCCAACAAGTCGGTGGCACAACGGACATCGAGTATCTCGGTGAGCTTCAAGGAGGAGCATTTCTTACACCGGTTTTTAGATGGCATCTTCGTGATCGGCTTCTCTGACTTGTTCGATCTGTACAACCTCAAAGCGCTCGACGCCTCACTCATAGGATGCTGGACAATGTAAGTGTGCAACCACCATCTATATTTCTGGCGTATCGATAAATGTCATATATATATGATCCTTGATTTTGTATATGTAGATACATGATCTTGGAAGCAATAGCAAGGAAACAACCGGTGGGTTTCGTCGACCCACACATGATGTCAAAGCAAACCATGGATGAAGATAAACAATTCGTCTATGAGTACATGGAAAAAGTAATGCTGGCTTATTCGAACAAAAAATTCATACCGTTACCCCACAACCCAAGGTAAATGCTTCGTCCAAATGCTATACTTGTTGATTTGTACTATATATCGCACCTCGAAGTTAGGTTCAGTGACCATGACGACATACCTGTGTAGGTTTCATTGGGTTCTACTCGTAATTATACTGAGATAGAACCGAGTAATTTACCTTGATTCCAGAAAGAGCGGCACCCACGACTTGCAGCCTATCAAAGATTTACTCGACACGTCGTTCGGTGTCTACAAATATAGGTGAGGGCCACACAAGAAGGGCCCAGCCACTTTAATGTATACTTATAAGTTTCCAGTATCCGATAGTACGCAATAATCCTTCACACTCTATAATAATACCTTCGGAACTAATTAACCTATTATGTTTTCGCAGTGCCACCAATAGCCAAAGGGTACTGACCTATGTGGATTCTACGTTTGCCACAACATGACACTCCTCGTTGGTTCACAGAAGATCAATGTCATATAGGTCTATCAATCTTGTAACAATTGTCTCCACTTATCAATTTATATACACGCAAGACTATACTCTTCTCATCGACAGGCTTGGCAATGCGCTGAATCTGCGTTGGAACAAGCTGACCTGCTAAGTATTCGAGGATATCTCTGTGCCTTCTTGATGTTTGAGGTCTTAAATCCAAAGGGCATATGTTACTCAGGGCTCAACTGATGAGTAGTGAATTTGTTAGATACCATTTCTATTAATTTGTGAACCTTGTGCAGTGAATTTGTGAGTTGAAGTTCTTAATTTAATTAGTTTTTATATATGTGAGTTGATTTCTTAAATGGATGCGTTGTACATTGTAATGTGCGATCAGAGTTTATTTCTAAAATGGATGCGTTGTATGTTCATATGTGATCGGAGCTCATTTATGAGATGTATGTCATAATAATGTTGGTGATGCTCTGTATTTTGTATTTTGTCTTTTCTTTCAGAGGATATGGCTAGCATTTCCTGAGGCTAGCCAATAAAACAAAATTAAAGAAAAAATAGAAAATCAACATCATAGACGGTTCCAAACTGGAACCGTTTGTGATGTTGAGATCATCCCAGATGGTTCCAAACTGGAACCGTCTGGGATGTAGAGCTCATTACAGACGGTTCCAAAATAGAACCCTCTGTGATGTGTGATCATCATAGACGGTTCTAGTTTGGAACCGTCTGGGATGTATTTTTTCACTAACGGTTGCAAAACCGTCTGTGATGACGTATTGTCATCACTGACACTTTGATACAACAGTTCGAAAAACTGTCTGTGATGACTGTTCCGAACCTTCTGTGATAAGTGGTTCTGCAATAGTGCATCCTCCTCACCTAGGCGCGGCCCTCGTCCAACCTCATCCAAGTTACATGACTTCTTCCTTATTCAAAAGCATTCCTCAATTATTAATCAGCAACTTACTACTAACCTCTTTTGAGCTTACTACACTATACTGTTTAGATCTGTATGCAAGTGTTAGCTAGGTTTGTGTCAACATATATTTGTGATCCACATATATTCTAGGCACCTTTGTATATAATAATGCCTAATTGAATACTTAGCAACAGTAAGATAGCAAGGATTCATCTCACCTGGAGGCTGGTGTGGAAAAATTCTAAAGCACAACTGCATATATCAAGGCAAATTCATATCAGATGCAATTCTCATACAAATTCTCACTAGCAAGATGTTTCCCATTCGCAGGTTGACCTTCCTCACCACAAAGGCATGTTTGTTGGCAGGATCAATCTGTAATGCATACTACACCTGGTACAAAGGGATCTTGAACAGTGACCCTCTCTCTTGTGAGACAGTGTGCAAGGGTGTCTTCACTGTTGGTGTGCAGCCTTCACCTTCTTCACTTTTTGTGATTTGTTGCAGAAAAAATAGAGTTCTTGTGATTTTTTGGATGTGATGCTTTGGACGACGGGATATATGTCTTGTCTAAGTGAATGGAAATACTTATGTTTGTTCAATTTTAAATAATATTTTGATCAAATCAACTAGTTTTGTATTTTCATTGATTTCTTATGTACGATCTAAGTGGTTATCAAGTTCTGATAAATATCTATGACCGTATCTGATTCGATTCGTATTCACTCCATATCCATATCACTGTAGCACCGAAACCGCCTTTTCTTCTTGTGCCACCGAAGGAGGTGATTTTCCTGTTTTTCTTTCCTGCGGTGCCTCCGAAATCGCCAGACTTGTTTCTTGGGCCGCTTGCCTCCGGAGCTCCTCTTTTTTCCTTTTGTGCGGCTCACATGACCTGTTGCCACACCTTCCTTTTTATACTCCTTCAACCCTAAGTTACATGTATACATGTAAACACACTAGGCCCAATAACACATGGTCCAATATATATACACATAGTCCAAAACTCACACATGCATGCGTACAGCCCACTAGCTGCTACACTGCGTCGTCTATCTGCGTAGACCTCTACGCGTCCCGTCTCACTGCACCTGCGTCCTCGCGTGCCACCTGCACCTCTGTGACCCCGCATGCTGTGCCTGCACCTCTGCGACCATCACATGCTGCTCTTGGGATTATTTGCGACCTGCGTAGATTCTCCCTGAACTGTAGTGTGCATCCATCTACATTCACCTGCGTTGCAACGTGCATCTCGCATCCCTGCGACGCACTTCCTGTTGCCTGCGCTGCATCTCCTGTCACAAAAAAAACAATCCTCACTGTACCTTATTCCATAACAAATATTGTTGTTCATAAATCATCACATGATATTATATTGTTATCAAATTAATCATCACATATATATTTCGCAAATAGAATTAACACAGGTTTGCTTAGATCTCATAGTATTGCAGGGCCAACAATAAGAAACCACGAAGATTCAATCTTAATATGAAGGTTAGATGGAACTCAACGTATACTATGCTGGAGCGGTGCAACAACTACAAGCATATTATCACTATCTTCGTCAACTGTAATGATGGTAAGCCGTTAGTTACTAAAGTAGATTGGGAAATTGCTAGTCATTTTTGTCATTTTTTAGAAAATTTTTACAATGCAACTACAAATTTATCCGGTGTGTACTACCCAACTTCTTCCTTAGTTATCGAGTAGCTTTGGACTATTGCTAATGCTTTTAAAGAAAATAGAGATAATTATATTTTATAGCGCATTATAGAACCAATAAAGCAAAAGAATTTAAAATATTTTCAAGCTATTCCACGTATGTACTGTTTTGCTACTATTTTGGATCCTCGAAGAAAATTACCTGACTTGTAGGGCGCCTTCGAAGGAATAGGTGAGGTATTCGATCTTGATTTCTGCAAGACCTATTCTCTTGTTTATAATGAGTTTTTCAGACTTTTTGATAAATATTATGAGAAGTTTGGCACCAAAGGTGAAGCAAGAAGATCTACCTCAACAACGCAACAAGCACGAGGCAATTCGACTGCTTCAAGCATATGGAAGAAGCTGAAAAGCAAGTCGTCTGGCTCGTCTTCCCAATCGCCGAGCAGATCGGCATGGAATCCACGAGTAGAGGTCAACCACTACCTCGACATGCCTTTCGTCGAGACCGAGCATGACATCGACGAGGAAAATCAACTCAGCTTGCTCTTGTGGTGGAAGAATAACCAACGTATTTACCTCGTGCTATCCCATTTTGCACAAGACATACATACGGTTCCAGTGTTCACTGTCTCATCTGAATTCACTTTCAGTTTGGTGGGGAGGATACTTGAGCCGGGGAGATCGTCTCTCAGACCTGAGATGATTGAGGCAATTACGGGCCTCAAAGACGGGAGCGTGCAGATAACAGGACACAACATCAGCCCGATGATCCGGAGATCACGAACGCGGTAACCGACTTTGACAATCGCAGCCTCGGGTAGCCTATGTATATATACATAGTTACTGTACTCTGTTCCTTATCGGGGGTACCCTACACTAGGTGTAAGTTTTTTAACAAGGCAATAACTCTGTACATGTTCAAGATTGAATAAAATTTACTTCTTTTTCTCCCAATATTTGTGTCCATTGCTTCAACTCTGTGTGTCTCTGGGCCCTTTCCTCTCGTCGCAATAGTGTAAATGGACCGGGCCTGGGCCGGCACAGCATGGCCCGGCGGGCACGACGGGTGTAGGATCAAGGATAACCGACTAGAGGGTGGTGAATAGGAGGTTTCTTAATTTTTCGGCTCTAATTGCAATAAATAGAATTACTAAGTAAGAATAGCAAATTTCGACAATTGAACCAAAATTCTCTAGGGTTCACTAAGTGCTCCAACAATCTAAGTATAAGCAAGATATAATTCTAAGCATAAGAACAATGCACTTAAATTTCTAGAAATGTAAATTGTGCACAAGAATAGAAAACTCAAACCACAAGAGAATGAGACACAAGAATTTATTCCGTGGTCTCGGAGACTTGCCGATCTCCCATAATCGACGTTGAGATGGCTTGAATAACTTCAAGCCGGCTCTAATCACTTAAGCCTTCCTCGATTACTTTGATAGTTCTTCCCCACTCCGGGTAGGCGAACTCCGGCCTTCACAACTTGCCGGGGCTTCTCACAATCTCCGTTGAGAAGCTCACCGCGCACGAACGCCTCTAAGCCGTTTAGGAGGCGGCAACCTCAAAGAGTAATAAGTCTTGACACTTGCTTGAAGTCGAATCAAGTGTCTAAAAGCTCAACACTAAATGAAACACTTGAATTTTCTACTAACTCTCTCAAAATGAGAAATTAATGCACACAATGAGTTGGAGACTTTCTAGAGCTCAAGTATGATCAATGAGGTTCAAGGATTGCTCTAGAATGCAGGTGGAGGTATTTATAACCCCACCAACCAAATATGGCCATTCGTTAAAAGTATCTCAAAAATGCTCTGAGAGGCCGGTCATACCACCCTAGGGCCGGTATGACCACTCCTCAGTAGTCAACGGTTGCTACAGCGGATTAAATGCACTGTCAGTAATCGTTGGTCACTGTGGCCGGTATGACTGGGGTGAGTCCAGTCATACTGGGATTTAAATTTGCCCCTTCGACCAAAAGGAGTGTTCTCTGGAAAAATCAGGCCGACTTGGCCCCGGTCATAACGTCCACTGCTGGACGGTATGACCGGGCTCAATCCGTTATGACCGGCCTTCTTGGCGGCCAAAACTTCCTCCTGTTGTAAAAAAACAGACCGAGGTACCCCCGATCATACCGCTAGCTGGTATGATCGGAGGGGACTCGGATGCACCGGCCTTTTAGACAACAATGCAATTTTTTATGCTTTTTGATTTTCGCTTTGAACACAAGATTATGCAAATATTCAAGTGCGAGTATTGAGCCTCTAAATATTTTTCAACATCGAACAAGCAGCTAAGACCCCTCTTAATAGTACGTCGCCTATTCTAGCAATCCGATCTTTTTCTCTACACTCCAAGATCGGCAAAAGCTATGAAAAAGGTCCTTAAATTTTATACCTTAGCCATCGACGTGTCGATCTTCTTTTTATCATTTTCATGCTTCCACGATTGTCGAAATTTGGACCAACCTAATCTAAAAAATACTCAATTGAAAATGTTAGTCCTTTAATCGTAATTGTCATTAATTACCAAAACCAAATCGAATTGGGGGCCTAGATACTTTCAACAGGCCGTCGCGGCCCGGCACAGTTCAGGTCCAAAGCACAATGGCCTTGTACCGGGCCAGCCCGGCACGGCACAACGCCCATCTCTAATTTACTCCCTTAGGTCACATAAAGTGATGTTATTTTTTTTAACTTTACAAAGTTAATAAGATGCTCCTTTGACCACTAAATTCTCTTATCATATATTCAGAAAAAGTTGCTAAAGTTCAACATTATGAAGGTATTTTGTATGACAAATTCACTCGTACCATGTTTATATATCCAAACCACATGTTTTAAACAAATATATTTGCTTAAATTAATATAGTTTGATTGCATATATTTTAGGGCATCACTCTTCTACAACTGGAGGGGAGTAAATAACATGCTATGACTATTCCATCTCTTCTACAACATCAATAGTGTGGAAATATTGCAGTGTACTCTTTTATTTCCTTAATGAATAATACTTCTCTTTAAAGCGGGTGAGATTGGCGAGAGCTGAGCCATGCCACGTCGCCCCCCTCGCGAAAACGCCCTCCGCAAAATTGGAAATTACGTTCGGGTCCTTTTGTCGGTTTTTCTTTAAAGCGGGTGAGATTGGCGAGAGCTGAGCCATGCCATGCCACGTTGCCCCTCTCGCGAAAATGCCCTCCACAAAATTGGAAATTACGTTCGGGTCCTTTTATCGGTTTTTTAATAAAATAGACCTAAAAAATAAAATTATGTTTAAGTCCCTCCGCGGTTTGCATTCAGGTCCTCACGCCGGTTTTTAGCGGAATAGACCCGAGAAAAAACGAAATTACGTTTAGATCCCGAAAAACGTTTTTTTGCTGAATTGACCCGAAAAAACGAAATTGCGTTTATATCCCTCCACGGTATTTTTCAAACAAATCCCTGTGTTCGCCGACGGCTCATAGCAGTCTGTGGATTCAACGACGGAAAAAACGAAATTACGTTTTGGTCCCAAAGGACATTTTTTAGTTGGATTGACCCGAAAAGTGAAATTACATTTATATCCCTCCGCGTTTTTTTTCGCAAAAATTATATCCCTCCGCGGTTTTTTCATACAAATCCACGTATTCGCCGACGGCTCATAGCAATCCGTGAATTCCATTGTATCACAACGTCGCGCAACTGAATTTCGCACGGCGCAGTATAGCGCGCGGCGCTGGCTAGTAAACACGATGACACGACACATCCTAAAACAATAGACAAACATTGCGAAGTAGATGAAATGACGTGTAAATTCTCCACCAAATTTAAATACTAATTTATTAGCTCCACTTTATGTGAGCAAATTTATATATTTTTGGGACCAATCGTTACGCGAGGACTATTTTAAACGGGGGAGGACAACAAATCAACAATGCGACTTCGCCCTTCTATCCAAGTGCAACTGCGCACAATGTGCGCTTGGGAAAAGCAATAAGATATTTCGTGGACCAAGTTATTCATGAAAGAGCTTAAGAGAAGGAAGTGATGTTTGAGTAGATGAAAGGAGCAAGAAACAACAGCAACTAGCGGACGCCATGGGGAAGAAGAGAAGAGAGGAGCAGCCGGGGAACGATGAAAGATCCACCGATATGAGGAAGAATTCCTTGGAGAATGGGTGGGTTTCGTCGATTCTACTGTTCTGACGAAGATTTATGCAATTTTGCATTGCCATCTAATTGCACTCTTCTTTGGTTTGGAATTGTGTTCCAATTTTTGTCTTATGCATACCAAGTGATCGGATGCCTTTGGAGGAGATTCCACCTGGGAATTTTTCGGAGATGTTTGCTTCTGTACTTCAAGTGCTAACAGAAATTCAACGCAGCATGCAGGTAATTGACAAGCTCTTGGTTTGCCGTTGGGAAATTGCGCCAGTTTTTTTTAGACGCCAGTGACCTATTGATCTATCTGCCTTTTTGACGTAGTATTGATTATCTGTCTGTTGATCCATGGTCTACTACAATCATATGCGCAGATCGAGTTCTCATACTCAGGGATACAGGGGGTGCAGATATTGTATACCTTGGTCCATATGTTTAAACGGAAATGAATTTTTCAGATTTCAGATTACAGATTTAACTAGTTAGGGGTATGGCCGCATGACTACTTGAGGGGTATAACTTTGCACTGGGATAACTTTACTGTACTCATTTTGCACTCTTTTTTTAGTAAGATTTAGTTTGTTTGTCAAAAAAATTATTTTAAAGACTTAGCAACAGAGAGGCCATGAGATCAAATTCTAGAAAATCCACAAAAAGCCTACTTAATGTGTAGCTAGTTGTACTCAAACATTACCCTTTAGTCATAAGATACAAGTGCCATACCAATTGGGCTAGTCACCAGTAAACAAGCTTTCAGGCATTCGATTTAGGTAACCATGAAAATTTTTCTTGCTGTCCTTTTGATAGGTCATAGAAAGAATGAAGGAAAAATACAAAGAGAAGTCCCGAAAGATGAAGGAACAGCAAGAAGAAAGGGAGGAAAAATATGAAAAGAAGTTCAGAAAGATCAAGACATTGCAAGAAAAAACGAAGCAAAAATATAAAGAAAAGTTCAGAATGATGAAGGAACAACAAGATGAAATGTCTAGACTATTGAAGGAACAACAAGGTGAAATGTCTAGACTATTAAAGGAACTTAAAGAAAATGGCACATTACATGGAAGTGGCGACTCGTCGCCTGCTCAAAGGTGAGGGATTTCTGGTAGAGTAAATGTCACGTAACTGCAATTTTACTGTCCAAACCGTCGATAAACTGCAACTTTTAGATTGGATTTGAAAGAGCTCCACCTTTAGGAGACAAAATTTTCAGAAAACAACAACTTGGGTCACACTCAAGCCGTACTGACAAGTTGGACCCATGAATCATATACGCACATGTTGTGCTAAGATAGTTACGGGCAAGGATTCAAATTTCGTTTTCGGATAAAATACCGCCTCTGATGGGATTCCAAAATTTCGGTGAAATTCGGGTATTTCGAACAAATCTCGTCCAAAATTCAAAAAAAAAATTCAAATCCGGTTCGTTTTGTACCGAGAAAAAACGAAATTCACCGAAAAATACCGAAATTTTGGTCTTTTGGCAACGGAATAAAATTGGTCAAACGATGCTGAAATATTTTGAAATTGTTTTGGAGAGTCCTGAAACATTGATGATATTGCCATAAAAATTTCAGATTATTGTGAAGTGTGTGGAATTTCTAAAAATTCAAACATTGCTACTGTCCTGATAAAACGCTGACCGGCAATTTTGAACCGAATGCAAAATGGTTTAAACCACGTTATAAAAATTTGAAACTTTTTTTACAATGTTATAATGTATCTCTAATTCTATCAGAAAATTTTCAGATTATGATCAAACTATATGAAGTTTTGAAAATTCGAACAGTACTACTGCCCTATTAAAAGGCTTACCGGCAAACTTGAACAAAATAAAAAATTATCTAAAACAAGTTAAAAACTTTTGAAAATTTTTGTGGATGGTCCTGATATAACATTAATGTTTCTTTAAAATTTTTAGATGATAATCAATCTCGAATAATGTTTAAAAATTCAGACAGTGCTACGTTCTAATAAAAATCTGATGATCAATACATAGATTTGCTTTAGCAATAAAAAAAGTTTAAAATTGTTGAAAATTTTACAGAATGGTGATAAGGAAGTTCTTAATATCTAATAAACATTTTGAGTCATGATCACACTCCAGTGAATTTATAAAATTCTTACAAGGCACAATACCATTTACGTTCTTTTCTTTTTTATTTTTGAAATATAATATAACAAACGAAGTTTAATGCTTACATAGATTTGATTGACCAAACAAACAAAGTTGAAATTTTTTGAAAAATTTATACAATGGTACTGAATCAATTATTAATCTCTCACAAAAATTTTAGATCATAATCACACTCAAGAAAATTTATAAAATTCTTACAATGTAACTGTCCCAATTATGTTCATTCTTTTTTTGATTTTTTAAAGATAACAAATGAAGTTAAATTATTTTGAAAGTTTTTATGTATGATTCTAAACTACTAAGGATAGTACCATAAAATATTCAGCTTATACACCGCTCGATAAAAGAAAGGATTCCATACACCAATCATATTATTGTAGCTTAGTAAAGGGGCACTTCTATTTTTTAAAAGGGGCATTTTTCTTGCAATGAAAAAAGGGGTATTTTCATCATGCTTTTTGAGTCACTGTGACCACAACTATTGCATGTGATATTTAATATGGGAATGAGCAACAATTGTCCTGTGTTCGGATGATGATCTTATTTTGGGATGATTGGGGTACAAATAATTTTGGCTCAAGGACATCCTAAAAGTGCAGCGTTCTTATCCCGAGCACAAATGTATCGAATGGTGGGCTTTGGTGATAAACATACTTCTATACACAGAACTAGCCATAATAACAGCTGAGTTACCTCTGTTGCTTACTTCTATACACAGAAATAGCCATAATAACAGCTGAGTTACCTCTGTTGCTCAGTTCTTTTCAGAACTTATTAGCATACTTCATGTATTCTTTTTTTTTATGGAATCTTTGCAGAGCACAACCGGATCAAATCCAACGGCCGAGCTTTCATCTTCGATTTATTACTTTAGTGAAAGAGACAGTTTACAAGGGGAAAAGCATAGGAACCAACGAGGGAGATTGTGTAGAGGTACATCTGTATGATGATGCTCATCAAATTGTATGTGATCACCCCCTTTCTTCGGCAAAGGTTAAATTGGTTGTCCTTAATGGAGAGTTCAACAAAGATGATGATCAAGACTATTGGTCCAAGGAGGACTTTGAGAAAAGCATTAGGGCACCACGAGAAGGAAACTCAACACGGGGAAATGTCAATCAGAAAATAGATTCAATAGTAGACAACTGCACCTTTCATCTGTTTCGTGGGATTGGTCGTCACCATGGTGCTATTATTTTGGATAATTCTAACCGCAAGAAAGTGAAGCTTGGAGTGATGGTAGTGGGGCATCCAGAAGAACGAGTTCTAGAAGGAATATCGAATCATTTCAGGGTCCAGGAAGCTAAGACAGAAAGTAATTGCTTACACTTTCTGAAATTACAAAAATTGGCTTCTTTTTCTCTATGATATTAAGAAATTATTAATATTTGCACTTCCTTGAAGGGGAAATATCTAAACATTTTGCATAAACAATGCAACTATTCTAGTGATATTTTCCAAAAATAAACATTTCATGAACCAGCCTTTGTAATATGGGTTAGCTATCAATTCATATTGTCATCACCATAATGTTTTCATGATAGTATGGATAAAACGGAACAATAACTTCACAAAAAATTTTGTTTCCATCTGATGATTCCTAGAAAACTTCCACCGTAGAAAATTTTGACAAACAGATATACTCTGTTGACATGAAGGGCAAGAACCAGCTGGTGGTGGTCAACCATCTTGTACTCAGACGCGGGAAAATGGTGAGGGAATGTTAACTTTGTTTTCCCTTTTTTTTTTACGCTAACTTAGATGTGAAAAATTTCCTGTTGACATGCAGGGCACGTCCTTCCTTTCAATGTTCAACAGCAAAGTTCTTCACAGGTTCCCATGCCAAACTTGTCACAACCAACTATTACTGCATTGGTGGAACATGGTAAAGGCTTAGTACTACTCTTTTTTCATTCATTTCCCCTTTCCGGCTTTCAGTGTGATCATCAGTTTGCTACTCAAATTTAGGACAACATCAAGGTTTTCGACTAGCTAGCTGCTATGCAAAACTCATCACAATCAGCTTCAACTCAAATGTTGGAAATCAGTAGAGGCGTTTATGCCCATTATGGTTAAACACGAGGATATTCCCAAAAATTCCCCAAAATCATTGATTTAGGATATGTGAACATGCAAAAATTTGTATACAAAAATAAAGTATGCACTACACAAAAAATATAAAGAAGATTGATATAGGTCAATAAATATATAACCGGTCAAGATGTGTCTTCTCTTTTCGTATAGTGCACCTTGCACATGCAAATGTGCCAAATGTCCTACGTATTAGAGAAAATTTTAAAGCACACAGGGTGCATATATATGTGGATGCTTTTTTATTGACACGCAGAGCGTGTGATAGTTAATTAGTCATAGCCATCGATAGAGGTTTCTATATGTTCCCATGGAAAACTCATCACAGCTGAGATGTACTGCATCCGTGGAAACTTTTCCTCTTTTGGTTCCGTTGGCTCCGCCTTGAGATGCTCCGCGTGGTGCACGCGTTTGTTGGACGAAAGCGTCGCCGTAAGTTGTCGTCTCCGTAGAGCCGTCGCCGCCGCCGCTGTTCCCAGACTCGTCGCTGTCGTTGAAGTTTGTCGCCGACCAAGCCACCCATGTCACGCGCTTCGCCTCGCCGGGATGAGACCACCAACCGCTGTCGCCAGCGACCATCGGGCCTAGAGCGCCGCCATCGATGTGGCCATGACCCGGGCTTAACACATGGCTGGTGACATCAGCATGACATCGGTAGGGCTGACATGTGGGGTCCATTATGTCCGTCTTTGTAGGGATTTTTCTTTTTCATCTATAAAAAGAATATAATATCTATGACTCCCTTTTGAAACAAAGGGAGTTGGACCTAAAACGTCGGAATGAAAAAGATCAAAAGAACGCTGTGACACGGACTTACGGGAAGGATAGGAGAGTTGTAGCTACCTTCTAAGTTTACGACCAGCATAATCTAAAGAGGCATAACTAGACACAGACCCTAAAAGACCATAATGTAATAAAGAAGACATACATGAACAACAAAGATGTTCCAAACGGTGATGCCGCTGAGCAAATGACGCGGCGGAAGATGTAACAGAGACAAAAGCAGTGGAGGAGACGGAGAGACTAGAAGGGGGCAGTAGAAGGAAGACGAAGCCAGTCAAGCGACCAAAGACGCTGTGAATCATAGTGGCAAGGGCCAGTACAAACCAGAAACCCGTGCGGCTATTTGAACACAACAAGAATTATAATCAAAGATAACACGACATCTATGATAGTGAGTTGGACAGTGGATATAAGCTGTATGGTCAGTTTGGGAACATGAGAAACAGCAGGAACATGAAAAGAGGAAGACAAAAGAGTGCATCATCCTACAACAGAAAGAGTTACCATCTACGATCTGAACAGTGATAGAAGCAGTGAGAGAACTAATGGAATAAAGACTCATAGGATCAGATGTTATGTGAAAAGAAGCACCAGAGTTAAGAATCTATAGTGGGATACCTGAAGAGGATGTGGAAGATGGTCTCTCACAAGAAGATTGAGTAGTAGAACCTGACGGTGTAGAGGCAGTCATGCGACATAGCAGCATAAGAATATCCTGAGTAGAGTCAAAACTAGCAGAGGTCCACTGAGGAGAGGAACCTGAGCCTTACAACCTTGGGAGGGTGCCACCTCGACGAGCAATATCCTTCTTCCGGTAATAGAACTACTCCACATGCCCATTCTTGTCACAATAGGTGCAGTGAAGCCCTCTACCCACAGCGACTACTATTGGAGTAGGCGCCACTGGTGGAGGGGCAGCACGAGGTACAATAGATGTGAAAACTAGTGCACACACAGCCAAGATTGAGGAGACACTAGCAGATCCACACCACGAAGGTGAGTTTATTCAGTACGAATAGCTACAAGGGCCTCTAACAAGGTCACACGAGAGTGGCGAGCGAGCAGCTAGGCACGAATTTGCTCAAACTTAGCCCAAAGACGTGTCAAGAAGTCGTAGACATGGCAAAATTCTAGATGAGAGTGCCGACGCTGACAGCACTAGCAAGTGCGGCAAACCTTCAATCCAAACGAATCAACCTGACACCACACCGAGGATAGCTATGTGTAGGACTCATCCATGGTAGAATCGTCCTGTTGTAGCGACTGCTCTTATCGCATAACAACTAGGTACAAAGAATCACTAGCATACTCATAGTGGTCGCGAAGATGCATCCACATCAACTGTGCCGAAGATAAATCAACCACATCTCTAGTGAGATGCACCTCCATGTTAGCAGCTAAAATAGAGGAGGGACGAGCATCTTCATCAATCCACATCTTGTAGGCAGAAAATTGAGTATGAAAAGACTCCACAACATCAGAATGATCGTCATACGCATTTTGTTGAATAGCGTCATCAGTTTCCTTGGGAATAACAGGCGTGACAGGAGGAGCGGGACGAGGCAGACAGGGTAGTTCACCGGTGAGAAACTCCCAAAGACGCTGACCACGCATGTGAAGGCGCATATGTAGAATCCAATCTCGATAATTGAGACCACTGTGAGGAACAGAAACGGTGCTCAAGGAAGAACCAGAAGATGACAATATTTTTTATATCCTATCTGACCAAGAGCCAAATTGACAACAAGAGAGGGCTAGGCGATGCGGTTGACTAAGTGGTGATCCGAGATGGAGGATGCAGACAAGAGGAGGATGGTGTGGCTGAAGAGCGCGAGGTTCCTATTCTTGTCGACATACAGGAGCAGTGGTAGTGGAGGTCACAGACGAGAGGAGGACGACGCGGTGGAAAAGCCCAAGGTCCTCGGTCTCGTTGGCGTCCAAGAGAGGTGTTGGTGGAGGGTGCACACGAGAGAGGAGGATGGCGCGGCGGAAGAGCACAAGGTCCTTGGTCTCATTTGTGTTCGGGAGCAACGACGGTGGAGAGCGTGGATGAGATGACATGACGGGAACGGCGGCTAGTAGTGGGAAGAGCCATAAGATGAGCGGCGGCGACTAGCCAAAAAGGAGAAGGTGGTGGGTAGATGGCGCAATTGCAACACCGGTGAAACCCTAACCCTAAACTAGCTTTGATACCATGTTATGAATATCAATTGTATTTATCATGAGGCTAATAGGTCAAAATATATACATGTATATGAGGGTACAAAATGAAAGCCTATATAAGACAATATCTATACAAGATAATATAGGATACTAGCAAGCTTTATATGATACTAGCAATCTCTATTCAAGGCAATATAGGATACTGTCTAACAAGAGGATGCGGTCGGCTGGTGGCTGGGTTTGCCTCCTGAGTCACCTTCGGGTGTCTCGGGAGACGTGCCTACATGTAGAAAATTTTGACAAACAGATATACTCTGTTGACATGAAGGGCAAGAACCAGCTGGTGGTGGTCAACCATCTTGTACTCAGACGCGGGAAAATGGTGAGGGAATGTCAACTTTGTTTTCCCCTTTTTTTTTCCCGCTAACTTAGATGTGAAAAAATTCCTGTTGACATGCAGGGCACGTCCTTCCTTTCAATGTTCAACAACAAAGTTCTTCACAGTTTCCCATGTCACAGCCAACTATTACTCCATGGGTGGAACATGGTAAGGGCTTAGTACTACTCTTTTTCATTCATTCCCCTTTCCGGCTTGAAAGTGTGATCATCAGTTTGCTACACAAATTTAGGGCAACATCAAGGTTTTCCACTAGCTGCTATGTAAAACTCATCACAATCAGCTTCAACTCAAATGTTGGAAAGCAGTAGAGGCGTTTATATGCCCATTATGGTTTGTACACGAGGATATTCCCAAAAATTCCCCAAAATCATTGATGTAGGATATGTGAACATGCAAAAATTTGTATACAAAAATAAACATAAAGTATGCACTACACCAAAAAATATAAAGAAGATTAATATATGCAAATAAATATATAGCCGGTCAAACTCTTTTCGTATAGTGCGCGTTGCACATGCAAATGTGCCAAAATGTCCTACGTATTAGAGAAAATTCTAAAGCACACAGGGTGCATATATATGTGGATGCTTTTTTATTGACACTCAGAGCGTGTGATAGTTAATTAGTCATAGCCATCGATAGAGGTTTCTATAGGTCCCATGGAAAACTCATCACAGCTGAGATGTACTACATCCGTGGAAACTTTCCTTTTTTGGTTCCGCTGGCTTCGCCTTGAGATGCTCCGCGTGGTCGTAGGCCGTTGTCTCCGTGGAGCCGTCGCCGCCGCCGCTGTTCCCAGGCTCCCCACCGTCGCTGGAGTTCGTCACCGACCAAGCCACCTCTGTCACACTGTCGCCAGCGACCATCCGGCCCAGAGAGCCGCCGTCGACCTGGCCATGACTCGGGCTTGACACGTGGCTGGTGACATCAGCATGACATCGACAGTGCTGACATGTGGGACCCATATGCCAGTCTTTGCAGGGATTTTTCTTTTTTATCTATAAAAAGAATATAATATCTATGACTCCCTTTTGAAACAAAGAGAGCCGGACCCTAAACATCGGAATGAAAAAGATCAAAAGGACACTATGACACTGACTTACTGGAAAGATAGGGGAGTTATAGCTGCCTGCCAAGTTTACAGCCAGTACAATCTAAAGAGGCATAACCAGACGTAGACCATAAAAGACCATGACATACTAAAGAAGACAGAAATAAACCATAAAGATATCCCAAATAGTGATGCCACTAAGCAAATGACGTAGTGGAAGATGTAACGGAGACAGAAGCATGGAGGAGACGAAGAGACAGGTAGGGGGCAGCGGAAGGAAGACGAAGCTAGTCAAGCGCCTAGAGACGTTGTGAGTCACAGTGGTAAGGGCCAATACCAATCAGAAACCCTGTGCGGCTATATGAACACAACAAGAGTTAGAATCGAGGATAACACGACAGCTATGAAGTGAGCTGGATAGCGCACATAAACTGCATGGTCTATTTGGGAACATGAGAAATAGTAGGAACATGAAAAGAGGAAGACAAAGAGTGCCTCATCCTACAACAGAAAGAGTTACCATCTGCGGTCTGAACAGTGACAAGAGCAGCGAGAGAACTAATGGAATGAAGATTCGTAGGATCAGGTGTTATGTGAAAAGAAGCACCGAAGTCAAGAATCCATAGTAAGATACATGAAGGTGATGTGGAAGGTGATCTCTCACAAGAAGACTGAGTAGCAGAACATCTCAGTGCAGAGGCAACCATGCGATGTAGCAGCGTGAGAATCTCCTGAGTGGAGTCAAAACCAGCAGAGGTCCACTAAGACGAACCTGAGCCTCACACCCTTGGGAGGGTGTCCACCTCGACGAGCAATATCCTTCTTCTTCTGGTAATAGAACTGCTCTACGTGCTCATTCTTTTCGCAGTAGGTGCAGTGAAGCCCTCTACCCCTAGCAGTCGTCATTGGAGTAGGCGCCACTGGTGGAGGGGTAGCACGAGGTACAACAGATGTAAAAACTGGTGCACACAGAGCCAAGATCGAAAAGACACACCAGCAGATCCGCACCACAAAGGCGAGTCTCCTTAGTACGAATATCTACAAGGGCCTCTAATAAGGTCACACGAGGGTGGCGAGCGAGCAGCTAGGCATAAAATTCTTCAAACTCAGCCTAAAGATGTGTCAAGAAGTCGTAGACGCGGTAAAACTCCAGATGAGAGTGCTGATGCTGACTACACTGGCAAGTGCGGCAAACCTCTGGTCCAAGCGAATCAACCTGACATCATACCAAGGATAGCTACGCATAGAACTCATCCATGGTAGAATAGCCCTGCTGTAGCGACTGCTCCTATCACACAACATCTAAGTACAAAGAATCGCTAGCATGCTCATAGTGATCACAAAGATGCATCTACATCTACTGTGACGAAAACAAATCAACCACGTCTCTGGTGAGATGCACCTCCATGCTAGCAGCCAAAATAGCAGAGGCATGGGCATCCTCATCAATCCACATCTTGTAGGCAGAAAATTGACTATGGAAAGACTCCACAGCATTAGCATGATTGTCATACGCTTTTTGTTGAGTAGCGTCATCTGCTTCCTTGGGAATAACAGGCGTGGCAGGAGGAGTGGGACGAGGCGGACAAGGTAGCTCATTGGTGAGAAACTCCCAAAGACGCTGACCACGCATGTGAAGGTATATATGTAGAACCTAATCTTGATAATTGAGACCATCGAAGATAATTGGGAGTGAGGAATAGAAACAATGCCCAGAAGACGATAATATTTTTTTATAGCCGATCTAACTGAGAGCCGAATTGACAAAAAGAGAGGGCTGGGTGATGCGGCCGGTCGAGTGGCGATCCGGGATGGAGGGTGCAGATGAGAGTAGGACGGTGCGGTGAAAGAGCGCTAGGTCCCTGTTCTTATCGGCGTCCGAGAGCAGTGGCGGTGGAGGTAGCAGATGAGAGGAGGACGACACGGCAAAAGAGACCGAGGTCCTTGGTCTTGTCGACGTCCGGGAGAGGTGTTGGTGGAGGGCACGGACGAGAGGAGGATGGCACGGTGGAAGAGCGCGAGGTCTTCGGTCTCATTGGCGTTTGGGAGCGGCGATGGTGGAGAGCGTGGATGAGACGACGTGGTGGGAACGGCGACTAGTAGCGGGAAGAGCCGTAGGATGAGCGGCGGCGGCTGGCCAACAAGGAGAAGATAGTGGATGACGCAAGTGCAACGCCGATGAAACCCTAACCCTAAACTAGCTCTGATACCATGTTATGAATATCAATTGTATTTATCACGAGGCTAGTAGGTCAAAATATATACATGTATATGAGGGTACAAAAGAAAAGCCTATATACGACAATATCTATACAAGACAATACAGGATAGCAAGCTCTATACATGACAATCTAGGATACTAGCAATCTTTATTCAAGGTAATACAGGATACTATCTAACAGGAGCATGCGGTCGGCAGGTGGCTGGGTTCGCCTCCTGGGTCACCTTCGGGTGGCTCAGGAGACGTGCCTGCATATAGTCGTCATTAAATAGAAAGTACTCCATTGGCTACTAAGCAAAATTTGTCGTAGTTTGAAGGACCAAGATCGCGATTAGAGAGGGGGTGAATGATCACAAATAAAATTTTCCCCCTAAAATTCAAATCACCAAGAGATCAGATCGAATGATTATACAATCTAAACAGGTGGTTGGATAAACAGTACCTCTTGACCAGGAGGTCAGATGAAAAGTGCTAAGATAAATAAGAAAACTCACTGGTTGGATGAATAGTAAATAGCAAACTGGTCAGATGAATAGTACTATGAACTGGTCAACAACGCTGGTTGGATGAACAACGGGCAAATAGTGCTTGGGATGAATAGTGTTTGGGTGAATAGTATCAACACGATCTCAGAAACAAGAATCGATGTAACTTTTGATCAGCTGATCCAAAACCCATGAAATTTTGTGTGCACCTTCCTATAGATGTTAGGAACCTATTCTAACCTTCAATCATAAGGATTGACGTCAAAGTTCTAACCTTTTTCCAGTTTAATGAATTTTGCACCAAAACCGAGTCAAACACAAAAACTTCACCCTTAGCTTGCTCTTGCGGAATTGATGATCAAGATGATCTTAGATGACCTTTCACATATCACGGCAAGTATGAACACCAATAAACAACTCTTCAAACAAACAAGAATGCGATCTACAAGAATCTTTCTTCTTTCAAGCACAAAGAACGGTTTCTTGCAAACACTGAAAAGAAGAGATTATAGATTGCCTAGATGATTAGGATATCATCTGAAGAAGATTCATTCATCAATCATTCATCCTTGGCATAAAATCCACAAGCATTTAGAAGGAAGGGAGGCAAATTCGAAAAAGTAAATTGCAAGAAATTAAATTGCGGAATGTAAGTATTGAATTTAAGTGCTGAATTTAAAGCATAATGTAATTGCTAAAAGTAAATTTAGAATAGGAAAATGAAACTTTTATTTCTTAGGAGGAGGGTTTACAAAACTATTGAGTTGCATGCACTAGTTAGTTCACCCGAGAGCTTAAGCTGATGAGGAAAGGTGGGCAATGCACTATACTTCAACACTACCCCTCACGTATAGGCTCCCTTAGGCCTAAGATATGGAATACAAGTGGGCTGCAATTATTTTTTTAAATTACGCCAACCAGTTCTTGAACTCGAGACCTCTTGGCTCTGATACCATATTGAGTTGCATGCATCAGCCAGTTCATCTAAAAGCTTAAGCTGATGAGGAAAGATGGGCAATTCACTATACATCAACAAAAACCTCACAACAAAGTGGGCAAAAATTCAAAGGAGCACCAAAACCTTCAAGAGAGAGACACCCCTCTCCCCATCTAATTATAGCACACTGGGAGCAAACTCAACCCTTAGATGACAACTTGGCTCTCAAGAAGCCTCATCAAGGGCTGATATCCACTCCCTCACTTATATATGGGCTAACCCGCGACCCAGCATCATAAAAGGTTTTATCCACACACACTAAGTTAACCACTACTCCATCTGCGAACTCTTGATTCAACGATTCTCTTTCGCTTGAGTAGGGCTTAAATTAGCATCTCATCCATCCACTTGTCCTCTCAGCTTGTAGCCACTCCTAGCCTCAGTCATCATCCAGTGACATTTTGACTGTCTAGACTATAGCTCTCCTAGCTTAGCCCCGATCTCCTTCGCCTCACCATAACCTAGCTTCAAAGTCCTGCAACCATCATAGACAAGAGAAACACATCGCATAGCATTGCTCAAAATGATATGCAATAAGTAATTAGCTGAACAATCACACATCTAAGGATCACATCTTAGCTCACAACCAGTCAAGTCTATGACCACTTAAAGCTCTAATTAGTCAAGGCTCTGATCAGCCAAGGCAATAACCACTTACTGGTGCAACGACCACTCAACTCAAAATTCTCAACCTAAAGTAAATCAACCTCAAATCTGAGGACCACAGGCTCAAAAACAGTTAATTACTCATCACAAATATGGCTAGACCTGCACATGATCTTTCACAGTTGATTTTGAAAAGGCAGTTTTTGGGGCTTTTTGTCACATCATGATTTAAATCTGAACGGCAATTTCCTCTTCACATGCAGGGCAAGGTCATGTTGCCTATGAAGGACGACAAAGTATTCCACGAGCTACCACAAGTAACTCATCGCAACCATGTTCAAATCAGATTCTGGGAAACGGTGAAGGCTTGTAATCAAGTTTTTTTTCAAAAATTTTCACATTAATAAACATACAATTGATTTTCTCTTCACATTCAGGGCAAGTCCCAGCAGGGAATGATCAACAAAGTTTTCTACAGTTTCGCATGCAAGACTCGTCACAGCCTACAGTAGGAACTCAGTCGTTGCAGTATGGTAAAGACTTGAAACTTTTTCCCCCTTCTTTCTTTTTCGGCATTGCTACAGTGAACTCTTTTCTTAATGCAAACAAGTCACCAGCGGAAACACATTAAGATTCATGAAACCCTGACCATAGTTCCTGGAGGGTTTTTTTTAAACAAAATTCTGGATTTCACTGACTGAAAAATTGTGTACATGCCCCACGACAGTTCTAAATGATTTCACGTTAATATACATACAATTGATTTTCTCTTCACATTCAGGGCTAGTCCCAGCAGGGAATGATCAACAAAGTTTTCTACAGTTTCGCATGCAAGACTCGTCACAGCCTACAGTAGCAACTCAGTCGTTGCAGTATGGTAAAGACTTGAAACTCTTTTCCCCCCTGTTTTTTGGAGTTCACTTTGGCTATTGCTACAGTGAACTCTTTTCTAAATGCAAACAACTCACCATCGGAAAAACATTAAGATTCATGAACCCCTGGCCCTGACCATAGCTCCCGGAGGCTCAGTAGTTGCCCCATTCAGTGTTTTTTTAAACAAAGTTCTGTATTTCACTGACTAAAAAATTGAGTACATGCCCCCACAACAGTTGAAGGCGGAGATCATAAAGAAAACCATATTACATTCATCTGCACGACAGCACATCAGTACACACATCGAAGTGGTGTTGTGTTTTGCGACATGCAGCAGCAACAGTCATCCGCCTTGCATGCAGGCAACATTGACGACGGCGAAGGCCGGCGAACCTACAATGAACACCTAGAGCCTCATTTGCTCCAGCCGGTTGATGTCCCAGCATTGATGGAGACTCACGAGGTTTAATATATAGTCGGCCTCCTTCGATGATTCGTTGACGGCGAGTGGTGTCCTTTGCATAAAAGGTGAACCACCAGGAAAGCACCATCTAGTTAAGGAGCTGAGGTCGACGGCAAAGTCCGAAGTCATGCTGCTAGGGCTAAAAGGACGACGAGGCCCTCAACGAAAGGTTGCTGCGGCATAGAAGGACCCCTGAGAACCACAGCCATATATATATATTTTTTGCTTGTGCTTCAGTGGGCTCAACTTATTTTCCCAAGCCTCTTCTCCTTCACACGCGAAGGAACGCAGTACCGATTTGATTGGTTCACTGCCCAGCCATGTGAGAGGTGGGAAATAGGGATCTTGAAAGTGGAGTTTGTAGATCTGGGTAGAGGCAACCAAATCCAGGGGAAAAGAATGTTTGTTTATGCACACCTAGTCAATTTCTCGACAGTCTCCCACGACAACAAGGCGGCCGCAAAAACAATGCTGATAACAGCGAGGGGCAGCCAACATGTGCGGCGAGCCATACCCAAGGCACAAATAATATTTGAATTTGAATTTGAATTTTAGATCTAGAAGAAAGTATACTGTATCCATGACTTAGATCAAAGACAGCACCTGTCATAGCGGTTGAAGGTTGTGTAGCACATAGGAATTAGGAGGTCTAGGTTTCGAACCCCAAGTGTTGCAATTGTATTTCTTCGGTTTTTCTAGTGGGACCCACACATCAGTGTGTGACTAGAAGGAAAAAAACGGTCCTAGCCGTTGAAGACACAAGAGGTCTAGGTTTCGAACCCAGTGTTGCAATTTTTTTTTTCTTCGGTTTTTTCGTGGGACCCACACATCAGTGTGTGACTGGAAGAAAAAAAACCCAACAAATTGATGCCAAACCTTGGACTGACTCGTACTCACATCCTTATGCTTGTAAGGTTAATGACTTTGGGCAACAGCATTGCTATACTAAGCTGGTTGTTGCAATACCGTTTTATCCTACAATTTTCGGTTTAAACTTCAAACCTTTTTGAGATTTTTTGACCGATATGCCATCTAACCAGACCCCACCAAGATTTCCGGTAACCGCCGATTACCGGGAAATCTCGACCGCTTCCCAAAACACTGGGCACTACGCATAAGGGAACTAACAATGAGAGAAAGACAAAAGGAAAGATAAGGCTACTATTACAAAGTTCTATAGGATGGGCCCCTCTCCCTCTTGCCGCCAGCGAGGTCAGCGAAGGTTGAGTAGGAGAGGACGTGGGTTTAAGTTTTGTCCTCAAGTATCCAAGATTTAAGTTGTAGTTCTTATTTTCGGGCATTCAAGTGTTATATGCTACTATTCTACGTAAGGGTTGTGTATTTATAAGGTGAATTATTTTATAGTGTAAGTCAAATTTTGGTTCATTAGATCGCTATCTAATAAGATGGCATACCAATATCCATACAATTCCAATGGTAAAAAAAATGACTTATGACTGACAAGGCGATTTACTTTTTCTTAAGTGTAAGTCACATTTTTGGTCCATTGGATCAACATCAATTCATAGGGCTTACCAATTTCCACACAATTCTAATGTTCGTGTGCACCTTGACTGCAGGAGAAGTTTTGTCAACCGATCAATGACATTCAAGTCCATGTGCACCTTGCATATCTTTACATCATCTCTATCAATAATCTCACAAATAAGGTAAAAATGTCGAAGTATGTGTTTGGACTTTTGATGCGATCTAGGCTTTTTGGCTTGCGCAAAGGCTCCACTATTATCACAATAGAGATTCACTAGACTAGAAACACTAGAGACCAACCTAGCTCAAAGATGAACTTCCTTATCCAAACGGTTGCCTTTGTGGCTTCGGAAACCACACTATATTCATCCTCCGATCTCGAATCAGTGACCATTTCTTGCTTGGAACTTTTCCAGCTCACTTCTCCACCATTAAAGTTAAACACAAACCCATACTGCGATCGAAAATCATCTTGGAAGCTAGAATCAATGTAACCATTTATAACCAGCTTTTCCCCACCTCCATAAACTAGGAACACATTCTTAGTCTTTCTCAAGCACTTCAAGATATCCTTAAAAGTTATCTATTGACCTTCACCTGGATTTGACCAGTATCCGTTCATAACACTTAAGAGTATATGACATATCCTGGCGTGTGCAAAGCATAGCATACATGATAGACCAAATAGCAGAAGGATATAGAATCTTACTCATCTTGCCCCATTCATCAGGTGTCGAAGGATACTGAATATTGCTAAGACTAATGCTATGTGACATGGGCCAAAAACCCTTCTTGGAATACTATACATCAAATAGCTTCAACACCTTGTCAATGTACGTATCTTGGCTTAATTCAATTAGCCTTTTTAGACTTATCTCTATATATCTTTATGCCCAAAATATATGTTTCATCTCCTAAGTCTTTCATGGAGAAACTATTTCTTAATGAAGACTTGATAGATTCAAGCATAGAAATATCATTTCGGATCAATAACATGTCATCCACATATAAGATAAAAAAAATAAGTGTGCTGCTACTAGTCTTTTTGTAAACACAAGGCTCTTCATCATTCTTGATGAAGCCAAACCCTGTGACTTCATCAAAACAAATATTTCAATTATGTGATTCTTGCTTCAATCTATAGATAGATTTTTGAAGCTTGCATATTATTCTAGCATTTTGTAGATCAACAAAACTTTCAGGTTATATCATGTATACAATCTCACTTAGGTTTCCATTTAGAAAAGTTGTTTTGACATCCATCTGCCATATCTCATAATCAAATTAAGTAGAAATAACTAGAATGATCTAGATAGACTTGAACATAGCGACGGACGAGAAAGTCTCTCATAGTTAACACCTTGAACTTGTTTGACACCCTTTGCCACCAATCGTGCTTTATGAATGTGGTTGTTTCCATCCATAACTATCTTTTTCTTAAAACAAACTCACACTAAATGGTTTTTACACCATTGGGTGGATCCACCAAGTTCAAACATTATTGTCATACATGGATTCTATCTCAGATCTCATGGCTCCAATACATTTTTTTAAAGTTTGACCCCATCATTGTTTCCTTCTAAAGGAACCCATTAGTAGAGGCCTACGCTAGGGGTCCATTAAGGTGCAAAGCCCATACGAACAAATCCTATCCGAATTGATTAGTTCTGGCCCATTAAGTGTGTGCATGAAGTGTATCGTGTGCCCAAGGAGTGAGGGGTAAATTGGGTATCTTTTTCGAACAAGGCCAACTTTAATAAACTAAAGCAAACTAGAAGCTATTTCCAACTTATGTACCTATGATTTTCTAGTGTGTTCAATCAACTCCTAAACATGTTAGTGAAATTTTGCAACTTAAGTCCAATCCTACACAAGTCTAGTAATCTAGGAATGGAAAGAACAAAATTTAAATGTGGAAATGTAAAAGGGACAAGAGACAATGAAATTTTTTACCGAGGTCTCAGAGATTCGGCGATCTCCCCTAATCCTCATTGGAGCACTCTTGCAAGAGTCTAGCTCCCACTTGAACCCACGCAAGGATCCAAGCAATCAACTTACGGTAGTCTTTCTCCGCTCCGGATAGGTGGACTCCAAACCTTCACAACCCTCTCGGTGCCTTCTATAAGGTCCTCCTTGGAAGGTCACCAAGAGCACGCCTCCAAGCTATCTAGGAATAACCAAATTCCAAGAGTAATAAGACCAAAGAGGTCACTTGAGTCCAACTATGTCAAGCAACTAGGGGTGATGCACACTAAGGCCTAATCTACTTTCTCACACACTCAAATTTCAACTTGAAGCTCTTGAGTGCCCTTGAACTCCCCAATATGCAAGCTGATGTTTTGAAGTCTCAAAAGCGCTATCTTGAATGCTCATGGTCTACTTATAGAGCCTCTCCATTAAAAAACTAGCCGTTGACACATTTTCTAAAAAGTGATTGCAAACTCGAATCATCCGCTCAGTTCATTTTTTCTTAGTTTCAACGGTTCAAAAACTAGTTGTTATGCAACTTAGATCATACACCTCGACACGGATCATCCGCCTCTATGTTTTCAACCCGTGGAACTTCTCTAGAACAGTGGTACAGGTCTATGGTACCCTTGACTAGGAAGCAAAAGAAATGGCAAAGTTTTTGAACAACACCCACCCAATTTGGCTATCTGGACACAATTATTTAAGGATGACATCACTCTGCATTTGCATAGTCAATGAAAACATGCGCTCTTCTATTTTGTTTGGCTACAATCCCTCTAATTGGTCATGATCTTTTTAGGGACCTCTTTGTACATGACATAACTTATGTAACTTTATTATATTAATTATAGTACAGTAGGAGGAGACTCCTACTGTTTTCCCTCAAAAAAATGCTTCACTCAAAATGAACCTTTTTGGACCAATAGTACGCCTCGGTTCGTATCATCTGTCTCTCAACTTGTCCAAAAGCACCCTATTTGGACAGATGATACTCCTTAATGGTATGCATACACCAGGATGATCCACTTCTGTGGCAAAACCAGAGGCATCAAAAATACCCTCTCTAGACAAATGGTACTTCAATGGTCTAGGTGGACTCGGATTATCCGCCTCCATGTATTTTTCCAAAAACACAGAGAACATCCTCTCTGGACAAATTGTACACATCGATGGTATGCCTGGCCCACATAATCCGTCTATGTTGATTTTTGATCTAAACTTTGATATCCACGTGACAAAAACTTGATCCTTGGACTCCCTAACTTGAATTGAGCTAGAAAGACCTAGTGTTCACCACAAGTAGTTACAGAACCTAACCAAACTCAAGCTACTAGCCTTGACCCCCCAACAGTAAGGCTAAAGCAAAAATAAAAACCTATCAACTAAAATGATCCATACTCAACTCCTTGGATCATTTTGAGCCACAAGGTCTTTAATCCTCATGAAAATCATGCTTTGCATCATTTGCTAATATGGGGATCCATGAAAGTCCAAGAACAATCCATACCCATCATCAAGACCTAACTTATCTTAATAACACTCAAAGCAAAGTTAGTCTTAAGATTTAGAGGTCATTAATCACCAAAAACTCATAATCAAATATATAGGAGCCTAGATGCTTACAGTATGACCCTATAGGTTCATATGTACTCGTGCACGACCCAGAAACCCCTTTTTGGCCACAAGTCGGTAGCAATCCCTAGCAGGACGTAGTGACCCCCAAATATACACAAAGATCATATCAGACGAACCAATATAGTGTTTATATGCTAATCCCTTTGCCTCGACACCAAATCGAACTCAAAGCGAGATACGTGCCATCCTATGATAGCTTGGTCATTCACTCGATCATATAGTGGATTACTTAATTGTAGTTGACTCTTCAGCCACATTCGGCATGGCCATGCACTTCCCTAATGCAACCATATCAAGGGGTCCAAAGATATCTCTTTCATTATATAAGAGGAGTAAATTCCATTGTTATCGCTCACATTCCTCTACATGTTTTATAATAAACTTGAAAGCTATCTTTATGGCTACCCAGTTGCGGAGTAGCGTTTGACTGCCCCTAAGTAAATTATTACACATATAGAAAAACATGACGATCTCAGGTATAAGGATCATACAAACACTATGTATGAGACCAACTGATGATACTTACGAATATAACAATTCTAGTAGTGCCTCAAGGTGGGTCAATCCAATATTATATTCTCCAACATATATCTATATTGTCGATTTAGTATCTCATATCCATAATCTATGAAACGTGCTTATCAATCAATACATGTGCTTAGCCGCCGCCCTTGAAGCCGTGCCCTTTCGCTGCCCGTTCTTGCCTACCGTTACGCCTGCTTGCTGGTGATAACCGCGTGCTCTCGCTGCTTGTGCTGTCATGGGCCTGATGTGGGCCTTCAAGGCCTTGTAATCGGATCCATCGTGCAAGGACTGAATATCCTGATCATCTAAAGAAAGCAACGGATATAATTTGCAATGGCACGGCTGTGCCTTTATAGTTGCAACGGCGGGCGATTTGCTTCCCAATGATTCTCATGAAAAAAAAGGGCCTTTTGAAGGCAGAGTTTCATAATTTTCCAGAGCTTCAGAGGACTTTAATCCCATTTGCCAATCAGTGCAAAGATAACTCCATCATTCTTGAGCAAATAAGCAATGGTAGAAAAAATATTCCTTTGAAAGGACTCTTACACTGTCAACAACCCCTTATATGATATGTATAATTGTCAGTGGCTTGCGGCGTCTGCTAGGCAAGTTGAAGTTCACTATGGTCAACCATGATCTTCTTTTGTGCCAACCATTGGTAGTCTAACTAGTAAGGCATCTCGGTTGTCCTAGTGTAACGGAAGTTTTGCGTGCTAGCATATTTAGTTGTCTTGTGTGCTTTAACCAACTGGCCTTGCACTCTATTTTTTTTTTAAAAAAAATCATGCCTTCACATTGTGAAAATAATATATATACAGAATAAAGATTTCATACTCCGCCTTGCACTATAACTAAAAATAATGTATATATTTTTTTCAAAAAAGATTTCCTCTTTCCACTTCACATGCAGGTGATCAAGCTGCGCAAAGTCCACTCAATTGGGGTTATCTGGATGCTTTGGCAGGATCGTCGATGAATGTAAGTAAAACTTAATAATTGTTTCTAACATATGAATCTCTTCTATCCACGTAATCATGGTAGTTTTGGTTTGAATCGTCTAGCAGTTTCATCCACTGTGGATTATGACGGGTCTATCAAAGAAAAAGCATCAACTAATATTAGAGCAATAAACCAATAAACATTTAAAAGTGTCCATGAACTCCAAAAAGTAAAAAATGTATTTCTTCAGAATATTCATTTTTTTATTTGATATATTTTCACTGTTTAATTCAGCAACAGCAGGCTTCCATCACTGAAGGGCACCATGAATCTGCTGGTGATGTACACCATTTAGATTCCCAGACACAGAATCAAGCGCTATATAACTTCAAATCAGGGAATGGTATTTATTTCTTCTTCTTCTGGATATGAATCTTGTATATTATTTCGCTTAACCTTATAAATCACCATGTATGGGCATGTGTTGACTATCTTGTGGAAATTGTTCTTTAGGTGGGTTATATAGATGTGGGCAAGTACAGCTCTTATGGGATAAGCCTGATATGGAGCGGAAACAAAGCTGGGATATTCTTGACAAGCTTATGCCACTGTACACCAGGCACTCCAGGGAATATAGTGGTTTGTTCCCTGATACGAGCCTGGTGCATGAATATGACCAAGTAGATTATTTCCTGAAGATGATGAGAGTTCTTGGGATTACCGATATATCAAGTAGAGGTGTGCATACGCACCAGAACAGGGGCATTCTCATTCAGTCCATTGAGCCTAATGGTTCAGAAGATGAGTGCGTACGCTATCTCAAGTCTTTCTCAATTATAATGTTGACTATATAACTGATCATAACTTACAATGGAAATCAAGGGAGACCGCTATTGTCGTTCCTCAAGGACTAACAAAGTCATGTTGCTAACTGATATTCACTTATACAACATATGCAGGCCACAGTTTAGGTGGAAACGGCATGCACAATATCAATTACGATTTGTAAATAAGGTGTGCAAGGAATATTATACAAGGGAACAAATAAAAGCAGAGGATGGAGATGTTCTTAAGGTAGCTTTGAATAATGAGGATAATCTGAGGATCACATCTGGCCCTCTGTCTTCTGCCTCAGTGGAGATCGTGCTTCTCCATGGTGACTTCAATGCTGATGGTCGAGACTATCAGCACTGGGAGTTCAATGAACAAACACTGTGTCCACAATCGGGAAAAGAACCATCAGCACTGGGAGGTGATCGCGTCTTGATCATGACTGATGGGGAAGCGAGCCTTGCTAATGGCGCTTTCCAGAAGACCTCCTCCTTTGCCAGAACTGGAATGTTCAAGATGGGAGTGAAGATGAAATTGGCCTTAGAAGTGAGAGTTAAAGAAGGAATTACCGTACCATTTCTGGTGCAAAGTCGCAAAGGGGAAGGTACCTCTTTTTTGTTTCTGACATGACATTTCCTGCAATTTCATTACACCGCTTCACTGCCAGTCCTTCAAAACAGTATTTTGAACTGTATTTATCTTGTACATAAAATAAATAGTAGTATATAAATTGTTAAAGTAAAAGCTACTGCAGCAACTATAACAAAATTTTACAATAGAACTGTATCACTGAAGTAAAAGCTCAAAAATGAAGAAAAGAAAAGAAAGCATTGCCTTCTTTCGTATATCTTGTATTTATCGTACTTTTGCCTTTGGGGATTTGGGTCTCTTTCTCTTTTAAAAAATGTCCGAAACTTTGGATTAAGAATTGGTGGAATACCAGGGCAATCCGAAACTCTCTTAACTGAAATCAAGAGAAAAAGCTTCTAGAAAGATTGATAGGATTAAAAGAACTTTTTCTCCTGGACTAAATGATAAAAGAGAAATCAAACACACATGTACAAAAACATCCTATAGGAATACACAAGAAAATACAATTGGCCAAAATAGATAATAAGGATCATCTACATATCATGTTGCCTTTCTCGACAAATATAATCTGCTTGGATATCCTAAGTGGTTCTTTTTTTCTGGGTAAAGAGGAACTTGTTATTTTGAATTCGTGGGTTCAGGAATACTTCTACACACATGGCGAATGAAATTCATATTCAACGAACCCTGATCGGACAAATTTTGGTGCCAACAAACGTTTAATCACTTGCAGTGTCTACATTTTGCTGTTTGTTACAGCATGTATGTAAATTAGCGAACATAGTTTTCCTCCTTAATTTATTCATACATGGCTTAGTGGATGACTGCATTGTGGAATACAAATAGAAAGAACACCAAAAATTTGAATCCATTCGATGCATCAGAAAAGTGTTTTCTATCAAAGAGAAATGGCACCAACCACTTGCTCCATTTTGATGTATCTCCATTTTTTTCCCATCCTCATGTACCAATTGACAGCTTGATTTCTATTTTATAGGAACGAATAAGAATTGTACACCATCCGTCGGCTCGTCAGTGGGTGCTCTGACAAAATCATTCGAAGTGTGCACAGAAGGAGATGATGCTCGCTTATTCTCAGAGATGGACAAGGAAGTTATCTTCTGCATAGTATCGGTAGTGATTGTTTAATTTGTATCTCCCTCAAAGAAAGTAGATCTTCATGCAAATTTCTCTTATGAAATCGGAGCATTGGATTGCTCATTAGACATTGGAAACCCCTACTATCACGTAGTACTATGCCATCCATCACCTACCCCTATCTCATGAAATTAGAAACCTGAAAGAAAAAAAAACACACTTTTTCTCAAAAACTGGAAACCATTAATGGGAACTCTTACAATGTCATACCTAGTACTCATTACGTGATTCCATTTTTTCACGAAAGTGCTTTGACTCATTTCCATTTGGCCTTCAAGATCGCGTTGCTGCTCTTGTTCGTGGCGTCTGCACCGATGCTCCGCAAGCTCGACTTCTTTGGAGCCGATGACATCTCCTTCTTCAGGCTGTACTATACCTGCAACTTAATGGCCTTTACGTGTTCCGTGTACATGGTCTGCTGTTTGCTTATTAAGAAACGTGCTCCGGCAAGACGATCAAGTATTTGAGCATACTTCGGACGATTTTCTTGATCTCGGCGTTGATCGCAACCATCTCATTGGCTGTGGCTCTCAAGGAAATTTTCTTCGACTGGAAACTGAATTCTGGCTTGATCCCCCGCGTCTAAACTGGACTTTGATCGATGTTAGCATGGCAATTTGTCTGCTAGATTTCTATAGCATTATTTTAATATAATACTCTACTGTGGCACCTGCATTGTACCTGAAAATTGAAATACCTCCGGCCTAGCTGTGGTCCGTTCAGTCCAGTTTCAGTACTCTCATGGATAACTTTGGTCTTGACATAAAAAAAAATTAAGACTTTGCCCTTTCATCTATTTAAATTTTAAAATGTTTTATTACAATATTATGCCACGCCACAATTCAAGATGATTCGCAAGCCCTTGCATTTGAAATGTTTGTTCTGTTTAATTACTCAAGGATGTTGAGATGCTATCTCTGTTTCTACAATTCCGTAGCCATGCAGCCGAGAAGATAAACACTGACGATGGAGATGTGAATCGATTGTAATCGGGATCGACAGAATGGAAGCTCGCGCACCTGATGCAGGATTTAAGATCTGTTTATATTGATTTTCCGGACGTGAGAACAGTCCAAAATACAGCAGCGGCTGCAACAGGAAACTAGTGGTGCGGCATGGAGCGATTCTTTTCTTCTTTTTTTGGCAATCGAGAAACAGAAACCGAATTTCCATTACTGAGAATGGGAACACGTTATAGAGTTTTTAGTGAGGTTCGGAGAACTAGCTATTACATAGAAAAGGTAAAATCTTAGCTGTGTCTGTACAATGCTACTACTATTTGACTATTTCAACGTGTCAGAAGGCACTAACAAGTTTGGAGTTTGATTTTCTGATGGACAAACCAAGCTCTGAAGTGTGCTACAAGTATCGAGGGATCCTTTTTACTGCAGACCAGTGATCTTCAGTAGGAGCATGCAAGAACTGATATACCTTACTGCAAATGCATGTCTGCTCAGGTGATGGCCATGTATTTCAGGTCTCCAAAACTACACTTCTGTAGTCTAACGAGCCATCTTCAGAAAGAGCAGTCCCTGATGTCTTGGCAGTTTTTTTTTTTTTAAATGGAGTGTCTTGACAGTTTTGCTGACCATTATATGGGCGCAGATATAAGCTTGCACTTGTCATTTTTTGCTTCGTGTAGCAGCTTGGCAATACACTTTCTCCATCAGGACTAGACATGTTCGTAGGCAGCCCGGTCCGGCTGAATTTTTTCTAGGCTCAGGCCCAAATTTTGACAATCTGTAATTCTGTTGGATATCAATTTCTCAAGTGGTATGCCACATGTACGCAATATCTCCTACATTTTGTGAAGCTTCTCATCAACCCTATCACATTTGAGTTCAACTATTTTAAGGTGCTTCAATGCGAAGGATTGTTCCATTAGAACATTGCTTCCTTCAGTTTCCTCTGTCGTTCAGGTCCCTGTAGAAAACATGACACTACTAAGATGGATATACCATGAATGATAACATGAATCATAACAACAAGGTTGTTGTTTGCACCAGAAAATGGCAGGTGTGGTCAAAATCGGCAGTCCATTGTCAAAAGGGTACGTTCAGAATCCCATCTAGATAAATTTTGGAAACCGAGTTGGTTGTTAAGGAAAAACCAAGATTGATACGGATCAAGCTTCGAAACGTGTTGTAACCGGACTCAATCGGCTGACGGGTATAAAAGGAGGACAAGGGCGAGCTGCAAAACAACAGACACAATCAATCAACTCGCATCTACTTTTCTGTCGACTAGGAGTAGCTTTTGTAATCTAGATTTCTCCTGTAACTCGATTTGATCAATAAAGTTGCGCATCGCCGATCATTGATCATCTTCTGTTACACCAATCGGGTTCAATTTTCTCTGATCTTGTTGCGCATCGCCTTCATCAGAGACTATCTACCTTTATCCTCTGATTAGCCTTAATCGGCTAATTAGATTTATCGTTACCTTCGATCTAATCGGCTCGTAGCTGGTTAAATCTAAGCTGATTGTTCCACGAAATCGGCTTTGAGTGAACTTTATACTTTCCTTACCGATTGCTTATGAAGGATCTGGGAAAAGCTTATGTAATTCTGAATATCAAGCTGATCAAAGGTGGGGATGGGATTACACTTGTGCAATCCCATTATGTGGAAAAGGTCTTAAGCCGTTTTGGCTATATGGACAGTAAACCTTTTCCAACACATTATGATGCTAGTCAAATACTTTGGAAGAACCGAAGAATTACTAGGGATCAACTAAGATACTTTCAAATTATTGGTTCACTTATGTACCTAGCTAGTGCTACAAGGCCTGACATCTCGTTTGCTGTGAGCAAATTGAGTTAGTTTGTGTCTAATCCGGGTGATGATCATTGGCGTGCACTTGAGAGAGTAATGCATTATCTGAGAGGTACTATGAGTTGTGGAATTCACTATATTGGCTATCCTGGTGTACTTGAGGGATATAGTGATTCTAACTGGATATCTGATGCTGATGAGCTCAAGGCCATGAGTGGGTATATATTCACTCTTGGTGGTGCTGCTGTCTCATTGAGGTCTTGTAAACAGACTATACTGACGAGGTCAACCATAGAAGCAGAACTCACAGCATTGGATACAGCCACAATCAAAGCAAAATGGCTTCGTGAGCTCTTGATGGACTTATCGGTAGTTGAAAAACCAATACCGGCTATCCTTATGAACTGTGATAATTAAACGGTTATCGTGAAAGTGAACAATGCGAAGGATAACATGAAGTCCTCAAGACACATAAAAAGACTGTTGAAATCTGTTAGAAAATTGAGAAACTTCGGAGTGATATATTTGGATTACATCTAAACTGCTAAGAACCTGGCAAATCCGTTTACAAAGGGTTTATCACGAAATGTGGTAGATAGTACATCTAGGGAGATATGGGAATGAGACCTACCAAATAGTTAACCACAGTGGTAACCCAAGCTATGTGATCGGAGATCCCGTGAATTAGCACCTGGGTAATAACAAGCTGTTGGATTAACTAAAGAAGAGTACATTCTACATCCCACTCCGTGAAAGATGTTGTACTCTTAAGAACTGTGATGTAGGTTGACTACGGTCTTAATGTGTTATGTTAGTTTTTACATAAACAAAGATATTGTCCCGCAAAGCATTTTTGAAAGAACACACCTATATGAGTCCGACTGTTGGTAGTAGTTCCTAAGACGTGGGTACTCTCTAAGAAACTCATGAAGAGGCTAAGGAGTATGACTTATACACTCCACCCGAGGGGTAGACTGTCGGCAGCCTAGTATCAGTGAGGGCCTTAAGTGAAACCTGTCTATACATAACTTGAAATTCAGGGCATAGTCCATTGTTCAAGTTGTAGACAAATGTAGCTTGGAGTCTAAGTGCAATTCAATGCTAGTCCATTGTCACCGAAAGCTTATATAAAAATAGTACTTTGAAACAGGCAAAGACCTATGGAACCTCTGAGATCTGGTAGGGGATTATTGGAATTACATGGGCTAAGCCCAAATAATTCATTGAAAATTCCAAAGGCCCATTAGGTGGAAGAGAGATGAAAATGCAATAGTCCCATATTGTTAGTGGAGGTGGATGAAGACCACCTTATAAGGTGAGATTCCCTCCACCATCCTAGAGCATGAGAAGAGGAATGAGAGAACACAAGTGCGAGCTCTCGCCTCGCCACAACAGGCGAGGTGAGGCCAGGCCAGGTGCCGCGTGTACGTGATGTGCGCATGAATGGTGCAGCGAAATGAGTCTGATGGCTTGCGCAGGCACAATTATCTTTTGAAGTTTTTGTAGCGTGGGACTAAGTGGTCAACACGGTTACGTTATGTGGAATTAACTGAACGCAGAATCCGTAACCAACTCAAATCGTGGAACGGATTTTACGCGAAATCCGTAACCGACTCGTATCGTGTTCCACGATTATATCTTTGTTATATATACGCAAAACAGAGATCAAATCAATTAATCTCTCGAACCTTTTGCCGTCATCTCGTACTGCGCTGCCTCCGTCTTTCCCGTCCCATCACCGGCGTGCACCGACTGTTGGGAGAGCAGGTCTCCAAACGTCCGCTCTTGAGATCCTGCATCGGGAGATGGCGAATCACGTTTTTGGGAAGCGTCTTCACGTGACTGCTCGCTGGTTTCTTCACCGACGGTTAGCTTCGCCTATATCGCCTTCTGATCTTCATCGGTATCTGCTAGCGGTTCGGCCAAGTCTTCGCGTCATCTCGGTAACGCGCACGAACTGCATCTGTGTTTTGTTTATCTACTAATATGGATGAGACAGACATTGCAATTGGCATATTGCTTATGTCTAGTTTATTTGTTTCATCTGTTTTATCTTTAATTATAGTCATATCTTATTTTTAGAACAGATTCATCATTAATATGCCTAATTATCCAACAGTATCGGTGGCTCCATTTTACTGTAGACCAGTGATCTTCAGTAGGAGCATGCAAGAACTGATATACCTTACTGAAAATGCATGTCTGCTCAGGTGATGGCCATGTATTGAAGGTCTCCAAAACTACACTTCTGTAGTGTAATGAGCCATCTTCACAAAGAGCAGTCCCTGATGTCTTGACAGTTTTTTTTAATGGATTGTCTTGACAGTTTTTCTGACCATGATATGGGCGCAGACATAAGCTTGCACTGGTCAATTTTTGCTTTGTGCAGCAGCTTGGCAATACACTTTCTGCGTCAGGACTAGACATGTTCGTAGGCAGCCCGGTCCGGCTCGATTTTTTCTAGGCTCAGGCCCAAATTTTGACAATCTGTAATTCTGTTGCATATCAATTTCTCAAGTGGTATGCCACATGTACTCAATATCCCCTACATTTTGTGAAGCTTCTCATCAACCCTATCACATTTGAGTTCAACTTTTTAAGGTGCTTCAATGCAAAGAATTGTTCCATTAGAACATTACTTCCTTCAGTTTCCACTGTCGTTCAGGTCCCTGTCGAAAACATAACACTACTAAGATCGATATACCATGAATGATAACATGAATCATAACAACAAGGTTGTATTTGGAGACCATATACCTTACATATGAATGAGTTTCTCTCAGAATTGGGGTGCGCTGGAGAGTGCAAAATAGTGCGTGGAGGTCAGCAGCTACAAAAACTCACTGAGAACCAATGTCTTCAAGTTGCTAAATGTAGGGCACCATCTTAGATCCCTTTTGAAGACAAACTGGGTAAAATTTAAAGGGGAAATATCAAATTTTAATCTAGTTCTTAAAGTACAAGATGTGACATACTGAAGCAACTATGAGTTTCAGGTAGATCATATCTAAATATCAAAGCTATCTTTAAGAAAGTAATTAAAGAGGCCTACAAACCATGTCTTATTTTATAAGTTTCTCCAGTTTACTGAGATATCCATGCATTGGGTGGGTACCTTGGATGTCAAGTCCTATAAATTTTAACTTGGTTTTAAATTGAACAATGTCAGAAGTTCCAGAAGTCCTCACAGACCTACTATAAGGAATGCCCTTATTGAATCATTATGGCTGGAAAGTGCTAATTGGTTATACACATGAGCAAATTGTTCCGTTTTATGTACACACCTCTAGCTATCTACAGATGGATACACGAACTGCAACAAGAGCAGTGCACGGGATCCAACAAAGTGCAAGCATACCACATTAAGTTCAGGTATCAACTTCAAACTCGTAGCAGCTGACAAACCTTCAAGAAGCACAGAAGCATCGCTATCATCAGCAGCACAGCAACAGCCAGCACAATAGTCATCACCACAAACCCAGGAGTTAGTGTTCTGACTATTCTCACATTAATCCAAACTCTCATGTCCAAGTCGGACTAATGCCGATACTAACAATGGCACGCTCTCAAGCAGAGGAGTTTGGCCCCCCAAATCATATAATTTTAGCCAAACAAGACTTGGGGCAGAAATGTGAGCACGGTTTTTCAGGTATTTGAACTGACAATCAGTCATATTCAGACGCTTTAACGATTTGGATGTGATCTTTTTGTCAGTGATACAGCAATCCATCAGCTTTAGAACCAACGCCGGACATCTCGAAAAATGGACAGTGCTCTCGTTTAACTCCACACCATCAAGCTCTAACCTCGTCAAGTTCTTGGTGATCAGAGGCAGATCGTCCAGCAGCAAGCGGTCGGACTCACGGTAGGCGTAGAATTTTACCTCCTGAAACGGCGCATCACAGCATACCTGATCACAGGTTCACGTGGGGCACATCCCTGTCCGAGACCCACCGAAATAGAGCTAGTAAGTGTCGATGGGCGCGTGCCCGCGGAGGAGCAGCAGGTAGTTCAAGAACCGGTGGCACTCGTCGACGGACTCCAGCCCCTTAGCGCCGCCTGTGACGCGCAGGCTGGGCGTGGACCCCAAGAGGTAGAGCCAGCGCCTGGAGAGCACTCACGTGCAGATGGCGTCGCGCTTGGGAAGGCATGACATCACGTGCTCTAGGACGCCGTCCGGGAGGGCACCGAGGAGATCGCCGCTGCCGTCAGTGGACGCTCTCTTGTTCATGCGCCTGTCAGGCATTCCGTCGAACACTCGGCGGGCGTCCGCTGCTGCGGGCACGGTATGGAACAACTGATCCCTCATTCAAGAAGCTTCGGGAAGCTTGCTTCCAAAGAGCAGGTGTCTTACGGATCCCATAGACCCCCTGCTTCTAGAAGCTTCGGGAAGCTCCACTGCTGTTAACGAGGTCGGAGTAGAAGAGGTGGGAGTTGGGTGGCATGGCACGGCACGGCACAAGCCTAATGGGCTTCGGACCGTGGCGTACCATGCATGCACAACATTGCCACCTTGTCGTGCCATACTGTGCTGGCTTGACTCGCTTCCCGCGAGGCATAGGCACTGCGCCACTGTCGTATTGTGTCGATTCAAGCCTCGTCCTGTTGGATCTGGTATATACAATTTTTTTTTGGAAAAAAACTAAATTTTATTTATTCATTAGGGGAAAAGATCACTGGATTCGGCGCCGAGACGACAAGGATCATTAAGATCCGGTGCCTTCGCCGTCTTCTTTATCTCCAATCGCGTCGTCGTCTTCTTTAAGATAGTCGGCGAAGATGGTGGTATGGTGCCGCAAGGTTGTATTCAACTGCAGCGTGATCGAAGGACACTGGATTTACCACTGAGGCGGCGGGGGGATGGTGAGGAGGGGATGGCGTGGAACTGTGGGAGAGGTGGTAGTGCAGGGAGGAAGTAGGGGTGGAGCACGGCGAGAGGAAAGAGAGAGAGAGAGGAGACGATAGAGGTATGGGAGGTGACGACTGCGTCGAATGGGTTGTAGAATGAGGCGAAGGAGAGATGTTGATGCGACCACGTCCTGTCGGCCAAGAGCGAATACGACATTTAGCCGATGGAGGTGTCTGATGCGTTTTTCGATCTTCTTTCAGGTATGATAACTACATGACAATCCGTCGGTCAAAGAGCGATTGCGACAGTTTAGCCGATGAATAAACAAGTCGATTTGGTGAAGTCTCGACGAGAAAAATTCAAGGGTTTCTGAACAGATTGCTGAACTAAGAAACCTTGCAATCGCCTGCTTCAACTCTGATAGATCTTACTTGCGAAATCGTGAACACAAGCAAGAACCAAATAGTTGCAATCTCTCTTTATTGTGGATTTCTGATGAAGTTTACACGGTGGAGTTTTGAAACTCAATACGGCCGTTGGAACCCAGTCAAGTGCAAGAGGAAATATAAGCTGACGACTATAGATATAATCTAATCAAAACCTGAGAAATTTCTGAGGCCTAGTGCCTTTATTTATAGGAGGACTAACCCTTACCCGCTTCGAGTCGGTTACAAGTCCCTTTGTAAATTTAAGAAAACTAATCTAAGCGAGTTTGAGTTGGCGTCAAACTCAATGTCTTCTGAGTCATCCGGGGTCGATCTCCTTTGTCATCGTGACTGAGTTGGATTCGTGTAGCCTTGGCCGATTTCGAGTCAAACTCGAAGTTGTGTTTGAGTCGGAGTCCTTTGGTTCATACCGAGTCGTACTCGAGTTGGAGTTTTTGGTCGATGGTCGATGGTCATGCCCGAGCAACCTTGGTCGGCTTCTTGAGATTCCGGTTTAGCCAATCCTTCATACCTGAGTAGAAGCAAGTCATGGAAATTATTAGGCAACATCCAATTCTGGCCAATATCAAATGGAATATTTAGAAACGAACTCACCAAGTGATTTATCTGTCGGACTCGAGCTCTAGTTATTGGTCCTTGGTAAGCATCGGCTATGGATGGATTAATGGTTGAGATGTCCTCTTCATCCTCCCCTTCTTACAGTTGAGTCATCCTCGACTCAAACTCGTCGATTTCTCCTAGGTATGGCTTTAAGTTAGCAACGTTGAATGTCGGACTAACGTCATAATCGTCGAACAGGTCAAGCTTGTAGGCGTTATCGTTAACTTTCTCAAGAACTTCGAAAGGTCCGTCGGCTCTTGGCATAAATTTGGAATTTCTCTGATAAGGAAACCTTTCTTTTCTTAAATGTAACCAAACTAAGTCCTCAGGTTGAAAAAGAACCTCTTGTCTACCTTGACTGCCAATTAGCCGATTCCTTTTGTTGGTCTTCTCAATGTTATCCTTGACAATCTTGTGCATCCTGAGCACAAGTTCTACTTTCTTCTGGGCATCGAAGTTTGGCTTGTCCGATGTTGGCAGTGCAAGTAAGTCGATGGGTGCTCGAGGATTGAGCCCATAGACTACTTCAAAAGGACTTAACTTTGTCGTCGATTGTTTGGTTCGATTGTAAGCGAACTCGACATGTGATAAACAGTCTTCCCACATACTCAAATTCTTCTTCAAGACGGCGCGTAGCATGGTCGATAAAGTTCTGTTGACAACTTCTGTCTGGCCGTCTGTTTATGGATGGCAGGTTGTCAAAAATAGCAGCTTTGTTCCTAGTCGATTCCATAAGCTTCTCCAAAAGTGGCTAAGGAACTTCGCATCTCGATCAGACACAATGGTTGTCGGCATTCCATGAAGTCGAACAACTTCCCTGAAAAACAAATCAGCAACGTGTGTAGCATCATCGCTCTTTCGACAAGGAATAAAATGAGCCATTTTACTAAATCGGTCTACGACTACAAATATACTGTCCCTCACCTTCTTTTTTCTAGGTAATCCTAACACAAAGTCCATCGAAATATCTTCCCAAGGAGTATTTGGAATAGGAAGAGGTAGGTATAAACCATGAGGGTTTAGTCGAGACTTAGCTTTGTTGCAGGTGGTGCATCGGCTAACGTAGCGCTCCAACCGAACACAATTTAAATTGTCATGAGTATATATTGCCTACACAAGTTTCATATACTCAATTTGATAGAATCTAAAAGTAACGATCCAATTTATATGGAGTGTTCGAAAGGGATCAATACTCTTAAGACCATTAATTATGGAATAAACTCCATTAGATGTGTGCATACAAATAATTGAACTTGAATCAATATGCACATATTCAATTTTTGATTGCTTTGGAGTTTATCTTATATTGCCATGAGTATACTACAACTACACAAGTTAAATATACTCAAGGGGTTGTTTCAAAGTAATGATCCTTAATATAGAAAGATGAATTAGATCAATACTATTAAAACTTCAAGATTAAGCATGAACTCCCCCTAAATATGTGCATTCATGTATATATGGAGTCGGAAACAAAATGAACATCTTAAGATTAAAACAATGGTGGAGTTCACCCTTTGTCTTGAATCCAAGGAATGCATCCCTTTGCATCTTCGGGCAGTAGAAGTGATCAACTAAGATATCCTCAGTCTTCTTTACTCCGAAGTGCGCCATTAAACCTCCTCCGTGTGCTTCCTGCAGCAATAAAAGACGCACGGAACTTGATGGAATGCAAAGTTTGTTAGTCCGATACAAGAGATCATCGGCTAAGACATATTTGTTCCATGTCTTGCCTTGCCGACAGTTTTGGATTACTTCTTTGAAGTCTTCATCGTCGGCATATAAACTTTTGATGGTTTCAAGACCAAAGATCTTGAAATCAAGCTGTGAAAGCATATTGTATCTCCTGGATAGAGCATCGGTTATAACATTATCCTTACCCTTCTTGTGCTTGATCACATAGGGAAAAGACTCAATAAATTCAACCCATTTTGCATGTCTTTTGTTGAGTTTAGCCTGACTCCTAATGTGTTTCAAAGATTCATAGTCCGAGTGTATGACAAATTATTTTGACCAGAGGTAATGTTGCCAAGTTTCGAGTACTCTTACCAAAGCATAAAGTTTTTTGTCATATGTCGAGTAATTCAAACTAGGACCACTTAACTTATCACTGAAGTATGCAATCGGTTTACCTTCCTGAATAAGCACTCGTCCAATGTCGATTCCACTAGCATCACATTCAAGTTCGAAAGTCTTACCGAAATCGGGCAATTGAAGTAAAGGAGCGTTGGTGAGTTTCTCTTTTAGCCGATTGAAAGCAGTTTCATGAGTCGATCCCCAATGGAAAGCAATTCCCTTCTTGTTCAGCTCATTCATGGGCACAGAAATTGTACTGAAGTCCTTGATGAATCATCAATAAAAACCTACAAGACCAAGGAAACTTCGTACCTGCGTAACAGTGATTGGTGTCGGCCATTGCTCAATGGCTTCGACTTTGGCTTTGTCGACTTCAACTCCCTAAGAGGTCACTACAAAACCAAGAAAAGATACTCGATCGGTGCAAAAGGTGCACTTCTCAAGGTTACCAAATAATCTCACCTCTCGTAGAGTTGCAAAAACAAGTCTCAATTGGTTGATGTGATTATTAGCCAATTTGCTATAAAAAAGAATATCATCAAAGTACACAACAACGAATCGGCCAATGTATGATCTTAAGACTTCGTTCATGAGTCGCATGAAGGTGCTGGGTGCATTAGTTAAACCGAAGGGAATAACTACCCACTCATATAAACCGAACTTAGTCTTAAAAGTAGTCTTTCATTCGTCCCCAAGTTTCATACGAATCTGATGATACCCACTCCTCAAATCGACCTTTGAGAAGATGGTCGATCCGCTCAATTCATCTAACATGTCATCTAAGCGAGGGATTGGATGTCGTACCTGATGGTGATGTTGTTGATGGCGCGGCAGTCGACACACATCCTCCAACTTCCATCTTTCTTTGGGACGAGCAGTACAGGAACAACGCATGGACTCAAACTTTTGCGAACATAACCTTTGCCCAAAAGTTCTTGAACTTGACGTTGAATCTCTTTCGTCTCTTCTGGATTTTTCCGATAGGCTGCTCGATTGGGTAGAGATGCTCCAAGGATCAGATCGATCTGGTATTCGATGCCCATGATAGGTGGTAATCTTTGAGGAATCTCTTTAGGGAATACATCATGAAACTCCTGCAAGAGGTTAGTAATAGCTGATGGCGAAGAACGAGGCAATTGTTCAAGTGAAAACAATGCATCCTTACAGACTAAAGCATAACATAAATTTTGGTCGGCTAAAACTTCCTTAAGATCAAGTTTGTTAGAAAGCATTACAAGATATCTCAGTCTAATCTCTGATCGAGCGAGTGGAAAAGTAGCTGATGGTTTCCCAGACGATGGTTGATTAGCCAATGGACTAGGCTTTGTAACTGGTCGATTTTCTAGCTCTTTCCCTTTTCTTACTCGATCAACGGCTTCTTTATCATATTTGATTATTTCGTTTGGTGTTAAAGGAAGCAAGGTGATCTTTTTCCCTTTATGCATGAAAGTGTATCATTTTGTTCGACCATAATGCACAGCATCATTATCGAATTCCCATGTACGTCCTAACAATAGTGAACATGCTTGCATCGGCACAACATCAAAGTCTAGTTCATCCTTATATGAGCCGATTGAAAGTTGTACTCGAGCAATTTGAATTACCTTAATCTTATCTCTGTTGTTGAACCATTGCACGTAGTAGGGGTGCGAGTGATCTCGTGTAGTCAAACAAAGCTCCTCGACCATGTCGACGTTGATCAGGTTGTTGCAGCTTCCACTGTCGATGATCGTTCATACTTTGTAATTCTGCACAATGAAGAAATAGTGAAATAAATTGTGGCGCTGGAGCTCGTCGGCTTGTTCTGTTTGGACACTCAGGACTCTTTTGACAATGTAGGTACCAAAAGTATCAATGTCGTCGGCTCCAATGACTTCTTCACTATCTTCTGGTTCTTCAGTGTTGTCGGCTAACAATGCATATTCTTCAACATCACTTATACTGAGGTAGCCTTCTTCGGTAGCAATGTAAGCTTTCTGATTTGGGCAATCTTTCTGAACATGGCCCATGCCTTTGCATCGATGGCATATGATGGTGGAAATTTTTCCAGTTGATACAACTGATGATGAGCTTGGTGCTGGAGCAGAAGCATTAGCCGATTTTGCTTTCTGCTTGATAGCCGATTGGCTACCTATTCGAGTTCCTGGCATGATCGATCTAGAGGTTTGAGCTGGTGTTACACATCATTGCCGGCTATCCGAAGGAGTAGCAATCTTGCCAGTGGCTGATGTGGCTTGGTGAACTTGAAGTCTTGACGCAGATGAACTTGTAAATTTCTTCTGTTGTCGGCCTTCGAATTCCTTTTCTGCTAGCATGGCTAGGAGGAATAGCCGATTAAGAGTGGTATACTACTTGTAGTCGATTATGTCTTGTATTTCTCAGTGTAATCCTCCATAGAACCTTGCCATCTTGTCTTCTTCATCTTCTTCGACCTCAGCACGTAACATGCCGATCTGTAGCTCCTGGTAGTAATCTTGAACCGATTTGGCTCCTTGGTTGAACCTCTAGAGCTTCTTTCTGAGATCTCTTTTGAAAGAAGGAGAGATGAACTGATGGTGCATAGCACGCTTTAATCCTTCCCATGTGTCGACATGAGTACCAGACTTAACCAATTCATTCCACCGCATGAGTGCAAAGCCTGTGAACTCACATGTGGCTAGTCGAACTTGGTGTCGGTCAGGAACCATGTGTGCACTGAATTTATGCTCGACAACCATCTCCCAGTTGATGTAGGCATCGGCGTCATAGGCTCCGTCGAAGGAAGGGATTGAAAATTTGACCTTGTTGAAAGGATCATCTTCTCGCTGTGGTCGATCTTTTCCCATCCCTTGCTGATTCTGATTTAGCTGATGTTGAAATCGATCTTGAACAGTATCTTCCTCTTCATCAGCATTGGATGCTTCTTGCTGATCAGCTCGAGGGTTGGGTAGTCTTGCCTCCATGATGTTGATCCTAACAGCCAGATCATCGAGTCTTGCCAATATCTGTTGGCCGATGTTGTTATTCTCACGTTTGAAATCCGTGAGTTCTTCCTTGGTGACACACTCCTTGAAGTCCGATAGTTCTCCTGTCATGGTTAGATGCAGAAAATATTCCTATCGACTAAAAATATGTGGAATTGTATACTCTCAACCTCACAAACAACTCACCGATAGTTCTTACAAGTGTACACAATTGCAATGGGAGTACAAGTCGATTGCCAGGTTGGTTCAATGCCGATCAAAAATATTTGTAGAGTTGGGCAAGTCTTTTTGGTAGCAAGGAAAAGCAATAATTTGTAAACAGTAGCAAAATTTAATAATAATCCAAAGTATTTAGTCGATGTTGCTGGATCTAAACGTATCTATACCTAGTAGAGGTGAAAACAAAGGACAAGTACAAGGATTGCAAAAAGGCTGATATAGAACTTTGCTAATGAAACCAGATGATGTGATTTACAAAATCAGATGATACAAAACTTTATGACTTTAGTCGATCTGTCTTTGATCTGCTTTGAACTTTGATAAGTCGACTAGATCTTTTCTTTGCTTCTTTGGCACTTCTTTTTCTTTTCTTGAGCCAATTTTGTACCTTGGCTCTTTCTTTGATATTTTTAATCTCTCTCTTTTTTAAAAAAAATCGAGTCAACTTGTTGCGACTTTAGATCTTGAATCGACATATAAGCTTATGCAAATTCTAAGGTAGATGCAAATCGACTAGATGGTATGATAGGTTTGCGGATGAACAATGGATGGTTGCGGTGCAAGGCGATTGACACAAGGCGGCTTGCGCAGAACTATGGCTTGCGTAGCGAGAATTGACACAAGGCGGCTAGCGAGGGCAAGTCGATTGATGTGATGGATCAACTTATAGTTTGGATATCGGTAGAGATAAGTGTGCGGCGGAAGATAACTTGCACAATGCGTCGACTAGACCAAGACACAACTAGACCAGCAACACAACATGACAAAGGACTCAAACTTAACAATGCGGAACTGAAAACAAAAGCTGTGATGGCACAAAGTGGTTTGGTCGATGGAAACAAATATTTTGTGTGGCAATTTTCCAGACTCTAGGTGTGGAATAAAACAATGGATGGAAACAAAGGAATATACCTGGAGGTCAACCTTGAGCTCTGATACTAGATGATGCGACCATGTCCCATCGGCCAAGAGCTAATACAACAGTTAGCCGATGGAGGTGTCTGATGTGTTTTCTGATCTTCCTTTAGGTATGATAACTACTTGTCAATCTGTCAGTCAAAGAGCGACTACGACAGTTCAGCCGATGAATAGACAAGTCGATTTGGTGAAGTCTCGATGAGACAACTTCAAGGGTTTCTGAACAGACTACTGAACTAAGAAACCTTGCAATCGCTTGCTTCAACTTCTATAGATCTTACTTGCGAAATCGTGAACACAAGCAAGAACCATATAGTTGCAATCTCTCTTTATTGTGGATTTCTGATGAAGTTTACACGGTGGAGTTTTGAAACTCAATACGGCCACTGGAACCCAGTCAGGCGCAAGAGGAAATCTAAGCCTACAACTATAGATTTAATCTAATCAAAACCCGAGAAATTCCTGAGGCCTAGTGCCTTTATTTATAGGAGGACTAACCCTTACCCGCTCCGAGTCGGTTACAAGTCCCTTTGTAAATTTAAGGAAACTAATCTAATCGAGTTTGAGTTGGAGTCAAACTCAATGTCTTCTGAGTCATCTGGGGTCGATCTCCTTTGGCGTCGTGACTGAGTTGGATTCGTGTAGCCTTGGCCGATTCTGAGTTGAACTCGAACTTGTGTTTGAGTCGGAGTCCTTTAGTCGATACCGAGTCGTAGTCGAGTTGGAGTTCTTGGTCGATGGTCGATGGATCATGCCCGAGTAACCTTGGTCGACTTCTTGAAATTCTGTTTTAGCCGATCCTTCATACCTGAGTAGAAGCAAGTCATGGAAATTATTAGGCAGGATCCAATTCTGGCCAATATCAAATGGAATAGTTAGAAACAAACTCACCAAGTGATTTATCTGTCGGGCTCGAGCTCTATTTATTGGTCCTTGGTAAGCATCGGCTATGGATGGATTAATGGTTGGGATGTCCTCATCAGATGTTGTGTTTGACGATTGACTGGGCCGCTAGGTAAAGTATATGATGATGAAATGCTGTAGATATGATATTTCCTACGAAAAGGCCGTTTTCGTGTTGGGCCTTGGGCTGGCCCAATCGGTCATGCCTTGCTTGTCGCCCATTTTGCCGAGTTTCCTGATCCGACAGGGTCTATCATTCGTGTTGTGCCGGTTCAGCGCGAAGACATCCACGCCATGTCGCGCTTTGGACCGTGCTCGGTATTGTCTCTACCCAAGAAGTTACATTGGCTAGGTTTTGTTCAGATAGGAGAAGAAAGTGCAGCAATAACAGTGAAAATCAATTCCGCTCACTACTACAGAACAGCACATCCTTGCCGGCATATCACTGCCGGTTAGGATAGAGCCGGCAGTGAGAACATATCACTGCCGGTTCGAAAGTTAAGCCAGGGGGAGAACTTATCACTGCCGGTTCTTGGAACCAACCGGCAGTGATAACCTCATATCACTTATCTATTGTTGTGTCCAATTGCTGCCGAAAATTGTACTAAAATCCACATCTATTTGTCTTCAAGGTTAGTAATTTGAATAATATTATATTTGTAGTTGGATTTTACTTTATAGATTGCTTTAGATTTAGATAATTACAATTCTTATTCATTTCAGTGATTTAGTGGATTTTTAAATGGTGAAAATGGCTAGGTGAATTTTGCAAAATGGTGAAAATGGTTAGGTGAATTTTGCAATAATGAAAATTGCAAGATACATTTGTAAATCGTTATGTTTACAAATATATCGTGTATTTTCATTTATATGCTTATTTCAATAATTAAAGTAATTAAAAAAATGCAACATTGATATTATCAATTATGAAAGTAATTTAAAACTTGCTACCTGGATATTTTTAATATAATAAAAATATGTCCTAATTATTCACAATTATTTTCTATTTTGAAAATAAATAAAAATTGCTAGATGGATATTTACATAATGAAAAAAGGCTGATGTATGCTCAAATTTTGAAATAATAAAAAAATTCTACATGTATATTTATATAATGGAAAAAGGTTGATGTATTTTAATATAGTCAAAATGTATCCTAACTATTTACAATTATGTATTATTTTGTAAATAATAAAAAAATGTAAGATGGATATTTACATAATGAAAAAAGATTGATGTATTTTGATATAGCAAAAATATATCCTAAGTATTTACAACTATTTTCATTTTATAAAATAATAAAAAATGCTACATGGATATTTACATAATGAAAAAAGGTTGATGTATTTTGACATAGTCAAAATATATCGTAACTATTTACAATTGTTTATTATTTTGTAAATATTTAAAAATTGCAAGATGGATACTTACATAATGAAAAAAATTTGATGTATTTTAATATAGTAAAAATATACGCTAAGTATTTACAATTATTTTCATTTTATAAAATAATAAAAATTGCTAGATGGATATTTACATAATGAAAAAAGGTTGATGTATTTTAACATATTCAAAATTGCTACATGGATTTTTAAATCTTCTCATTTACAATTATATTGTTATTTGCAATTATATGCTTATGTGATGTTTGATTTAATTAATTGTAGATGGACCGAAGGTGGATGTATGACACGGACTGTTGTGGCGTAGAGTTCTTTAATGGTGTGACATGTTTTGTAAATGTGGCTGCGGCGCACAAGTCGAAGAATCTGTCGAACTATATGTGTTGTCCATGCGTTGATTGCAAAAACAAGAAGTTGTTTTCTACCATAGAGTCGATACGTGCACACTTACTTCGAAGGGGTTTCAAGGCTGGCTATACTTGTTGGACCGAGCACGGTGAAGATGAGATTGTGCATGAAGGGAAACATATTGGTGAAGATGACGAAGACAACAATATGACGGCGATCGAAGATACGTTTGTCGATAGCCACGAGGACGACCTAGATCAAATGTTGCGTGATGGGGAAGGGGACTTCACGAGTGAAAGAGAGTTTCAAAAGTTCCAGCGTATAGTAGAGGACTCCACAACACCATTGTACCCTGGCTGCAAAGAGGAGCAAAAAAAACTTCATACCGTGCTTACACTACTGCAGTTGAAGGCATGCAATGGTTGGTCCGATAAGAACTTCACTGAGCTCTTATGTCTCTTGGGGGACTTGCTTCCAGAGGGTAACATGTTGCCTACAACTATGACCAGGCCAAGCAGGTTGTTTGCCCGTTGGGACTGGAAGTACAAAAAATACACTCATGTCCAAATGATTGAATGTTGTATCGCAATGAGTTTGCAGACTTGGATGCCTGTGTTGTTTGCAAAGCAAAGCTGTATAAGGGAAACGATGATATCCATAACGATGATGTCGAGGTGGAGCATAAGAAGAAGAGATCCCCTCGTAAGGTGGTATGGTATTTCCCTATAATCCCCCGTCTGAAGCGATTGTTTGCGAACAAAAGGCATGCCCAATTGCTACGATGGCACGTCGAAGATCGTAAGAAGGATAGAATGCTTAGGCACCCTGCTGATTCTATACAATGGAGGAACATCGACAGAAAATATAAGAAGCACTTTGCATATGATGTGAGGAATATAAGGTTCGGGTTGAGTACGGATGGGATGAATCCTTTCGACAATATGAGTAGCCGTCACAGTACTTAGCCAGTGACTCTATGTATCTACAACCTTCCTTCTTGGCTTTGTATGAAGCGAAAGTACATTATAATGCCACTACTGATCCAAGGGCCCAGGCAACCTGGCAACGATATCGATGTGTACCTCAAACCATTGGTTGAAGATCTTCTAATACTGTGGAACAATGGAGTACGGGTATGGGATGAGTACAAAAGAGAGAACTTTATCTTACGCGCATTGTTGCTCGTAACCATTAATGATTACCCTACCCTTGGTAACCTGTCGGGACAAACGACAAAAGGGTTCAACGGATGCGTCCAGTGCTTGGATGATACAGCTAGCCGGTGGCTGAAGAACTGTCGGAAAATGGCCTACATGCGACATCGTAGGTTCCTTCGCAAGGATCACCCATACCGCAATAATAAGAGAGCCTTTGACGGGACAAAGGAGACTACCTTAGCTCCGAAAAATCGCACTGGGAAACAGATATTTGCGGCCGTAAAGGATCTTCATATTATTCACGGAAAGGGAGCCGACAGTACATCTATCCCGAGTTCCCGTGACAAGGCTCCTTTGTGGAGAAAGAGATCAGTATTTTGGTCCCTATCGTACTGGCAACACTTGGAAGTTCGACACGCAATCGACGTCATGCACATAGAGAAGAACGTGTGCGACAGCTTGCTTGGCATCTTACTGGATATACCTGGCAAAACAAAAGATACCCTCCACGCACGGATGGACCTTGAAGATATGAAACTCAGGAAGGAGCTGCATCACGGAGACATAGATACAGGCAAAAAGTACCTTCCCCCAGCCTGCTACACTCTGAGCAAGAAAAAAAAATTAGCGTGTGCGAATGCTTGCACGGAGTGAAAGTTCCGTCTGGTTACTTTGCCAACATAAAGAGACTAGTCTCAATGAAAGACTTAAAATTAATTGGCATGAAGTCTCACGATTGCCACGTGATGATGACACAGATGCTTCCAATTGCAATTAGGGGTGTTCTGCCAGAGAAAGTCCGAGACCCAATTATAAAGTTGTGTTCATTCTTCAACGCGATTTCACAGAAGGCCATCGATCCGTTGAAACAGGATAAGCAGCAGGAAGACGTGGTCCACACTCTGTGCAGGCTCGAGATGTGTTTTCCTCCATCTTATTTTGATATTATGGTCCATCTCATTGTTCACATTGTGAAAGAGATACGGATTCTTGGTCCCGTGTTTCTATATCAGATGTACCCTTTTGAGAGGTTCATGGGGGTTATAAAGAAATATGTTCGTAACCGACATCGGTCGGAAGGCTGCATTGCAGATGGTTGGGGGACCGAGGAGGTCATTGAGTTCTGCATCGATTATATGGATCTTAAACCGATTGGTGTGCCTATATCTCGGCATGAGGGGAGGCTACAGGGAAAAGGGACACTGGGCGAGAAATCACTCCGTACAAACAATGTAGCTTCATTCACACAAGCACATTTTGCAGTTTTGGGACAATCAGTTGTGGTGGCCCCGTATGTCAACATGCACAAGAGCATGCTATCCAGAACAAACCCAATGAAGTCAGAGGGTTGGATCGCGAGAGAGCATAGAGATAACTTCGGCGATTGGTTGCGTAGGCACATGATTCATAAGGAGACAGAGTGCGCTTAGTTGAAAGTGTTGGCTCAGGGACCATCATGTACAATTCGGACATTCCAAGGGTACGACATAAATGGTTTTGCATTTTGTCGACTTTCGTAGTCGGCAATAAAATTATGGGGTAGGCGCTAGATCTCAAACTCGAAGGTCACACAAGACAAGGGGTTAGACAGGTTTAGGCCCTCAGCAATGGAGGTAATACCCTAATCCTGTGTGCTGTGCTCTGAGGCTTGATTACTCAATGAATCAATGATTGGATCCCTATGGTGTTACCCGCCCTCTCCCTTATATACTGGGGGTGGGGCGGCTTACAAAGTCCTGATCGGTTAGGAGATTCCGATAGATTATTAGATTCTAGTCGGTTACAGGATAGAGTTTACATCTTTGTCTACCCTATCAACGACTCAGATTACAACTGTATCTTTTATATCTAAATATACGTAACTGTCTATAGGATGTGCCCCCCTTCCATACGGCAGCAAGGCTTGGCGCGGGGCACAGCCTTTGGGCCTGTCTTCTCCTCAGGTGACGTTGGGCCGGTCATGGAGATACCTGGTTTCATATATTCCACAGTAGCCCCCGAGTGATTCATGATCCAATTGCTATGCTTCCAGCTAGGCCCCAACTTGAATCATTGTTCTGAACTCGAGTACAATCCTCCGACTGCTTTCTTCACGTGATTTGAAGGCTTCTTCTTGCGGCGAGTGGATTATGAAGGACTCGAATATAACCCTTGATTTTTGCTTCAACTGAATATAATCTTCTGTCAGACGAATTTGTTGTGAGCGGCCTCATGGACCTGTCCCATATTTCGGATGTGGATTGAATACTTCTTCCTGCCCAAAGCGAAATTTTTAATATCTTTTCTCTTCATGGATAACCACCAGACAGTCTTCGAGATCATCTTGGTTTTCTGTGTCAACTTGTTTGCTGAAAAACTCCTTGGCTTCTGAAATTACATTAACCCCAAATCTCTTCGACTCCTGATGCATTTACTTCATCCTTACTGTATCGGCTATAAAGGGCGAACCAGCGTTTGTAGAATTTATCCTCTCATGCTTGGTTCTCCATCTTTCTGTTTCACGTTTCCATTTTCTTCATGCCGAGGAGAAGGAGGAGGAACGTCAGGCACGTCCAGGATCCCAGGCTCACCGAAGAATGGGTGCTTTTCGAGCTTGCTGTGGCTGAATTAATGGAGGATACCGCCGCCGCTCTCGACCGCGTCGCCGTCGATACCTTCCTTGAGATCTTTCCTGCCCTTTACAGGGCCAAGGAAGCCCTCGTGGAGGCGCTGGGTCGCGTGCGTCGGGGTGAAATGTAGGCCCCCCCTGCAAATGTAATATTTTTCCAAGCATAGTGTCTGGGGAATTTTATACATAAAAAAGTACCTTTCAAAGTGTTTTCCATGATTGTCATTTGACATAGCTTAGACCCAGCTTGGGGCGCTTCGAAGCTTGCATGGTTCTTTGATCTGGTCACATCTGTACCAACTGACATAGGAAATACCTTAGGTCAGACGCGGAGCGCATCGTATTGGGGTTTGCGCGGCTCTTGGCCGAGCAGCATCCGGATCTGATTGGCACGAGATACACCTTAGGTCCGACTTGGGACATATTAGGATTTGCGTGGCTTATGGCCGAATGATACCCATGTCCGTAGAACACAGCTTAGGCTCGAGTTAGAGCACACCAGGATTTCTCTGGCTCATGTCCGAGTGATACCCATATCCGACTGGTGCAGGATACGGCTTGGGCTCAACTTGGAGCGTTCTATACATACGTGGCTCTTGGCCGAGTGGTACCCATATCCGACTGGTGTTGGATACAGCTTAGGCTCAACTTAGAGCGTACCAGATTTTTCTTGGCTCATGGCCGAGCGATACCCATATCCGACTGGTGCGGGATACAGCTCTGGTCTTTCTTGGGACATATCGCGGTTTTATCTGAGTGGTATCCGTACTCGTTTAATATGACTCACAGCTTTTCGACCCTCGTGGGGCATACTATTGGATTTGTGCCCGTTTAGGCTCGACTCGTGATACATAATTCCGTCATGCGGTAACCACCTAACGAGCCAGCGTGGGGCATATCACGAGAAGGTATATTTTTTATCCAAGTTGGAGGACATCCACGTCCCGCTTAGCATGGTAAGTGGAGAAAACATCCCATTGTGGGGAGCGACGTGTCCCAAATATGACTTGGTCAAACCACGTCGACTCGTGAGTCGAGCGTCGAACGCAAATCATTTATGGGGAATCTGGAAGGGCGAGACGTTTCGCAATCTTTTTCCCGCTGATTCAGCGAAAACCTAATTTTCCCCCTTTTAATGGTTAGGCCATGCGTCGCCCGACGTTTCATTCTCTCACCGTGCTCTTGCTCCTTCTGCTTCCTTGTCTCTCCGACTTCTTCGTCGCTAGGGTTAACCGCCGTCGCGCCTGCTCTTTTGCGCCGCCATTGATTTCTCCTTCGAAGATGTCTTCTTCTAACTCCTTGCAGCCTCTGCCCCAGGGTTGGACGACCTCGACAACGATAGAGGAGAAGCTGTAGTCCATGGTGGATGATGGGATTCTCCCAGACTTGGCCTTGATCTCCGCCCGGCCGGCTGCCGGTGAATCCGTGCCCACTCCTCGTCCCGAAGAGGTAGTGGTATTTGAATCCTTTTTCCAGTGCGGGCTGGGTCTTTCGGCCTGTGCTTTTCTCCGCGGTCTCCTCTTCTTTTATGAAATCGAGTTGGTGAACTTGAATCCCAACTCTATTTTGCTAATCTCTATCTTTGTTCACCTTTGCGAAGCCTTCTTGGGCATCCGCCCCCATTTTGATCTTTTTCACCATTTTTACCTTCTGAAGCCCTATCCCTCAAAAAGCGACCCCAGGGTAGTTGGGGGAGCCGGATTCCAACTTCGGGAGGGGCTAAAGAAGTCATATTTCGCTATTCTCTTCAAGTCTTCGAATAAAGGCTGGCACCAGGAGTGGTTTTATTGTGCCAATCCTGATCCAGCTCTTCCTTCCTTCCTCGGGCACCGGCCGAAGGTGTCCATCTCTTGGTCCGGCGACGCCAGCAGCATGGATCAAGTGCAAGACCTCTTGGTGCTCATTGGCAAATTGAAGGAAGGGGGCCTCACAGGGATTGGTCTGGCCATTCACTTAGTTGCCCAGCGAGTTCAGCCCATGAAGGAGCGTGACCACCTGGGGTTTCAGTTTGAGGGCCAAGACGATCCGACCCGGGAATTGCCTGACTTAATAACGAGAAAGCAGATTCATGCTCGAGTTGGCGATTTTTTCATCCCGAGCGTCGAGATGCCCACCAGATTCCCCAAGGCCTTCTCTGCATTGAATCTTCCCCCAGAGGTGAGATACTTTGCCGACAGATTCTTGTCTTCGTCTCTGAATGGCTTATCACTTTTAATCTTCCTTTCCAGGATCGCGTTGCCTTCTTCAGTGACGCGCCCCTTCCGGAAATGCCTACTCGTATAGGCGATTCCCCGAAGCGGCGAGCGAGCTCTCCTGCGGGAGATCCCGCCGCCAAGAAGGGGAAAAAGACGGTGGCCAAAGACCCCGCGAAGCCCCGGCGCCCGACTGGTGGTCCTAAGATCCGGGACCCATCAGCACGAGCCCCAGCGCCTTCGGCTCCCCTCTCCTGTGATCCTACGTCTCAGCCGAGTCCAACACCGAAGGACTCAGGCATTCGGGAGGAGCCCCGGGTGCTAGTCGGCAGCGTACCGAGTGGTCCTTCTGGGGGTGGCCCGACCGCTCGGAAGAAGCCCCCGATGAAAATGAGGAAGTCCGACAGGTTTATTACCCTATCAAATCTTATTTGAATCGTTTCGCTAGCTTGCTGACAGTTTTTCTCGTAGGGATCCTTCACTTGATGTTCCTGTTGGGATGCCGTCTAGGGCCCTTGTGGAGGCTGAGCCCCCGGAGGTTTGCGTCCCGCTCGTGGGGGCCACGTCCAGGGGCACCGATGTGCCTCCCGAGCCCCTGGCGCCATCTCCGACTCCTCCCACTTCGAAATCGGGTCCTGCTGTTCCAGAGCCGACCTCCTGCCCGTCCCCCGAGATCGAGGAGATCCTCCGAGTTCCGCCATCCCCTGCTCACCCCCAGCTCATAATGCAAGCTGCGTGGGTTGATGAGGAGGAAGGCCTGAAGCTCCTGGAAGATCCGGAGGAGGAGGAGAAGGAGAGAAATGACTTTTACAGTCATGCCACGGCTTGTGCGCGCCTGGCCCGGGTAAGCACTTCTCTACACTTGCTATCTTCCTACTTCCGTCATTTATCATGTAGTTGCCTTTCCCTGTGACGATTACAGAAAATAGGGGAGCACTCTGAAAAGAAAGCCGAATACTTCCAGAAGATGCTCCCTGAAATCCGAACGCCGGAATATCGGGCGGGTGGGCGTATCAAGGCGGGCATGCGATCGAGCTGCGATCTCTTGGTCGGAGGTCCAGCGTTGCGAGAGGCGAAGGCTCGCGCGAGAGAAGCTGGACGTTGTTGGCTCCCTTCGAGGTAGCTATTTCCTAGGCTACCCCGTGCTTTCATTTAATCGTCCGGTTTTTGATCTTCTTATCTTTGCGTTAGCTCGGGACTCTGCTAATGTAAAGCTCCAGGGGCAACTTAAAGCTTCGGAGGAGGAGCTAGAAGGTACGGTTGGCAGCTTGGCCCTCCTATGTCTTCATTGCCTTAGCGCTTCTTAACACTCTGTCTTGCAGATTATAAATTCAAAACACGGGTGCAATATGCCGTTTTTAATGAGAGGGTTGAAGCCCTCGAGACGTCTTGCACCAGGCTCCAAGAAGCTTCCGAGCAGCTGCTGAGTTCGCTTCATCCTGGAGGCGAGAGGTCACTCAGCAGGGACCAGGTCGTCTCTCGGCTGGAGGAAGCCCCCGAGGCGCTCAAGAGACTCTTGAAGGAGACAACGACCAATGGTGCTAGCCAGGCATTGGCGATTAGCAAGTCGCTTTATCCCCAAGTGGATCTTGAGGCCATTAAGGAAGGCTACGCCCGCAACGTAGATGAGGACCGGGCCGCCGAGCTCTGGGAGGAAGTCAAGGACACCTCTTTGTCCATTGTAGAGACTTTAGACCTGTAAATTGAATGTATATAAAGGCGTTTCCTTGTTCTTGCATTTCCATTTCAAACATGCATATTTGCCTGAGTGGTTTCGACATATCGTGTCCGACTAGTCCAGCCCCCAGGCTCTGAGGTATGGTTCGCGACGCATGTCTCAGAGTCTAAAAATCGTAGGAGCGAAGCATCGGACGCATAAATCTCGAGAAGATTATGTAAAAAAAACTTTAATATCGATCTTTTTCATTCATAAAGGAACAATTTGATTTACAAAGTTCAAGTGAAGAAACGTCGTAGCTGTTCTATGTTGCAAGTGTTGCTGACTGCCGTGTCGCCTTGTTGCTTGAGTTTGTAAGCTCCAGGGCGTACCACCTCATCGACGACGTAAGGGCCTTCCCAGCTTGGGGAGAGCTTATGCTCGCATTTCTGATTCTTTCTAAGGACCAGATCTCCCTTGGAGAATGCGTGGCTCCTCACATTGCGACCGTGATAGCGCCGTAGGCCTTGGAGATACTTTGCCGATTGAATTGTTGCGACGTCCTTGGCTTCTTCCAGTCGGTCGAGGTCTTCTAGCCGGCTTTCTTCCGAGGCGACTTCTTCATAGCTCCAGACCCGTGGGGATCCGAATTCTAACTCGGTGGGGAGGACTGCCTCCGAGCCGTACACCAGGAAGAAAGGTGACTACCCGGTTGCTCTGCTGGTGGTGGTTCACAGCCCCCAGAGTACTGAAGGCAATTCTTTTACCCACCGAGTGGCGTATGGCTTTAGACGATTGAAAATCCTTGCCTTCAGGCCCTGTAACACCATGCAGTTGGCTCGCTCGACCTGCCCGTTGCTCCGGGTGTGCGCTCATCGATCGGCGATTTTTGTCTGAGTTAAATCGCACCGATCTTGAAATCTGGCTCGAATTGGGTGCCGTTATCCGTGATGATTCGGTTTGGTACGCTGAACCTAACCACGATTTCATTGAAGAATTCTTTGGCTTTCGCCGCTGTTATTGACGCGACAGGCTTGGCCTCCACCCATTTGGTGAATTTATCAACGGCCGCGAAGAGATGGGTATGACCGCCTTGAGCCTTCTTTAGAGGTCCCACCATGTCGAGCCCCCAGACCGCAAACGGCCAGGTTATGGGAATGGTCTGTAGTTCCTGTGCCGGTTTGTTCATCTGACGTGCAAAGAACTGACATCCTTCACATGTCCGGACGATGTCTTCTGCGTCAGTTACAGCAGTCGGTCAGAAAAACCCTTGACGATAGGCTTTGCCGACTAGGGTTGATGACGCCGCATGATTCCCACAAACTCCCGAGTGGATTTCCTTGAGAAGATCTCTCCCCTCTTGTTCTGATATGCACCGTCGCAGTACACGAGAGGAGCTCTTGCGATAGAGTTCTGCCCTGATCACCACATAGCTCTTGCTTCGACGCATTATTCGTTCAGCTTGCACGTGATCTTCGGGTAACTCGTCCTTCGTCAAATAATCCAGATACAGAGCTGTCCAATCAGAGGTAATGACTAGGACTTCTGCTTCTACGCTGTTCTCGGCTAGGGTGTTCTTCTTCGACCGAGTGCTAATCGTGGGCTTGTGAATTTCTTCGACGAATACTCCCATGGGCAATGTAGACCGGCAGGATCCCATTTTCGCTAGCTCGTCAGCCGCTTCGTTGTCACGGCGGAGCACATGAATGAGTTCTAGGCCATCAAAGTTACCTTCTAGCTTGCGTACCTCCTGGCAATAGGCCGCCATGTTGTCTTCGATGCAGGACCATTCTTTTTGCACTTGGTTGACCACGAGCATTGAGTCTGCGCGAACCACCAAATGTCGGATACCGAGAGATATGGCGATACGGAGCCCATGGATGAGTGCCTTGTACTCGGCGACGTTGTTTGATGCGGGAAAAAATATTTGAAGAATGTACCTCAACCTTTCTCCGCTTGGTGATATGAGCACGATACCAGCCCCCGCGCCGCTGAGCATGAGGGAACCATCAAAGTACATTGTCCAGTACTCGAGCTCCTTGGTAACCGCCGGGCTTTGAAGCTCTGTCCACTCGGCCGTGAAGTTGGCGAGCGCTTGAGACTTTATGGCAGTACGAGGCTTGAATAAGATATTGAAAGTTCCAAGCTCGACCACCCACTTTACAATTCTCCCAGTGGCCTCCTGGTTGTGAAGTATATCTCCTATTGGGAAGGAGGTGATCACCGAAATAGTATGCTCTTGGAAGTAGTGCTTGAGTTTGCGAGACATCAGGATGACAACATACAATAATTTTTGCACGTGCGGATACCGCACCTTGGATTCGCTCAGGACTTCGCTGACGAAGTAGACCGGGTGTTGAATCTTCTGCACGTGGCCCGGCTCCTCCCTTTCTACGATGACCGCATCGCTGACTACATGAGTCGTTGTCACGATGTAAAGTAGCAGGGGCTCCTCCGGCATCGGTGAAACCAAGACTGGGGGCGTCGTCAGGAAGGTCTTCAAGTCTTCGAATGCCTGCCGTGCCTCTGGAGTCCATTGGAACTTGTCCTTCTTCTTGAGGAGTTTATAGAAAGGCATACCTCACATACCCAGTCGGGAAATGAACCTGCTGAGTGCGGCCATGCATCCTGTAAGCTTCTGGACGTCCTTTTGAAAAGTCGGCAGTTCCATTTTTGATATGGCCCTGATCTTCTCTGTGTTGTCCTCGATGCCTTGCTGTGATACGATAAACCCGAGCAGTTTTCTCGAAGATACTCCGAAAACACACTTCTCGGGATTAAGCTTCATGCTAAAAACCCTTAGACTCTCGAATGTCTCGGTCAGGTCGGCAATAAGATCCTTCCTTTCTCTAGACTTCACCACGACATCATCCATGTATGCTTCCACATTGCGCCCGAGCTGGGCATGAAAACACCGCTTTATTGCGCGCTGGTACGTTGCACCAGTATTTTTCAATCCGAACGCCATGGTGGTATAGTAAAAGGCTCCGAAAGGCGTGATGAATGAAGTTTTGATGTGATCTTTCGCTTTTAGGCGAATTTGGTGGTATCCTGAGTAGGCATCGAGAAAACTCAGAATTTTGCACCCGGCGGTCGAGTCAACCACTTGATCAATTCGAGGTAACCTAAAGGGGGTCCTTCGGGCATGCCTTATTGAGATCAGTATAATCAACGCACATGCGCCAAGTTTTATTCTTCTTTTGTACTAATACAGGGTTAGCCAACCAATCGGGATGATACACCTCTTTGATAAAACCTGCAGCTAAAAGCTTGGTGATCTCCTGCTTGATGGCGTTTCGGCGGTCTGGAGCGAATCGCTGAAGCCTTTGCTTGATTGGCTTTGCCTTTTAAATCGACGTCGATGAATGCTCGATCACGTCCCTTGGAACACCCGGCATGTCGGATGGTTTCCAGGCAAAGATGTCCTTGTTTGCCTGGAGAAAGGTGATGAGCGCGCCTTCCTATTTGTCCTCGAGCCCTGTCCCGATCAAAGTCGTCTTAGACGGATCGAACGGGTCAAGAATGATTCTCTTGGTTCCTTCGCCGGGCTTCATACCTGACGTGGCCTGCTTCTTGGACGGGACGTCGCCTTCTTCCATGGCGTGCGGCCGCTGGATTTTCTTTGTCTCGGCGGTCGCCTCCTGCAACTCAGCAAGTTCATAGTTGTCTCGGTCGCATTGCAGGGATTGCTTGATGTCGCTGCGGACCGTGATGACGCCTTTGGGTCCCGACATCTTCATCACTAGATAGGTGTAGTGTGGGACGGCCATGAATCTAGCCAGATCGGGCCTTCCCAAGATAGCGTGGTACGCAGTCTCGAAATCGGCCACCTCGAAACTTATGTACTCGGTTCGGTAGTTGTCATTGGTGTCGAAAGTGACAGGCAAAGAAATCTGCCCGAGTGGAAACGAAGACGCCCTAGGGATCACTCCGTGGAATGGCTGAGTGCTCGGCCTTAGCTCGGAGCGGGGAATATTCATATCGTCAAGGGTTTTGGCGAACAGGACATTGAGCCCACTCCCGCCATCGATCAAGACCTTCCTTAACTTCACGCTGCGAATAACAGGGTCAAGCACTAGAGGGAACTTACCCGGATGTAGAACCGGTTGGGGTGATCCGGCGGTCAAAGGTGATCGGTACTTGGACCATTTTAAATACTTGGGGCTCTTTGGTTCCACCGCATTGATCTCCCGAGCAGTAGCTTTGCTTCCACTTGGACTCGTATCCGGTGGAGCCCCCATAAATGTAATTGAGCTCGAGCTCGTGTTCCTGAAAATCGTCCTCACCGGAAGGGTCCTTCTTCTTGGCGGCCTCATCCTTGGCTGGAGCTGGTTGCTGTGGCTTTCACGCGCCAAAGCGGCAGTGAAGCGATCCTTGGCGCGTGCTTTCCCTTTGGGTGGAAAAAGCGGATCGTCTCCATGGCGAAATTATAGTCGGTGCCTCCTCCGTGGGGCTCGGGGCGATCACGATCGATTCTGCGACCGACTCCTCGCCTTTCGCTTCTTATCTCTGTGCTTGGAGGACTCGGGCTTGTCGCCTTTGTTCTTCTGCTGCGGGCAATCCTCTTGGTGCTCGGCCAGGGCGTGTGAGACTGTGGCGTAGCGATCGGCCAGCGCAAACATCTCCTTCACTGAGGTTGGGGGTTTCCTGGACATTTTCTTGATTAGATCAGGATCACTTACCCCTTTTTGGAAGGCCGCCACTACCACCGTTTCAGAACCGTCCCAGGCGGTGTTCTTCTTACGCATGAAACGCCGAATGAAATCTCTCAGCGTCTCGTCCTTCTTCTAGTGAAGCGTCTGAGTCCCACGGGTGCGGGCCTCGTAGGTTCCACGGAAGTTCGCGATAAACCGATCGCGAGGTCGCTCGAGGAATCGCGAGTTCGCGGAAGTCACCGTGAGCCATGCTTGAGTCGAGGGGGTGAGATTGACTTGCAGATAATTCGCCATTACGTTCTGGTTTCCTCCGGCTGCTTTGACCGCCAGGGCATAGACCTGCAGCCAAGCTTTCGGATCTCGCTCCCCATCAAACTTTACGATGCCCTTGGGGTTGAAACCTTCAGACCAAACCACTCGGCGCAACCAGGAAGTGAACGCTCGGATCCCGTCAATAGATCTCTCGTCATGATGAGAGGGAGACCGGTGTGGCAAGCCTCTGGCTCGACGATTGTCTTCAACGTGCCAGGGCGGAGTTCGGCGCGGCGAGCTCATGGCTCGACGGTCGTCGTTGTTCCGACCCCGGCGATGATAGTCTCTATGGTCGTCGCGGTCGTCGTACCTCTAATCACTTTGTCGATCACGGTCGGTGCCGAAACGTTCGTAGTCGTCGTGGCGCCTGCGTCGCTCTTCTTCGTCCCGCTCCTGCCGTCTGGCGGTGATGTCTTGGCGGAGGTCACAGTTGATAATTCGGCGAGCATCACCGAGTAGTGGAGTATGGCACTGACTGCCGGTGTTCCGACTGGTTGCAGTCCGACTGCTGGCGACACGAGTAGCCGCGTGGGAGCGCGAGTGCACTTCACCTACCGGATTTTCTTGATTCGGCTGGATTGCTACCGCCGTCACGATGGCCTTGATCTGGGCCACGATCGGGGCCGCCGGGCTGTTCGATGCAATCATCGGGTCCAGCGTGTCGAGAAGCGTCTTGGAGGTGACGACAGTCTACATCGGCGTGCGGAAGACGGATTGGTCTCCCAACCTGGACTGCAGGATGTCCTCGCGGATATTGCGGCCGCGCGATCGAAGAGATCGCACCTGCACTTCCTTAACCTTACGAAGGCGATCTTCCTCCGCAGCCTCTTGGTCTTCTTGATGGAGATCGGTCCTCTGCTACTCGATCGCGAAGACGCCACGAAAATCGCAGCAGTTCCTCACAATGCCGACTAGTTTTCTAGGTAAGTCAGAGCGGCATAACTGAGATGGGTTGGCCTGATTTTCACCAGATTGGATCTCACTTTGGACCAGGCAGACAAGCTCTCTGCGCGTATCCGCGATGAAATCCAGACTTCCGAAGCGGAAGGCCTGGCCGAAGATGAAGGTGGCGATGAATCCGCCGATTGCTGCCATCGAGTCTGTATGAAAAGATTATAGCGCTCCCCTTACCTGGCGCGCCAACTGTCGACTTTCGTAGTCAGCAATAAAATTATGGGGTAGGCGCTAGATCTCAGACTCGATGGTCACACAAAACAAGGGGTTAGACAGGTTTAGGCCCTCAGCGATGGAGATAATACCCTAATCCTGTGTGCTGTGCTCTGAGGCTTGATTACTCAATGAATCGATGATCGGATCCCTATGGTGTTACCCGCCCTCTCCCTTATATACTGGGGGTGGGGCGGCTTACAGAGTCTTAATCGGTTAGGAGATTCCGATCGATTATTAGATTCTAGTCGGTTACAGGATAGAGTTTACATCTTTGTCTACCCTATCAATGACTCGGATTACAACTGTATCTTTTATATCTAAATATACATAACTGTCTATAGTATGTGCCCCCCTTCCATACGTTAGCAAGGCTTGGCGCTGGGCACAGCCTTTGGGCCTGTCTTCTCCTCAGGTGACGTTGGGCTGGTCATAGAGATACCTGGTTTCATATATTCCACACATTTTATACAAGAGCACAAGATAAGAAGAGCACGAACCAAAACATCGGTATCCGTACAGACGCTTATGACAGCAATGAAAATAGGCAAAGCTACTACGGATTCATAGAAGAGATTTGGGTGCTTGACTATGGACCTTTGAATGTCCCTCTCTTTCGGTGCCAATGGGTCAGACTTCCAGGGGGTGTTAACATCGACAAGTACAGTATCACTACTGTGGACCTCAAACTCGTCGGATACAGGGAAGAACCATTCGTACTTGCTAATTCTGTTACACAAATCTTCTTTGTAATTGACCCGGCTAACAAGGAACGCCACGTGGTTATTCAAGGAAAAAGAAGGATTGTCGGAGTTCAGAATGTTGTCGACGAGGAAGAATACAACCAGATCGATGAGTTTCCTCCTTTCGGAGAGGACGTTGAACTAAGTCTCATGGAAGAGAGTGAGGAAGCTACGTACGTACGCCGCGATCATAACGAAGGTCGAATCGTAGCTTAGTTGTTCAAATTAAAGATATGCTTTCTTTTGTGCGAACAACATGGTTTTGCTCTCTTGTGTAACAATTAATGTATTATATGAGGTAATGGATTTGACTGCATTTGTATGAATTGTTACAAGTAATTAAATCAAACATGACATAAGCACATAATTGCAAATAACAATTTAATTGTAAGTAATTAGGATATATTTTGACTATATCCATCTAATTTTTTTTCATAATTTCAAAATTATGAAGTATTAAAACAGTGAGCAATTTGGTTTTTCTGAAATTTAGAACTTCGTCAAAATTAGGGGAAAATATTTATATAACGTATTATATGTCCTATAGTATGCCTCCAAAAATTTTCAGATTATTTGGATCAAATTTGTGATATTTAATCGAGATTTGAAATGAAATAAACTGAAATTCCACTGTATATATCACTGTCGGCTCTCTTTAACCCCGGCAGTGATACTTCGTACTACTACCGGGTCACAAAGAGAACCGGCAGTGATAGTGGATTATCGATGCGGTTCTACTAAAACCCAGCGATAATAAATATCCTTTGCCGGGTTTAAAACCGGCGATAATAGTAACTATCACCGCGGTTCTAATAACACCCGACGGTAATACTAAGTATCACCGTTATCGGGGTTAAAGAGAGCGGCGGCGATAGTAATCATATCCTTGCGGTTAGACTAAAACCCGCGGTGATATAGTATTCTTGTCGGTTGTTAGTAGACCCGGCAGTGATATGCAACTATCACTGCCGGCTCTATTTGTGACCCGCCAGTGATATTATGTCACTGCTGGTTCGTTTGGGACCCGGTAGTGATAGTTCACCCCTATAAATATCACTGCCTTGGCCAACCCAATCCCTCTCCTGTCACTTGCATCTCAGCCACCTTTCACCTCCCGAGTCCCGACCTCCACGCCTTCGGCCGCCTCGAGCCTCCCCATCGCTGCCTCGAGCCTCCCCGTCACCGCCTCGAGCCTACCCGCCGCCACCTTCACCGTCGCCGCCTGCACTGAGGTGAGGAAGTTCTCAACTCGGCTTTAACTTCGTTGCTTGTGTGTAACCGGCTTGAGTAGATTCTTGTTCATTTAGATCCAACAAAATTGATCAATCTTAGATCCAACAAGTCTGTGTTTATGTATGAGTAACACAATAAAATTGATCAATCTTAGAAAGATAAATGATGCTGTGGTTATGTATGAGTAACACAAGTCTGTGTTCAAGGCAAGACTCAAAAGGCACTCATATTTACCAAGGAGCTAAATCATGCTTCCTACTAAGGAAAATGTCCAATTTCCAAATACCACCTCTAGGACTTGTACACAACCTCCTCAACAGAATGCATCCAGTGAGAATAGCACCGGTGGGGATATTGGCCATAGAGATGAAACAGTTGCTGCCAATGTCGACGAACAGCAAGAGGTATTGGAGTCTTTTGGTATCTCATGCACTTCAATGCCCACTTTTATATGCAGGGTAACGCTTCATATGTTTTAATTAGTCTAGGTTGCTATAAAGGACTAGTTTTTGAGAAGAAATATGTTTTTAAAATTTAGATGATAAAGATAATCTGATGAGGTATAAGCTGGGCGATGAAAAGAGATACGCTTTTACATTCATAACTCAAAGACAACAAACTTTTGTTTATGTCACTCATTTATTGCTACTTGAAAACCAATATGCTGCTGTCTTTCTAAGTGAAGCATTTTCATGCCATGTGTTAAGAGACTCACAATCCTTCAGTTGTATTCAGAGTTCAAACTGCTGTTAAATAAATTATAACGTCTTGTTTGTTGCAAGCTTCCTGGGAGGGCAACATCATTATAGAGTTACTTAGGATGAATATTAATCAAACTTTCTTATTCTCAACAATTAGATGCATTTCCCTCACTTTAGCTTTGCAATTGGCATTTTAATTTTTTTTATTAGAATTGGCATTTTATATTGATGGCATTGGAAATAGAATTCATCCTTATTTAGTAGTGTTATTGAAATTTGTATGTTAAAGGTCTTGCATGCTGCAACCAGTGCGCTGCTCAAATTTAAAAAAAGATTGTCCTGTTGTTCTGTACATGTGTGATCTTACTCAAGAAGTCATGAAGGATGGTTTGCTTCCACATCTATGGCAGGCTACAAAAATATGACAGTACCTATGCATATATGGCAGGCTGACACTTGCTTGGAAACTCGATTGGCTCCAAAACAACAGGAGCTTTTCGTAATTTTCTCCACTGGACCATGAAAGAGGTGACAATTTGGGAATTATGTATGGGAGCCTGCCATTTGCAAACTTCGTAGTGCTGCCTTTTCGTTGCTCGATGATGATAACGGGTGAAAAATGATCATAACAATTAAATTTGCGATTTTGGCCTCGAACCGGTAGACTTGCATGCTAATAAGTCTTTTTGTTGCTCAATTATGATAACCTGTCACCCTAATACCCTACACAAGCCCTTATATATGTTTTATTGTTTACCACCTATCAGCATTGCTTTGTTGCTTTTGAATGATAACCTGTTAGCCTGCTATTGAATGCTATTGCAGGTTCGGTTGTACTGACTTCACTATGTTAATCTGAATAGATGCTAATCAGATTCCGTACTGATATGAGGTTAATCTGTTCACTAAGATTCTATTGTAACAGTGCATTCAATTATTTGTTTTGCATGTTAAGGTGGTAAGGGTTCGAGGCCTAATTCGCTGAATTAATTTGTTTAGCCCATTTGTGATTGAGGTTGAAGATTCAAATCTTCAATCAAACCCTAAATCTGAGAGCACCATAAATAAATTCACGTCAATTATGTCATTTTTATCATATTGTTATTTGGTATTAGAAATAGATTCTTGTTCATTCTTCATCGAAAGGTGTATATGTGTATGTATCCTCGAAAGATGTATGTGTAATTATCCTCGAAAGGTGTATATGTGTATGTATCCTCGAAAGGTGTATATGTTTATGTATCCTCCAAACGTGTGTATTTGTATGTATCCTCGAAAGATGTATGTGTGTATCCTCGAAAGATGTGTGTGCATGTATCCTTGAAAGATGTATTTTGTGCTCTACACTTGTTATGTATGTGTATATTTGTGTTCGTGGTAAAATTATTATGGAGCATGCAGATTAAAAAAAAAGATGTATGTGTATATATCATGTGTGTATGTGTCCTTCAAAGATGTATGTTGTAACACCCTAATTTTTGCTCTAATTTAAATTTTGAGAGTATTTTTGATTTTTGTGAATTTTTGGGAATTTATTGAAATTTATTTGGAATTACTCAAAACTAGCCTTCCTTGAAAACAATTAAATAATGGAAAAGTTCTAGCAAAGTTTTATTGAAAATATTTTATTTGAGTTCCAAATATCTCAAAGTATTTTCTGGAATTTTTCTAGAATTTTTCTGCTATTTTAAAAGCCCCAAATGATTTAAGTGAATTTCTAGAATTATTTTTATTGAAAAGGTTTTAAAAGTGGCTATGAGCGAATGGGCGAGCCCATTCTTGTCTTGCGTCGCCGCCCATCCGCGCGAAACCCTAGCGCCGCCAGACCAAGCCGTTCGATCCGGATCGCGCGCTGTCGTGTGCCACGTCGCCCGCGCGCGTGAGCCTTGGATCGTCGCCGACGGACGCTGCGGGATTGCGCCACGTCGGTCGTCTTCGCGAGATCACGGAGCTAATGCCGCCGACCGTTCCGCTCGTTCGCCGCTTTAAGCGCGCCGCCGAGGCCCCTTTAAGTGCACCGAGTAGCGCGTCGTGCAGCTCCTTTCGCTGCGTCTTTTGACTCCTCGCCACGCCGCGCCGAGACCCTCTCTAGCGCTGGCGAGCTCGCCGTGAATTGCGTCCTTGTGCCGCCGTTGTTCTTGCTTCCTCTCGTCGCCGTCCGTCGCTTTCCGCCGTGCTCGGCCCGTTCCGAAGTTCACCAAGCAAGGCGCGTCGAGTGGACCACTTCTTCTCGCGGAGAAGCCCGCGCAGCCGTCGCCGAGGTCATCTTCCCAGCTCGGCAACCTTAAGCTTCTTCGCCGTCAACCTCGTCGAACCGCGCCGGCCGTCCGATTTGCATCGTTCGGTTACGGTGAGTCCACGTAGCCTCCATCTCTGTAGATGTTTAGATTGAATCGTAACCGTTAGATCTAGAGCGAGCGGCTTGGATTAGATCTAATGTCCGATATGTTTTGTCTTAACCGTTGGATCGATAGTGGACGCGTAGGATTGAACCACGTCGCACCATGAGCGATGAACAGCTCGTACCGTGGACCGTTGGATTAGATCTGAGCGGTAGAGATTGGATCTGGTTTTGCCCTAAGGATCTGCGCCGTCAGATTTGAGCGAGCGGCGGAGATGGCACCGTACCCTCGCCAAATCGCGTCTTGTGGCGCGTGGGCGTTTGACGAGCGAGACCACCGATCCGGCCGTTGCTTTCGGCGCGCCCGGCGCGATCGTGCGCGCGTGGCGTCACGGGAATCGGCGTCGCCCGCGTCGGTCGCGGAATCCAACCGTTGGATTTAGGTGATCATTGGATGCGCGGCGCGTGTCGCCGCGCATCTCGGTCTTATTGCGGTGCGCGTGAGGATCGACCGTCGGTTTTAGCGAGCGGTGCGGATTTTGCCGCGTGGCTGCACTGCTACGTGAACCAAGCCCACGGTAGACCGAGCCAACCCGTGACTCGGTCCATAGACAGAGCGGCGTGGCGGCCTGCAGGCGTGCCGCGTGTCGTCTTGGCGTCATCGCCGACGTCATAAATATTTTCATATATAAAAATATTTTGGCGGAAATTCATTTCGGTGCTGACGTCATCATGAGGCATGCTGACGTCATAAATGTAATTTCAAGTATAAAAATAATTCAGAAAAATCGGATTTTCTTAATTTCGTATTTTGATTTTATTCAAACTTCAAATGACTATAACTTTTGCATTTTAACTCGGATTTGGGTGATTCAAATTTCTAAAAATTCATAAAATTGTGAGCTATTTATTGGTGAATTTTATTTGAATTCTTGAGGACATATAGTCTTCTGTATTGGCTATTTATTGTATGCTTTGTTTGTGCGCGTGAGACGTAAATTTGCCGGAAGTTTCGAGGAAGAATTAGTCGCTCAAGACCAAGCTTGAACACGACCAGCAACTCTTTGAAGGCAAGTGATGCTTTGATCATTTTGATCCCAGATTTTAAAATGTAATTTATGCTTTGAAACTATGCATGCTAATTATTTAAAATGAATTTAAATTAATTTGGGATAATGTAGTTAATCAACCCATTTTGTTATGCCACCTTGAATTATTAATTGTATGCCTAGATCATTGTCACCTAAGTTCGATTATATTAGTTGGATGTTAATATTGTGCCAACACGGGAGGCTAGACCGTGAGTAGATGCTTAGCCTTGCAACGAATCATGAATGATCTTTCGGAAAAATGCTACAATATTGATTAAAGACATATTGAATGTATTTTGAAAAGTGGTGTGATGATGCCACATGTTGAGATTGAGTCAAAGAACTTTGTGTGGTTCCGTATCGATATTGAGTTATTGGCCGCATGTGTTGCACAATAATCAACTGGGTGGAAAATGATTTAGACTGGGGCAAGTGGCAAGAGGTCAGTGCGCTGTGGGCTGTGTGGCATTGGGTTGTTGAGTGATGTGAGTCTGTGTGCCACATTGGGTGTGTGCCACTGTTGAGTGTTGAAAGTCTTGCCTTGGTGGATTAAGGACTTCACCTTGCAAGCCTTTGATCCGAGTCACCGTACAACCACATGTCGACATGGGACAGACCTAGTTGACTAGGGTTACGATATCTTTCTCCGATACCTCGGGGTGACAAGACACGGGGGTGTATCTGTATGGGGAGCGTACTGTGCTACGGCTTGGTGCCCATCCAACGGTGATTGGCGGTCCTATACTTGGCTCTGTGAGGGAAGTGATAGTAAAGGCAATCGGAGAGGTTCTTTGGTTAAGGTAGAAGTTCTGAAAAGCTTTGTTGCGGACAATCACACGTGTGGTGGCGGTCAGATCTTGTGGGTAAAGTGTACAACCTCTGCAGAGTGTCAAAACTATTGAATAGCCGTGCTCACGGTATTGAGCATTGCTCGGGATTACAGATCAAGGGTAGTTTTCATAAACAAAACATGGAAGGGTGGTGTGTGCGGTGTTGGAAATGAACTAATAAGGTCAGTGTGCCGAGAATCTTGAAGAAAAACCATTTGAAATTAGTATTACTTATATCTGTTTCCTTGCTTTAATCTAAACAAGATACTAGTTTAAAAATGTCGCTTGATGCAAAAGGATCAATTAAGCCAATCCATTGGAATAAGCTTTGCATATAGTAATAGTCTTGCATTCATGCATTACTTGTTGAGTGCCTTGTGTACTCACCCCACCTTGCTTATCAACCCCAACATCGGTGGAGGAGACTACACCAAGATGGGAGGAGGAGTGCGTCGAGGACACGAGCAACTAGGGGCAAGCCCGATCGGTTGCTGTGGCAAGATGGATGCTTACGACTTTTTATGTTCATTGCTATTTCTTTGTTTTGAATAATGTAAGCCTGCGTGGTGACTTATCTGTAAGGAGACCATAAGGTTGTACAACTCGTTTTATATACATGTTTGCACTATTTATTCTTATATCCTTGTGAATGTCGTGATGTGCAACCTGTATGATGTGTGTGCTAGCGTGATCTGGGATCGCACGAGAATACACAGAGGGTCGGATTTGCGGTTCGGTCCCGACAGAGGTGGTATCAGAGCAGTGGTGTCGTAGGCCTTGACCTTAGTTTGGTTGTGCCTAGGAGGGTGAAAACTATTTTCTAAAGACCTAATCAACTTGAGCAAGAATGTCAAAGAAATCTCGACTTATCTCTTCTCCTTATTCATACCTATCTTTGAATTTTTATTATTCTCTATTTAATTTAAACAAGGTTTGTTTTGGCGGATGAGGATGATCCATACCTATGGAGAGCGCCGGAGGATCGCCATGGAGTTATGGCGTATGATGCACGATTGCTTGGAGGTTTTGACCGACCACTGCATCGAGGGACTTGGTGGTGCAGGCGAGGACTTGACATCGCTGGGGCGTCAAGATCACGGTGTATGCTCGGGAGAGGACGAGGCGAGTCGTCCTATCTACATCACCGCCAGAGGTCTTCTTTGAGGCCGGGATTCAGGAGACGTCGCGTCAGGCGATGCGGCAAATTGCCCGCACTTACTCCGCAGAGTTAGAGGGCACCGTCTTCCGCCACCATCCGCGTCGCGACAGTCGATACAACAGGATGGAGCTCGTGGAGGAGGACGCTACGATCACCCACCTGGCGAGATACGTCATCGCCCAGGAGGACGCCTTGGACGAGACAGTCCAGGAGCTGCAGAGGACCCGCGACGAGGTTATAGAGGCAAGAACCCAACACCGGAGAACTTAGCTCATGCCATACGAAAGATCCGGGAGTTGGAGATGGCTCTATATGGACCCGAGCCCAACGATCCCCGAGTTACATGATCCAGATCCGGAGAGCCGGCAGAGGCGCCCGATCACGAGAGCGAGCAGCCGGGACCAGCAGAGTCGATGGGGTCTTTTGCACCCGCCGCAGTAGGTCACCAGGACCAGTTCGCCTCAATGCCGCAGCACCCGCCGGTGTACGCTCCGGGGAAGCCGCAGCCGGGTTGGCTCGATGAGTGATCGAGTGTAGTAGAGTGTAGTGTCGAGACTCGAATATCCGAGTCGCGTCTTTGCTTCGAGTCACCCTTAGGTGTGAGTTGTCTTGGATTCCTATGTTTGCTTACTTACTTTTGGTTGTGAGTGTCACGTATGTGTTGCATTGCCCTTAGGCACTTGTGAGCAACCATCTTGCTTTATATTATATCAATAAAGTGGCTAAATAATTTAAGTTACACTGTTTCCCCACATAAGTTCTTTTACTCGTCTATGCTTTCTTCTTTTCTTAACCATGGAAGCTTGCAATGATGGTGAGGACTCGTGGAAATGTTGGAGCCAGTGAAGTGGAGCTAACCAGACGGACAACGAGAATGAAGAGCGATTCCTCAACCACCGCAGTCGATATGCGTAACACAGGAGCCTTTTGACAGCCAGCACTCAACTCATGACCACGATGGTTCAAACCATGCGTGAGATATCCAATCAAGGCTGCTGCGAATGTTCAACACAGGGGCAACCATGGACCACACCCTACTCACGGTTGTCGGAGTTTATGAGAACCCGTCCACCTACCTTCTCGAACAACGCCAATCCATTTGGAGGCGGACGATTGGCTAAGGACAATCGAAAGGAAGCCGCACATTACCCAATGTGTAGGACATGAGAGGTACTCTATGCCTCTCATCAACTCGAAGGACCGCCGCAATGGTGGGAAAACCTGCGCGACTCATGAGGACCAGCGAGTATCACATGGGAGGAGTTCACCTCGGCCTTCCGTCGCATTACCATGTACCCGAGGGTATCATGGATCTTAAAAGGAGGAGTTCGAAGCCTCAAGCAAGGCGGCGATCGGTGGCGATTACGAACAAGTTCACCTAAGCGCACGCTACGCACTGCAGGACGTGGCTACGGATAAGGCCGACAATCCCGCTTCATGAAGGGATTGAATGCGAGGTTGCAGTGGGGTGATCACCCACATTCCCCGACTTTCAAGAGTTAGTTAACAAAGCCACGATCTTAGAGGACAAGCGCCGAGAGTTGGATGACAACAGAAGCGCAGAATGGCGCAACAAGGAGGTCGTCGGGGCGCAGAGAGGCGAGGACGGCACCCCAACAGCTCATTCGGTACCACCTAGAGGCAATGATGAGCACCACTGCGCAAATCGCCCGATGGGTCAAAATGTTCGAGACTCGGCCGAACTATAGCGCATGGAGGAACCTCTCGGGCCGTGGGAAGGCGTTGCTATCATTGCAATGAAATGGGGCATTTGCCAACAAGCGCCCTAAGAAGGGAGGTGTCACCCGGTTCGCTTTAACTTGGGAACACACCGCAAGGACTCCGCACTAATCATGAACCGCGGGCGTCAACAAAGAATGACTCCATCCCAAGGAACTGCACGAGGCGAGTCAACCACATCACAAAGCAGATGAAGTCGAGCGCCTCGGACGTTGTCTCGGGTAAGTTCTAGTAAACTCGATTACCAGCCATCTTTGTTTTATTTGATTCCGAGCTTCGCATTCTTTTATTTCCGAGATTTTGCTGTTCAAAATGATATGGAAATAGTGAATCTTAAATGTGTGCTCATAGTCAATCCACGGATCGAACTCCGATCTAAAGTAGGATGTTCGGGGTAGGAATAATAATTAATGGAGTTGAGTTCCTAGCGAACTTAATCGTCCTTAATACCCAAACCTTGGATGTTATCACGGGAATGGATTGGTTAACCGATCACAAGGCGATATTGGATGCGGAAAAGAGTCATATCGGTCGAGAGCCCTGATGGAAAGAAAATTGAGTTTGAAGCGAAACCGATGCGAGATGGACAATTGATGGTCAACGGCATGAAGACTGTCGACAGAGGAAGTCTCCATAGTCAATGAATATCCGGATGTTTTCCCGGAAGATTTACGGAATGCCGCGGATAGAGATATCGAGTTCGTGATAGAACTAGTTCGAGGACAGCTCAATAGCTAAGAGACCTTACGGGATGTCCACAGAGGAATTGGTGGAAATGAAGAAGCAAATTGAAGAAGCTATTGGAAAAGGGATTTATAAGACCTAGTTCATCGCCATGGGGAGCACTGTCTTATTCGTTAAGAAGAAGGACGGAAGTTTCAGGATGTGTATAGACTATCGTGCACTCAATGATGTGACGATAAAGAATAAGTATCCGCTACCGGGATCGATGATTTGTTTGACCGATTGAGAGGAGCAGGAGTATTCTCCAAAATTGATCTTGATCGAGGATACCATCGGTGAAGATCCGATCGGAGGATATTCAAGAGGCGCATTTTCGTCAAGATATGGACACTACGAGTTTACTGATGATGTCTTTTGGTCTGACAAATGCACCAGCATATTTCATGAACTTAATGAATAAGGTTTTTATGGAAAACTTGGATAAGTTAGTCGTCGTATTCATAGATGACATCCTTATCTATTCCAAGACGAGAGAAGAGCACGCCGAGCACTTGAGGCTAGTCCTTGAAAAGTTGAGGAACAACGGTTGTTTGCGAAATTTAGCAAATGTGATTTCTGGAAAGATAAGGTGGAATTTCTTGGACACATAATGACAGCAGAAGGAGTTGCTGTAGATCCAAAGAAAGTGGAAACGGTTTTACATTGGGAACAGCCGAAGACGGTAACCCAAATCCGTAGTTTCCTTGGAATGGCGGGGTATTACCGTCGATTCATTGAAGGATTCTCTACGATTGCGAGACCTCTCACGCAATTGTTGAAAAAGAAAAGAAATTTTTATGGACACTGAGTGTGAGAAGAGTTTTCAGAATTGAAAAGGAGGTTAACATCGGCTTTGTATTAGTTTTACCGACGTTCACCAAGACTTTGACATTTATTGTGATGCATCGCGTCGAGGATTGGGATGCGTGTTGATGCAAAATAGGAAGGTAATTGCCTATGCATCGAGGCAATTGAGACCACATGAGGAGAACTATCCGACTCATGATTTAGAATTAGCCCGTAGTGCATGCACTAAAAATATGGCGTCATCATCTCATCGAAATAGATGTGAAGTATATACGATCATAAAAGCCTTAAGTATATTTTCACACAAGTGACCTAAATATGAGGCAAAGAAGATGGTTAGAGTTAATCAAGGATTATAATGTGGGAATTCACTACCACCCGGGAAAGCCAACGTGGTGGCGACGCCTTGAGCGAAAGAACCACAGTGTAAATATCTTTGTTGGAAACAAGTCGAGCGAATTGTGTAGGATTTCGAAACTAGAATTGGAAATGGTACCAAAAGGATTCCTAGTAACTTTGGAAGTAAGACCTACTCGAAGATCGATCGGGAAGGGCGTAAAGATGATGATAAGATCAAAAGAATTAAGGGCAAAATGGATGAAGGCAAAGCAAAAGATTTTAAACTGGATGAACAAGGTACTATGTGGTTCAAAGGGCGCATTTGTGTGCCGAACAAAAGGAGTTGAAGCGATTAATTTTGGGAGAGGCCCATGACTCCAAGTACTCAATTCATCCAGAAGTGCGAAAATGTATCAAGATTTGAAGGAAAAATTTTGGTGGCCAAGCATGAAACGAGAAGTCGCGAATCGTTGCATTATGTGACATATGCCAAAGGGTCAAAGCTATGCACCAAAGGCCAGCAGGCTATTACAACCCTTAAAGATACCGAATGGAAATGGGAGGAAATTGGTATGGATTTTATAACGGATTGCCCGAGCATAAAGTGGATATGATTCCATATGGGTCATAGTAGATCGTTTAACTAAGGTGGCACATTTCATACCAAGAAGACCACTTATTCCGGAGACCGGTTAGCGTAACTTTATATGTCCGTAATTGTGCATTTTACATGGAGTGCCGAAAAGATAGTGTCGGACGAGAGTACCCAATTTACCTCCAGTTAAGGGTAAGCTTCATGAAGCAATGGGGACTCGTTTGAACTTGATCTGACATACCATCCATGAGCATGATGGACAAGCCGAGAGAGTCAATCGATATTGGAAGATATGTTGAGGGCATGTGCCTTAGCATATTCCACTTCATGGGACAAGTGTTTGCCTTATCTTTGAGTTCAAATATAATATGATTATCAAGCAAGTTTACAAATGTCTCCATTTGAAGCTCAGTATGGTAGGTCTGTCGAACACCATTGAATTGGAATGAGACAAAGTAACGACATGTTTTCGGACGGACATTCTTGAAGCGGAAGCACGATCACCTGGTCGGGAAAGATTGAAGATTGCACAATCCAGTAAAAGAGTTATCTTGACAACCGTCATGGGGAACTAAGCTTTGAACCCAAGATTTTGTGTATCTTAGAGTAACACCACTCAAAGGAGTCGAAGGTTCCATGCAAAGGGAAGCTCGCACCCGATATGTCGGACCATTCAAAATCTTGAGCCGTAGAGGTGAAGTTGCGTATCAATTGGAGTTACCGCAGTCTTTGGCAGAGTGCATGGCGTATTCCATGTGTCTCAATCAAGAAGTGTCTTGAGTCTGGGAAGAGCAAACACCTTTGGAGGCAATTGAGCCGCAAGAAGATCGACTTACAAAGAACATCCAATGAAGATTACGGGCGTAATGGACGGAGAGACAAGGAACAAGTCAACGCGTTTCTGCAGAGTTCATGGAGCAACCATTCGGAAAGTGAAGCAGCGTGGGAGCGTGAAGAAGATCTCAAGAAGGAGTTCCCTAACTGTTTCTATAGATACCTCAATCTCGGGGCGAGATTACATTAAGGGAGGTTTGTAACACCTAATTTTTGCTCTAATTTAAATTTTGAGAGTATTTTTGATTTTTGTGAATTTTTGGGAATTTATTGAAATTTATTTGGAATTACTCAAAACTAGCCTTCCTTGAAAACAATTAAATAATGGAAAAGTTCTAGCAAAGTTTTATTGAAAATATTTTATTTGAGTTCCAAATATCTCAAAGTATTTTCTCGAATTTTTCTAGAATTTTTCTGCTATTTTAAAAGCCCCAAATGATTTAAGTGAATTTCTAGAATTATTTTTATTGAAAAGGTTTTAAAAGTGGCTATGAGCGATAATGGGCCGAGCCCATTCTTGTCGCGCGCTGCCGCCGCCCATCCGCGCCCGAAACCCTAGCGCCGCCCACCAAGCCGTTCGATCCGGATCGCGCGCGCGTGTGTGTGCCACGTCGCCCGACGCGCGTGAGCCTTCGGATCGTCGCCGCGACGGACGCGCTGGATTGCGCCACGTCGGTCGTCTTCGCGAGATCACGGAGCTAATGCCGCCGACCGTTCCGCTCGTTCGCCGCCATCTGTAGCGCGCGCGCGTCGAGGCCCCTTTAAGTGCACCGAGTAGCGCGTCCGTGAGCTCCTTCATTGCGTCTTTTGACTCCTCGCACGCACGCCGAGACCCTCTCTAGCGCTGGCGAGCTCGCCGTGGTTGCGTCCTTGTGCCGCCGTTGTTCTTGCTTCCTCTCGCCGCCGTCCGTCGCTTTCCGCCGTGCTCGGCCCGTTCGAGTTCACCGAAGCAAGACGCGAGTGGACCACTTCTTCTCGCCGGAGAAGCCCGCAGCCGTCGCCGAGGTCATCTTCCCAGCTCGGCAACCTTCGCTTCTTCGCGCCGTCAACCTCGTCGAACACGCCCGACCGTCCGATTTGCATCGTTCGGTTACGGTGAGTCCACGTAGCCTCCATCTCTGTAGATGTTTAGATTGAATCGTAACCGTTAGATCTAGAGCGAACGGCTTGGATTAGATCTAATGTCCGCGATATGTTTTGTCTTAACCGTTGGATCGATAGTGGGCGCGTAGGATTGAACCACGTCGCACCATGAGCGATGAAACAGCTCGTACCGTGGACCGTTGGATTAGATCCAGCGGTAGAGATTGGATCTGGTTTTGCCCTAAGGATCTGCGCCGTTCAGATTTGAACGAGCGGCGGAGATGGCACCGTACCCTCGCCAAATCGCGTGCTGACGCGTGGGCGTTTTGACCAGAGCAGAGACCAGATCCGGCCGTTGCTTTCGGGCGCGCCGCTGCGATCGTGCCGCGTGGCCGTGCGGGAATCGAGGCGTCGCCGCGTCGGTGCGGAATCCAACCGTTGGATTTAGGCTGACCGCTGGATGCGCGACGCGTGTCGCACGCATCTCGGTGCGCTGCGGTGCGCGTGAGGGGATCTGACCGTCGGTTTTAGCGAACGGTGCGGATTTTGCCGCGTGGCTGCACTGCTACGTGAACCAAGCCCACGGAGACCGAGCCAACCCGTGACTCACCCATAGACCAGAGCGACGTGGCGGCCTGCAGGCGTGCCGCGTGTCGTCTTGACGCTATCATCGACGTCATAAATATTTTCATATATAAAAATATTTTGGCGGAAATTCATTTCGGTGCTGACGTCATCATGAGGCATGCTGACGTCATAAATGTAATTTCAAGTATAAAATAATTCAGAAAAATCGGATTTTCTTAATTTACGTATTTTGATTTTATTCAAACTTCAAATGACTATAACTTTTGCATTTTAACTCGGATTTGGGTGATTCAAATTTCTAAAAATTCATAAAATTGTGAGCTATTTATTGGTGAATTTTATTTGAATTCTTGAGGACATATAGTCTTCTGTATTGGCTATTTATTGTATGCTTTGTTTATACGCGTGAGACGTAAATTTGCCGGAAGTTTCGAGGAAGAATTAGTCGCTCAAGACCAAGCTTGAACACGACCAGCAACTCTTTGAAGGCAAGTGATGCTTTGATCATTTTGATCCCAGATTTTAAAATGTAATTTATGCTTTGAAACTATGCATGCTAATTATTTAAAATGAATTTAAATTAATTTGGGATAATGTAGTTAATCAACCCATTTTGTTATGCCACCTTGAATTATTAATTGTATGCCTAGATCATTGTCACCCTAAGTTCGATTATATTAGTTGGATGTTAATATTGTGCCAACACGGAGGCTAGACCGTGAGTAGATGCTTAGCCTTGCAACGAATCATGAATGATCTTTCGGAAAAATGCTACAATATTGATTAAAGACATATTGAATGTATTTTGAAAAGTGGTGTGATGATGCCACATGTTGAGATTGAGGTACAAAGAACTTTGTGTGGTTCCGCATCGATATTGAGTTATTGCTTGGCATGTGTTGCACAATAATCAACTGGGTGGAAAATGATTTAGACTGGGGCAAGTGGCAAGAGGTCAGTGCTGTGGGCTGTGTGGCATTGGGTTGTTGAGTGATGTGAGTCTGTGTGCCACATTGGGTGTGTGCCATTGTTGAGTGTTGAAAGTCTTGCCTTGGTCGCTTAAGGACTTCACCTTGCAAGCCTTTGATCCGAGTCACCGTACAACCACATGTCGACATGGGACAGACCTAGTTGACTAGGGTTCGATATCTTTCCTCCGATACCTCGGGGTGACAGAGACACGAGGGTGTATCTGTATGGGGAGCGTACGTGCTACGGCTTGGTGCCCATCCAACGGTGATTGGCGGTCCTATACTTGGCTCTGTGTGAGGGAAGTGATAGTAAAGGCAATACCGAGAGGTTCTTTAGTTAAGGTAGAAGTTCTGAAAAGCTTTGTTGCGGACAATCACTGTGTGGTGGCGGTCAGATCTTGTGGGTAAAGTGTACAACCTCTGCAGAGTGTCAAAACTATTCAATAGCCGTGCTCACGGTATTGAGCATTGCTCGGGATTACAATCAAGGGTAGTTTTCATAAACAAAACATGGAAGGGTGGCTGTGTGCGGTGTTGGAAATGAACTAATAAGGTGTGTGCGAGAATCTTGAAGAAAAACCATTTGAAATTAGTATTACTTATATCCGTTTCACGCTTTAATCTAAACAAGATACTAGTTTAAAAATGTTGCTTGATGCAAAAGGATCAATTAAGCCAATCCATTGGAATAAGCTTTGCATATAGTAATAGTGTTGCATTCATGCATTACTTGTTGAGTGCCTTGTGTACTCACCCCACCTTGCTTATCAACCCCAACATCGGTGGAGGAGACTACACCAAGATGGGAGGAGGAGTACGTCGAGGACACGAGCAACTAGGGGCAAGCCCGATCGGTTGCTGTGGCAAGATGGATGCTTACGACTTTTTATGTTCATTGCTATTTCTTTGTTTTGAATAATGTAAGCCTGCGTGGTGACTTATCTGTAAGGAGACCATAAGGTTGTACAACTCGTTTTATATACATGTTTGCACTATTTATTCTTATATCCTTGTGAATGTCTCGTGATGTGCAACCTCAGTATGATGTGTGTGTGCTAGCGTGATCCTGGACTGGCACAGAATACACAGAGGGTCCGGATTTGCAGATTCGGGTCCCGACATATGTGTATGTGTCCTTTAAAGATGTATGTGTATGAAGATCAAAAAGTATATATATGTACGTGTATTTATTTTATTTCTTAGAATTTGTGGTGCAATTGAAATTGAGAAAGACATGAGAGAAAATGACTTAGGTCAATCTGCTATTGCCTCTAAGTTTAAGCCTTAATGAGAAGGGATATATATACTAGCATAGTATACAAAAGGATCGTAATTAGAACTAGTTTTGCATCTGAATACGTACGCTCATATGATTTTACATCTATGTTCATTCGTTAAGTCAAGCTTCATTTGTAGTGTGTTTCAAAAATGACCTTGCTAATTTGAAATTTCTGACAAACTTGCTAGGAATGGCCTCTGACAAAGGACAAGTACCGGCGGGAGTTGGACCCTCAAATATGGACGAAGGAGGAACGGGTAGCCCGATCCATAGTCCAACGTCGTACCTGAACTTGCAGGATCCTGTCATGGACCAACCTGACGTCAATAACGAATGCGAGGTAAAGTTTAAATGTACTGTGGTTCTCAAAACATTGTTGGCATTGACGACTCATTAGAAGATCAAATTGCAAGCTCAGACATCTGATCAACGAAGGCAACGCGCAATTCGTGGTCCAAACAAGATGCCTAAGGGACTTTTTAACATAGTGGAACTCTCAGCAGTCGGGGAACCTGCTCTACCCGAGTCATCGTTGGGGCCGTACAGAACAACATGCAGTGTTCTTGCTAGGGATGACGTGCCCATCAGCTACAGATCGTGGATTGGCCGCCAAGGTGACCCATGGGTGGTTCCCAACGACCTGAAGAACTCGTTGTGGGACAAGCTGAAACAAGTGTTCCAGTTCCCCCAAGGGACCGAGCAGGTTGCAAAGAAACATGCACTATCCATCTTGTGCACAGCGTGGAAGAATTGGAAGACGACACTAAATAAGAACTATGTGAAGAGGAATGAAACGCCGAATTTCACATGTACCCAAAGTTAAGAGAGTTCTGGGAGGACTTTGTGGCGTACAAGAGGTCTGAAGAAGCACAGATAGTAAGTTAAAGGAACAAGGCAAACGCGGATAAGAATATTCACCCTCACAAACTAGGAACAGGAGGGTATGTGAAGAAAATACCAGCATGGGATCGGACCGAAGAAGAACTAACCCGCAAGGGTGTCATTCCTGCGACTGCCGTCTTGAGCGAACGATCGAAGCACTGGTTTCTTGGGAGGGGTGCTTCTATCTCCGATGATGGCAGCTTAAGCTTCAGAAGCTATAGAGAGCAGGAAGTGTCGCGCAGAATCACGGATGCTCACATGCAGTCTTCCCAAGGATCTTCCAAGCCAAGAAGGGAGAATGACAAGCTAATCGTAACCCTGGGTAACAAGGAGCATCTAGGTCGCACCTGAGGAGTTGGTTTGGTGCCGTGGAAAGAAGCCTTCCCAGCAGACGCATGGTTGTACAAGCGCCCGAAGAGACTAAGAGAAGACCGTCAAATAAAAGATGCTGTGGCGAGAGCGTTAGAGGAACAGAGAGCGGAACTAGATAAGGTTGTGGAGCAAGCAGTACAGAAAGCTCTCAGCTCACGACCGCCACCTGGAGAAATCCCTGAGCTCATAAGTCCTGGTGCTCGTAAGAGCAGTTGCGCGTCCACAGGGATTCCCGAAGAGCATGGACTCCATTTTCCTGTGGATGACATCAAAGAACCGACACCGTGCAAGCTATATTTGTCCGCACATGGCATTACAATCAAGGTGGCTGAGGGCAGGGCTTGGCCATGCCAGGAATCACATGTTTTGCACAGCCACCTGATACCGTAAATACCGTAAAATGGAGGTAGAGAACCCTAGCGAGGACGGAAACAAAATACTAGGAGAAAACGTGCATAGCTTCCTCGCGTGGCCAAGAGCTTGATTAAGTTTGGCTCGGATGATGAGGACAACGAAGATGATGATCAGCCGCACTCTGCACACGGAGACCTCCCGCCCTGGTCACCATCACAGAGACAAAGTCCAACTCCTCCGCCGGCACCAACTAGAAAAAGTCCGACACCTTCGCCAGAATCTGAGAAGAATCGAACACCAGCACCATCTCACAAGTCAGCACTGTCCTCGAAGAAATCTCAATCATCTGTGAAGCAAGGACAATCCCAGAAGAAATTACCAGCTGACATGACTGAAGAAGAACGGAAAAAGCATGTAAGCGCCAGCGTAACATCTCACTTTAAAAAGGTGCCACCACCTGAGAAGACTAAAGTTGACGAGAAAGCGCAAAAGTTTTTCTCGAGTATGGCAAAAGCGCAAAAGACGGGACAGGATTCTGAACCTTGCAAAATATCGAACTACGAGCGCATATCCAGAAAGCAATACTTGAAGGTGGCTAGTGCCGAAGCGTTGAGGTTGGATGCTCAGGCAGATCCTGCTCAATGAGAAGCTCAGCAACAAGGTCTTAGGTGGAAGTTCTTTATGGGGAAACCGCTGGTTGAACCAGCTCATTTCGACCACCTGACAACACAACTGCGGCGCGTCCATCAGTGGTACATGCAGCAGTCCAACAAAGGTATGGAGTTGTTCGCAGTCCGATACAGGAGCAAGATTTTCACAATGGGGATACATCTTCTGGGTAATTTCGAGGAGGTGTACATGTTGTACCAGCAAGATGCCCTGGAGGTGAATATACTTCGAATGTGGACTTTGTAAGTCTCTACGTATATTATTGTGCATTCTTGTACTGTTTAATTGCATGTCTGACTTCTTTCGTATGTAGAATGGAGATACAGATTTGTAGAAGAAATGGCAATGACAATCTAGGCTTCCTAGATCCGGGGCTTCAGAACAATAAGCTTGTGAGGGACAATCTACAGTTCAATGAAGACTATATATTTAATACTTTTTTGAAGCTGCAATACAAAACCTCCATACTTTTACCCTATAACTTTAAGTATGTATTTCCCTACTTCTAATATCATTTTACTGTTTTTGCGTAACACGTACGATGTTGGAGTAATTAACTACGTTGACATATATGTGCAAGTTTCACTGGGTCCCCCTTGTCATCCAGTTAGATGCTAGCAGAATTTTTGTCTTGGACTCTAGGAGACAACCAACTAAGCTGTATCAAGACTTTTGGGACATGCTGAACAGGTAAACTAGATCGTTGTGTTATTGCTCTAGTAATATTCCATTCTACTTCAATTAAGTGTACTTAATATTCAAAATCATTCACAGGGCATTCGCACGATACTGCAAGAAAAGTGTTCGCCATCGTCCCTACAGGAAACATTTCGAAATAGTAACCGACTTTCCATGTATGAGGTAAGACCCGGGAAACAATATATGTGCATACTATGTATGTACAAATTTACATTCGATTGTCATGGAGACTGTGGGCTATAACGAAGCCATGATACATAATTACACATTGATGCCTACTTTTTTTCATTTAACATATATCTTTATTAATTAACTTTCTCTTTTCTTCAATATCAGCGCTCCAAACTGAGAACCAATAATTTATTACTGACAGAAACTATAGCAATTCAAGAACAGCTTGCCGGATTCATTCATGACGATGTCATCAATCAAAACGGCGAGTTCCACGCGTAGCCTCATCGCCTTCATTCCTTCCATCTACACCCATGATATGCCTACTTCGAGTCCTTCTACTGTGGCTGGTGCAAAATCAAAGTGAATGAGATGAGATGAGATGAGATGTAGTCGAACTACATTTGTAAATAAATCATTGTAAAAACAAAGTATTGTGATGCTTAATTTAATATATTTGAATTATGATTTTAACGATGCTTTGTATATACATGCATATATTTGAATTATGATTTGAATGATGCTTTATATACTATATATGGACACTGTATAAACAATTGTATAAAAATATATATATTGAACAAAAAATATGCAATAAAAATATTTGGTTCACGGCTTGTCATTGCCGGTTCTCGGACAAAACCGGCAGTGCCGGATTGAGGTATAACCTAGCAGTGATAGTCCTATATCACTGCCGGTTTTGTGTATAACCGGCAGTGATAATTATTATCAATGCCAGATTTTTGTTTAACTAGGCAGTGAAAGTACAATATCACTGCCGGTTCTACATAGAACCGGCAGTGATAATCCTTATCATTATCACTGCCGGCACAAATAACCAGCAGTGATGTGCTGTTCTGTAGTAGTGGCTGACCCCTCAAATTGGTATGGAGTGGGACCGACAAGAGACTTCCTGCCCGGGCCCACACGTTAGACAAAGTCTTAACATGTATGCTCGCCGCTATCCCGTGAGCACAAACTTGAGCCGGTTCAAAACCTGAATTTATAGACGGAGTTTGATAAACAACAATCGAGTGTTTCTTTGCAAAAACCATACAAATTTCGTATCGTTTGATTCTCGCAAAGAACGGACATACGTGACTAGTTAGGTTTTCTTGGACGATTGAGTTAGGTGTTGCATATGGCGGCAGCGATGGCAACAAAGAAGCAATGACAACGTCATCAGCAACTAGCAATGGCACCACGTACCGGTTGGCGTGCAAGACATTGAGGCACGATGAGGCATATAAAGAGGTTCACTTGACCTTAATAAGTTGGCTCTAAAATTTAAGATTTTTTTAATAAAAATTAAGAGTTCCCTATACAGCAGCTTTAAAGAATCGATATCGCCCTTTCTTCCTACACAGTTTTACACTTTTACTACCTCCTTTTCCTTTTACATGTAGCAGACAAGGGAGGCTGTACTCCTTGCTGTGTCCACGAACGAACTATGATTTTTCGGACATGTTACCATCAAGGCATTTACTTCTGCCTGACAGCCAAATGATACTAAATCCAGTTACCATGATGATATAATTACCTTTTTCTTTCTTTTCCGGACGCTGCAATATGGACGTCGGCACGCACCGTACGCGACTGTTGCTGCGTTCATCGGCTCATCCATCCAGAAGTACAGACCCAGGAGGAGTAACTGCACATTGTATCAACTGTTGCTGAGTTCATGCGCGCGTCCACACAAGTAATTAACCGCGCTGCAGGATGCTATTACTTGCAGTACATTCCGTTGTTCTGCGACGAGATGACGTGCATGCGATAAAACATCATGGTGTTTTGTTCTTTTTGCTTGTTCACAATACGCTTCTCAAAGGTTGTATGCAACACGTACCATTACTTCAGAAAACTTCATCCGCGACACCGTCATTGCGGCGGGGGGAGGGAGCCGGCAGAGATACTCGAGAGCCATCCGCGCGGGAAAACTTTACTGTGTTTTGGAACCGGCAGTGATAAGACACAGTAAATTTTTCCCGCACGAACGGCAGCAGTGATAAGACACAGTAAATTCTTCCCGCACGAACGGCAGCGCACTACTGCGGATCGGGCATGCACAAGCGGTTCGAAACCGCTTTCAGAAGCGGTTTTAGAACCGCTTGTAAGCAACCGAGAGTGATACCCCGTCGGGTATCACAAGCGGTTCCCCGAACCGCTTGTGGTTCGACATTTCCACAAGCGGTTGGTGTTACCAACCGCTTGTGGAGAGGTTCTCTCCAAAAGCGGTTGGTGTTACGAGCCGCTTGTGAAGAGGCTCTCTCCACAAGCGGTTGGAGTTACCAAGCGCTTGTGAAGAGTCTGACAGCGTAGCGTTTTGATTATATTCAATATAGAATATGTTTTCAGAGGGGTTTTTGATATAGATTTTGACAATTAAAATAAATAGAACTTCATGAGTTTTTTTGACACACTTAAATATATATATATATATATTAGTCATGAGTATTCATTTAGATAATTACAGACTAAAAAATCAACAAGTTGATGAACACATGAAATAATAAGCCACTTTTACAAGTTTCAAAGAATAAAAGGGCGAATCTTGAGCTTATTTCTTGCGTGCGTCGCTCTTTGTGCCCTTGGTCGACGTTGATGTCAGTTCACCTATCCTTATTTCAGGACAATCTCTCCAACCATTTGCGTGGAACTCGCCTTTGGTGGATACAATCTCGTCGACAATAAAGCCGATGAGTTGTTCTTGGATTGCTGCAACCCGGTGCGGCGGGATCACGTCTTGCACATCGATGTTGGGCTGACAAAGCGGGAGGTAAATAAATCTCTGGACATATAATTATTAAAGTGTAAGTACTAAGAAATTGACATGTGCACACTACCTCGGCGTTGGTTGTCGGCACATCACCGTGGGTAATACTTTGCATATAGTGGCACACATAATAGCCACATAGGTTGTTTCCACCCGTCTGTTGTAGAACCTGCGATGAAATTTGAAAAGAACACGATTATTGGGATGAAAAACTGTTACGGCATATTAATATTCTTTAATACGTACTCGAGTGCTTAATTGTACATCAAATTCGTTCTCGAAATCTCCTTGTTGCTTCTTTCGAAACCGTGCGAATGTCCTGTGTGATGCGTTAGTATGAATGGTAATTATCAGAGTTGGAATTAGCAAGGTATTTCAATATATATAATAAGGAAAACTATCGTATATATATGTGCTATATACCTGCTCGAGTGTCAATGATAAATTGATATTTTTCACCGAGTCCTTTTTGAGTCTTGAACAATGATCCGCCGCTATCAAGCTTGATGACAAGAAGGATCCAAAGAAACCTATTCATGTATTGCAACATATATGTAACTAGCTAGTAGTATTATAAATGCCTTGGAAAATATAAGAACGAGAGGTTGTATATATCGCACTCGAAGTTGAAGGGCGAAGTATGTACGGTTTGTAGTCTGTCCCAAGAATGCATCGAGAATGTAATCTTCAAGATCCTTTCGGTTATATCCAAAGACGAACTCGTTAACAATCTCTGGGTCGATGAAGCCCACGTTGAAGATATTCTCTTTTCTACATCGTTGTATCTCCATTCTACATAGAAAGGTATAAGTTTAATAGTTGCAATTTTATTGTACGAGGAAGCACACGGTAAAGGTATGAGCTTGACACTTACAGGCACTAGCAGCTCATGAGAGACACGTTGATGGAGTCGGCATGGTAAATATTGTATAAGTCGTCAAATTCGAGCCATATGGTGCTGTCCCCGCGATAAAAATCATCTTCTTTGATACGGAGGGGGAACATCGTTCTTCCTTGAGCGGACTCTGTCATGTCGGATTTAGAGATAGAACCGGCAGTGATATATTATTGTCGGTTAGAGAACAATAGCTGGCAGTGATAATATGGCCCTATATATAGCCCAGCTTCCTTCCCCAACCTGTCTAGAACAGAGAGGAGCTCTGTTCTTGCTCGGTTGGGGAAGAGAGGGGTCTAATTTTTGCTCACAAATTTGGTGGAATTCATTTCTAATTCGTGATCTAAGGTTCGTATGTTGATGTACATTTCATTTGTAGTTGATTTAGTTGGGTATTACGTTCTATATTGTTGTATGTTCTACACAATTAGAGCTCTAATTTAGAGACTAGATCTCAATTTACCACCTTTTATATGTATAGTTAATGATGAGATTAAGATGTAGCTTGAATTTAAGTATTTATGAGGACTAAATTAGTTATTGCATTTAATACGTAGATTGAATTTAAATATGGTAGCACTACATAATTAATCATCGTTTAATCTAATTACTTATAATTGTTTTTTTATTTGGTGTATGTTAATTTAATACTTTTTAAGTAATGCAAATTTGTCGGATGGACCATTAAACTAATAGCAATTATTTAATTGATTTTAAAAGCGAGATTTGAATATGGATTTATAAATAATAAAAACTTCTAGATTAATTAGCACTACATAACAAATTAAATGAATAAAACAATTTGTGATCACTTATTGATTTACTGAGATTTTATTTGTTATAAATATTTGTAGATGGACCGAAGATGGACGTATGAAACGGACCGTCGCGATAGATAGTACTTTAATGGTGTGACTAGTTTTCTGAGCACGGTTGTGGCGTACAAGTCAACTAAGCTGACGGACTATATTTGTTGCCCGTGTGTCGATTGCAAGAATGAGAAGCAGTTTTCTAACCTTGAGGTGATTCGTGCACACTTGCTTCGAAAGGGTTTCAAGCTTGCCTATACCTGTTGGACTGAGCACGGTGAAGATGAGATTGTACGTGAAGGGCATCTGATTGATGACTATGACGAAGACAACGACTTGACGAAGATTGAAGATACATTCATCGATAACCATGAAGATGATGTAAAACAGATGTTGCATGATGGGGAGGAGGACCTCACGAGTGAAAGGGATTTTCAGAAGTTCCAGCTTATGGTAGAGGACTCTACAACACATTTGTACCCCCACTGCAAGGAGGAGATCAAAAAGCTACAGTGCTTACGTTGCTGCAGTTGAAGGCAAGCAATGGTTGGTTCAATAAGAGTTTCACAGAGCTGTTAGGTTTCTTTAGGGACGTGCTTCCAGAGGGTATCATGTTGCCAGCAACCACGTACCAGGCCAAGCAGGTTGTGTGTCCATTGGGACTGGAAGTACAGAAAATACACGCATGTCCAAACGATTGCATATTGTATCGCAATGAGTTTGCAAAATTGGATGCGTGTCCCGTTTGCAAGGATAAATAAAATGCAATCAGTAGGGTACATAGGGTTGGAGTGTGAAGATCAATTAAAAGAGATTACATTGAAAACATCACTACTACAAAAAGGTTCATCCGCGACCCCCCATTCTTCAGTTTACATGCCCTTTCAGTCGGAGCTGCTGGAGTGTGATCGCAATTTAGTGTAACCATACAGCTAGTACTATGAATTCTTGTATTTACTGGTGAATATATGTATGTATGTAATTAATTTGTTTGTATCTATGTTTAATGGTGGCATGGATGCATATGATATATATGCAAAACGTCGAAATTAGCAACTCTAACGCATGACAAAATGGTGATTATGCCTTATATATGGAAAACATTGAAATTAGCAACTTTAATGCACGACAAAATAGTGATTATGCCTTATATATGAAAAACGTTGAAATTAGCAACTCTAACGTACGACATAATGGTGATTCAAGTTGTGCCAACATTCATCTCATGACTTTGTTAATTTAAAATTTCAGATAAACTTGCTGCACATGGCTTCTAATCAGGGACAAGTGCTGGATGGTGCTGAACCCTTGAACCAAAGCCCGACAAGGTTCCTCAACCTGGAGCAACCCGAGGGAACAAACATACATGAGGTAATTCTTTAGTAGGATGTGCTTCCCGGTGAAATTCTTCACATAGATGGGGTAATTCTTTAGCAGGGCCAGACGACTAATGAAATGGTCAAAATGAAGGGTCAAACATCAGGTGAAGGGAGGCAGCGTCGTGACCGAGATCCCAGCAAGTTGCGGACAGGTGAACGAAAAGTGATCATGGAGCTTAATGTAGTCGGGGAACCAGCTATACCCGCATCATTGCTTGGGCCATATCGGACAGCATGCGGTGTCCTGGCTAGAGATAATGTGCCAATCACCTACAAATCATGGACACGCCGTGGCGATTGCTCATCATATATTCCCGATGAAATCAAGGAAACATTGTGGACAGATTTGATAGCCAAGTTCCAGTTCCCTGAAGATCAGTTGGAGATTGCCAAGAAACGTGCACTAACCATCATGGGATCCTCATGGAAGAATTGGAAGACAAAGTTGAATAAGGAGTATGTGAAGAAGAATGAAGCACTGTACTTTGATAGATACCCAAGGTTGAGGCAATTTTGGGATGAATTCTTGCATTATAAGAAGTCTGATGAAGCCCAGGCTATCAGCCAACAGAATAAGGCAAACTCGGACAAGAATATTTACCCCCGTGTGCTAGGCACCGGTGGCTATATGAAGAAAGTACCTAAGTGGGACGCACAGGAAGAAGAGCTAACTCATAGTGGAGTTGCTCCTATGACGTCCGAGAAGGCCCCAAGATCGAAGTACTGGATGCTTGCGAGGGGAGCTACTTTGTCGGATGATTGTAGCTTAAGCTTCAGAAGCGAGAAAGACGAGAAAATCTAGAAGAGGATCGCATATGCCCACGTTCAAGCTGCCCAGGGCTCCTTTGTAAGGTCGAGGATACCGACTACAGGGGGTGAATAGGCGGCTTTTAAAAAATCTCTCTAATTTCTACAAAGCAATTCACCCCTAATTATCCTAATACCAAAACCTTAACAGATATTAATGCGGAAGCGATAAACTAAGGTTTTTACAATTAAAGCCTAAATTAACTAGGCTCACTATGTGCACTAACTAATTATATCTCTAACAAGAATATGCAATTCTAAAGATAAGCGATCAATCAATTTAATTCTATGAATATAAATTGCTTGAACATAAATAACAAACACAATGCAAGCACAAGAGACACGATACTTTTTACCGTGGTGTTCGGAGACTTGCCGGTCTCCCCTAATCCACGTTGAGGTTAGCCCAAACACATTGGACCGACTACACGAATTGAGCACCCACCTCGAATCCAGTAGTGGTTCCCTCCCGGGTAGGCGAGCTCCAACCTTCACAAACTTTGCCGGGACTTCTCACAACCTCCGTTGAGAAGCTCACCGCGCACGACGCTCTACGCCGTCTAGGAGGCGGCAACCTCCAAGAGTAACAAGTCAAGCCTTCCGCTTGAACCTCACCAAATGCAACACATGCACAATGGTGATCTCCTAAGTGCAACACATGCACTAGGATCCTCCTCAAGTGCAACACATGCACAAGAGGCCCTCAATCCACTTCTAATTGCAACACATGCAATTAGAGCTCACTCTTAGCTCAAAAACCAAATGTGAGTGTGCAACACATGCAACACCTCACCCAAAACCTCAATTGAACCAGCCTACACCAAATGCCAGCCCTTGGCATCCTTTTATAGCCCCCTACATGAAAACTAGCCGTTGGGAGCAAAAAGGGCAAAAACCCGCATGGCCGACACTACCGCCCAACTGGGGCCGGTAGTGCCGGCCTCGACCCCAACGGTCGAAAGCCTGCCAAAACTAGCCGTTGGCTACAGTGACCCGGCTGTACTTGTGATGATCAAAACATGATCCCATCACAAGCTAAAACACCAAAGCATGAGCTCTCTATTTGCAACACATGCAAATCTCTAGCTCCACGTAACTACTTTAAACCAAATTGCTTGAGCTTTCTCCTTTTGTAACACATGCAAAACTTAGCTCCAAGCAATAACCACATAAACAATATTGCATAAGGTATCTCCCATTTTACAACACTTGCAGATCCATAGCTTCATGTAAAAACCAAATCAAATAAGATTCAATTTAGAAGCAAGCATGAGCTCCCTTATTTGCAACACATGCAAATACTTAGCTCATGCAAAATCCAACGCACGAGCTTCACCCATTTGCAACACATGCCAAATGGTTAGCTCCATGCAAAAACCAAACCAAGAGAGTGAGCTAGAGTGAACCGGATCGAGTTTATGAACACATGATGAAACTCAAGCTAAAAGACTCAACCCCTCTTAATAGTACGGTAACCTAACTAGCAACCCAGTCTCCTAACCAAACACCGAGACCGGTAAAAGACTAGGAACACATCCTTAGCCCTAACTAGTTATACCTTTGCCTCTAGCGATCCACTTGGAGCTTTTATGATTTCCAATCATCTTCTCTCCAGGATCACATCTTCTTTATCTTGTTCATCAACACATGATGAACCTTCTAGCAATTCTCTTCACTTCGGGATTATCTCTTGAAGCTCATCAACACATGATGACTTCTCGTTCCCGATTCTTCATTATCTTGGACTCAACCTACTTCACAACTCATAGAAGATTGTTAGTCCAACAAATACGGTTGTCTCAATCATCACCGCACTCCATTAACACATAATGGATGCCTCCAAGATCGATTGAGTACAACCCAAATCAATTTGAATGATTAATTGTGTCTTGAGTACTTTGATGCAACTAATGCTTCATTATACTCAAGAACTTTCCGCTTGTCTTTAATCAACAAAGGGACACCAACAACACATGATGAAATGTTCTTTGATTTGATTAGAAGACAACCGAACTCAATTTAAATTTCATTTAAATTGACATGAGTATATATAACTACCTAAGTTTCAAATACTCAATGTGATGGTTAGTAATGATCCATATATGTTTGAGTGATGGAAATGAGATCAATATATTTAGATCATCAACTATAGAATAAACTTCATTAAGTATGTGCATATAGCAAATTGATCATAGAATCTATATACACATAATCAATCTTAGATTGCATATGAGTTTATTCTATATTTACATGAGTATACTACAACTACACAAATTATATACTCAAATGATTGTTTCAAAGTCTTGACCCTTTATATGTTATTTAGCAATAAGACATGGATCAATACTATTGAAACAACAAGTTAAATTATAAACTCCCCTAGATGTGTGCATTCATGTAATATATGAATTAGGAACATAATGCACATATTTGTATTAAAGCAATGGAAGAGTTCATATTTTTACTTGAATCCTAAGTATGCATTAAGATAATAAAGTGAATACAAGTGCATACCTTAGGTTTTTCATTTTCCATCCAAATATGAGACTAATAAGAATATAGCTTAACAAAATATGTTAGTCTCATAATGATTAGATTTGTCATTAAACAATGATTAAACATTAATATTAAACCAATCACCAAAACTAATGGAGCTTGAACTTACAATCTCCCCCTTTTTGGTGATTGATGACAAATCCTATATTAATTCCACATTTGGATGAAAAACAATTCATGAAGGGGTTTTGAAGATCATAGATCGAATAACACAATATGGTATTAAAATGAAACTCCCTCTTTTTGACAAGTAGAACAATTAAAACATATAAGAGGAAACTTAACCATTAAGCTCTTATACCACTTAACCAAACCAAAAAGAGCTCTTATACCACTTATAAATTTTAACCAATAAGACCATGCTCTTTATACCATTCTTGTTTAAAATGATCAATATATCCAAGCTCTTATATCATTTGTTAAATTTCACCAAGGAAAACATATTTCAAATAGGTACACATCAATTTGTCCCCCTTAATAGGCATTAAACTCAAGTATCCAAATGAGGGAATTAAGCTCACAATAATTCTCCCTCTTTTGGCATTAAACACCAAAAATGAAAAACCAATCAAAAAGGAGGTTATACTACTTGAAAACATCGAGAGCTAAGCATCACTTGGAAGAATATGTGCCAATTGAAAAAGAGTACAGAGCTTAGTAAGAGAAGCAATAGAATATAGGTCATAAAAGGTTTGAAATGAAATTATATGACCATTGCAAGGAATTTTTGGTTTTAAGCAATAAAAACCAAAGCTTTTGCAAACCTTTTGAAATATGACCTAAAATAGTAAACCACTTTTAGAAATAGGCCATATTTAGAGTTAAAGCTCAAAAAGGATTATTTGAAACACATTCAAATAAAACTCCTCATTTTATTAGGCTTTTCATTAATACACCATGACTTACTTGAAGAGTCCATAATTTGCCTAATATGGCTTAACCGAGGAATTTATCAAAAGAAAGCCTGATACCAATTTGTCTAAATTTTTTTAATGGAATCACTTGAAATAAGGATTTTGAAGAAGCATCACTTGTAGTATCATTTGAAAAGAACAAGACACTTGTACTACTTATAATGCTTATTTTTCAATTTTACCACATGTAAATATTTCTTTAAGTGATACTTATATAAAGAGATACCATTTGTAAAGATCATTTAGCATGAGGTAGGCATTGCTTGAAGAAATACTTGTAAGATAAGCAATGTCCAATAAATCATTTTGAAAAATGCATTTTCATTTAATGTAAACTCAACATGAGTTTATCCCCTTTAAACATTTCAATCATACAAAGGATCTCACACAGAGAGTCCTTGAGAGATTGAACTTACAATTAAGCTTCAAATGGGGAACTCATCAATATGAGTTTGAAATACCATGAAAGCTCATAAAAAATGCATAAGAGGTAGATGTGGATACCATTTGTAAAAATCCATAAAGCAAGGAATTAGATGATACCACATTAAAGAAATCAATACCCCTTAATCTGATTTTAATTTTTGAAAAAGAACTCTCAAAGATTTAGAGAAGATCGAAGGTATCAGAGCAATAACAATAAAGATACCATATTGAGATAAAAGTACAAAACTTGACTAAAATAAGCTCCCATAGGATTTAAGAGATGAAACATAGAGCTATTTGGATTTAGACATGCACATGTTTTGGTTTTGAGATTATTTTTCAATTTTGGACTAAATGGATACCACTTAAAATATATCGAGGGGAAATAAGTGGATACCATTCGAAACTAATCCAAATAATTTTCAAATGATTTGAAATTTTGCAAAAAGATACTTTGGGATCATAAGAATCTTTTCCAAAAGGAATTTTTGAAAAAGGAAAATCCACTCAAAAGATATCCCAAAATCAATTTTGAAAATTCTAAAATTTTCAGAACAGACTGCCTGGACCGGCACTACCGCTCACACAGGATCAGTAGTGCTGGGGGTCCGGTACTACCACCATTCAGATGCGGTAGTGCCGATTTTTCTGGTACTACCGCCATCCAGGTGCGGTAGTGTCGACCATGGCTGGCTGAAATGCAAATTTTGGCAAAATCAATTTAAATGAGGTCTAAATGATTTGAAATTTTTTGAGAAATGTACTTTGGACTATTTAGAGGGTTTTTCAAAAAGAATTTTCTTAAAATGAATTTTCTTTCAAAAGATATGGCAAATTGCGCTTTGAGGCATAAAAATGAAATTAAAAACATAAAGGGCCTCAAAAAGCAACTCAATTTGGATTTCATGCAATTTCAACTTTCATGGCTTCGAATGATTTAGCAATATGATTTCTAGCTATGATTTATAATGAAATCCAACTTGAAAGCCAAGATTTTGCAATATGCTTCATTAGGCTATTTTGGATGAAAACAAGGATTTTAGCCACATTAGATTTTAACATAGAATTTTCAGTTTTGAAAGCTTGTAAAACATTTGAAATACATATTAGAATACTCTTATGAAGCTTTTCACAAATCTGGGTCTTTCTAAATATGAAATTTGAGTTTTGACCAAAATGGATAATTTTAAAGAACCACTTGTAAAACAAAGTCAAATATTTCAACACAAGATTCAAATGAAGAATAAGATGAGATATAGAGATTTGAATTTGTGTATGAGTCTAAAAATCTATTTGGATCAAAGATGTGGCAAGGAATCCAATCCAAAAGGTGAAACTCACAAAGTGCAATAATATGACCATTATGGGTCAAGAATAGTTTTTCGGCGAGTTTCAAAATCAAATAACTTTTGATTGGTTGGTCTTTTGAAAATCTTTTGAACATGAAAGTTATTAAGATTGACCAACTCTAGGTTTTTCGTTTTGGAATTTCTTTCAAATTCATTTCACAATTAATTCTATGAAAATTATAAGTTTAAATCCAAAACAAAATACTAGTAACTTGATTTGGGCATGAAACTCATTTTCTTTGTAAAATAGATTTTTTGTGAAGCCAAAACTATTGGAAAATCTTTTTAAGGCATATGTATATATTTTTGAACTCTTTTTTCAAAAGATCACTAATAGTATACAAATTTTTGACTTTTTGGCTAAATGGCTTGATTTTGAAAGTATATGTATTTGCACTTATATAAATATGGGCACACATAGGGATGTAATATACATGGATATGATTTAGCAGTCCCCCTTAATGTGTCACTACCCAAACTTGCTCAAGATTACAATTAATACAACTAATAAACATGAGCAAGCATATGAACAAGCAATTCGAATTGATTTTCATGAATAATGTAGCTTAACCTACACAAGGCTAGAAGCTATAAGAATCAATTTAAATACTTGTTACCCGAGATGGCATTGGTTCATGATTGGAGTGAATGTCCTCAAGCTTGGCTCCCTTTTGCATATGATCAAATCATCCTCTTGATAAAGCCAAAGCTTTCCAATGCATCTCCAAGCACCTAATAAACTTCTAGGCACTTGTTGGTACCCAATTTTTGTTGGGTCCAAAAATGCTAGTCACAATAGATTTAGGGACCCAAATGGCCTTAACATTTATAGTATTAAGTGAACTAACATGACTAGCATGGGTTTGAGGTTATTATTCCTCCTAAGCGAATTATTTGCATTGTAATGAGAAGGCTTAGGAGGTCTAGTAAAATTCACAAACCCATTTCTAGTTTGATCCTTTCTAAGCATATGATGATCATTATAATGAGAACGCTTAGAGGATCTAGCAAATCTAGCAAATGGTGTGCTATTGTTATTTTCCTAAGCACATGATCAACATGATTTTTCTTGGTCTTAGGAAATCTAGCATTTTGAGCAAACACATTTCTAGATTTATTTCTCCTAAGCAATTGAATATCATAATTTTGCAAATACTTGGGAGAATCAACAAACTTGGCAAACACATTGCCATTTTTGTCCTTCCTAAGCAAATAATGATCATTTACAATAATGGGCTTAGAAGTAGTACCTTTGGGACAATCCTTACCGAGGTGTCCCCTTTCCCGGCAATTGAAGCATGTCACACTATTTGGCCCTCTCTTGACCTTGTTGTGGTCCTTGCCAGTTTGCCTCTTCAATAGTGGTGTGGACTTGACTTCCACTTGATGAGGACGCACCGAGGCGTAGTGGCCCTTCATTTTATTCTCCCTCTTGGAGATGTAGCCGATCCCTCTCTTGTCAACCAAATTTCGTTGATTGCTTAGAATGTTGTCGAGGATGGCCTTTCCTTTGTAGCATTTCTTCAAGTCATTTTCCAATTTAATGACTTGAGCCTTGAGTTCTTTATTTTTCTCTACAAGATTAGTCTCAACAAGCATAGAGGAAGTAGAAGCAATTTCATTTGAGCAACAAGGCATATCATCACTAGAGGTGGACATATCAATTTTAGATGAAATGCTAGAATTAGAATTTAAGCATGGCATATCATTAATTAAATCACATGTAATTCCTATGTCCACCTTAGGCTTAAAAATTTCTTTGAGAAGGAGAGATTCATGATTTTCTTTAAGCACATTATAATCATTTTGAAGAGAATCATGTTCAAGCTTTAAAATTCTATATTTTGCTTTCTCCTTTCCAAGATAATTATTGAGCTCCTCTAGCATGTTCATTAATTCATCATATGAGGGCTCATCATCCTCATCACTATCACTTACCTCAATTTTACCTTTTGCCATAAAGCAATGCGATGGTGGAGATGGAATTGAATGCTCATCATCGCTTGAGGTAGTAGTTGACGTAGATGGTGTCGGTTCTTCATCAATTGATGTGAAACTTAAAGTATCATTACTCGACACCAATTCTTCTATGCAATTCTCACTTGGGGATGTGGACACGTCATATAATTCTTGAAGCTTTGTCCACATCTCATGAACGCTCTTGAGATTGCATATTTTATTAAATACATCTACGCTCACAACGCTAAATAAAACATTAGTAGCTTGAGCATCGAGATGTAGGCATTTCTCTTCTCCTTTAGTTGGAGCAACTTCGTTTAATTGAAGAGAAAAGCCAACATCTACGATCCACCATATTTGGGGGCTCATGGATTTAAAACGCAAAATCATAAATAATTTCCATGAAGTATAATTTGAGCAATCCAATATATGTGAATCGGTGTAGTGCACTAAACCCATAGTCGTTATCCTTAACTCTCTAGACGGTTAAGTCTAATAAAATGAGAGACCAAACTCTGATACCACTTGTAAGGTCGAGGATGCCGACTAGAAGGGGTGAATAGGCGGCTTTTAAAAAATCTCTCTAATTTCTACAAAACAATTCAGCCCTAATTATCCTAATACCAAAACCTTAACATATATTAATGCGGAAGCGATAAACTAAGGTTTTGACAATTAAAGCCTAAATCAACTAGGCTCACTATGTGCACTAACTAATTATGTCTCTAACAAGAATATGCAATTCTAAAGATAAGCGATCAATCAATTTAATTCTATGAATATAAATGCAAGCACAAAAGACACGATACTTTTTACCGTGATGTTCGGAGACTTGCCGGTCTCCCCTAATCCATGTTGAGGTTAGCCCAAACACATTGGACCGGCTCTAAGAATTGAGCACCCACCTCGAATCCACTAGTGGTAGCTCCTTTTCCCTCCCGGATAGGCGAGCTCCAACCTTCACAAACTTTGCCAGGACTTCTCACAACCTCCGTTGAGAACCTCATCGCGCACGACGCTCTATGCCGTCTAGGAGGCGGCAACCTCCAAGAGTAACAAGTCAAGCCTTCCGCTTGAACCTCACCAAATGCAACACATGCACAATGGTGATCTCCTAAGTGCAACACATGCACTAGGATCCTCCTCAAGTGCAACACATGCACAAGAGGCCCTCAATCCACTTCTAATTGCAACACATGCAATTAGAGCTCACTCTTAGCTCAAAAACCAAATGTGAGTGTGCAACACATGTAACACCTCACCCAAAACCTCAATTGAACCAGCCTACACCAAATGCCAGCCCTTGGCATCCTTTTATAGCCCCCACACGAAAACTAGCTATTGGGGGCAAAAAGGGCAAAAACCAGCACGGCCGGCACTACCGCCCAACTAGGGCCGGTAGTGCCGGCCTCGACCCCAACGGTCGAAAGCATGCCAAAATTAGCCGTTAGCTCTGATGACCGACAAGATCTGCCTAACTGGGACCAGTCTTGCCGAGCCAGCAACGATCACCGCAACAGAGCCGATATTGCCGGCCAGGCAATACCCAGAAAACTCACCTCTCTGGAATATAACTACCGGCCATCGGGCGTCTTGCCCATATCTGATGATACCGCACCTACATGGTCGGTAGCGCCGGCCAGAGGAGAAGAACCAAATTTTTCACAAAAACTTCTCTCCAAACTTTCGAAGATTGATTCTTTGACCCATGTGATGATCAACACATGATCACAACCCTATGCAAAACACATTTGCACATGTTAATCACACATTCCAAAGAATCATTTTAAACTCCAATTTATTTGCAAAACACATTTGCAAATAAACCAAGAACTTATGAGATCAATCCTCTTAGCCATGTGATGACCAACACATGATCAAGTCAATTTGCAAAACACATTTGCAAACCCTATTCACATGCTCTAGAATTGAAACCCATAATCTCAAGTTCATTTGCAAAACACATTCGCAAATAACAACTCCAACTTATTTGCAAAACACATTCGCAAATAAACCACGAACCCATAAGATCAATCCTTTTGGCCATGTAAGGTTCAACACATGATCCCGGCACTCCACAAAACACATTTGCAAATGCCAACACATGCTCTAGGATCGAAAGTCATAACTTCGAGCTTATTTGCAAAACACATTTGTAAATAAAAAACCCATTCAATCATTTTGTAAAAACACATTTTGCAAACTCGAAACACAAACCAAGATTAGCCTTGTGATGATCAACACATGATCCCATCACAAGCTAAAACACCAAAGCATGAGCTCTCTATTTGCAACACATGCAAATCTCTAGCTCCATGTAACTACTTTAAACCAAATTGCTTGAGCTTTCTCCTTTTGTAATACATGCAAAACTTAGCTCCAAGCAATAACCACATAAACAATATTGCATAAGGTATCTCCCTTTTTTAACACTTGCAGATTCATAGCTTCATGCAAAAACCAAATCAAATAAGATTCAATTTAGAAGCAAGCATGAGCTCCCTTATTTGCAACACATGCAAATACTTAGCTCATGCAAAATCCAACGCACGAGCTTCACCCATTTGCAACACATGCCAAATGGTTAGCTCCATGCAAAAACCAAACCAAGAGAGTGAGCTAGAGTGAACCGGATCGAGTTTATGAACACATGATGAAACTCAAGCTAAAAGACTCAACCACTCTTAATAGTACGGTAACCTAACTAGCAACCCAGTCTCCTAGCCAAACACCGAGATCGGTAAAAGACTAGGAACACATCCTTAGCCCTAACTAGTTATACCTTTGCCTCTAGCAATCCACTTGGAGTTTTTATGATTTCCAATCATCTTCTCTCCAGGATCACATCTTCTTCATCTTGTTCATCAACACATGATGAACCTTCTAGCTCTTCTCTTCACTTCGGGATTATCTCTTGAAGCTCATCAACACATGATAACTTCTCGTTCCCGATTCTTTATTATCTTGGACTCAACCTACTTCACAACTCATAGAAGATTGTTAGTCCAATAAATACGGTTGTTTCAATCATCACCGCACTCCATTAACACATAATGGATGCCTCCAAGATCGATTGAGCACAACCCAAATCAATTTGAATGATTAATTGTGTCTTGAGTACTTTGATGCAACTAATGCTTCATTATACTCAAGAACTTTCCGCTTGTCTTTCACCAACAACACATGATGAAATGTTCTTTGATTTGATTAGAAGACAACCGAACTCAATTTAAATTTCATTTAAATTGACATGAGTATATATAACTACCTAAGTTTCAAATACTCAATGTGATGGTTAGTAATGATCTATATATGCTTGAGTGATGGAAATGGGATCAATATATTTAGATCATCAACTATAGCATAAACTTCATTAAGTATGTGCATATAGCAAATTGATCATAGAATCAATATACACATAATCAATCTTAGATTGCATATGAGTTTATTCTATATTTACATGAGTATACTACAACTACACAAGTTATATATACTCAAATGATTGTTTCAAAGTCTTGATCCTTTATATGTTATTTAGCAATAAGACATGGATCAATACTATTGAAACAACAAGTTAAATTATAAACTCCTCTAGATGTGTGCATTCATGTAATATATGAATTAGGAACATATTGCACATATTTGGACTAAAGCAATGGAAGAGTTCATATTTTAACTTGAATCCTAAGTATGCATTAAGATAATAAAGTGAATACAAGTGCATACCTTAGGTTTTCCATTTTCCATCAAAATATGAGACTAATAAGAATATAGTTTAATAAAATATGTTAGTCTCATAATGATTAGATTTGTCATTAAACAATGATTAAACTTTAATATTAAACCAATCACCAAAACTAATGGAGCTTGAACTTACATCCTTCCAGCCAAGAAGGGAGAACGACGAGCTAACACGCGCCCTAGGTAAAAAAGAGCACCCTGGTCGCACCAGAGGGTTCGGCTTGGTGCCCTAGAAACTAGTGTTTCCAGAGGACGATGAAATTTATAGGCGTCCAGAGAAATCTAGACAAGAACAGTTGGTTGCACGTGTATGAGAAATAGGAGACCGGATACAGAAAAAGGATTTGCAATTAGAAGAAAAGATGCAAAGGATGCAAGAAATGCTAGCAAATGTCCTCAGCGAACGTTAGTCACATGACGTCGGCCACCAGCTCATAAAAGCAGCCAAGCATCCGCGGGCCCTCCCGAAGAGGTCTCAGCCTATAGTTTTCCCGTGGACAAAATTGTAGAACCGACACGTTGCAGTCTGCCCCTGCCCGTAGCGAACATTACCATTAAGGTGACTGAAGGGGTGGCTTGGCTATGCATCGAGGGGCAGATGTTGCATAACTGCCCAATTCCTCAGGGATACGCCAGAGTATCAATGGACAGTGTGGTTGACAGATACCATAAAGTTGAGGCAAAGATCTTGGGTGAGGAGGGGAAAAATAATCTTAGACAAAGCCTAGGCACATTCATCGCGTGGCGCAGCGCTACATAAAGTTTGTCTCAGATGATAACGACGACGACGCTGATAGTAATAATGATGACGAGGCGGACTATCCACCTAGGAAAAGTCCTCCTCCGGCGTCACCCAAAAAAGTCCTTCTCCAGCGCCACAAAAAAGTAAATCAAAGTGCACCGCAATCTCAAAATTCTTCACGGTCAAGGGGAAAAAGTTCCTCATCTGTGAAGGCAGCATAATCTCTTAAGAAACGAGAATATGACCTGACCGAAGAAGAAACTAGAAAGGAAGTAGACGGCAGCGTAACAACTCACCTCAAAAAGACGCCACCACCTGATAAGGTTGTAATCGAAGCTGCCAAAAGTGATTTCTTCCTGTGCTTAGCGATGGTTAAACGATAGGATGGGCAACTAAATCTCCTCAACTTATCCAACGATCAGACTACGAGCGCATCTCTAGGAAGAAATCTAAAGGAGATGGTGGTAAAGGAGATGTTGGTTTAGACTAAGTGGGTGCTAAAGGGCAGGAGCCCCCTCTAAGGCGACCGTTCGTTAACGGGGAAGCATTGATGGATCCAGACAAGGAGCACATACTAACAACACAGTTACGACGTCTACATCAATGGTACCGATAGATTGTCCAAGAGACAAAGAGCGATGTGTTCCAGTCAGATACAAAGATGTGGATTTTCACAACATGGACGGCATTTTCTGGGTAGAACATAGAGAAACATACCAGTTGTACCAACGATACGCCCTAGACATATCTATATTAAGAATGTGGACTATGTAAGTCTCTTGTATAAATCATGATGTACATTCACGTACCCTTAAATTCAGGGTCTGACTTCTTTCTTATGTAGAATGGAGGCAATGACACTCAAAGCGGACTTAATTGAAAGGGTAGGATTCCTGGACCCGGGCCTTGTCAACTACAAACTTCTTAAAGATCCAAACACGCTGAAAGAGATTGAGGAGTACGTACTCAAGGCGCTGCTAAAGCTATAAGACAAGACCTATGTACTTTTACCCTACAACTTTCAGTACGTGTTTCCTTGCCTACTAGTCTCACACATTTCATGCACAACACTATATGATGACTAATTGGCTTCTGCAGCTTTCACTAGATCCTCCTCGTCATCATGTTAAACGATAGCACGATCACTGTCTTGGACTCAATGAGGAAACCGACAGACCATTACAAAGAAGTAATAGAGTTGCTAGACAGGTAAACTCGGTTGTTGCGTTATTATTCCAGTAATCTTCCATTCCATTGCACCTAATTAAGTTTAATGCCTACTCAAAACCATGCATAGGGCGTACGCAAAATACCGCGAGAAGAGCCAGCAGTATCGTCCATTCACGAAGAAGTTCAGAATAAAAACCGATTTCCTGTACCTGAGACAGCAGCAAGGGAACAATTTATGTTGATACTACATAATGACACATATGCACGCGTTCGTCACTGATAGTACCGAATACAACGGCGAGATGGTATATCATTACAAGTTGACGCCTACACTTCTTTATAAAGACAACGACACTAATTAATGCTTCAATTTCTTCAATGACAGCATGTGAAGCTGGACACCAACAGCCTACTCGACAGGGAAATTGAAGCCCATCGAGAGCAGATGGCTGGGTTCATTGTTCGAGAAGTTATCAACCCAAAGGGCGAGTTTTACGAGCCACACGCTAAAGCTTAAATGAAATGTGAACGATTGTGAATGAACAATGTAATAATTAAATATTATGATGCTTTAATTTATTTGAATTATGCTTTAGCGATGCTTCGTTGGTATTATGCATAACATATACCGTACAGAATACATCTACTGTATAATATATATGCTATAACATTACATAATATATATACTTGAAAAAAATATATATCAAAAGGTTTAAAAAAACCCATCACTGCCGGTTTTGGGGGAAAATATGGCAGTGATAAGTAATTATCACTGCCTATTGTAGAACATAACCAGCAGTGATAATGCCGGTTATCGAGAAAATTCGACAGTGATAAATACTTATCACTGCCGGTTGTATAACATGAACCGGCAATGACAGTGATTGTCACTGCCGGTTCAAAGCGCGATAGTGATAGTCCCCGACTATCACTACCACTTAGGTAGTGCTGGGTCCACATCGGCATCAGGTCCACATCTGGCAGTGATGTCGATGTGGACCCAGCAGTAAAGATGTTTTGTGTAGTAGTGTACTTACGTGTGCATGCAGCGACCAATTAATCCGTCTTGGCCATTCGAGCAACGATCTTCTCTACGGGGCCTTCGAGTAACACTGTTGTCACCGGACCATCTGAATGTGCCCTAGCCACGATGACGGTTTTGATCAGTGCATAGTAAGAAAAGAGGCCCTTTGCTTTGTAGTCACCCAAACTTCACTAGACCAAGGCTGTGCCTGTTTAACTTTTCGTAGCCGTTGTTTGGTTCTCGATGATTGTTGTGGTGTGCCAAAATTCTGAACTCTTTCACCAACCTGTCATAGTCTCAGATTTTTTTTTTCTGAAACATGACACAGTTGTGGCGGCTGTACATAAAGTGTGGTAATCAGTCATACACATGATTTCAACTGTGGTTCCGAGTACGGCGTTATCTTTCATTTTCTCTAACTACGCCCTGGTGGCTAAAGCTTTGCCACATGCATGAGAATTCCAAGCCAAGATTTCGATGTTGGTCTGCAAAAATGAAATACCACCTGAAAGAGGCTCCACCGAACGGGCCATGCCAAGATGCCAAATGCCACCCTAATCATTCAGCGAAAAGCTGATGGATGTTGCCACTTGACTCTCCTGTTCTGCATAGGCTTGCTCTGTTTACCCCAGCGATTCTACATCCAGCCATTAACAATTTGCCTTTACCACAAGGAAGATAGGAAGCTAGAACGGCCACCATTTCGATCGGAAAAGTGGAAAGGCGTCGTTAAATACTAACTCAATACCCATACTTTGCTACGGATAAAAATAATATTACCTAGCATGTAGAGCTATTATCGTTGGCTTTAGCTTGCGTTATACTCTCAGATCTACCACAATGCCTGGTTGAGCTCTGTTTCGGTTCACACCATACCTCTGCTTTAGAGCTTTGGTTACACCATGCCCTTGTTTCACCATTGTTGTTTGCATTTAAACCTCTGCCGCATACCATGAAGGAAGAGAAAGGAGGTTGTTGGGACAATTATTATTATTTTTAGTAGTTAGTTTGTGTGTTATGGACAATTTTTTTATTAGAGATTTTTAGATGTAGAAGAGGAATTTGAGGAGAGGTGGGTGGAGGTTCGGAAGGTGAAGAATACATCATTCACTATGTATATTGCAATAGCTCAGGATCACGCTAGTTTACACAGTGGTAACATAAATAAAATATCAACTCTATACACAATAGAATAGTAATAAATGGCTAGATTTGATAAATAAATAGATAGTGTGATGATCCTATGATTGACATTACATTTATTATGCATCGCGGGGCTTTATTCACTAAATAAATTGTAGTGAAATGTAAACTTCAATGAACAATCCATCGATCTGCCATAGGCAATCGACAAGGCTCAATCCAAGTAACCAGCCTCCTCGCGATACTCCACCTCCAAATCTGGTGTTGATTCCTCTTCTCTAACTGATTGATTATTATTACATGGGTGAGCACATAAAGCGCTCAAAAAGTTGTGCACATAATATAAGTCTAGTATAACTATATGCAATGCTTAATCCAAAAGATTGGCTGACAAGACTATTTTACAATAAAGCAGTATTTGTAATTGAATAAAATAATAAATTAAAATAAAAGATAAATAAATAATAGTAATCCAACTCCTTTCCTTTCATTGGCACATAGCCTAATCCAACTCCTTTCCTTTCGTTGGCACACAGCTTCCATCTAAAGTTTTATTTTAGAAATTGTAATTCTTGTGTGAAAGTCCTCAACATTGTTCATAGCCAACAGCATGGCTATTTAAATAGATTTTGCACTCTACAGATGTTATACACTTTACCCACAAGATATGATCAATCTCATAATATCAGCTACTACACGTACCCATTGATGAGTGACTAAGAATATTATGATAAAATCTTTCAGAAACTCTATCTGAATATGGATACTCCCAATAAGTCTAATCTCACTATTCCACCTTCACACATAATAGAACAATAGAAGAAACTCATCGTTGGACTAGCAATAATAACTATTCAAGATATGAAGCCACCACAACACACACCTTTCCCATCCTCGCACATAGCCTGATTTACCTTCTGAGATATCGTATGCCAAGACTCGGTAACTTACCGAGATCTGTCCCATTACAGACATATGGTTGTATGATTTTTGCCAAGTTCAATGGCTTGCAAGGTTAAATCATTAACTAACCAAGGCATGCTTTCAATCTACTTGTTCACATTAACAATTATTAATTGATTTACACAATCATTATTCCAATGTCACATGGACCCACTATGGTACATAACCTCTCGCCACTTGCCTCAATTTAAATCATTTACTACTTCAGTTGATTATTATGCAACATATGCCATCAACATCATCATCGTGTGATAACACATGACACACTCTTTTTATAAACATATTCCATAAGCAATTAGTCATGTTTAAATTTGTACTTCTAAATGATACCAATTATTCGTTGCATGGCTAAGCACACTACTCAAAATCTAACCAACCCACCTTGGTGATATATTAGTGACCAACTATTAATTATCCATCCTACGGTGACAAATGATCATAGCATAGCAAATGACAAGATAGGTATAATCTAGCAAGGTTGTATAACTAATTCCTATACTATTTAAGCAACTGATATGTTGAACTAGCATGCAATACTTTGAAACAAAATAACTTCTATAAAATTGGGATTCAATATGATCAAAGTGCACCTCGCCATGGGATAATTCTTGACCTTGAGTCAACTCTTCACCTTCGTACGCTCCTGACACTTCAACGTCTAAGCGAAACAAACGACAAAAGCCAAAATAAATACAAAACACAGACAAAACCAACTCCAAAAATCAAATAAAATATATTAGAGTGTAGGGCTTAATTTTAGGTGAATTTAGGATTTAGTATGGACTCAATCAGAGTTCATATGAAGGAGAATGGACACTCGAAAGATTTATCAGACAAATAAATCCTGAAATTGAGAGAGAAAGGAGAATATTCCTCTCTAGGAGATGAACAAGTGGGCCAAGGTGAATTTATGAATTTCTATTTAATTTCCAAAATTCCAAAATTAATCAGAGGCCGACGTGTGAGCCCTTGGTCTATGGACCAGGTCCACGAACATAGTGCATGGTCTATAGTAAACTCAATGCATGACTTGACTCACTAACATATGGGCCCCATATGTCATAGGCACGGCTCATAGTGAACTTACCCTATTTTAGATATAATATGCATTTATACTCGCATAGACACTGAATTGGCACTAACGTGACACACACGTGGCTGCCACATAGATGACATGTTAGCGGCGAGCGGCGGCGCAAGTCCAACGAATTGCTCGGCGACGAAAGACAGCAATGTTTGAACTCTGGAATTAATCAATCTAATGTGGACAATGTTGCAAACTCAACATACATCGGCACGGGGACCAATTGTCATTTCCGGTGAAGATACAGTGACGAAACACGGCAGAGAACTCTGGCGAACAGCGAAAGCTTCACCGACACCTTCTCTGGACCACCGGGTAGATCTTGATGAGGCAAACATGGTGAGACGAATGTCACAGGGGTTAGTGACCGGCGATGAGTGGTGGCACGGCTTGAGCGGCGGCGATGACAATCTCCATGATGACAATGACCTCTGACAACACTACGACGATGAGAGGGTGCACTACACTGGGTGGAACACAACATGGCAAACCTAACCTAAGGGTAAAGACCAAGAAGACAGGGATCACCTAAGGGTAAAGATAAATAAGACAAGGACTCATTGATGGTGGAAGAATCCAATGAGAAATTTGGTGGCGGCGCTCATGAAAAACCTTGAAATACGACACAACAGTGATGAATCTTGGCAACTTAGTTTAGGGCTTTTGATGAGGAGATCAAGGCGACTCTAGTGCTCCCTTTATAGCGCCTCAGCATGTGCATAGTGCCAAATTCGCAACGGAGTCAGCGGCCCGCATGACATGGACTCAGAGCCCTAAGCAGAGATGAAGAGCAGTGCGTGCGAAGTTGGGCTGGTCACGGGTTGATTAGGTGGGGATTTGGGCCGGCTGGGTTGGGTTTCGGCCCGAGAACATTTCTAGTATTTTTATTTATTTTGTCTTTTTAGAAAATACAGAAAATGCAAAATAGCTCAAATAAAATAGCAAATGCACTTGAAAAATTCTCAGAAAAATCTGAATAAACTTCCAAGCACAAGGAACCCAAAAAAATAATTTTGACAATTGTTAACTTGAGCAATAATCATATTAATCATTTTTATGTTATTAAAGTCACATATAAAGCTTTAATAAGCAAATAAATTGATGAAAATTTTTAGAGGGCTAAACTACTAAAGAAGATTTTCAAAGAGGAAAAAAAATTGAGGTGTTACTATCACCACTAGGTTCAATTAAAGGAGTAAAGAAAAGCAATATTGCACTGAAGCTTGCTTTTGCAAAAGCTATCGATCAAGTTCCACAGCAAGGGATCATCCATGCGAAACCGAGCAACTACTGGCCTGCGGACTAGCCTCCAACCACTCACGAAAAGGCTCTCTTTGCAGCATTAACCTGTCCTTCAAATGCATGCCCCATGCATGCACAATTTCAGCATGCATGCATGCATCTCTGCTCTGAAGCAACAAATGAAACCGCCAATTGGAAAACGGATGGTTCAGGATCAAATCGAAGTGCCCTGAAAAGCCACTCCACCCAACCTTGTCAGCCAGAGCTGGTGACATCACTAGCAGGAGAGGATCTGAAATATTTGAAACATCGTGATTTCCAAATCTTAGACACACCTGGGCCTGACATGAGTAGCAAAGGAGAGGTGCTTTCATACTTTTCTTTTTAACAGTTGCATAAATATTAAAACATAAATAAAACGTAGATGGTGATTACTTACCCCTTCACTTGCTTTAAGAGTTATGCAATTTGTATTGGGATGGAAAGCATTGAAGCCATGCACAAGCACTACTACAGAATAGTACATCACCATCGCTTCATCTTGGTCGATTCTTAAATTTTTACGAAAAAATGGTTGTGATCATCACTATCGCTTCTCACATAAGAACCGATTGTGATGTGCACGTGCTCATCACAATCGGTGCTTTTCTGAGAAGCGATAGTGATGTGAATGATCATCACTATCGCTTTTCACAAAAGAACCGATTGTGATGTGAACTATCACGTCACAATCGGTTCTTTTGTGAGAAGCGATAGTGATGTGCATGATCATCACTATCGATTTTGACAGAAGAACCGTTTGTGATGTGAACGTACACATCACAATTGATTCTTACTTAAGAAGCGATAGTGATGACCGCGCACATCACTATCGCTTCTCATGTAAGAGCCGATTGTGATGTGCATAATCACATCACTATCGCTTCTTAAGTAAGAACCAATTGTGATTTGCCTCGTTAGGTTATTTATTCCACTCTAGCTGAACTCTCCTCTGTTAGAGCTTTTCTTTTTTTACAGTTGCACAAATATTAAAGCATTGAAGCACTGCTCGTAAGAAATACATTTGTTCATGTGTTGTTGTCCAGCAATTACATGGTATAGTCTCCATGTGATGTACAATCTATATAATTCTGGGACACAGAAATGAGGTTAAGCTATATCAAATCATTTCTAGAAATTTTCAAAAACCTTGGACTTTAGTTGAGAAAGTTTTGACTTTTCTACTCTTTAAGAAAAAATCATGCCTACGAACTCTTTTTTGCAAAATTCTTTTTGGAAAAGATTTGTAGTATCTCAAAGTATACTTCTGCAAAATTTCAAATAATTCCAATTATATTTGCAAAAGTTATGTCCTTTTCACTCTTTGATCTAATTCTAAAAATTCAGGTATCATGGTTTGTCTGGAAAACTAATAGTGCAGTGAAGTACATTTGTGTCAGTTTTTCTTGAAAACTGATAGTGATAATAAATTTGTGTCGGTTTCATTCAAAAACCGATATTGATATTGATCTTAGTTGTGTCGGTTTTCTCAGAAAACCGATAGTGCTGGTTCTAGGTCATATGGCCATGGCAATTGCTTTGTGAGAAAGTATTGGTGTGGTTTTATAAGAAAAAACAATAGAGATAAATTTTAACAGTGTCGGTTTCTTGCCAAAACCGAAAGAGGCAAATGTTATCAGTGTCGGTTTTCCGAAGCAGACCGATAGAGATAATTATGTATCAGTGTTAGTTTTATGAAAAATACGATAATCATGTATCAATGTCGGTTTTTCTGGAGAAAACCGATAGAGAAAACATATATCAGTGTCGTTTTTTTGAAAGAGGCCGATAGAGATAATAGTATATCAGTGTCGATTATTTGAGAAAAAATGATAGACATAATATATATCAGTGTTGGTTTTCTGAGAAAAAATGATAGAGATGAGATTATATCCGTGTCGGTTTTTCGAGAAAAAATGATAGAGATGAGAATATATCAGTGTCGGTTTTTCGAGAAAAAGCGATAGAGATGTTAATATCTTAGTGTCGGTTTTTCGAGAGAAAGCGATAGAGATAAGTGTATTTTAATGTCGGTTTTCAGAAAAACCGATCGAGAAGTATTTGTATCAATGTCAGTTTGCTTGTAAAACCGATAGTGATACTTTCTCGGACAAATTACATAACTATGCGTGAATATCTTGAACCCTAGCTTAATTACTTCATCCCCTCGCCGGCGCTTCAACCCCGGCCACCCTCCCCACCTGGCGCCTCCCCCACCGGCCTCCTCCCCAACGCCGTGGTCCTCTCCATACCTCGGTTCAGCCATCGTCCTCCCCTATCCCCTCGGCGCCGCCGTCGTCCTACCCTGCGCCACGCTGAGCCACTGCCGTCCTCCCTCGCGCCACCCACAGCACCGCCGTCGTCCTCCCCCGCACCACCCTGAGCCGCCGTCGTCCTCCCTTGCCACCTCAGGCTTCCGCCAGCCTTTGGAATCCTTGGGCTCGTGCTCCACCTCTGCCCGCCTCCCTTCGGCTCTGCTGGTTCCCGCGTCGCCTCCATTCAAGCTAAGGTAAACCCTAATCCCTTTGTGATGCAGACAAAGAGGATGACTACGGTATATGCTAATCCGTCATGTATCTTAAGAATGTTGGTTCCTTATTCGTCCATTTGGGGACACAAATGAGCCACTTGTGTTAGAGATTGTTCTCAATGTCTGTGGAGTACAGTGACACATATAACTGGATAGATTTTTCTTGAGATTTAAATAGCCTACTTAGCAAAGATTAAGTTGGTAAAGCAGGGGGAGTAGTAGTTCAAGATGATTAGTGCAACTGTCAAGTGCTTTACCCTGATGTCAGTATAAGTTTAGAATATCCCTTTTCTGTAAGTCTGTCATATATTCTTTTTTATTTTTGTGTCATACCCTATGCTTCCTCTTATATTCCATTATTCAATCCATTTTCAACCTGTTCAATTGTAAGTCAGAATGAATGGTTTAATCTCCCTTCAGATTAGCAGAGGTGACTGTGAAATGCTCTTATTTTTATTTGCACAATTATATGAAATGAAGAATAAAGGCAGGAATTCTATGTACATGTATCAGATTTCATTCAATGACATTTTTATCAACTTCTTGCAAATGCACGTTTATTAATTTATGGTACAGGGCCGGATAATAATCAAATCATCGTTACAAGAAGCCAAGAAGTCACACTGCTTGAATCAAAAATTGAAGTTCTTCAGGTAAACCACCACCTCTTGCTGCACCAAGTGCGGTAAAGGTTTAATGTTAAATTTTCTATCCTATCCAGTAATTCTTCTGTACTTTCAGGAAGGTGAGATGCACAATTTACTTACAATCAAGCAAAGAATGACGCACCCGCGGCTCTGGGGAAAATTGCATACCAACATTGCAAGTTGTGAAACTTCGGTCTGTCAATAAACGAGAGGCAAGCTTGCAGCTGCAATCGTCATAAAAGTGGTGATCTCAGCACATTGCTTTGCTGCATTTTTCAAGAAAGGTAGAATCATAAACCACAAATAAACAAGAGTTGAGTAAAACACAGTTTAAATACCATGTATGCATATATTTGGGTAACATAATTAGATTCTATTAACTGGGGGTTTACATGGAGTGCGAAGCACCTGTGATGGTCATGAATGCTATGCATGCAGAAAGAGTTGCACCTCGTGCTAACCAGCCGGGCCCAAACAATGAAAGAGCTAATACACCGAACGCTGCACAACCAATCTGGGCGACAAACATATTATATCTCTGCAAGTTTTTCCACCTGCTGGTGTTAGTATTGATTGTCATATATGAAGTTCAAGGGCTCTTTATTTTGCCACAAGACCAGTTTAATGTTAAATTAGTATATGAATCATTCTGTTAATTAGTATATGAAGTTCAAGAGCTCTTTATTTTGCTAGAAGCGTCCTACTAGTCCATATGTAAACAATGTTAATTGTATATGTCAATGTGATATATATATGCACGTGTGTATAGATTGTTAAGCATGTTTGTGTTTGTGAATGAATGTGATATATGTGTTGTCATAAAGTGTTTGTGGATCATTAGAATCGGTTCTTATGAAGAACCGGTTCTGATCAGGATATTATCAAAATCGGTTCTTTGGAGGAACCGATTCTAATAAGCCCTCATCAGAATTGGTTCCTCCAATCAGAATCGGTTTCTCCAAAGAACCGATTGTGATGAGGGCTCATCAGAATCGGTTCTTATGAAGAACCGATTCTGATGAGGGTATCATCACAATCGGTTCTTTGGAGAAACTGATTCTGATGAGCCCTCATCACAATCGGTTCCTCGTAAGAACCGATTGTGATGACAGACTCATCACAATCGGTTCTTGGGAAAAACCGATTGTGATGAGGCTCTATCACAATCGGCCAAAACCGACTGTAGTAGCGTCTCCTTATCACTATCTAAAGACTTTGTGTCGTCACTAGAACCGACTATAATGACACAAAAGAACCGATTCTGATGTACTTTTGTGTAGCAGTGAAGGTTTAATTAGGCAGTGGATGAGTGGAGAACACATATAAGACTGATGCATCGCCATTGGGGATCACAAGTATTAATTTATAACTTAAAAGCCAACGGAATTACTGAAACTGTAGCCGATTAAACTGTTCTCACTTTGACTACTAAACGCAAGGAAATATATCTAGGTCGGTCGGCAGAATAAAAAATGGATGCATCAAGAAAAATACTCAACTGTATCCCATAGCTTTCTGACACCATGTTACCATCGAAACAGTGATCAAAGTTACATATTGAAGACCGGACATACCATCTGTCTAATATGATGTGTATATATTACGTAAACAGATTGAGATATCGATGCACATGTAACAAAGGCTTTAAGGCCGGGAAAGAAGGGTGGGTACTTTGCAGCGCAGCATGCATGCAGTACGGGCGCAAGGGGAGGAATCATGACGGGGCCACGGCCTTTTTGACCCTTCGTGCCAAAGGGAGCACCGGCAAGAGAGCTACGTACGGTTGTTCGGTTCTGACGGTGCAAAATTTCGCCATCGATGCGCAAATCGTCCTGCCGGCTGGCCGGTCAGGTCGTCCCGGCCGGCCACCCACTTTTCGCCCTACGTGAAACCAGCGATCTGATCAGCGTACGTGCATGCAGTTAATGAACTTAAGCATGCGCTCGCTCCAGCCTCCAAGCATTTGCTTTTTCTGGTGTCAATTAGGCTCCTCCGGTACTCGTGCATCTCCGAGCGAGTTGGTAATCATGCTTTAATTTGTCAGTGCCATCAGAGAGACGAGGTAATCCCTGACCAGTGATGATCATCGTCTTTTAGGCTCCATTCGAGCCCTACCACTCTGGAGAAATTAAAATGAGGTAATGCTGGGGACTGGGCCGGGGGTCATCGGCTGCGTTCCCTTCAATGACTGCAGTCGAGCGGTCGTACCTGCTTTTGGCCATCTCCATGTCTCATCTCGTAGATCACGAACGAGTGGCGCATTCAAAACTTCCATATGTAAAGATTTATACATAGTTTGATTTTCTACGCAAGTTTCTATAGATGATATATAGTAGCTTTTTAGAAGAAAAGTTGGTCTGAGACGATGACCCCTCAACTCTCACTACTAAAAAGGTGTTATATTAGACACGTCATGACTGACTGTTTTTTACGAAAATCGTCTCTGATGTGTTTCGGGCACATCTCAGACGGTTTGTAGATGCAACTGTCTGCTATATTGGATCATTACAGACAATTTCATCCACAAACCGTCTGTGAAGTTATAGGTTTCATCATAGACGGTTTGTAGTTGAAACCGTCTGCGATGTACCATACATCTCAGACGGTGTCAACCACAAACCGTCTGTGATGAAAGCAATAACTTCACAGATGGTTTGTGGATGAAACCGTCTGTGATTATCAATATACCATAGATGTTTTCACTACGCCAAAACCTACAATAGGTGACGGTCTATTTGTGGTGGTTTTTTCGAACCGCCACAAATATAATTATCAGTGGCGGTTCTATATTGAAAATAGAGGGAAGAATATCAGTGGCGATTTTATCCTCGAACCGCCACTGATAATGAATTATTAGTGACGGTTGGAGGGTAGAACCGCCACTGATAACAAATACATCATCAGTGGCGGTTGGAGGATAGAACCGCCACTGATAACTAGGTTATCCGTGGCGGTTCTATCCTCCAACCGCCATCGATACAATTGTATTATCGATGGCGGTTCTAGTTAACAACCGCCACCGATAATCTTACTTATAAGTAGGTGGTCGATGCAGCAACCTGGTCTTCTTCCTCCCGAGAGTAAACCAAAACTTCTAATTTTGATTTCGTTTTCTCAATTCTTGTCTTTGTACTTCCTCTAGTTGTTCCTTGGTGAGTTATTTTGTCTCCTCTCTTGATTTGTGTTAATCTTGTTGCAATTTAATTTTTAAACCTAGTTCAATTAAGGTTTATATGTAGATGTGATGAAAAGTTTAGATTTTGTTTATTTTTATTTACCTACCATTTTGTAGTTGATGAATTTATTTCCTACCTAGATTCATTAGATGATGCTGTGTTCCTTTTATAGATGATGAATTATGATCAAGCATATATTTAATATAAATTGCATTTTAAGTTAATTTGGTAGATGATGAATTTATTATCTATCTTCTTTAGATGATAAGTAATTAGATTAGTTTTTTAATTACTATTAATTTGGTTCCATTAGTGTGCACGTATAATATACATCTTGCATATATTAAATTTTTTCAATTAAGATTAGTGGATATTAATATACATGAAATTTTAATTAATTTGGTAGGTGGGTGCTCATCATTTTTAGATGATGAATTTATTATCTAGCTCCTTTAGATGATAGGTAATTAGATTAGTTTTTTAATTACTATTAATTTGGTTCCATTAGTGTGCACGTATAATATACATCTTGCATATATTAAATTTATTTATTTAAGATTAGTGGATATTAATATACATGAAATTTTAGTTAATTTGGTAGGTGGGTGCTCATCATTTTTAGATGATGAATTTATTATCTAGCTACTTTACAAGATAAGTATTTAGATTAGTTTTTTAATCAATTTTTATATGTTAATTAATATTAGATGGACCGGAGATGGATGTACAATGCGAACCGTTACAGCTGAGATTACATCGACGGGGTATCTACTTTTCTAAGAGCCGCTGAGGAGAACAAGTTGCACAAGAAGACGGAGTACATACATTGTCCATGCATTGATTGTAAGAATGAGAATATTTTCAGACAAAGAGCACATCCACTTGCACTTGATTCGAAGAGGTTTTGTACTTGGCTATACACGTTGGACAAGTCACGGTGAAGAGGAAAACATACATGAAGGTGATAACGTATTGGACGATGGAGAAGGCATTATGGCAGCTGACATCGGTTATGGATCTGATGAGGATAGGTTGGACATTGATGACGATAATAATCTTGCTCAGATGTTGCGCGATGCAGAAGGGAACTACACTAGTCAGAGAGAGTTTAATCAATTCAAGGGTTTGTTGGATGACTCGGACACACCTTTGTTCCCGGGTTGCAAGGAGGAATACACAAAGTTGCACACCGTGCTTTCACTTCTGAAATTGAAGGCAAGCAATGGTTGGTCCGATAAGAGTTTCACGGCGCTATTACATCTCTTAGCGGACATGCTTCTAGATGGAAACGTATTGCCGATAACCACTTATTTAGCTAAGAAGGTTGTATGTCCATTGGGATTGGAAGTAGAAAGAATACATGCATGTCCAAGCGATTGTATACTCTATCGCAAAGAGTATCTGAGACATGCATGTATGCCGGTGTGCAAATCATCGCGATACAAGCGTAAAGGCCATGACAGTGAGGGCACCGTGGTGAAGAAAGGAGCTCCGGCTAAAGTGGTGTGGTATTTACCAGTAATTCCTCGGTTGAAGCATTTATTTGGAAATAAAAAGCATGCTCAACTGATGCGATGGCACTCAGAAGAGCGTAAAAAGGATGGAAAGCTGAGACACCCTGCTGATTCTGCTCAGTGGAGAACCATCGATAGGCTCTTTAGGAAGGACTTCGGGAATGAACCGAGGAATATAAGGTTTGGGTTGAGTACGGATGGAATGAATCCTTTCGGTAATATGAGTAGTATTCATAGCACTTGGCCCGTGACTCTCTGTATCTACAACCTTCCTCCTTGGTTGTGTATGAAACGAAAGTATATTATGATGTCATTGCTTATCCAAGGGCCGAGACAACTTTGGCAATGATATTGATGTATACCTACAACCATTGGTGGAAGATCTTGTGGTCTTGTGGAGCGAAGGTGTGCAGGTATGGGATGAGTACAAGCGAGTACTTCATCCTACGGGCATTGTTGTTTTGCACCATCGGTGATTTCCACGCCCTTGGTAACTTATCCGGTCGTCTTGTAAAGGGGCCAAAGCATGCCCCAGTGCATGGATGAAACCGCTAGTGTGTGGCTCAATAACTCGAGGAAAACCGTGTACATGCATCACCGTAGGTTCCTTCGCAGGAATCACCCCTACCGCAATATGAAAAAACAATTCGACAGGACAAAAGAGGATGGTATAGCCCCAAGGCCTCGTCGTGGGGAAGAGGTATCTGATATTTTTAAGGATATTAATGTCGTACTTGGAAAGGGAGATAGTAATAATAAATCGAGGTCTCGTACTGAGAAGACACGTGGAAGAAGAGATCGATATTTTGGAACTTGCCCTATTGGAAGGACTTAGAAGTTCGACACTGCATAGATGTCATGCACGTAGGGAAAAATGTATGTGACAGCTTGATTGGTCTTTTGCTGAACATTCCTAGCAAAACTAAGGGCGGACTTAAGGCACGAAGGGACCTAGAAGATATGAAAATCAGAGCTGAGCTACATCCTCAGGACACCGGGAAAGGGCGACTTTACCTTCCCCCAGCTTGCTACACTCTTTCCAAGAAAGAGAGAACAGACCTCTGCAAATACTTGCATGGTGTGAAAGTTCCGTCCGGTTACTCCGCAAGCATCAAGAAACTGGTCTCGATGAAAGATTTGAAGTTAACTGGCATGAAGTCTCATGATTGTCATGTGATGATGATACAAATGCCTCCTATTGCAATTAGAGGTATTTTGCCTGAAAAGGTCCGAGAGGCAATCATGAGGTTGTGTTTCTTCTTCAACACGATTTCACAGAAGGTCATCGATCCCATCGGACTTTCTGAACTGCAGAATGATGTGGTCAAGACACTATGCTAGCTAGAGATGTATTTCCCTCCATCATTTTTCGATATAATGGTTCATCTCATTGTTCACCTTGTGAATGAGATAAATATGTATGTGGCCCCGTATTCCTGCATCAGATGTACCCGTTCGAAAGGTACATGGGTATCCTGAAGAAGTATGTACGCAATCGATCTCGTGGGAGGGTTGCATTGTGGAGGTTATGCAACCGAGGAGGTTATCGAGTTTTGCGTGGATTACATGGAGGGTGGAACCGGTAGGAGTGCTCAGTATCTCGCCATGAGGTAGGCTAGGCGGGAAAGGGCGATTGGAAGGAAATCAATAAATTCTTACGATCATGGATTGTTCGAAAAAGCTCATTTCATAGTCTTGCAACAGTCAGTTGAGGTGTCCTCGTATATGGACATGCACAAGGATAAGCTACGAGAGGAAAATTGTGGACGATCAGAGGTTTGGGTAACAAAAGAGCATAACCGTTTGTTCAATCATTGGTTCAAAGAGCATATGGTCGGGAAAGAAACGAGTGTTACGTTGAGGTGGTTGGCAAAGGGCCATCGGTACAATCTTGACATGGCAAGGATACGACATAAATGGATATACCTTTTACACGAGATCTCGGGATAGCAAAAGCACTTACCAAAATAGTGGTGTCGCATAGATGCCTATGACAACACGAGTGATGAAGAGTAGCTTCTATGGGTTCATAGAAGAGATTTGGGAGCTCGACTATTGTATTTTTAAGATCCGATGTTTGGTGTCGTTGGGTACAACTCTCAAAGGGTGTCAAGGTGGACAAATACAGCTTCACTACTGTGGACATCGAACATGTCGGATCTGAGATTTAACCATTCGTACTTGCGAAGCAAGTAGCACAAGTCTTCTATGTAATCGACACGATAGATAAGGAGCGCCATGTAGTTCTTCAGGGAAAAAGAAGGATCGTCGGAGTTGAGAATGTCGTGGATGAGGATGAGTACAACCAGTTTGACGAGTTGCCTCCTTTCGTAGATGGCAACATCAGGCTCGAGGAAGAAACCACTCAGGAAGCTACCTATCATCGCGACGATCATGAAGAAGGGCAAATTATGAAAGAAAATAATTAGCTATATACGAGTAATAGCAATGTGATGTAAACAATATGCATTTGTATGGAGTAATGGAAATGTGGTGTTATGCATTTGTGTGGAGTAATGGAAATGTGGGTCATTAATATATTAGGATTATGTAGGGTATATTACTGTATTTGAATTAAATATGATCATTACTATATTAGGATTATATAGGGTATATAATATTTAGCAGGATTATATAGGGTATATAATATTTATTAGGATTATATAAGGTCATTAATATATTAGGATTATGTAGGGTAGATTACTGTATTAGAAGTAAATATGGTTACAATTATGTTAGGATAATTGTATCAGTGGCGGTTCTTTTGAAGAACCGCCACTGATAAACTTATCTGTGGTGGTTAGTATAAAGAACCGTCACAGATAAGTGTATCAGTGGCGGTTCGTATAAAGAACCGCCACAGATAAGTTATATATCAGTGGCGGTTCTTAATAATAACCGCCACAGATAAGAGTATCCGTGGTGGTTCGTATAAAGAACCGCCACAGATAGTATCAGTGGCGGTTCTTGTTACGAACCGCCATAGATAACCCACATATAAAAGTCGTTACAACAGTCACTCTTCTCACCGTTGCCCTAAACCCTAAACTCCCGCCGCTTGGTCTTCTCACCGAGCCGCGCCGCCACGATGCGCCGCCGCCGCCCGACACACCGCACCGACGCGCCCGGCGCGCGCGCCCTTGACCGACGCATTCGCGCCCTCGACCGACGCGCCCGACGCCGCCTGACGCTGCTCCCGACACCGCGTGAGCTCCTGCCCATTCGGTTTGCTTAACATTGAATCTTCTATCAGATTAATTCTACATAACTACATGTTCTACATATGCCCAAACAAAGATAAATTCTCCGCAGACTAGCTATGTTAGAGAAAATGCCCAAACAAAGATAAATCTTTTGTCTTGTGCACAAACACAGATAAATCTTAGCATCTAAAATGCTAGTTGAAGAAAATGGAGTAATGTGAATCGACTCAGCATGAGAACTTATCATATATTTCTAGAATGTTAAGCTAAAGACATCGTAGGTTCAGTTACTGAGTTACGTACTCTTTTCAGTTTACTGTCTTATGGGTACAATGATTCACTTGCCAGTCTTATGGATACAATGGTTCACTTGTAATGTGTAATGGGCTTTGCACATATAGATAATCTTAAACATCGAGAACTCCATGTGATCTGGTGGCAGCCACCTGCATTTCTTGTATTGTGTACTAGTCATACGCTTTGATATTGTGTACCTGCATTCCTTGTATTGTGTACCTGCATTTCCATGTGATCTATTGGCAGCTTCATGATTATGCTTTTGCCTGGTGACATATAAGATTTAGTTATTAAAGAGCTAGAGCAAAAAGTTGTTGTTTGTTTTTTTACTTAATAAATCAATTTTTTTTTCACAAAATTGTGCACTCATGTTCTCCTCAATTCCATCTGAATGTGATCAGACTCTGAGCCTCATCCGATGGCTCATTTGGAGAGTTAGTATGTTAGCAACCACAGATGAGTTTTGATTAGATACATCCCTTCGAGTAGATGCAATGTTTTCAAGCTTTGCAAGGTACATAGGCACACCTGGTTTTGTAGAGCTTTGTTTGCCATTTGACTTTCTTCCGCATTGCTCTGGTACCTCTCAACTAAGCTTTGCATATTTCTTGCATTTTGTGAACAAAAAGGAAAGCATCACAGAATTGTTGCGGTCACACTTACAAATTTTCTGATACTCTGATCAATAGTCCTGGCCTACATAGTAGTACACATTGTGTGAAAGCCACACCGGTTTGTATATACAGGATGTATGTGTTCATCACAAAATGCATATAAGATGGATATGCAGGAAACAATTGGTTGATTTAAAACATGTTACCAGTTTGTATATACAGGATGTAGCAGTGAAGTCCCCGCAATTTTACGCACGTGGCAAACAATCTCCTCCCATTTCCATCCTGCAAGCAAAACTAAAAATTTTGGAATATTTCTTTACAAGGAAGAAAAGAAAACAAACTAGGAGATATATTCTAGATTCTAGCACACGGATGAGCGATGGAATGAACAAAGAAAACAAAAGTAGCCAACAAAAGATAAGTTTTTCTAAAAGATAAGTTTTTCTATTGAATGCCCAATTTCTCGATTACTTTCATTTCTAGTTTTCAGAGTTAAACTTCCGCACTTAACCCAAATGACCGCCAAATTCTAATGGTTCCATACTTTACCTCTTTCAGTTCGCACATCCAAGGCGATATGGAGGAGCAATCCACCCGAGCCCGACCCTAGCCCTAGCGGGTTCCTCAACCTCCACCCAACCACATTGCCAAGCCCGATCTTGACATACCCGTGGAAAGACCTCGTGGCCGAGGAAGAAATAAGAAGCCCGAAGGCCGGTATACCATCTCAGAGGTCTCAGAAGCTGGGGCCCCTATTGCACCGCCAAAGTTCGTAGCAAAGTACAGAACAAGCTGCGGGTATATCGCAAGGAGAGAGTGCCAATCACCTTTTGGATTGGCACAAAGTGCCCGATACCATCAAAGCGGATCTATGGGCGAGCTCAAACAAACCTTGAATTCCCGAAGAAGATGAACACGCGTGCGTCGGGATGCGTTGATGACCATGGATGCGGCATGGAGGAACTTCAAGGCGGTGAATACTACTTATGTGAGGAAAAACCGATCGGCCATCGGGGACTACCCAAACTTAGAACCATATTGGGATGATTTCGTGTCGATGAAGCAAAGTGAAGCAGCAAAGAAGTCCAGCGAGGACCACATAAACATCGGAAGGAGGAACATCCATCCACACGGACTTGAATGCGGTGGATGCTGCGGTAAAATCCCTCAATGGGAGAGGCAGGAAGCAAAATCACTACAGTCGACTGGTACAAGTCGATTGGCTATACTACCAGACCGAGTCAAGCACTACGTGCTAGCGAGGGCAAGTGTCACGTCTGGTGGGGGCTTATCCTTCAGAAATAGCGATGACGAAGTGTGGGCGTTTCGAGCACCGGCAAGTAAATTTGTAAGTCTAAGGGGCCGCGCTTTCCCACTCCCTGAATGGTTAGACTCGAGAGCCCAAGGTGTATACTGGTTCGGGCCAAATGTCCCTACTCCAGTTCGTTTGGTGGTGTTGTATTGCCTTAGGTGCAGACGGCTGCACAACGTTTTACAAATGAGGGAAAGGAGTTTGAGCACAAGAGTGTTCGCAAAGGCATAGCGAGAAGAGGAGATCCCTCGGTGCCCCTCTCCCGAGGCTCCGCCTCCCTTTATACAAGCGGAGGCGGGTTACATGGGAAGTTGGGAGGGCAATCGCTTCGTGATGGGTCATCGCTGGTTTGCCCATGCTGGTCGGTAGCCACAGTGGGCGAGGCGGTTAGTCTCTTCTTGCCGGAATTGGCGTGCACATACGAGAACGGCGATGGTTGACATTGCGGTCGCGTAGCGTTGGTACTGCCTCGGGAGGCGTGCGCCGTATTATGCGTGACCGGTTGATGGGGTGGAAGCTTGACTTGGCGACCATTTATGCCATCTTGGGAAAGAGCCACCTACTCCCGTACAATCACTTGATTGACCCGTCCAGTGGGACGCGTGGCGCCGGTGGCGAAGGCCGACACGTGGCCCTTGGCGGAGGATGCCTTGGTTTGGTCGGTCGGGGATCCCGACCACCGCTGCGGTCGGGAGCCCCGCAGTCGGGATGCCTACCCGATCGGTCGGGAATGGGCGTCTGTGTGGCCCGTGGGTACTTTGGTCGATAGCGGACTGGAGCGGCTGTTAGGCTTGAGCTGTGCTTGAGCGATCTGCTTTCGTCACCACTGGGCCGTTAGGGTACCCCAGTATGAGTATTCGTCGATAGCCCCGAACCCCGGCGAGTTCGGCGGTCGGTTGGGGTTGAGCTTGACAGTGAATGGCGACTGGGCCCGATTGGTCGGTCCGACCGACTAGGTCGGCTTGTTTCCGCCAGGTGTACCCCAACGCATTCGACGGCTGCCCTGGGACTTGGTCGGGGGCAATCGAACCGCCGGGGGCTTTTAATCACTTCGTTGCGCGCGCCGCGCATGGCTTGGTGCGCCTTGCCGCCTGTCTTCTTGACTGCTTCGGTTTCTGGTGAAGGGCGTTTCGTTATCCTATGCTTGCATTTATTTTGGAGACATTTGATCTCCCTCCGTCTGGGTATATAAGGGCGCTTCCGCTCGTTTGATTGATTGATCCCTAAGCCAGAGTCCTCTTTTTCAATCCTTGAAATGGCTTCGAGGCACCCGCTGATCTTCAGCTTTGGCGATGATGTCGTGGTGGAAGAAAAAGATCCTTTTGCCGAGCTCTGGGCTGAGCGCGATCAGGCGATGGCTGAACTCAGGGAGGAGGAAGAAACCGCAGCTCGCGATACTGCTGTCGTCGACACGCTGCTCGAGGCCGTTCCGAGGCTCAAGGTGGTAGAGGGCCTCACGGGGCGATGGCGTCTTGCGCGCCGCTGCGATCAATCGCGGTGGGAATCGACGACCGATCATTGTCGATCAGCGGAGGCGGCGCCGACGGACTCGGGGTTAATGCCGTCGGTGAGTGCAGCGACGCCGCGTGATGCTAAGATATGATACTTAGTGCGAAATAGCTCCACCATATCTTGTAGCTTTGAGTAGTGTTTGAGCTGCCGGCACCTCATGTAACATTGTAAAGTTCGAGCTGTTGGCCTATAATGAAATCTCCTTTTCCTTTATGAATGTCTTTGCGATGAGTTTGTCTCGATTATTTCCCAACTTGGCCTCGAGAATCGTGTCGGCGGTGATCGCTTCTTTACGGTGCGAGCGATCGGACGTCACGAACTCTTCGTGAGGTTCGGTGTCAGAGTGCTCGTTTAGCGTCGTAGTGGACCGTGCCTTGGTCGGCGAGGGCGACCGGATGCCTCTTCGTGAGGTTCGGTGTCAAGTGCTCGTTTAACGTCGTAGCTAGACCGTGCCTTGGTCGGCGGGGGCGACCGGATGCCTCTTCGTGAGGTTCGGTGTCCGAGTGCTCGTTTAACGTCGTAGCTAGACCGTGCCTTGGTGGCGAGGGCGCATCGGATGCCTCTTCGTGAGGTTCGGTGTCCGGCGCTCGTTTAACGTCGTAGCTAGACCGTGCCTTGGTCGGCGAGGGCGGCCGGATGCCTCTTCGTGAGGTTCGGGTGTCAGAGTGCTCGTTTAACGTCGTAGCTAGACCGTGCCTTGGTCGGCAGGGACGACCGGATGCCTCTTTGTGAGGTTCGGGTATCTGAGTGCTCATTTAACGTCGTAGCTACATCGTGCCTTGGTCGGCAGGGACGACCGGATGCCTCTTCATGAGGTTCGGGTGTCCGAGTGCTCGTTTAACGTCGTAGCTAGACCGTGCCTTGGTCGGCAGGGACGACCGGATGCCTCTTCATGAGGTTCGGGTGTGTGAGTGCTCGTTTAACGTCATAGCTAGACCGTGCCTTGGTCGGCAGGGACGACCGGATGCCTCTTCGTGAGGTTCGGGTGTCCGAGTGCTCTTTTTACGTCGTAGCTGGACGTGGCTCGTTTTACGTCGTAGCTGGACGTGGCTCGTTTTACATCGTAGCTGGACGTGGCTCGTTTTACATCGTAGCTGGACGTGGGGCATCCATCCCGAGTCCTCGTCCGCGAGGTAGCTGCGAGAGGAGTGGCGCCGTCTATCCCACACGTGTACCTGTCGCGGTGTGGGACTGGAGGGTGGCGGCAGCGTTTACGCGTTGGTTCGAGCGTCGTGCTCGTGGAGATAATATGATTAGTCAGTGGGTCACAGGAGGTCCGCCCAAGGGGACCCTTCCGGCGGGACGGTCCCGAGTAGGGTGTCTGGCCTGGTGTGGGCAACCCATAAGAAACCTTTCTTTACTCGATCCCGTATCGGACCCTGGGTCGTCCGCCGACCCAGGGCACAGCTGGCTGTCGCCCATCGATGAGCTCCCGGGAGAGTGTGAAGTATGGTCTCGGACACGAGTAGAGTCGATTGGGTCGTCAGCCGACCCAATGTGGGGACCACTGGGGGCTCGCCTCATACCCGTCCTTTGCTCAGTTTTCGCTGGGGCGGCCTTATGTCCATCTGGTGGAATAGGCCTTTAGGACCCACGACTCTCGGTGGGGCCTGGCCTTGGTGCAGAGCTCGCCGTTCAGGTCGTGCGCGGCCCAGCGGGACTCTCGCACGCGCCCCGGGGCAGCCGTCCTAGCCTAAAGGCGGAGACCGAGAGGTCACAGGACGCACTGCTCGAGGCGGTGTCTTTACGGCTTCGCGACCTTGTCGGGATTAAAGCGCAGGAGAAATTGGAAGCCAGGAGTTACGATCGCGCTGCGCGAGAGACGAGGTGTCTGCGGCGCTTCGCTCGAGGGGGTGTCTGTTCGGTTGGCGCTCGCTCGTCTTCTATAAATACGTTGCCGGGACATTTTCGGGCAGTCACGCGCTCTTGCCTTCCTCATCTTCCAGCCCTTTGCCTAAGACAAGAAAAAACAACAAAGAGCCTTCTCCCTTCCTCACCTTTTCGCCGTCTTTTGCGAGGATGTCGTGGCAGAGTGCTCTGCCCGGACCGACCGTCGCTCGGCAGTGAAGAAAGGATTTCTCCTCGCGCGGATCTCTCTCCTTGGAGGGTGCCGGCGGGGCGCCGCCCCTTCAGGGGCGGCGAGTCGTAGTGCCGCCTCGTTCTTGAGTGCGGCCGCTCTGCCACGCACCCGTTCGTCAGGGCTGCTCTTCCACTACAAGGCGGTACATCATCTCAACCCCAACGGGTGCTCCACATCGCGATTTTCATCACGCTTTGTGAGGCCTTCTTGGGGATTGAGCGGCACTGGGCGCTGTGGAGGTACTTTTTCCACGCAAGACTCTGGAAGGACAAGCCGGCGGACGCCACGGCGCCCATCGGTGGCTGGCTCTCGGCCGATCCGGCCGGAGCTCGGGTATCTCGATGTCAAGCTACCGTCGTCCAACGAGGATGGCGTTACGAATGGTTTTACATTGAACATCGGAGACAGCGCCCGCCTTTCACCGCGAGCTTCTGTGGTGGGAAAGAATGGACTGAGGTCTTGACAAGAAGGAGAAGAAGAAGGTGGCCCTGATCGTGGAGCAAGTCGGGGCTCTTAAGGAGCAGAGGCTCACCGGGGACGTCGTCGTGCGCACCTTCATGGGGAGGCGCATGCAACCCCTTATATCTGAGCCGCCCTATTCGGTATGAGGCGTCGACAAAATGAGGATGGCGGGCCCGAGCTTGCCGCGACCGAGGTCGAAGCCGGTGGCGCCGTTACGGCAAGTGCTCTCGAAGTTGCGGCGACCACCGGAGCCATTCTCGGCAGCCCACCCCAAATCTGGTAGGTTGAGCGGACTTCTTCGCCTCTCTCTTCCCTTTGCCTTTGGCCTTGATCGACCGGTGTTTCGTATCCTCTAGGGGCTCATGGGAATGGTCTCCTGGGCGTTGCTCCCGGGGGAGAAGGCGGCGAGGGCAGCGGTCCGTGGGGAGGCCGCACAGCTCGACTCCTCCCGCAAGAAGCGGAAGGAGGAGAAGGAGAAGAAGAAGAAGGAGGAGCTTGCGGTGAGGGCCGCGCGTGGTGAGGACGAGTCTGAGACCACCGTTGCAGGGGCGACTTCCACCGACAGCAGCGGGGGCAGCTCCGGTCACCCATACCGTGGGTTCTTCTCCGACTCGTTGGCCGTGATGGCGGCGGGGGCCCGGCGAAGCGGCTAACGTGAGGCACGCGACCGGGTCCCAGGCGGAGGGCGACCATGCGGTCGACGTCGTCGTCGTGCCTCGATGGATGCGGTTTGAAGCGGTCGGCGGTCGCCCTGGAGGGGCCGACAAAGAGGGCGCGCTTGCCGCGCGCCCGCTCGGCTCAGTAAGTATCCCTTTTCCTCGTTTGAACATTGTTGCCACAAAGCCGCCCGAACAGCTCCTAAGTGCTTGCGATGTGCAGCACCTATACGGGTGTGACCGTGGCGTGGCTGCGATGCACCACAATGGTGGCTCGCGAGGGATGGCACCGTTCTGCCCGCCGGAGAGTCGCGCGGCGCGGGCAACGTAGTTGTGCGGAGAGCGCCAAGCGGGTTGGCGGCGATGGTGGCGTGGCGGCGGCGAGGGCACGCCGAGGGCGCGCTTGCCATCGGAGGGACGGGGCCTCACTCGGTAGAGTCGATGGGTGCTCCCGCCGTCTGCCGGGGACACGCCGGGTGGCGCGATCGTTATTCGGAGGAATCGGCAGCGCTACCCGCGAGCTCATTGGCGAGACGGCGCCGGTGCTGGAGACGTCCGACCCCATGCCTCAAGGGGAGGTATCGATCGAGGCCCAGCAGGCGCAGGTCGTCGAGGGGATTCTCGAGGGGCCAATTTCACTACCCTTGCCCATGGTGGCCTGGTCGGGCGGCGTCCCATCCGAACGGGCGACCGAGGACCCGTTGCCGGGTGTGGTCCATAGGTCGGGGACCATGGACGAAGCGGAGGAGAGCGAGTGGGCCGCTCTCTAGCAAGGCGCTCAGGACGCCGAAACTGAGATAGACCAGATCCGAAAGGGTCTGGCTCTCGCTCTCGAATCCTCCGGCAGGGCATTGGCCACGATGGCCAGGGGAGTCCGGCCGTTTAGCATGGTAAGTTGATGAATTTTGCAGCATCTGCAGGCCCGCTCTAAGGGCAAGGCCGAGGTCCTACAGCGCTCAGACAGCCAGCGGGTGGCTGCTGTGGAGGAATGCAATCGGCTGCGCCCTGAGCTACGCATGGCTCAAGAGGCTCTGACCATCAGGCGGGCGGAAGCGGCGGAGACCCGCCAAGAGCTGGATCAGGCCACGAAGGCCCTCTTGAAGCGCTGGGGCCAAGTCCCCGACTGGCGGGTGGCGAACTCGAGTCCCTCGGCGGAGGTGCCGGCGCCAAGGATGCGCCGTTCTGCGAGAGGGCGCGCTGCGCGAGCGACCCGTCTGCGAGACGAGCGGGACTAGGCCCGAAAAGACGCCGACCGAGTACGTTCTGAGCGGGAGACCGCTCGGAAGGAGCTGGCTTCCTTGAGGACCTCATACGAGGTAGTCAGGGAAGAAACCAACAACTTGGCGAGCTCTACAGCCGGTAAGTGTCTCAACTCCTCGATCGATTACGCGGTAGCGACTCATAAGGTGTGCTCATGCGGAGATGTTGTAATCCAGAGTGCGCGAAGAATCGAGTGTCGCTATTGAGGCGCGAAGCGGCGGTGGGCCTTCGCGACATGGCGACCGCGGCCCGAGACGTAGCTTTGGCGTCGCAGAAGATGTCGGAGGAGGAGAGGTCCGAGCTATCTGCCAAGTCGGCGGCCCTCCGGAAGGCCGCCCAAGAGGTGTGCGACGAAGTGCTCGGGTCGTCTGCGGGCCCAAGCTTGCTCGGCCGCCGTCTGGCGGAGTGCCGCGCGCGTCGTCGGCTCGGTGGCGAGGGACGTGCTTGGAGCATCGTCGGCCCTTGTCAACGCCATTTCTTATTATGATGGAATCGACCTTGCACCGTTGGGAGGCGGGATCGCGGGAACCGAACCGAGGAGGAGGTCGATGGGTTGAGCTCAAGTCGAGCCGCGCGCGGGAGATTGCTGACCGGATCTTCCCCCAGAACGTCCTCCACAGGAAATAGGAAGAAGTCAGAACATGTCTTACTTTGCTGTAAAAGACTTATCATATGTGAATAAACTTAAAATTTAGCAAGTTCCATACGCCTCTTGCCCTCTTTTGTGTTATGGTGGGCGCTCGACCGGTCATAACTTTAGGGACCACCGGGGTCACTTATGCGTAGGTCGGGTCGCTTCGGGAGGGGCAAAGAGAATAGGAAATTTTGGCTACGCAGCAGTTACACGCACTTGTGAGGGATAGAAATATTCCCAACCGGCCAAAGATCGTTCCGCTCGGGCACTTCCTTCTTCCTCTAAGTGCTACTTCGCAACCGTAGCCGCCGGGGCGTAGGCCGTAGCACTTGGGTCGAGAGGGTTACCGGCAGGAAGGACCTGCGTGACCATTCGGTCACCGACCGCGCATAAGCAGCGTGAGTTAGCCGTGTTTGCGGGAGAGGAGTGTTCAGGCCGACCAAAGGTCACTCTGCTTTCGGTACTTCCTTCTTCGCGAAGTGCTACTCAGCAACCATAGCCGCCGGGCGTGGGTCGTAACACTCGGGTTGAGAGGGTTACGGCAGGAAAGACCTCGTGGCCGTGGATTCCGACCCGATAGCGCCCGACGAGCGGCTGAATGGGCGCAGCGGGCAGCCCCGGCGTCGCCACGGTGACAGTGCTCGGAAGGAGAAGTAAAGGCGATGCAAGGAATAAGAAAGGACTTAGGGATAGAAAGCGCCTTAACTTTTCTATGTTCCGCAGCGTTGGGGAGGAGCGGCCATCAGAGTCCACAGAGTCGAAAGGTGCGGGCGAAGAACCTCTCTGACGATAAAGGGCCTTCCTAGTGTGGCGAGCTTGTGCTTGTCTTTCTTTGGTGCGGACGGCCAGCGAGGACAGTCGCCCGGTGAAGGATCGCCCTCGAACTTTGGCGGTGTGGTAGCATACGAGCTTGTTGATACTTGGCCAATCGTAGAATGGCCACATCATACCCTCTCGTCAAGCTGGTCGATGGTGTCTTGTTGTGAGCGAGCCCGAGCCTGCGTCGAGCTTGTAATCTTGGGGCGCAATATTCGGTCGGTTGGCAAGGCGGTTTATTGCCGAATACCATGAAGAAGCGGTGTAAACCCGGTTGCTCAGTCGGTGTGGTCGCGAGCTCGAGGAGACGGAAGTAGCTCGGCCACCCATCGCCCTTGAAATGTTTGATCGGCCCGAAGATCCGCGGCAGGTCCTTGGAAGATCATGCCGTTTGCGCGTTCGACTGTATTAGTCGCGGATGGGCCACGGCGCCCAATCGATCACGGATGTTGAAGTCGTCGCGAACTCGAGGAACTCCTTCCCGTGAAGCTGCGTCCGTTAGCCGGTGATGATAGAGTTCGGGACTCCAAACCGAAAGCGATGTCGTGGAAGAAGGTGGCGCTTGCACCGGCGTGGCGCTCACGACGGCAGCCTCTATCCACTTGGTGAACTTGTCCGCGCGACGAGGAGATGAGTAAAGCCCGGCGCTTTCTTGAAGGGCCCGACCGGATCGAGTCCCCATGCGCAAGCGGCGGGTGATGGGAATCGTGCAGTAAGGCTGGTGGCGGATGTATGCAGGGCGAAAAATTGGCATCCTTCACAGTGCGTACAATGTGCTCGATGTCGGACACGGCGGTCGGCGAGTAGAAACCTTGTCGAAGGCTTTCCCTACCAGGGGACGAAGCGCGGCATGGTGACCGCGAACTCGCCATGGATGCTCGACCAGCGATTGTTTTCTTGAGTCGGCGGGATACATACGGAGGACTGCGGAGGACTCCTTTTGTAAAGTTGGCGACCGATCTGAAAGATTCGCCGTGGGCGAGGCGCGAGCCTCGGTCGGTCAATGGGAAGCGATCCGTCTATCAAGCGATCGATGAAGGGCTTTCTCGATCGGACTCGGTCGTTAGTACCGCTGACCCGACCGGCGAATTCGCTCGGCCGCCCGTGATCGAAACAACCAGCGCTTCGGCCAGTCGGGTGGCGCTCGGCCACTGTGTTCAAGCCCCGGGCGGAAGAAGCGAAGGTCGTGACGAAGATCCCAGTGGGGCGGCCCTCACGAGCAAGATTGGCTAGGTAATCGGCCTCACCGTTGTAGCGTCTGTAGCTATGGTGGGCTCGAAACTCTTGAACCGCTCCTCGAGCTTGTGCACTTCGGCGATCTGCGGCCATGCGGGCGTCTCGGGGTTCATTGCTTTCATGACACAGTCGGCGACAAGCTTGGAGTCCCGTGGGCGTAAGTCGGCGGCCGAGTCGATGGCGATCGGAGACCGTTGGCGAGAGCCTGCGTGCTCGGCGACATTGTTGAGTCGCATCGAAGAAACAACGATGGCGTATTGAAGTTTGTTCGAGCGGGAAATGATGACAACTCCAGCGCCAGCGCGCTCTTGGTGTAGGACCCATCGAAGTACATCGTCCGATGTTCGGGGTCTTGGCCGGTGGTGCACGGGCTTTGGTCCCTTTCGGCGGAAGTCGGCGGAACTGTGACTTGTCGCCGTTCGAGGGCGTATGTTATCGCGTGACCACTAAGCTCAAGCGCCCACTTGGCTATCCTTCACGAGCGTCGCGGTTGTGGGCGATCTCGCCGCGGCGGCGTGGTCACCACGGTGATGGCGTCTTGGTCGAAGTAATGGGCGAGCTTTCTTTTGGCGATGAGCCTGCGTGAAGCGACGCACTGCGGTGTGCCGAGCCTTGGACTCGGAAAGCACCTCGATGAAGTAGGTAGCGGGTTGTATCTTGAGTTCTCGTCCCTCTTCGCTCGTTCCACCACAAGGCCGCCTTGGCGACTTGGGCGGTGGCGGCGATGTAGAAAGATGCGGTTCACAGTGCGGGGCAACGGGGCCGGAGTGAGGACCTCTGAGCCTCACTGAGTCGGTAAGCGGTCGGATTCTTAAGCGACACAGAAAGCGGCATTCGCGCTTCGCCAAGGCGAGACAAAGCGGCTTAAGGCGCAAGGCATCGGTTAGCCTCGGATCCCTTTGAGGTTGCCAGCGGGCCCATCCTTACGATCGCGAGATCTTCTCACGATTGGCCCCGATGCCACGCTCGAAGAGCGATGAAGCGGAGCTTCCTTGGGGACCCGAAGGCGCACTTCTGGGGTTGAGATTTATCGGAACCCGGAGGTTCGCGAAGGTCTCCCCTAGGTCGGTGATGAGGTTGTCGGCCTTTCTGGTCTTCACGACGATGTTGTCGGCGTGCGCCTCAATGTTCTTTGTCGATCGACCGTCGTTGAAACACGTTTGCATACATCGTTGGTATGTAGCGCCCGCATTTTTAGACCGAGCGACATTGTTACGTGGCGAGAATGAGCCCAAGCGGGTGATGAAGGAAGTCGCGAGCTGATCGGACTCCTTGACACTATCGGTGGTAGCCAGTAGGCATCCGAGAAAGGAGAGGACTCGCGCACGTGCGGTGGAGTCTATGACTTGGTCGATCTGGGGCAAGGGGAATGGGTCCTTGGGACACGCCTTGTTGAGACTCGTATAGTCAATGCACATTCTCCATTGCCCACTCTTCTTCTTTACAAGTACAGGGTTGGCGAGCCACTCGGGGTGGCGTACCTCTTTACAAACCTGCGGCCAAAAGCTTGGCGATCTCCTCCCTATGATCCTGCGCTTCTCCTGCGTCGAGCGGCGCGGCGTTAGGCGGCCGGCTTTGAGCACAGTCGGATGCTCAAGGAGTGCTCGGCGACTTCGAAATTCGGCATGTCGGGAGGACTTCCATGCAAAGACATCATTGTTGGCGCGGAGGAAGTCGACGAGCATGCTTTCCTATTTAGCGGGGAGCGTGGCTCCGACCCGCACGGTCTTGGTCTGATCCCCGGGATCGACCACAACCTTCTTCGTGTCCTCGGCGGACTTGAAGGATCCGCCCCGACTTGCTAGACTCAGGGGCGGACTCGGAGGCCTCTCCCGGAGTTGTGAGCTCGGCGGACGCGATGATCGCCCGGCCTTCTGCTGCTTGCCGCTCATTTGTTGTAGCGGTGGAAGGATAAAGCCGCGATGACTCCCGCGGCGGGCATCTTGACTTGATAGGTGTAGTAGGGACCGCCATGAACAGCGTAGCATGGCCTCCCAGGATAGCGTGGTAGGAGCCGGAAATCCATGACCTCAAAGTGAGGTCTCGGTGCGGAAATTTTCCGGTCCTCAAAGGTAATGAGCGGTCGACTGCCCGGCGGGTGAGCTCTTGGCGAGGGATGACGCCGTGGAAAGGCGCCTTGCTCGGTCGGAGACTCGAGCGGGGGACCCCCATGGTGTCAAGCGTCTCAACATAGAGGATGTTGAGGTCGCTGCCACCGTCCATTAGCACCTTCATGAGGCGCTTCTTTCCCACGATGGGGTTGACCACAAGCGGGTATCTTCCTGGTTGTGGGACGTGATCGGGATGATCGGTCCAATCGAAGGTGATCGGGGATTCTGACCACCGAAGATATTGGGGGCGGTGGCGTGGCGGTGTGGACCTCGCGGTAAGCGGCGAAGCCGGCGCTTGTCGGCGTAGCATGCCGTCCACCAAAGATCATGAGGCGGCCGTCGGGTTACGGAACTGCGTCGTCGCCATCTTCTCTGCGACCCTTGGGTGGCTTCTTTCCTTTGCCCGCGACATCGTGGGGGCATCGGAGAGAAGCGCCTCGGGACCTCGCGATCCGGTACTTGTGTTTGACAGAACCCGTGGTTTGGGCATGGAAGCATCCATCAACTTTTCGAAGTGGTGGTAGCGGCGGTCGGTCGCGCGCTTGCTATGCAGGTCGGTCGGCATTTGCGACCACCAGGCCTCGCGGACACTGCTTTCCATGCCGCTTTACGCTTGTCGGAGGCGGTCGGAAGGGACCGGCTCGGGCGCGAGCTCTTCTTCGAGCCTTTCCTCCTTCAAAGATGGCCCCGGCCTCCTCGCGGGGCGTGGTTGATGGCGATATCGAAGCTCCTTGGTGGTCTGGAGCGGCCACGGCCAGTTTGTGCCCAAGGCCTTGCAGAAGGTGCCGTAGATGAATGCCCCCGCGACGCCGGCGCCGGAGATGTCGGGGAGCTCGTTGCATTGGCGGGACAAGCGCCGGGATGTAATCCAGAAGAAGTTTCTCCGGTACATGTTTGCGGCTCTTGGGTCAGGAGTTCCCGAGGCGCTTGTATGTGCCTGGGAAGTTCTGCCGATGAAGAGGGTCTTCAAGTCGACCAGTTCTGATGGTCTTTGCGGGAAAGTACTCAGGCAAGCTCGGTAGGGTTCGCAAGGTAGATTGGGAGGTATTGGATGATAAAGAGGTCATCCGTTGCTCCCCTGCCCGCGCCTGTGGCCGGTAGTCCTCAAGCCATCGCCGGGGTTTGTGGCCCGGTGTATTTAACAATGTTGGTCGGTGCCACAGATCGGCGGGAAATCCGCCTGGCGAATCCTGGCGAAGGCCCGTGGTCGGACCATCGGGCTTGGGCCGGTGGTGATGGCGTCCATTGTCCACAACACAGTGGCGGCCTCATCATTGCTTTTCTCCGCGCCTCGAGGTGGCGCGAATGTCATGGCGTTCTTTGAGTCTTTGGTGCAGTGCGCGAGGCACGGGGTTGATCGTGGTGCGGCTGCTTTGCAGGGCCCGGTAGGCTCCGAGCAGCGGATGCGGGCCCGGCGGCGGAGGTGGCACCAGTGGTAGGAGCGAGGCTGCATGTCTTTGCGTGGCGCCGCGCTCCACCAGCCCGGAGGTTACGTGCGTGGCTTTGGCCTCGGGTCGGCCCGGCTCGGGCGGCCTCGGGCGACGTGCGGTGCGACCGCGTTCGACTTCGCGTGGGAAGGCGGGGTCGTCGGACTCTTCCACGAGCTTGTGGTGTACATGGCGTGTCGCCCGCGCGCCGCCAAGCATCTGCGGGGCTCGGGCTCCTCTGCTCGGGTTGGCACAGGTGGTCGAGCTTCGACCGCCGCTCCTCGACTCTTGTTTTATCGGCGCGAAGCTCGTAGCGGCAAGCTTGGCGGCGTTCGTGTGCTCGCGTTGGTATTCCTCCTCCTGCGCCTTAGTGCGGCGGATGAGGCCTGCCAGCCGCGGGGTTGCGGTCAAGTCAACCGTGCCGCCATGTTGCACTCGCGAGTGCGCTGCGAGTAGGGTGCTCGTGTCGGGGCTGGAGTCGTGGTGGAAGAATCTTCCGACAACTCATGGGCGAGAGCGGCATGTGGCGGCCATTGCCTGAGTGTGAGCTGCGAGGTGACATGGTCACTGCAGAGCCCAGGAGCTATTGCTAGAAGTGGCGAGTGCTCCTCGGGTTCCGACCGGGGCTGTTAGGGTGCCAAGCGGAGTTTGGCGAGTTCTGGAGATGGCGCTAAGGCTCGTGGGTGCACGATCTCGGAGTGGTGGGATCGCACGAGCCCTCCCATCGAAGTGGCGGCGGTCGAGGAGTCGAAAGCGGATCGGCTTCCCAATGCGATCGTCTTGCGTCAGCGGTGAAGAATGCCATCGAGGAGGCAAGCGAGTCGGAGGCGTCGATGAAGGCGAAGGCCCCTACAGCGCGCATGGCTGCCGACGTTGAGCAGCGGCAAGTAAATTTGTAAGTCTAAGGGCGCGCGTTCCTACTCCTGAATGGTTAGACTCGAGAGCCCAAGGTGTATCTTGGTTGGTGCTGAATGTCCCTACTCGATTCGTTTGGTGGTGTTGTATTGCCTTAGGTGCGAGGCGGCTGCACAACGTTTTACAAATGAGGAAAGGAGTTTGAGCACAAGAGTGTTCGCAAAGGCCTAGCGAGAGAGGAGATCCCTCGGTGCCCCTCTCCCGAGGCTCTGCCTCCTTTATACAGCTGGAGGCGAGGTTACATGGGAAGTTGGGAGAGGGCAATCGCTTGGTGATGGGTCGTCGCTTTGGTTTGCCTGTTGGGTCGGTAGCCACGTGGCGAGGCGATTAGTCAAGCTAACTGGCGGGAAGCGGGCGCACGCCTTGTGAACGGCGATGGTTGGCGTTGCGGTGCGTGCGTTGGTTATGCCTCGGGAGAGCGTGCCTTACGTATTATGCGTGGTAGTTGATGGGGTGGAAGCTTGACTTGGCGACCATTTATGCTATCTTGGGAAAGAGCCACCTACTCCGTACAATCCGCCCGATTGACCCGTCCGTAGAGCGCGTGGTGCCGGTTGGCGAAGGCTTCGACACCGGCCCTTAGCGGAGGTTGCCTTGGTTTGGTCGGTCGGGGATCACGACCCGTGGCGGTCGGGAGCCACAGCGTCGGGAGTCGGGGATCCCGACCGGCTGCGGTCGGGAGCCCGGCAGTCGAGATAGCTACCCGATCGGTCGAGAATGGGCGTCTTGTGTGGCCCGTGGAATACTTTGGTCGATGGCGGGCTGGAAGCGGCTGTTAGGCGAGCTGTGCCCGAAGCGACACACTTTCGTCACCACAGGCGTTGGGGTACCCACGGTATGTGTATTAAATCCGAAGCAATGTCGCAAAGGTTGGGAGCATGCGTCGAGTCTTCCCAAGGAACATTCCACCCGGATAGGGAGAGCGACGAACTAACACGTGCCACAGTAAACAAGGAGCATCTTGGACGGACACGAGTGTCGGGGTTAAGGTTCGGGAAGGCGAGATTCCCAGAGCACCTTCACACTTACAAGAGTCGAAGAGAGCTAGAGAAGCGTTTGTCGAAATAGAAATGATGAAGGAAAAGATGCTTGAGAATTACAAGGCACAATAGAACAACAAGTACAACGACAAGTACAACAAGCCATGAGCGATCGCAAGCGAGAACATTATTCACGACCAGCCCTCCGAATCGTCGCGCGGTTGCGCATCCGCCCCACTTGTAGAACGGGACATGGGCCATTATCACATGGGCGACATACATGACCCCACACGTGCCATGAATATATTCATTCGGTGATGCGGGCATAGCGTACCCATGCCAAGAAGGAGGTGTATTGCACAACTCTCACGATTGCGCGGGATATGCAAAGGTCCGGTGGACACGGTTAATCCCAGTGTACCAACC